>JAWVGU010000186.1:0-729235 GCA_037039885.1 Miamiensis avidus | reverse complement strand
TTATGTTAAATTCTAATATATTAGGATAAAAACTAAAAATAATAATCAATTTTCCCACTTTACTTTTATATAGTTGGAAAGTGTATTAAGTGCAGAATAAGACCAAAATATAGATTAAAACTATCCAATAATTAAAAATAGCAAGTTATCTCTTATAAATATTCATGATATAAATATTTCCAATATATTTTTTGAAGAAGTAGAGTCTTTGCTATTATAAAATAATAAAAATTTAACTTTATCAAATCTATAATTCTTTGGAAATAAATAAAATCTTAATACTGAATCCCCATTTATTTTAATTCAAAATAATAAAGCTAACATCGATTCCATTTGTAAAATTAATTTATGCCAATTATAAAACTTCAAATCTATTTCTAATGTATTAAGAATAGAAGGTTAGAAAAGTCTTAACTTTAATAATAATATCATTAAAAACAACATAGTATATTAGAATGTTATGCTTATATAAGAAAGCAATGTAATTAGTTTTAGAGAAAATAATTTTAATAATAATACTTTACAAATAAAACCTGATCTCAATTAATATCTGTCTTTATTTTATTTTAAAAGTGTGAATTTTTAAAATTACTTAGAAAATAATAAATTTGAATCAAATTAGGTTTTACAAGACAAAAATACTAATTTAATTTATGTATATGCTTTGGAAATAATAAAAATCATAAAATGTAAAATTAAAGGAATTAAAAGTTTAGTTGCAACTAACAATTCAATACACATTTAATCATAAGAAGAGAACTTGGCGTAGTTTTTCAACATCATTCTCATATAATAATCAGAGTTTTTGGATGGTGGATTCTCAGAAAGCTAGTTTAATAGTAATATATTAATAAAAGAAGACTGGAAAAAAAATTTTTAAAGATCAGGAAGTATTATATCATTTGTTAATTCTAAGTTTTTAGGGAATTTTACATTGAATAAGTTCTATTCTAATAATAATTTAGGGGCCTTAAAAATTTCTAGTTAAACTGAATATTATAATTTAGAAGCTATTAATCAAGGATTATATATTTAAAATTGTACTTTTATCGAAAATAAAGGGTTATACTCTGCTGTTATAGATTTGAATAATATAAAAATATCTTAATTATTTATAAAAGAAAATAGGTTTGAAAAAAATAATAATTATGTTTATAGTGAATAAATTCTTGACGGCGAAGGCTAAATTGTTTAAAAATAAAAATATGACGATAACAGGGGCACAACTGTTATGTTTTAATATGTTGAAGCTCTTTAATAGAAGGATATATTCAAAAATATATAATTTATAAACAATTTTTTTGACTAAAATAGAGGAAATTATGGATCATCTATAACAATGATAAATTGTGGAAGTGATTTAAATCTTATAATTTAAAAATGCATTTTCACTGAAAATTTTGCAGGAGTAGAAGGAGGAGCTATATATATATTGGGAGGTTTTAATTAAATAAAATTTAAAGAAAATACATTTTAAAAAAACGAAGCCTCGCTAGGTGGAGCTATTATGATCCTATATACTTTTCTCACTAAAGTTTATTTTTAGAATGATAATATGTTCATTTAAAATATAGCTAGACTATAAGGTATATATAAAAATAATTATATATGGTAATTTATACTAATTATTTCTAATTAAATATTTTAAGGTGGAGCTATATTTTTAGGAGAAGCTCTAAGTATTTCTATTTAGTCGACTAAATTTATATAAAATGAATCGTTGCAAGGAGGTTGTCTTTACCTAGATTCTCCTTCTAAAATCAATTTAAATAGAGTATACTTTTCTAATAACAGTGCTGCTAATGAGGGAGGAGCCATATATATTACATAGTATAAAATATAAGAAAAATAATAGTGGGATAATTGCATATTTGAGTATAATAATGCTAAAAGAGGAGGAGCCATATTAGTATTAGGATACGAAATTAGGGGTGGTGGATTTGTAAATTTAGATAATAATACATTTTTAAGAAATACGGCTGAATAAACAGGAGGAGCAGTATACATAAATAAAGGAGCTGAGGTTTCTGTGTATTTTTCTGGATTTATTTTTATTTTCCAAAATAATAATTTTGAAGAAAATTAGGCTGGGTCAGGAGCAGTAATTAAAGCCTTAATTTAATCTCCCGCTAATGTCAATGATTATTACAAAAAGATAACAATGGAAAAAAGCAATAAATTTCAAAACAATAATGCTATAGCAACAGGATCTGATGAAATTGTGTATGACTGTAGTGGTGAAGAATATTTAAGCCGTTCTGATTTAATGTGCCATCCCTGTGAACCTGGTAGTCATAATCATGATAATAGTGGAGATTATAAATACAAATGCAGAAAATGTCCTGAATTTTCCACTTGTCTGGGGAATTATAACAGTAAATTAAACCTTACTTTATTTTATTTTATTATTTTATTTTATTTTATATTTATTTATTTATTTATTCATTTATTTAATTATTAAAAAGGGTTGTAAGTTTTACCTCGATATTGGCTTGATAAAGATAATATTTAAATATATTATTGCATAAAAAATCCGTAAGTATGCTTAGGAGGCTCAATATAAGATACTTCTTAATGTAGATAAGGGTACGAAGGACCGTTATGCTAGACATGCAGTGAAGGATATGTAAAGGTGGGAGAAATATATTGCAATAAGTGTGGTAACACTGTCTGGATTATCTTGAAACTCATTTCTTCTGAATTTTTATAAGGTTTTTTCTATTTGGCCATATGCATTATTGCATAATAAACAACAGAAAGAGAAATAATATCTCATTATGTTAAAATTTTATTTGGAATTTATGTTAACAGTAACTCTTGTATGTCTGAACTTATGCTTATTATTTCGAACTACATTCAGCTACTATATTTAACAACTTCAGTTCTCGGACAACTTCCTTAGAATGTAAGCGATTTAATAAGTTAATTGACATCAGTAGTAGATGGATTTACTAGCAGTTAAAGCTGCATTTTGCCACAGTTGTTTAGTAATAATGAATAGTTAAGTTAGTTACTATGGGTCTACATAATAAAATTATCGGTACTTGTAATCATTATTTTCATAGCGAAAATAATAAAAGTTTGGATACTTAAAGACATACCGCTATCTTCATATATTATCCAGTTTCTTATTTTAGTAATGCCTTCTTTGTTTCTTAATTCTTAAAAGCTTTTAGTTTGCTATAATATAGGAAACTAGGGTTATGTTTTATAGGATTTTACAATTGAATGTTATTCAGAGCAATACTATTTCCAAAATTTCACTTTTGGGATTTTATCAATAATTTTATGGATGCTTATATTTCCCATATCAATTTTAATTTATATTAAAAAATAGCACCGTAGAGTAAACAGAAGTTCTCCCTGTTCCCAATTATTATATAATGAAAGATGTAGTTAAAGTCCTAAAAAACAATAATTAACGGATAGTTAGTCTAAATTCAGTTCAACAATTTATCCTGAAGGTATAACTCCTAAAAAGAAAAAAAAAAAATGTACAATCCAATTAAATTTAAAATCAGAGTAGACCCTATTGCTAAAAAGTTCAAATATAAGTATTTTAGTATTTACAGAATTGTTGTATTATTGATTTTAATTACAATTTCGACTGTAATTTCTAATTTCAATTCTCAAAGCTAGGCCGTATTTTTGGAATTACTATATTTATTTTTTTAATCTTAACCTACATATATTTACCTTTCTAAAATAAAATCATGAATAAACTTTTCTTATAAACCGTTGCTGCTACTGGATTGACATCATTGGTTGGATCTTTCCTAAATGCATAAGATACAGATTAACCAGCATATGTATTTTATACTGTACTAAGTTTAATACTATTAATCAATTTACTAGTAATTGTTTCTATTCTTTATGCATCATATAAAGAGATATACATTACTATTAATGTAAAATTTCATTCTTATTCTCAATTTTACAGAACCTTAAAGTATATTAAATGCTGCTTTTCTAAAACTATACCAGAAAAAAGAGATTAAGCATATAGAAGATGGAAATTATTTAGAAATGAAGCTAGAGAATTAATGAAAAATCCAGAATATAGAACAATTTAAAAATAAAACTTATTGCTACTGTACAAATAAGATATAGAATAATAAAATGGTGCAATACTAAATACAAGTTCATAAAATCTTATTTCTACTGAATAATCATTGGACTCTAATAATTGCAGTGGTAGCGATGATATAAGTAATAGTAGCCCACCAACTATGTAAAATGATTAATAAAAAAGTGAAAGCAAACTATAGAATATTTCTTTAAATTAATAAAATGGAAATAAACCGAATATTCCAAGAAAAATAACAGAAATAGAATTATAGATAGATAATCCAAAGTGAACATTTTTAATTTTTTTAATTTATTATAAAATATATGATTATCCATAGTATTTTAAAAAGAAATATTTTTTATTGAAATTATAATTTTTAAATCTTTTTGTTATAGATAATAAATCATTGGTTCTTTATCTTGTTTTATCTTACTCCTAATAAAATTAAAAAAATGAATTTTAATAATCATCAAAATTAATTATTAATTATAATAAATATTTGTATGAATACTCTTTATCAAAAGCAAACCTATCTTGTAAATACAATAAATAGTTATCCTAAATAATTAGAAAAAAGCATAGGGAACAAGCCAGACATAATCATAATTTTCATAATCTTTTTTATCAGGATAGAAATACCATTAATGATCCATATGAAATTTTTAAAATATTATATAAACAACCACTGCTATTATAACTTCTATCTTTAGAAATGATACTAATTTTTGAAATTAATCTTTACCTAAAATATAAAAATCATCTATTTTTTTTATATAGAAATTTATTGATTTTTTTTACTTTGATTTTTTTCCTCCATCTTTTACATTTTCCTTAAGTATATTAAAATATATTTTATTATTTATTCATAATTACCATATCTGCTATTATTAAGTTGGTAACTAAATATAAATCATATCACACGTGTCATTAGTTCTTATTTTTACTTATAACAAAAATATAATTTAAACACGTATGAACTTAACTTACATTTAATATAATATCGAATAGTTTGATTCCTGAAATAATATACCTTTTTAATTCTAAAGAATATAAATATTATATCTGTTTATCATTAAAAAATTATTAAAAAAATAATAACTAGGCACTGAAAATACCTTAATTAATAATATAAGTTGATTGTAATTAATCCAGGGAGTTTTTCAAATATAATTAATATATATCAAAATATAAAACAAAAATCATTTTATGTCAAAAAATTCCACTAATGAAATATAAATAGCTTTCCAAAAAGGCTTAATTTTTAGATTAAAACATCTATTTTATGTGAGATATATTGAAGATAAAATATTTTGATGCCGTATCCACTAAAAAAAACAAAATTATATGATCTGAGTATATAAACATTACGAATAAAGATTCCTAGTATATTTCTAAGTTTAAATTATATTGAAACGGTAGAAAATAGATTTTAGATGAATAAGAAAGAAAATCTATTATAAAACACATAGCAGACAATAGAGTGAGTACTTAAAAATAGTGTTTATTTATTTATAAATAAATGATCAAATTTTTAGAATATTATAATTTATTCTAATATTATGCTTAACAAAACTAATATTAAGCATTAAATAAAAAAAACTAGTAAATATAATAATTTTATATACATATATTTATTTAAAAATAAAAATAAAAGATATTTATACCTATTTTATATATATATTATTATAAAAATTGTATTATATAAATTAATTATGTTTATCATATTTTTATGGGATCTTTCATTTCCATAAAAACCTTATAATAGTATTTAATGAAAATTATTTTTGGGGGGGAGTAAATACCAATGCTTTAGAAAAATTGATATAAAAAAATTTACTATAATTAAGAAAATTTTATAATTGATACAATTTTTCTATTTTTTTAAACCATTGATAAATAATTTTTTATATTAAATTAAATAATTATTTATAAGTAGTAAGTTAATTATAGTTTTCATGCTCTCTATATAGAAAAGCTTAATTTTTTAAAAATATCATTATTTAGTATATATAAGGATAATGAGTTAAATAAAATTTGAAATACATATATACAAAATAGCTAAGATTTTATTATAATAGAAAAAATGTATATGTATATATTCAATCCAAAAATTAGTATAAACAATATTAAAAAAATTCTAAATTTTTATCAATTAAAAAATAATAAAAAATTTTATCTTAAGATAAAGGGATTTTCTTAATCATTGATAGCATTTTTTAGCTCAAATGAATTTCTATATTCAAAATAATTTTATAAATAATTAACAAATTAACATCATTGACATTCACCTTCCACCTTTTTTTATTTTTTACTAAATAGAAATTATTTTAAAATAGAAATGCAGTTTTTTTATTTAATTTTATTATTAATTTCCAAAATATTTGATTTTAAATTTGGTGACGCTTTTCATTTATAAAAATAATCTATAATTAGAAATATTTTAATTTCTGGATTGACTCATATTACATAAGATTGTGATAATTTATATATATTTAAAATCCAATATAAAATTACCTTTTAAAGAATATATGATTGATTATGATTTTAATTATAGTCGTATTAGAAATTATAATAAGATTAAATAATTAAGAACAGCTTAATACGAGTGTACACTATTTTAAAAAAAATAATCTCAAAAAATTTTTTTGCATTTACAATAATTTAGCATTCATAATAAAAACTCTTTAGTATAAAAATGAGATATTTTAATTATTATCAAACCATCCACTTTATTAATTTATTATTATTATGAAGTTAATCAGTCATACGTTTCTCAAAAGCTGTAAAACTAAATGATATTTATATTTGTAAAGAGGATTATTATACTAGTTTATATTATATAGTTTACAATGATAATTTAAATAAAAATTCAAATTTATAATTACTTTTTATTTCTTCCATATAATATTTTCTGGCGAATAAGTCAATAAATTATGATTATAATCAATAAAATAATATTGATTAAAATCGATAAAATATTATGATTAAAATTCTATAGCAGCAATGTAATTTATTAAAATAAGATTTTTTTTAAACCAAACTGTTTAATATGTATATATAAGAATTGAATCTAAGTTTTAATCATGAATAAAATAATATAGTATATATGCATATAGAAATAGTAAATATAAGCAATTTAGATATTTATATATGAGAAAGATTTCAATAAATTTAATTATAATAATTAAAAAAAAAAGAATAAAAAAAAGTAGAAAAATAAAATATAAAAACGTTATGTAAAATTAAGAATAATAAAAAGTTGACTTAACTTAGCCATTTAAATTGGGAGGAATCTAGTTAAAAAACAGAATGGCAATGGCTCCTATGACTAGATAAAGAGGAGATGCTGAAAGTGGGGTACCTAATGATTTAATGAAAGAATATTATACTTAAAGAGCTGGTTTTGGACTTATTATCACTGAATGTTCTTAAATATCTCCCTTATCTAATGCCTTCCCTGGTTCTGGAGGTATCTACTCTAAAGATTAAATCTAAGGTTGGAAACAAATTGTAGACTCTGTTCATGAAAAAGGAGGAAAAATTATTTTATAAATATGGCACTGCGGAAGAGCTACAGCTTCAGAATTCATTGGAGGTAAATAGCCATTGGCCCCTTCACCTATTGCTATTCCTTCAAACCATATGTATACCAAAAAGCCTCATCCCGTTCCCAAAGAAATGACTAAAGAAGACATTTAATAAGTCTTAGAAGAATTTAAACAAGGAGCTATAAATGCTAAAGAAGCTGGATTTGACGGAATTTAACTCCATGGAGCCAATGGATATTTGGTTGATTAATTCTTAAGAGACGGAACCAATAATAGAACTGATGAATACGGAGGAAGTATCGAAAACAGAGCTAGATTTTTGTTTGAAGCCTTAGATGTACTAACATCAGTTTTTGATCCTTAACTAGTAAGTGTTAGATTTACCCCTACAGGCAGATACAACGGAATGTATGATTCAAATCCTTTAGAATTAATGAAATATGTGTTAGGAGAATTATCTAAAAAGAATTTAGGGTTTGTTGAAATTAAAAGACATGCCGCTTATGAATAAGGAAAGGGAGATGGAAATACAACAACTGATGAGCAAGGAAGAACATTGCCATAATTCTAAATTCCAAATTTCTTTAACACTTTAAGACCTATGTACAATGGAACACTGATGGGAAATGATGGATTAGATCCTGAAAGTGCTAAAAAAGAAATAGAAGAGGGAAATATAGATATTGCATCTTTTGCTACCTTAGCAATTGTAAATCCTGACTTAGTTGAAAGAGTAAAAAATGACTGGGATATTAATCGTAATATGGATTATAGTACTTTCTTTAATGGAGGAGAAAAAGGATATGTAGATTATCCTGAATATAAAGCATGATTATTATAAAGTAAATTGAATTTATTTATTAAATACGATTGATATTTAAAATATTAATTAAAAATAAAAATAACTCCTTTAAAAATATAATTGATATATGATTAAGTAAATTAATTTTATATTAATGAGTAATTATTTTTATCTAATTTTTACACGTATATTTATTCTAAGAATTTAAATTAGTTTTTGATTAAGAAGTTAATTTTTGATTATATATTTTTTATCATGAATATTACATTTTCAAGCAAAACTCAATTTCAGTAGTTAATTATGGGCTAATACTATTATTTCGATTTTTGATATATCAAATAATGGTATTATAATTAAAAGTAATTTTATCAGTAAAGGAAGAAATTAATATTATGATTAAAAATCAATAATATTTATTGATTAATCTGCTATAATTAAATTTAATGAAAATTATTAATTAAGAATTTTTATTTTGAGATTTAAATTAAAAATGATGGTATAAAAAGAAATGTTATTTTATTAAAATTATTGATTTAGTAATTTAGAAATGTTTAAGTATAATTTTTAAAAAAAACCAAAATAAATTTCTATTCCATTTTTATAACATACAAAAATGACCATTTTATATATTAATTTGAAATAAGTTATATTAAAAATATTTAAAAAGACTTATTTCTAAAGCCAGCTTGTTTAATATTAAACTATGTACCAAAATTATATTCTATTTAAAAAAATAATTAGAATATGATATCACATAGAATTAATAAAAAAATCAAAACTATTTTATTTTTGATTTATTTAAGTACTAATTTGAGATTAATTTAGAATTATCCTTATTGGCCTTAATATATTTATACTAAAACAAAACAAAAAACATAATAAAAAAATAAAATATAATTATTATTACAGTTATTAAAAAATAAAAAGCAAAATGGGTTGTACTAGTTCAAGTGAAGTTAAACAATTAAAGAAATAAAGTAAAAAGCTCTCAGACCCTATAATTCTAGGAGGAATAAGATTAAATAATAGAATGGTAATGGCTCCTTTAACTAGATGTAGAGGAGATGCAGCCACTGGAGTTCCCAATGATTTAATGAATGAATATTACACTTAAAGAGCTGGTTTTGGACTTATTATCACTGAATGTTCTTAAATATCTCCCTTATCAAATGCCTTCCCCGGTTCTGGAGGTATCTACTCTAAAGATTAAATCTAAGGTTGGAAAAAAATTGTAGATTCAGTTCATGAAAAAGGAGGAAAAATTATTTTACAAATATGGCATAGTGGTAGAGCTGTACCTTCAGAATTCATTGGAGGAGCTCAACCAATTGCTCCTTCTCCTATTCCTATCAGCACTGATCACCAATATACTAAATAGCCCTACCCAGTACCCAAGGAAATGACAAAAGAAGATATTAAATTGGTTATCGAAGAATTTAGATAAGGAGCTATTAATGCTAAGGAAGCAGGATTTGATGGAGTCTAACTTCATGGAGCCAATGGATTTTTGGTTGATGAATTCTTAAGAGACGGAACCAATAAAAGAACCGATGAATATGGAGGTAGTTATGAAAATAGATGCAGATTTATGTTAGAAGCCTTGGATGCCTTAATTTCTGTTTATGGTGCCAAATATGTTAGCATTAGATTAACTCCTACTGGAAGATATAATGATATGTATGATTCTAATCCTAAGGAGTTAATGAAATATGTACTAGGAGAATTGGCTAAAAAGAACTTAGGGTTTGTTGAAATTAAAAGACATGCCGCTAATGAATAAGGAAATGGAGATGGAAAATAAGTTGACGATTAAGGAAGAACCCTTCCCTAATTCTAGATCCCTGACTTCTATAAAACTCTCAGATCTTATTATAAGGGAATTATAATGGGAAATGATGGATTCGATCCTGTTAGTGCTTAGAAAGAAATTGATGATGGAAATTTAGATTTAGTTTCCTTTGGGTCTTTGGCTATTACTAATCCAGATTTTGTAGAAAGAGTTTAAAACGGATGGGAATTAAACACAAAACAAGATTATGGAACTTATTTTGCTGGAGGAGATAAAGGATATATTGATTTTTAAAAATATAAAGCTTGATAATATTTTTATTTTATTTTATTTTATATTGATTAGTTTTATTTATATATAATATTTAATATACATTATTTATATACTCTTATTAGTATTTTTGAAATAAAATCTCAAACAATTTATTTATGTTGTATTTGGTATATATATTAATCAATGATATATATATATACACTTAGTTATCAATAAAATGATTAAATAATTAGCTGATTAAACCCAAATTAAATATCATTTTTTAAATTATGAAATCAAAATTTATAAATAAAAATAATTATAATAATTATTATTATCACCTAAAATTTATTTAAGTTAATAAAATATGTATCAAAGTAAACTTAACAAAATAATGAATAGAAAATAAATTTTTCTTTAACTATTTATATAAATATGAGTTAATTTTAGTTTTTAAATTTAAAATAAATAGTATTTTTTAATATTTGTTATTTAACATTTCATATCAATTAATTTTTTTAAGTATTTTGATTTTAATTTTTGATTTCAAAATATTATTTATTATCATTTTCATAATTATTCAGAATAACTTTATAATTACATGGTTATTTATTTTATCTTTTTTAAATGAATTTAATATTACCAGCAATTTTGAAATCAAAATTAGTATTTCGATTATTTCTAATATTAATTATTGATAAAAAAATATTCATTTATATTAACTTAAATAGTATATAAATTATCTTATATCAGGTTAGTGAAGTTAGTAAATAAAGAAATAAAAAATAAAAAAACAAAAACAAAAATAAAAAGTAATTAGAACTTAATAAAATACATTTTTAATTTTAATATGGGTTGTGTATAATCAGCAGCTTCTGATGTTAGTCAAGTAAAAAATACTAAAAAAATAACTGATCCTATAACTTTAGGGGGAATTAGATTAAACAATAGAATAGTGATGGCTCCTATGACTAGATGCAGAGGAGATCCAACCACTGGAGTTCCCAATGATTTAATGAAAGAATATTACACATAAAGAGCTAGCTTTGGACTTATTATCACTGAATGTTCTCAAATATCTCCCTTATCCAATGCCTTCCCCGGTTCTGGAGGTATCTACTCTAAAGATTAAATCTAAGGGTGGAAAAAAATTGTTGATTCTGTCCATTCCAAAGGAGGAAAAATCATTTTATAAATATGGCATAGTGGTAGAGCTGTACCTTCAGAATTCATTGGAGGAGCTCAACCAATTGCTCCTTCTCCCATTCCTATCAGCACAAATCACCAATACACCAAGTAACCTCACCCTGTACCCAAGGAAATGACAAAAGAAGATATCAAAAAGGTGATTGAAGAATTTAGACAAGGAGCCATCAATGCTAAAGAAGCCGGATTCGATGGAGTTTAACTTCACGGAGCCAATGGATATTTAGTTGATCAATTCCTAAAAGATGGAACTAATAAAAGAACCGATGAATATGGAGGGAGTATAGAAAATAGATGCAGATTTATGTTAGAAGCTTTGGATGCCCTAATTTCTGTTTATGGCGCCAAATTTGTAAGTGTCAGATTTACTCCTACAGGAAGGTATAATGATATGTATGATTCTAATCCTCAGGCTCTCATGAAATATGCATTGAACGAGGTGTCCAAGAAAAACATAGGATTTGTAGAAATTAAAAGACACGCCTCTTATGAATAAGGTAAAGGAGATGGACAAAAAGTGGATGAAAAAGGAAGAACTCTTCCATAATACTAGATCCCCGACTACTTTAAAACTCTCAGATCTTATTATAAGGGAATTTTGATGGGAAATGATGGATTCGATCCAGTCAGTGCTTAGAAAGAAATTGATGATGGAAATTTAGATTTAGTCTCTTTTGGGTCTTTGGCTATTACTAATCCAGATTTTGTAGAGAGAGTTAAAAATGGATGGGAATTAAACACAAAACAAGATTATGGAACTTATTTTGCAGGAGGAGAAAAAGGTTATACTGATTTTTAAAATTATAGACTTTGATATAATTAGATATTTGCTACAAATATATTTTATATTATAAAATAATATTATATCTATAAATATATATTCATACTGTTTTATTCATGGTATTTTTTAATTTTTCTTCATTTTATTATTATTATTGTTGTTGTTATCTTTAAACAATTAAATTCTTTCAAATAATACCAAATAATAATTGATTATTAAAATTATCATAATTATATAATAGAAGTAAATATACGTGGTCAATAAATTTGTTTTCCACATATAAAATTTTATACATAAGTAGTTTTCAAAGTATAAAAAAAATTTTCATATATAGCATACACCATATAAAATTTGAAGTTATAAAGTCTATTATTTAAATGGTTTTATATATATTCAATACTTATATAGTAATATATTGATATTATAATGAAAATATTAAGTTTTCAGCTATTATTTTGACAAAAACCCAAAATTTATAGCAAAATTATACGATTTATTAAAATATGTTAAAATAATATCAATTAAATTTAAATAATGTATTCAAAACTGGAATTGATATTTCAATTTTAAGACCTTCATTATAATTTTTTAAAATTAGAAAATCAAATTTTATTTTTTAAATAGAAAAATAATTTTTAAAATAGAAAAAAAATTTGAAAAATATAAAAATAGAAATACTTATTATGTATTTAAATGCATTTTATTAAAATCAATATTTTTTCTGAAAATAAAAATATATTATTATTTTTATAATTACTAAAGCTTAAAATAAAAGCATGACTATAATAAATTTATAAATTAAAAATATATATTAGGAAATTAAATGTTTTATTTCGCATAAGCATCTAAATAAATATTAATATTTTATAAATAAAAATATTTGCTATTTTTTTTTCAATACTAAATTGGAAATTTGATTGGCCTAATATACTTTAATAAAATATAGCTTTATCTATCTTAATTTTAATATTAATAATAATTATTCAACTATTAATCAAAATTATATAAATATTCATATATTTTGGTTTTAATAATTTAAACAAATATTTTATTTTTAGATAATTCCATAATTTTTATACCTCTCACTAATTACAAATAACTGAATCATCTAATATACATATATAAACATAGTCATCATTCTATATATATATATCTATTAAATTTTATATAATATTAAACTATTATTTTTGTTATCCTTATACATTGAATAGATTTATTCATGTCTTATATTTTTATATATAGAATTATTTACATATATAATTGTTTTATAATAGTTTTGAAATCAAAATGAAATTATAGATTATTGAATTTTTGAAATTTATTAATTATTTATTTTTGATATAAAAAGAGTAATATTGATTAAAATCAAAAAATAACTATGCCTAATGTCTATAATAAAATTAAAGAGTATATTAGAAAATAATCTATAATAAAATGAAAAAAAATAAATAAAAAATAAATCTATATTAAATAAAAAAATTTTAGTAATTTGATTAATAAATTAATAAATAATGGGCTGCGTTAATTCTGGAGCTTTAGATACATAAAGTGAATTAGAAAATAAAAAAATAACTGATCCCATAACTTTAGGGGAATTAGATTAAACAATAGAATAGTGATGGCTCCTATGACTAGATGCAGAGGAGATCCAACCACTGGAGTTCCCAATGATTTAATGAAAGAATATTACACTTAAAGAGCTAGCTTTGGACTTATTATCACTGAATGTTCTCAAATATCTCCCTTATCCAATGCCTTCCCGGGTTCTGGGGGTATTTATTCAAAAGAATAGGTTTAAGGGTGGAAAAAAATTGTCGATTCAGTTCATGCCAAAGGAGGAAAAATCATTTTATAAATATGGCATAGTGGTAGAGCTGTACCTTCAGAATTCATTGGAGGAGCTCAACCAATTGCTCCTTCTCCCATTCCTATCAGCACAAACCACCAATACACCAAGTAACCTCACCCTGTACCCAAGGAAATGACAAAAGAAGATATCAAAAAGGTGATTGAAGAATTTAGACAAGGAGCCATCAATGCTAAAGAAGCCGGATTCGATGGAGTTTAACTTCACGGAGCCAATGGATATTTAGTTGATCAATTCCTAAAAGATGGAACCAATAAAAGAACCGATGAATATGGAGGAAGTATAGAAAATAGATGCAGATTTATGTTAGAAGCTTTGGATGCCCTAATTTCTGTTTATGGCGCCAAATTTGTAAGTGTCAGATTTACTCCTACAGGAAGGTATAATGATATGTATGATTCTAATCCTCAGGCTCTCATGAAATATGCATTGAACGAGGTGTCCAAGAAAAATATAGGATTTGTAGAAATTAAAAGACACGCCTCTTATGAATAAGGTAAAGGAGATGGACAAAAAGTGGATGAAAAAGGAAGAACTCTTCCATAATACTAGATCCCTGACTACTTTAAAACTCTCAGATCTTATTATAAGGGAATTTTGATGGGAAATGATGGATTCGATCCAGTCAGTGCATAGAAAGAAATTGATGATGGAAATTTAGATTTAGTCTCTTTTGGGTCTTTGGCTATTACTAATCCAGATTTTGTAGAGAGAGTTAAAAATGGATGGGAATTAAACACAAAACAAGATTATGGTACTTATTTTGCTGGAGGAGAAAAAGGTTATACTGATTTTAAAAGATATAGAGATTGAATATTAATAAATTTCTCATTAATAAATTTTAAAGAAATATATATATAATGTTATAAAGTTTAAATGTCTTATCTATATAATTTTTTCTCATAGAAATCCCTAATTAAATATATTTTATAATATTATATTTTTCCTATAAAAATAATATATTCAATTTATTCTATAAAATTACTATTATCCAAAAATAATTTAATTTTAGAAAAATTAAATTTCGTTTTATTTTGCTTTTTTCACTTTTTCTACATATTTAGATTTAATTACTTTTATTATTTTTTTGGTGGGGGTATTATCCCAAGACTTTACTCTATATACCACTTATATTTCCTCTCTTCCTTTCTAAAAATAAGTAATTTCATATATTGTAAAAATATATCCCTTGCCTATACTTTTTTATAAGCCAAGGATAAGTTTATCTAAAAATATTTCTACTTTTTTTAGTATTAAATACTGTTCTTCATATTAAGGTGAAAAAGGGGCGGGTAAAAAATATACATGATAACAAAATTTAATTACCACGTATACATTTATTAGATTTAAAATTCCTTATGTATAAATTTTATACGTGGTAAAAAATAATGTTGGTCATCTTCACCAATATAATATATATTATTATGGGTTTTTAATTTTTAATAATTTTACTGAATTATATAGCTTTTTTAAATTACCCAATATTAAAATCTAATATATTTTATTTAATAATTGTTTGCAAATAAAGTATTAAAATATAAATATACACGTTCTTAGTTTTGATATAAAATTTTAATTATTAAATTTTTAAATTTTAGATATAATTTTATATTACCATAGCTTTAGTTATAATAATTTTATGAGATTTTGCACGAAAAACTAAACTTTAAATTATGATTACAATAGCAGATGATCAGAAATCGAAACAGAGATTTCTATTTATGCCATTATTTATATTTATGCTAATATTTATTTCATTTAATTAATTAATATGTAATAGTAATAAAATAAGTAATGTTATCAAATATATTAGAATAAAATCAATAAATTTTAGATTAACTTTATAAAATTGAATTTACTTTTGAAATCAAAACAAAATAAATATTTGATTTTTTATTATTATAAATACTATAAATTTTTAAATTGAAAAATCATAAAATAAAAAGATAAATAAAAATAATAATAATAAAAAATTAACAATATCAATGAAATAAGCCTTAAAACTTACCGATTCTGTTAAACTAGGGGGATAAACTTTAAAAAATAGAATAGCAATGGCTCCAATGACCAGATGTCGAGGGGACCCTGCAACTGGAAACCCAACTGATATTATGATTGATTACTACACCTAAAGAGCTGGTTTTGGATTAATAATAACAGAATGTTCTTAAATTTCTCCATTATCAAATGCATTCCCTGGTTCTGCTGGTATATATACAAAAGATCAAGCAAATCTATGGAAAAAAATTGTAGACTCTGTCCATGAAAAAGAAGGAAAGATTTATTTGCAAATATGGCATAGTGGAAGGGCTGTCCCCTCTGAGTTTATAGGCGGACAATAGCCAATTGCCCCTTCCCCTCTCGCTATTAGAGAAAATCATGTTGTTTTGTAAACACCTCATCCAGTTCCTAAAGAAATGAGTAAAGATGATATAAAACGAGTTTTAGAAGAGTTTGAATAGGGAGCAATAAATGCCAAAGAAGCTGGATTTGACGGAATATAACTCCATGGAGCCAATGGGTATTTGGTGGAACAATTCTTGCATGATAGCACTAACAAAAGAGTAGATGAGTATGGAGGAAGCGTCGAAAATAGAAGTAGATTCATGTTAGAAGCTGTTGATGTTCTTAGTTCTGTTTTCGGGTCCGAGAGAGTTGCAGTTAGATTATCTCCAACCGGAAGATACAATGATGTGTATGATTCTGATCCTATTTCGTTAATGAAATATGCTTTGGGAGAACTTTCCAAAAAAATCTCTCTTTCGTAGAATTTAAAAGACATGAAAAAAATACGAAAAGTCTGATAATAACGATAAAGTCGATTCCAACGGCAACACTTTACCCTAATATCAAATTCCTGATTATTTTGGGACTTTAAGAAAACTATACTAAGGAATATTGATAGGAAATACTGAACTTGATATTGAAGGAGCTTAGAAAGAAATGGAAAAAGGAAATATTGATATTGCCTCATTTGCATCATTAGCTATATCTAATCCTGATTTACCTTATAGAATTTAAAAAGGGTTTGATTTGAATAGAAACATAGATTTTTCTACTTTGTTCTAGGGAGGTTAAAGAGGCTATACTGATTACTAAAATTACTAAGAATTATAATGAGTATTATTTTAACTTTTATAAAATTATAGTAATTTTGCATCTCAGTTATTAAAATATTTAGTTTTATGGAATATGCATGTTATCAGTCATTTATAATTGTAAATTTTTTTATATTTTTTGTATAGAATAATTAAATACAAACTTTAATTAAATATTATAAAAAAATTTAATAAATTTTAGAATATTGTTTAGTAATGTTTATTATGGTAAATTTGTCTATAAAACCTTATTTGTTCCAATCTAGAATTCCAAATTGATATTTTATTTATAATATTTTATCATACTTTATAAAGTAAAAATAAAAATATTAGATAATTTTTTTGGATAGGAATTATTAGGGTATAAAGCAGTAAAATAATTATACAAATAGTTAGTAAAAATTCTTTTAATTTGATTAAAGACTTAATCTAAAAACTATATTTTCCACCTTTTTTATGACTGATTCATATAGGAATAACATTAAAAATATGAAAAAAATAAATAACTTATATTTTATTTTAAATTTAGGTATAAAATTAATTGTACATATTTTTATATTTTAGTTTTAATTATTAGGGTTGGCTTAGTTTCTTGATTTCCATAAAAATGATGCAAATCTTTAATATATTTGCCATAAATTAGGAAAATTGTTAGATAAAAACCTTAATTATATATTAAAATACAGTATAAATTTTATTTGATATAGAAGGTCATATTAAATAAAACTAATACAAATTAATTGTTTATTCTAATAATTTATATTGTGTTGCATGTATTTTCGAATTAATATCATTTGTAAATTAGGTTTAACTATAGTTCGTGAATATTGAAATAAGGAACTTTATATATAAAGCAACATAATTAAATATAAAATAAAGAATAAAAACAAAAAGTACTGATAGTACTTGTACAAATATTTCTACTATTTTTAAACAATCTACAAAATCAAAGCAAATAATCTATTACAAAATACTTTATTTCATACAATAAATTGTAAAAATCTAGCAAAAATATTATACACACCTACAATTCATTTACCAATTCTATAAAATAATTCAATGAATAGATATACTTTATAATTTACAAAAACACAATAAGAACAAGAATATTCATACTACATTTCGAGAAGAGAGGGAAACTTTTTCAAATATTTTTATAGCTTTTATATTCTGATAGGAATTGGAATTTTAATTGAAGCAATAAATGGAAATTTAAATGATGCTGAAAATGAACCTAAAGATAAAAGTAGTACTAAAAATAAATTATAGTCATAATAAAATACATAATTCTATATAGTAATACTCCTTCAAGTTATATTCATAATTTTATTAATAATTGGAATTGGATTCTTAGCAATTAAAAAAAGGAATTTTAATATGATAAATGGTTTACTATCCTCTTTAATATTTATTTTCTTGTTTACAATGACTCCATTTTTAAATATAATGATGGGAAAAACCTCTGCAGGCATATTGTAATTAGAATTGTTTAAATATAAAAATAATTTTATATAAAAAAAGTTTATATTTAATTTAAATTAAGAAATAAGGCATACCCCACAAAATAATTTTATTTAATTTATATTATAGAATTTTCTCTGATAAATTAATTATCATGATGTTCTATGTATTAATTTTTTGCATATATTAATTTAATATATTGAATACTTTGTTGTTGTTGTTCAAGAGTAGATTTTTTCAACAATTTAAGATTATATTTTTTATTAAAATTGCTACTTAGAAATAGAAAAACAAAATTTATAATAAATTTTTTATATACCTAGAATTGGGATGAGTACAGTATTTATGGCACAGGGGACCAATTATATAATGATATTTTTCTTGGGTTTATTGGGAACCGTGTTAAATTCTTCTCACATTGAATAGGAAAAAAATACGATTTAATAGTTTATTTTTTTTGTACTGTTTTTTATTGGGCTGAGTATCAAAAATTATCACAATTTAATGTATAGTAGAAAATAATTCTAAGATAAAATAAACTTTTAAATATAAGTTGAAGTGTTTAAAAAAATATTCAAAGAAATGAAAGAAAATTTATTCATAGTTACCTATAGTTAGAAAGAAGAATAATTTGATTTAAATTTAAATTCTGATTAAGCGTCATAATAATATTTTTCTGATTCAGACTCTTTAAAACTCTTTTTAAAAACTGCACTAGTCCAAGATAGATTTTGCAAATCAGATATTTGTTTATAGGGGGGCCCTTCTTCTAATGGTTTATTAAATGATGAATAATCAATAAAAGGCCCTAAATCTTAGTTCCAAATAGGATCTCCCTATAATATTAGTGGTGGTTCCCCTCTTTAAAAATTGCGTGCAAGTAATTTAAACTCAGACAGATAATTTCTACCTTAAGTATAGTAATAGCAATCAGTAAAATACGAATAAATGAACCTATTTTAGTACTTACATCAGAATATTTCGCTATTTTTAGAAACAAGGATAGATAAATCATAAAAGGACGAGTCATTTGTTTTTTCTAAAAATAAGTTGTACCCCATTTACTTAAAATAAGAAAAATAAAGAATTTTTTATAACGATCCTAATATGAATAAAAAATCTGAATAAATCCATTTGGACATTTTTATTTATGAAGAAGATCCATTTGTTGGGTAGTTATCTTTTTTTGCATTCTAAAATAATCTTCAGTTTAGGTAAAAAATTAAATTAAAAATGTATTTATTTTGTACCATAAATAATAAAATATATGATATTTTTATAGTAATAATTAGAAAAGCAAAGTAAAAAACTAGAAAAAGACAATAAAATTTTGCAAAATTTGCTTATTAAATGTCAGAATAAATTTTATAAAAGTTAGCAATTTGATCCCATAATTTAATCTACATATAAAATTCCACGAATTCTTGATAGTATAAAGAACCTATATCACTTTTTCTTTTAAATGGAAACCAAAAATATAAATCATTTGAAACAGTTTGAGTTAGATATTCTAGTACAAAAATTGAGAATAAAATTTAACAATAAATTTAAAAGATAAAAACTTTAAGTAGAAATATTAAAATAAGAAATTCTAAGCGAATGTATTATGCAAACTGATTTTGACATGCTTGATTTATTATTAACTAACATGATCGATCTTTCATTATAAAATATATAATAGGGGTCAAAGTTAAGTATCTTTTTAGAAAGTATGCAAGAAGAGATTTAAAAGTAAGAATATTTTTTTATTTTTATTTTGTAAAAAAATTAATATTAATGTAATTTTTTTACTTTTTAATTCCTAGTCCGCAAATAAAAATACGAATTGTAAAATAAGTCAATAATATTTCTGAAGAATCATTAAATTTCCCCTCTAAATTTAACTACAATCTCCTTCTAGAAGATATTAAATAAAAAATGTTTATTTAAAATATTTTATAAGTTGTTAGTTAAGATTTAACCGCCAAATTAGGTACATTTTATAAATATAAAAGAATTATTAAGAAAAAAATAAAAAAATTTTTAAATTGAACAATTGACTAATTATTTTAAAGGCCCTTCAAATAGAATACAAATAAAACAACATCCAAATGACCGAACAATAGAGTATGAAGTACTGATATATTAAAATATGAAAAAAATATCAGGAATTCTATAAGCCAATAAAAGAAAATCACAATAAAGCTAGAAAATTCACTCTTGTTTATCTTCTTCATTAATAACCAATGACTTCTAATCACTACTAAAGAGATCTTCCTCCAGTGCAGACAACTAATTTACAAGAAAAACGGCATTAACCTAAGAAATGACTATAAGCAGTAATATGACAATTACTTAATCTGCATATTTATCAATTTTTTGATACCTTAAAAGCTGTAGTAAGAAAAAAATAAAATTATCATTAAATATCAATTTTTTTAATTTATTAATTTAATAAGATTTTAAGGAAATACTCCAAATTTTAGGACAAGACAGGCTTCTGGATTTTAAAAATATATTAAAGATATGCCGAATGAATAGATGTTATATCCTGGCAATCCTGAAGATACAGAAGATTAGAAAATAGTCTTCCGTACACCCTAATATTCTTTCTAAAATCCTATGATGCGCAACAAATAATTTTCTAAATATATAGATATTCTTCCGTCTAGTTAAATTATGAGTGATTCAATGTAAAAAATTTTTTTTTTTTCAACTTCAATTTTAAATTCATTAAATAATACTAATTACTTAGCACCAGTTCAGAGTAATTATATTCAAGTCAAGAACAAGAAGAAAATGGAGGCTTATCTATTTCTAAAATAAGAGATATGCAAAACAGAAGTATTAATAATACTATGACACTTTGGCCTTAATAAGATCGAAAATAGTAAGTTTTAGAGTTGGTAAATAATGAATAGGAATAGGAGTTACCTGATATTGATTTACAAATAGAAAGTGAAGACAACATAAGTTCTCTATCGTAAATAAGAATAGCTAACTGAGATTAAATTTCAATCGCATTAAAATATTCAATGACTAAGTAAATTATTTAAAATTATTTATTACCTTCAAAATTTTCCCATTATCAAAAATATAATTATTTATAAAATATTTATTTAATTTTGATTATTAATTATAAATCTTCATTTCCGAAGCATTGTATATTTATATATTAAGACTTATCATAGTTATGAATTTATATATTCTTACTACATTTATTATTATACGTATAATTATAGTCTATAGTGTTTATCAGGTTTGATCATATATATTTTAAGATTTGCATTTCACTATTAAAATTAAAAGTATCATTAGCATTTCTTAAATTCTGCCTCTCTCTATATATATAATCTTCTTAACTTAAGTTAAATAATTTATTAATTTATTTACATAAATAATTAAATAAAAAAATAAATCATATCAATTAAAATACGTGTAAAGGAATAAATATAATTTAAAAAAAAAAAATGAAAGGGTTAATAAATACAGCAGTTTTCTAGTTGAATTGTGTTGAGTTTATAATATTTGTATTACTTACTCTACCTTTTGGACATAAACTTAAAAATAAAATACTCAGCGTCTTTGGAACATCAAGAGTTGCTAATTAGCTAAATAAAATACATCTAATTTTGATTTTATTAGTTGGGTTACTATTTCTTGATACAGTAAGACAAGAAAACCACTATCATGAAGAACACTCAAAAATGAAAATTCATGAAGGATCTGTCACTACAAAAAATATGATAATGCAATAAAGAAATATCTACATGTAATACAATAATTTTTAAATTGGTTTTTATTTAAAATTATAAAAATTGCAAAATTTATTAAATAGTTATGGAATTTGTCTATTTTTGTCTTGGGCTAACTATAGAACAATTATTCTCATGTAAAAATTGACTCAATCTTAACAGAATGAAGAAGAATTGCTTAAATTGAAATAAAATAAAGGTGGTGAGGGATAATAAAAAGCTGAATAATAACCTGCCAAACAATACAAAGATGTTTAAACTAATCCTTCTAGAATCGATTAAGATGCTTTATAATAATAATAAAAGAATTCATAAGAAAAAAAAAATAATGAAGACAGACAGACATTGGAGGATATTTTGATAACTTAGTTAATTTCTATTAATTAAATAAGTTATTATGTATTTGTAAAATTATAAATTAGTTTAATATTATAAATATTTAATATTAAATAAATATATATACACATGTTTAAATTTCAAAGAAAAAGAAAAGTAAATTAGTTTGACTCAAAAATAATTCATTTTTATTAAAAATATTTAAGAGAATTTACAATGATAACTGTTTTCATTTCATCCTAAGTAGGTATCACATTCAAAAACGGCCTCACTATAAAATCATCAAAAATCTATTCTTCTCCTATCATATAATCTCCTATAATATATTGTCCTTGAGAGGACCCAAAATCATTTAAATATTCATCTTTATTGAATTTTTTTTTCTTTTTTCCTTTTTTTCCTTTTATATCTGCTTTTTAATTCGTTTCATCGGTTTGTTAATTTATTTATAAATCATTTCCCTTAGTTTTCAAATACTAGATATACTCTTTATCATCTTCGGGATTTTTATTCAGTTTATAAATATTGTATCTTTTTTTTTATATATAAATATGAAATAAAGAAAAAAATAGATTTATTTTTTGTAAAAAAAAATTACTCTTTTAAAATCGCTATTCTTTCTATATGATATATTTTCCCATATATTTTAGGTTAATAAGAACTTAATATGGCTTTATTTCTCTTGCTTTATGTAAAAATATTGATCATTATTGAAGCAAATTCTTACGCAATTCGTTTTGGCTTATGAAGTTCTTTATAGTGAGTCATGTACTTTTTATGATCATTTATAAATTTTCTCATTTCTTCACGCCAAAACCGATTTAAAATTTTTTCACTCGTACTATCAATGCCCTTTTTATGCAAACTGAACAATCTTTTCTGAATCCATCTACTAGAGAAAAAAAACTCATCTTCTTAGCACAATGTATTTAGGGTCAATTTCCAACAGTCCCTCAGTCTATTTTATATTTTATATAATTTAATTTATATTTTTATTTACACTATATTTACTTTTCCATTGTGTCATTTCGAAGTCTTTTATACCTTCTGTAGCACTTTTAAAAAGCCCTTACTGCCTTATAAAAGGCAACTCCCTATTCTTTGAGCAAAATTATTTCTTGGTTTTTTTGTAGTAAATACTTTATCTTTAATCCACTTTTTTTTTTAAATGTCTTTTTGCAAGCATTAATCGCAGATAAAATACATGTTCTTGAATCATTAAGAATTCTTTGGCTTTGTGTATATCCCTTATGTTTGAGCATTTGAAACCATTTGTACATATGTCTATTCATGATTCCCATTAAATATTTTTCTCTTTCTAGTAAATATCTCGTTTCCTTAATCTAATATAGATGTTTTAAAATGAATTATTTACGATAAAGTACATAAATTTACCATCGTATGCAAAGATTTTAGGAAAAGAACCGAACACAACAATTTTTTCCATTTAATAATAAGCATATACTTTAGAGAATTTGATTCTTAATTAATTCTTGGTGCGTTATTGAATTCAATAGCTTTTTCCTATCGTTTGTGATTTTCAATTATTTTTTATTATTACTTTTAATGATAAACAATTTGGTGCTAAACTTTAGCTTTTTATTACTTTATATGTTTATTATGCACAACTTATTTTCTATAATTTTTAAAACTATCAGGATAATATTTCTGTAAAGATTGCTTATATTTACTAAAAAAGATTTTTCTTTCCTATTTTTCCTTTTATATCTCTTCTTTTAATTCATCACTATTTATATATATTTAATAAATAATTCAAAGAAAAAAAAATTATAAAATTAAAAATTAAAATAATTTTAATTTTTTATATTTACTATTCTCTTACCCGAAGATTATTATTGTATTCTATTTTTATGGATTCTACATTTTATTTATTTTGTTAATTTTTTTAAATTTTAGAATATCACTTAATTTTAATTTCACTCCTTATTGTTATTATTCATTTTTATTATTTAATTAGATGGTAGGTTCTGAAAAGTTCCAAAACATTTCGTGCTAAAAATTGACTTTTAGTTCTATCAAGCTAACATCAGTTTTAGCAAAAACAGTAAAGTACAACATTTTGATATTGTCTTTAGCAGGATAATTTATTTCATGAGGAAACTCAAAAAATTGTAGTAAAAATCAAAATTACTCCAACATGGATATCTTCTTTTGCTGACAAATAGTTCTGCAGACCCTTTTAATATCGTCACGATAATTTTCATCGGAAAAATATTTTATTTTAATTCCAAATTGGCAAATATAAAATCTCGAACTCCTAATTATATTCTTTGAGGCTAATTATTCAAAAGTCTCAAAGGAGGATTAAATTCCTTTAATTAACTATATCTCTTTAAGTAATTTTCGTCAAAAATAAACGATTGGTCTTTTAAAGCTGGAATTTAATATTGCTCACACTACTCTCTTTCTGCATAGCATTTATCAGCTTGAAAATAATTATTAACTAGCTTTTCTTATGGACTCCTATTATAATTGCTTTATGAATTCCTGATTTGTATATTTCAAATAATTATTTTATTAGAGTGCAGAAAAAAGAGTAAAGAAAAGTTACATTTATGATGCGGATTGGTCTAAATCTTGATTTTATTAAGTTTGAATATCAGCTTAAGATGTAAAAGAGTTTTTTATGGGAGAGGATGAATTGGCTGCTCCAAGTCTTTTTACTTTTATTTTTTTTATAGAATCTTGTTATTTCCAATTATTACTTTCTTGAAATTATCTCTTATTTTCCTTATTATGCTGCTAATCAATATTATTATTATAATTTGTAGAAAAATATAAGATCTCCATTTGCTTAGGATCAACTTTATATCCACACACTCCGACTCTCCCAGCTATGTTATATTTGCACAACTTTTGAGATATTTTTTTCTCTTGCATTTAATACTCTTTATCTTTTTCAAATCCGAAACTTCTATTATTTTTTTCTAAATTTTCATTCCTAAACTTGTTCGCTCTGTTGCTCTGAGATGGCTATACCCACTTGTATCGATAAAAATTGTCTCTATTAACATTTTGATTGTCTAAATCGAGTTTATATCCCAATCCTTAGTTAGAAAATGAAGTAGCTATTGTCCCCATAGAATCTATATTTCCCATCATATATTTCTTTTATTAACTTTTTTTAAAATAGTTTTCGGAGATTATTACTACTTTTCAAACTAGTCAATTTGTGCATTATTTTAAAATTACTCATTCCCCTTAAACTAATTTTCTTCTTACTATTGGTATTTATTTTTCTAAAAATTAATTTTATTGCCTCCTACAATTTTCGGTTTACCTGAAGAGGGCCGGGAAAATGTTATATTTGTAGTATTATTAAGGTTATTTTAAATGAAAGTATTGTTGTTTGTAGATTTATTTGCAGAACCGGGCCTTTAAAAACTTATGTTATTACTATTAATAGTTTGAACTTTCGAATTTCTTTTTATCGCACTCTATGGCCTTTTATTATTAAATTATCTCTGATCAATTTATTTTTCCTTAGATGAACATGATGGAGACGTCTAAATTCTTTAAATTCCGAAGTAACCCTCACTCTAATGCTAATTCATATGATATAGTATTTATTTTATTGTTTTTTATTAATTTTTTCAACTTAAAAATAATAATTAGGTTTAACTATTAACTTAGATTAATATTCAATAAAACACTGATTGAATATAACTAAAAAATAAATATTATTCTCCAAAAAACAGAGTTATGTACTTAAGTATTTTATAAATACAAATCATAATCTTTAAAAATAAATAGTTTAGTAATTAATTTACAATTTTAAAGTAACATGTTAGATTAATTGAAACAAATTAATTAATTATTATATTATTCTTCGTTATGTTTTTTTTTAATTAATATTCATATTTTTATTAAAAAAAAACTCTTATTTCTAGGGGGGAATAGACCCTGAAAATTTGAACTATATTAACAACGAGGAGCAAGGTGGTAAAGTGGAAATACGTTAGGCTCATAACTTAAAGATCGATGGATCGAAACCATCCCTTGCTATACTTTTTTCTTTTTTAATTATTCCCATAAACATCTCTTGTATATAATTAATATATTATTATAATAATAATATTAATTAGTTAATTGTTATAAATTTGCTACGCTTAATTATTTGTGGTTTTTACAAATTAATTATAAATAAAAAATAAAATCAAAACATACTTACTTACTTACAATCTTTTATTTTTATTATAAATTTATTTGCATATAAAAAAAATATAATTATAAAAAAATGATATTAATTTAATTAGTGTTATAATATTTGAATAAACTCTCCTTTATAATAGTAATTTCAATTTTATTTTTGTTTAATAGGCTTAGGTTAGGATTTAATTGCGTTTTCCATTCTTTTTTGTTTGCAATTATTACATATTTTTTTAGTTTTTCCTCCTATTTTAATGCACTAACATTTCGGCTCTTCTTAACTTGCAATTCTATATAAGAAAAATATTATTATTTTTAAATTTTATATACAAATAAATCATTTTTATTAGTACATCTCTTCATTTCTTAATTCTTAATCTTTCAGCATTTAAAGATAATTATTTCTACGTTCTTCTTCCTAAAGTTTGCAATTCATTCTCATTTTTTCAATATGTTCTAATTCTTCATCTTCATCATCTTCCTCATCCTGACTAGCAACACCTCTATCATTTTTATAAACCAATTCCATTGCCTCAAATATAGTTCCTACAAGAACTGTTTCTTCATCCTATTCTGCCATTTTTTATTTATACAGTGATTCTAGAGAAGAACTTCTTCTGAAATGATCAGGAACTTTATAATTTCTTTTATATTTTCTTAACTAACTAGAAGGCTTCATATATTTTTTACTTATGAATTATCCTTAACACTTTTTAATTTATATATATTTTTATTTTATTTTTTCTTTTTAAGTTTATTATAATGCTTTCTATTAAATTAAATAACTACGCTCGACATTCTTAAGTGTGAGATTATATACTATAATTCTTATTTATTTTTAAAATAATACATAATGTTTATTACACATTAAATTATAATTATTTTTCTTTAATAAATTATTAATATTAAGATAAAAATACATATTATACAAAATCAATCTATTTTATGAATATAAAAACATTCATGACATCTGGAAAAACTGCATTTCTAGCATAAATGAGTTCCATACTCAAGGGGATATATGGCGCTTCCGCAAATATCGCATGGATTAATGTCTTTTTCTTCTCTGATTATATCATCTTTGCTCCAAAATTTCAATTGGTTTTGTGCGGCATTTCTACTCTTCTTGTTGCAAACCTGGCAGAAATTTCTCTTTTCAAGTTGCTGTCTGCTACATTTTTCACATTTTACTATTTTGCACAAATAACAACTATAGCAAACTTTTTCAATGTTTATTTCGCAAGCATCGCAAAGCAACTAGACTCCTTCTATTTCAAAATCTTTAATTTATTTTTCAGTCAACATTTCCATTTCATGCTCATTTTTGCACTTCACAACCTACTCCTCCTCCATATGATGTGTTTAATCCCAACCAACAATATCCGCAATTTCTTAAAGATCCATATCTCCCTCTCCTTTTTCGTTTAAACTTTTTTATATATTTTCTTATTATCTCTCAACTTCTCCTTGCTTTCTAAGTAAGTAGGTGAGGTATTCTACGAATTAATAATAAAACACCCCATATTCTATGATTTCAGCTTGTTCTTTTACAATGTTATTTGGATCAGAGTTGATTGCATTTATTTTCTATACTAGTAAATTCTAAATTTATTCAATAATGCACAATCCCTCCCAAAAGGAAACTTCAATTCCGAAATCATCTAGTTTAGAAATCAAATCTCGAATGTACAAAATTTCTTAGTTTTTGCCGACCATTTTTCTCTGTTCAAATTCAAAATCCCTTATAAAATCTGAGATTGCCTCTTAATTATTATATAAATTTTCAGACAAAGTGTCCTATAAAATATCGGTAAAATGAGCCTAATGTACAGCTACATGGGACATTCCTTCAAAAACTTCGAAATTCTTTAAGTATTCAGATAATTAAGTAGCTAAAAGTAATCCTTCATCAGCTGGATCGAGCAGCTGAACAATTTTATCAATCAAAATTTCTTCATTGGTAGGATTTTGGTAATCTTTTTAGCAATAATTATAAATTATATTTACTATTATTTGTTTATATTTAATGACTTTACCCTCCGATTTTTTTATAAACACGCTTAATAAATCGATAAATTTATGCTTTTAAACAAATCCAAACTCACTGTATCGTAATAAATGCCTATCTAAATCGTTGGCTGAAAATTTATTTCTTTTTAAAATATTTTTAAAATCTCCAATTAAATCACAATGTTTTTCTCTGACTATTTCTTCATAAAACACATAACTACTATAACACTAAGAGAATTCTTGAACTTAAATTTCTCCTAAATAAAAAATACAAGATAAAATAAATATAAACATTAAAATTTTCTTAATATTGAAATAAAAAAATACCAGATTGCTAATAATCTAATGTTAGAGTGACCTTTTATATCATTTACTCCTTTTATGCATCTGAAAAAGGCATTTCTTTTAAAAATTGATAAAATTCTTTTTGTGTAACTTTGTTATCTTGTTTTTCAGCTTTTATTATGAAATCTCTTAATTTCGGGCTTATTTTTTTTTATGTCTTCTTATTCCTTCAAGTACAAAAATAAAGGCTTTCAATGAGTTGAGTTAATCTAAATCATAGTGCTCTCCTCCGAAAATTTAAGAATTTTCGATTTTTTCAAATCCTTATTTGAAAGCCGAATATTGTAATCCCTATTTATTTTGCACAATAATATCTTGAATTTTTTCTGCAATTCCCCTATACGGTGTTTGGTCTTAAAGTAAAATATGGGGTTCCTTTTATGAGCTAGTAAAATGTTCTCTTTCATTTAAGTCATCACTTCCTATTACAATATTAATTTATTTATCAAATTCAAAAATAATTATCATAATAACAACAGATAGAATTTACTTGTTGTGTTATGAACATTTTAATTTCTATACTGTCCTTAATACTGCTGCTTTTCTTTTTATTTAAATTTAAGAATTTACTAAGTGGTTCCAAAGGCCAACGTTGCGCTCAATATTCCATTTTTTGTTGTGTTTTTATGTCCTAAATTTCTACATCTGAGTTATCACACACAATTACAGGATAAAGGTTTCCCTAAAGTTGAAAAAGCTGTATTTACCTCTTGTCTAATATGGGATTATGAACTGTGGCACTTTCATATATGGATTTCAAATTAATCTTTGCTATTCCTATTAATTTTTCATCACCCAAGTTATTTTCCAATTCTCCATCATTCAAATCGTTTGCATTACTTTTTGCCTTTGATTTCATTTACAATTTTCATTTATTCTAAGCTCTCTCCCCCACACCTCTATCATAAACGGCATTTGTCCCATTTTTAAAACATTATTGGAATATACTGGCAAAACAGATGACTCATTTTCGCTCAGCAGAAGCAGATTTTTATTATTTCTAATTTCTTCAGATTGATATTTTTCCATACGATTTGTTGCTCCTGAAATTGTGTAATATTTATACTTAATCGAAACTCTCAAATACCTTTTATTGACATCTTTAATAGACAGTAGATTTAAGAGAATTTGGTAACCATAATCTTCAATTTTTTCTTCTTTTTTAAGGCTTGCAAAGAAATTTCATTTTATTTCAGCGTCTATTGCAATTCTAACTGTTTATTTCCCCTTTTTTCGAGACTTATCTCTACCAAAACCTACCCTATTTCTGTTTCATTTTTTCTTAATTTGTTATTTGTTGCTATTTCAGTATTTTCTATGTCCACATAAAATTATCCGACATACTCGTCTTTTAAAACGAGTTTTTCTAACTTTATTTATCCCTATCCGAAAAATATTCTTTCTTAGTTGTTATTTTCTATTAATATTTTAAACGAAATGGGAGCTGATAGTAATTTGGTCATATTATCTTCATTAAATTTTAGAGACTAAGGGTACTCTTAATTATACAAATACTCCAAATTTCTTTCTGCCTTCTGTCCCAGTGTTATTCTCGAATACACAATACTTTTTTCATTTTGCTGTAATCCTGGTATATCACATTCTATGAACACTCTTTTGTTCTATAAAGTAAAAAATCGTTCTTGATTATATTTAAACGACGTTTTTTTCTTTTATAATTAATTACTTGAAATCTCATTTTATAAACAGGATTTGAAACCTTGAAAGTTATCACTCGCAATTTCATTTATTAAATTTCTTTAATTTTGAAAGCTTTTTTTTAAAGTTACATTGGAAGCTACTCGGGAATTTGTTCTTCATCAGAAAATCCTTCATTATCTGCACATTTACCAAAAAGCTCGGTTTAATCCATTTTTAGTTGTAAAAGCTCCATTTCTGAATTTCTATTTGCCTAATTTAATGTTAATACATTTCGATAAAAAATATGACATATTTTATTATTTTTTTTACAGTCATTATTTCTCTTGTAATTGAGGCTAATTATTGCTATTCATCTTCATCCATTTAGTATTAAGCTTTTAATTTTCTATAAAAATCTTCTCTTTGTTTTTATTCTAAATCATTCATTTAATTCTACATTTGTTACTCTTTTTAATGTAACTGACTTTATTTTTCCTATAACTATTCTTTTTATTACCTTTTTCTTTCCATATCTTTTTATTCATACTATGAATCCCCTTCATCCTAATTATTTTGCAAATTAATATTGACTAATTCGTATGGCTTATATATATTTATTTTATTACATATCGTTTATATTGTTATTTTCTAGAACTCGAAGGCGCTGGGGAATTTCCATATGATGATAAAGGAGCTTACGACTCATTTAATTATTAATCTCTGGTAGGTTTCAAGTATAAATTTTATGATTATTAATTAAATGTTTATTGTTATTAGTTGGTTTTCAAATCATCTTCTGCTCTTTTAATATTTTCATTTTTTGGTTTTATTACTTCTAAAGTTCTTTTGTTTTATCAATTAAAGGAACCTATTTTTGTTATTGCTAATTTTACTCTTTACTTTTTTAAGTCTTTTATTATTCAAAAATATTCATTTTTTTTTACAATTCTTCTTCTTTTTAATCAAAATAATTTAAATTGGAGTTCATCTACTAATTGACGCTATTTTCTTACAATGCTTACCTGACATTTTCATAAGCACCGAAATTATTTTTCTGCTTTTATTAAAACTCACTTGCTAATGAAATTTCGATTTCTCCTATTTTTTTGTTAAACTCGTTTTTAGTGCATATTTACTAGGGCTTCACTATAGGAAAAATCCCATGCATATCTTCGAAGGGCTTTGAGTCATTTTCTCTCACATTTTTTTTAAGAAATAAAAGAGTATTAACAATGATATTCCCAACTACTTTGTCATTTCTGCTATCCAATAGTTCTATTTTTATTCTCACCATATCTTTTAAATATTGATGAAAAAGCACAATAGGACATCTTATTTCATATACTCCTGACGAAGGAAATGATCTTAGTTTCTTTAATTTATCAAAATTTTAAGATTCGTCTTTGATTTTTAATATATTTTTACTTCAGCACAATTTTCGGCTACAAATATAATAGAAGTCTACTGTCCCCAAAACTTTACCCTTATTTTGGTATTTTCCTTGGGAAAAGTAGTGTCAAGTTTGGTAATTTCTCCGAATTCTAATTTTAAAACCCCATAAGTAGTTTTGTTCTTTTAAGTCCCCGGTGGCAGAATTCTTTATTCCTCATTTATTTCAACATTATAATGTTCATCTGAAAAACAAAAATTATATATAATAGAAGTCTTTTTTTATAATATTACTGAAATATCACTTTCGTACCTTTAAAACCAGCGTCCTTTCTATTTGACATTATAGAATAAAAATAAAAAAATTTTTTTCTAATTTCTATTTTTAATAGTTTTTTTATTTTATAATTTATAATTGTCAACTAAATATTTTATTAATAATTTCAAAAAAATAACTATATTTTAAATAAAAATACAAATAATAGTTTTTATGTAATTATCTGAAATCATAGTTTTTATGTAATTATCTGAAATATTAAATGATAAACTATTTAATATACTATAAGGAATATTTAATTAAAAAAAATTAATAGTATATATTATATATAATTATAAATTATAATTAAAAATTTATTACTCATCATTATTTTACTTATATGTTTTTCTTACCCATATTTTAATATCATTTAATATGAATAAAAATATTATTTTCACTATTTATTTTACTGATATCTGTTATCATAGTTTAATCTGTATTATCAATATATTAACATTTGTTTTGATGGTTTTATTCATTTTAGATCTAATCATCAATTTCTTATGAAATTTTTTTTTATTTTTTTATATTTTAGAATTATTATCTTCAATATTACTTTATTTTTTTAAGCTTTATTTAAAATACTTGTACATATAAATTTATTCCTTTAAATTCATTTAGCTTTACAGATTAAGAAAATAATTACTTTAATTAGAAATAGGTTCAAATTTTTTGTGTTAATTCTTATTAGTTTTCTTTTGTCTTATTGCTAATTTTAATTATTTTACAATAAAATTATCTTTAACTTAATCACATTTTATTAAGTTAAATTTACATAATGGACACTATTTTTCTTATTATATTGCACACCATTTTTTTATGCACTCATCATGGAAAATATGTAAACACTCAATAATTTAGATTTATGATTACGAAGTATATTCTTCAAGACATATTATACAATTAATAGCTTAGAAACCTAGCAGTATAGGGGTATTCTATTATAGATCTCTATATGGTATGCTAAATTTAAAATATTATTGAATTTCCTTTTCTTAATTTTTGATTTAATTTTATTTTTTGTATTATTCCCACCATTTTCTAATTTCTTCTTCTAAACACAATATAATAATACTCAATATAGTGATAACCATTAAGAAATAAGTAAAAATTTCCTTAAATGTAATGTTTTATTAGGAAATCTCCTAATTTTTTTCTAATATAGCAATTTAAACTAATTCTTACATATTATCATATTCTTCAAAGTCTTCAATTAAATATAAAATTTTAAAAATAATATATTAGAAACAATAATATTATTTACCTAAATAAACTGAAAAGAAAATTTGGTAATTCATATCTTTATTTTATTATTTTAATTCTAAATTCCTAATTTTATCTAAATGTATATCATAATTGTATGACGATAGTTATTAGGATTGGTAAGATAATAATAGTTTATCAAAAGAATATTGAAAATCATAATAAAGTTAAGCCTTATTCTATAATTATACTGAAATTTATAATTTACTGATTTTTTATTTTATTGGAATTTAAAATAAAGTCCATTTTTTATTTTTTAAAAATATTTTATACTTTTAAAATAATTCAATATGAAAAACATCTTCATTGTACTTTATGCATTCAATATTATAGTTATCTGATTCAGTGCAAGGCACTTTATCTATACCAGATTCATATTCCTTTATAGTTAAATCTAGATTTATAATATATATATATTTAAAGTAATTGGCAATTATATGTTTTTAATTACCATAATTAGAATATTATTAGCCAACAAAATCAATAATCGTTAAGAAATAACTACCATTAGTATATAAATATTTCAAGTACTATGAACTAGATTTAGCATAATAAGATTGATAATCAAACTGAATAGTTATTATATCTTTTTTTAATATAAATATTAAAATTAATTATTCGTTTAGATATTAACAAATTATATTTTATCATATTAAAAAATAAAATTAATTTATCATTTTAATCTACTTTTACTAATTATAAAAATCATTTCGAGGGTAATGTAAATTATTAAATGGAAAAATAAAATAAATGAATTTCAAAACATGTTTAAACAATCCTATAAAAAACAATACCTGTAAAGCTATTAAAATCATCAATACCAGGAAGCAATCCAGCTAAAATTAAAAATTTGAATTTATAAAATATATAATAAGAGAAAATAAAAATAACATTTACCATTAGAATTGTAAGATTATATGAATAAATTTCTAATTTTATTAATAGTTTTAAACATTTATCCACTTTGATTATCTTAATATTTCACTAATACAGCAATATAATCAAAGGATGGAGTTTCATCTGGCTAAATTGTTATAAATTTGTATCTTTTTGGTTATCTTGCCTTTTATGGACTTTATTGAAAGTAATAGTAGGGTTAACTTCCATAAATTTTTATTTATAAACTCTCTAATTATTAAATATTGGAATTATCTTCATTCTATTAGCTAATGCACAGATGAATAAATAAAATGAGGAATAACTATATATATCTTTAACAGTTATTAAAAGCTAGCATATTGTCTTAATAACTAAATAAATAGTTTCTGTAAGTGTTTGTTTGTTTGTGTTTTTTTTTTTAGTGTATTTATAAAATTGTATTATTAGTATTACAATAAAAAAAATTAAACCTATCTCAATAATTTAAAAGAGTATTAATAAAATATTATGATTTGCAATAATCATGGGGTTTTTATTAAATTTATAGATTCATTAATATTAAGCATATATTTTAAGATTTTTTAATAAAATTGAGTATAATTATTTTTAAATCAGTATGGTATATAAAATTTTATAATATCTGATGAATAATGATAATTCTATATATAATTCTTTTACATAATTATATTTTCTCTTAGATAATAGATTTATCAAATATCAATAATAAGCTTATAGCTAACTTTATATTTAATTTTTTAATTCTAATATTAAATGGTTTATATATATTTTAATAAAGTAGTATATATTTTTTGTTTTGAGTTTTATATAGAATATAAGAATAATAAACAGAATTAATAATAAGTTTCTAAATTATTTAATATTTTATATAGACCTATCAATTTAGTTTTTTACAATTATTTTCCTAATTTATTACTCCTTTTCTAATCATCTTATTCGGATTTATAATAATCTTAAATTTAGGAAAATTAATGTGAAATTAAATTATTTTATTTTTATAAGATTAGTTATATATATATTAGAGAGGAATAATACATATTATTCAAATGAATAAATTTTTTACATAGTAAATGCTTTTATAATAATTATGTTATTTAAAATAAAATATTGTAATTAGACCTTTTATAGCTTAATTCATGTTTTTATATGCCATATTGATTTAAAGAAATTACTTAATATAAAAATTGTCTCTATTATAGTTTTTTGTATTTTATTACTCTAAAATCATATCTTTATAGAATTCAATTCAACAAAATAATGTATTATTAACAGTAGTATTTATTTTAATCTAAATATTTTATTAAACAATGTATCTTGAATACGAATTATTTTAAAAATAAAGAAAAATCATCAACACTAAAATAATTATATATATTTTAGGTTTTAATAAAAATCAAATTTGATAATGGATTCTAAATCTATTTATTCAATAAATTTGGATTCCAAATCTAATTATTTATATCATAATCATAAAATTAAAATTGTTTCAAATTTAATAAAATTCTATTTTATTTATAAACTAATATGATCTGAAGAATTATTTAATTTATTTGTTTATTTAAATATTTTTATTATTATTATTCTTTGAAATTTTTTAAATTTAAATATATAGAAATAAAAACAGTAAATAGAAATATAATTTTTAATATTAAATTATAAAACTACCCGAATAAAATATAATACATATTTCTTTACTTATATATATTCAAACTTAATATTTATTTATATATTTAAGCACATAAGTCATAACATTCGATATGCAAAATTGACGATTTAATTTATAATAATAATAAAATTGATATATTAAATACTTAGGAAAATATGATAAAATGTATTTTTTTATTTTAAAATAATATTCTATTTTATTAGAATTGTTCGATTAATTTTAATAAATATATAAGTATATGTCTTTCACCTAAAATATTTCTATATTATAATTATGTAGATTAAACAGACATTTTATTAGAGTAATAGAAAAATATTATAAATTTTATTTCTAAAACTTATATATATAAGTAATTACCATATTACCAGCTAAGATTAAATTTTCACTGGATTTATAAAAATTAGATAGTGAGATAAAATGAAATTATTATAAAGGAATTATTATTTTATTGTATAGTAGAGAATATAGAAATGAATAAAATTCAAATTTTATAAAAAATAAAAATATATTTTTTGCTATTATTTATATATAATTTCAATAAATTAAGTATCATTATTTAAAAAATTTAATTAGAATAGTATAATTATCCATAAATATTATTAAATTCTAGAGATAATTTTCATTCTATAATATTTTATGAATTCTATAATTTTCTAAAAATTATATACTTTTAATTATATAGATTTAGAAATTCTAGAGATTTAGAAAAATTATATTATAAATAATAATTATCTAATTCGAATACAATTTATGTCTATTTATTAACTTTAAGTATAAAATACTGCACACTTGATTAGATAAATATTATATTATAATATTATCATTCTAACTACCCTATTACAATAAATATATATTTATATATCTAACAAGACGAATATTAGAAAATGGAATATTTAAAATGAATTATAAAAACCATATAAATAAAATATATTGATATGTATAATTTTTTTTATAAATTTTGAAAAATTTCTTGGATAGGAGACTCTGATTTAAAAATAAAAGAATCAATTAAGGTACTGTAGCGCCAGCCTGATGAGAAGGCATGGGTCCATTTTTCCCATTTCAGAAAACCTGTTTAGGCGTAAGGCTGTTCGTCAACCTAAATAGTCCATTTTAGTCATACAATCAATATGCAAAAGAACTAATTTCATTTATTTTCTGTTTAAATGTAATATAAACAATATTGGTTTATTAATTTTAACACCCTAAACCATTCGAAAAAGAACCATTTGACTTCTTCTTCTTAATTCTAATTAGTATTTTGATTATTATTAATAATTAGAATCAATACTCTAAATGGGTTTATCATATGTGGTTAAAAATTATTAATCATATTATCATTATAATTTTATAAGAATTAAGAATTTAGTATTATTTAAATTATACGTGATCATACAGCAATATAATAATTTTAACTGTTAAAAATCGATAATTATTATATGGTTGATTGAAATAATAACATAGAAATAGAGTAATTAGAAGAAATAAGTAATAAACAATATTCTATAATTTTAGAATACAAAAAGACAGTGAAAAAATATAATTATAACAAAAACTAAATTAATTATACGTTATTTGAGAAAATTATTCATTGGGTTTTTTCCCTAAGCAAACCCATAAATTCTTCAAAATTAATCTATATAAAAGACAATGAACATAAATTGGAATAAGAATAATAGTAAAAGAATTTACCTCCCCGTCCCCATCCCTATCACATTCATCAACCATTTCCTCCAAATCAACATCACCCATAGGAATAATTTTTAATAGTTCTAGTAATTCTTCTCTCCCAATTGAGCCACTTCCATCTTTATCCATATTTTAAAATTAGGTTCTTAGAAATTCTTCACTTCTAGAAGATTAATTATCAACGAACGCTGCTAGAAATTCTAGTTTTATTGTAGAAAAAAGAAGTTTAATTTATCATAATGATAAATAAATATTATCTGAAATATATAAACCTGTGAAATCAACACTTCCTCCACCATCGTAATCCATTGATCTGAATATTTTTCTCACTTAATCTTCATTCATATTTACTCCTGCTGCAGGTCCAAATTTGGCCATTCCTATTGTTATATATATATAACAATATATATTTATATGAATTAAGCTAAATTAATACCTTCAACCAGCTCTTCTTCTGTTACTGAACCACTTTGATCTTCATCAATTTTATCATAAATCTAATTACAAATAACTTATACTTAAATATCATTATTCTATTTAATTTAAATTAAGTTTAGAATATCACCTTTTTTAGAGCTTTTCTTTTTTTTTCTGGTATTTATTCAACCATCCATAAAAGCATCGCCCGTTTTTAATCACTATAAATAAATTAAAATAATTTAATGAAACATTTTATTTTCTTTATTCAGTGATTGCCTTTTCGTAGCTACTAAATTCTATAAACCCTGAAACACTGTTTCATGAAGCTACTTATCTTAACTATCACTATTAAGCAACTACTATACCCAAGGATGATTATAACTTTAGTATGCAGTGTATCTTCTTTTAGGAATTTTGATTAGCAATTTAGAAATTAAATCTTTTCCCTTGAACATATTAAACATAAAAAACGAAATATATTAGAATATTAGTAATTTACTTCAACTGAACATTTTTAAAACTATTGTAGATTTAAAGTAAAAATCCCTTTTTAAAGATTGTTGAAAATATCTTTTGAATTATCACCTTTAAATGGAGTACACCCTGAGAGCAATACATATAATAAAACTCCCAAATTCCACATATCTGACATCATAGATACTTCTCCTTAAAATATTTCAGGAGCTTAATAGAATGGTCCTCCCTTCAATCTGTCAATTTTTCTAATTCCCTATTTTTAATCATAATGCTTATATAATCCAGTTACTACTAGTTTAACAGACGAATCATCATTAGGATATTTTAATAGAAATTTCTCTATCTTTATATCTCTAAGTATAATATAAAATTGTATCAAAATATAAAGGTAACACATAGTATTACTTATGATAAATGTCTTTTTGATGCAAAAACAGTACTGCTTAAAATATTTATCTCATTATTTTTGCGGCCTAACAGCAAAAACATAATAATAAATTACTAAAAAATATTAAGCAAATGTTAATGATATATATTTATTTTTCACCTAGCATTCAGATAATTACGATTATTTAGCTATATATCTAAGTAAATCTCCACCTTAACATATTCTAAGTTATTTTATATTTATAAATAAAAATATATTTTAAAATATATGCAGATTTTCTGGTATATTTTACTCTTCAACTATGAATACGGTATCTTCACTTTCATAGACATCAAAAATTCTTATTATGGTTGGATGTTCCTTAATATTTAATTTAATTTAATTTAAAATATATGTCACAATTTTTAAAATCTCTAATTTTACTATGTTTTTTAATGCTTACAATTCTTTAGAAAATTATTCTATATTTGAGATTTTTTTTTTGGAATAATTTTTATCGCTCTTTATTATTCTAACAAAAATATAATTTTTTATAAAAATAATATGGAAAATTCACTTATTTATAGAATTTAATTAAAAGATTTTATAATATTTTTACTTTATTTTAAATTCTCTCCTTATATAACTTTCCCGAATTCTCCTGTTCCTAGTTCATCCTAAAATATGTAATCGTCTTTTATATTTGCTATTTGGTGATAAATATTTAATGAATATTAATATTGATAGAATTTAATATATTATTTTGCCAATTTTTTTATACTTTATATGGCCCATCTTATTTAATTCTGTTCATAGTTAGGTTTAGGACTCTACATGATAAATTAAATATTTATTATTCACTTTTTTATATAAACTTATTAAAAAGGTTTTAAATTTTGTTTTCAGTTTCTATTTTATTTATTTTTTTTACTAAGACAGACTCATATGATATTATATAATAAATATACATATATTATTCAATTAATGAAACATAAACTGTATTATATTATTATAACAAACAATAGTATTAATAGAATTTTAATTATAATTTAAAAATATTCTACTCTTCTTTAAAATAAATATAATATTTATATATAAATTAAAATATAAAAAATTTAAATATAATAAAAAATTTTTATAAATTATCAACAGAAAAAATGATATTTTCCTTTTTTCATTTAGTTATTTTACCATTCACCTACATACTTATTTAATTTTTTATCAACAAATGTACCATTTCCTGACATTTTATCCAAAATCCATTCCCCTTAGTAAACAGATCCATCTTAGAAATAATAAACTCCTTTTCCATCTCTTAAATCATTTTTCCATTCCCCCTTTAAAAAGTAGTATTGACATTATTAAAAATAATCATAATAAAAATTTTTTATATGAATTACTTCATATTTCTCATTTTCAGAAAAATGCATTACTCCATTTCCTTCTCTTTTATCTTATAAAAATGAACCTTCATATCTCATTTTTTGATTTGGGAAAATAAGTTTCCCCTATCCAGTTTTTTATTAAATTCCCATTCACCTTCATAGATCGCTCCACTCTTATAGGTATAAGTTCCCTTTCCATGTCTATAACCTTATTTAAACATCCCAACATATTTTTCTCCATTTTCATATTAGCAAACTCCTTCTCCCGTCATTGAGTCTGCATCCCATTCTCCGGTATATTTCATATTTTACTCCTTGGTTTTAAGAGTTCCGTATCCACTTTTCTTTCCATTTATAAACTCTCCTTCATAAACATCTCCATTTTTATATTTTAATATTCCTCTACCATTAACTTGATCTTATTGCCACTCCCCTACGAATGTGCTTCCATCTTTAAAGTGTAAAGTTCCCTTTTTATTTGAAATTTTATTAAATTAATAAATGATTCCGATATATTTATAATTAAATAAAATAATATATATTTACCCATCCTAATTTTTCACCTTTAAAAAATCTCCCTGCAAATTTGTCTCCATTTTAAAAATAATACATTCCTTCTCCATATTTTAAATTTTTCTTCCAGTTTCCTTGATACACTTCTCCATTCGCATAAACCATTATACCAAACCCTTACTTTACATTTCCAACGAATTTCCCTTTAAAATAATTTCCATTTTGATAAAAATATTCACCTTAACCTTTTATTTTATTTAATGCATTATTTTCTTATTACATAATTATTTATTATAAACATCTTTAATAATTACCATGTTTGAATCCTTGTTTTAGATCTCCAATATAGACTTCACTATTAGGGAAAAAGTAATGGCCTTTTCCTTAAAATTAATCATCTACCCAGTCTCCTGCATATATCTCAACATCACTATAATAAAATATTCCCTATCCGTTTCTCATATTATTTTTAATATTCCCTTTATAAATGCTACCATCTTCGTATTATATTATTTCAACTCCTTGCTTAAATTTCCCATTTTAAAGTTACAAAATTGTTTATTCGCATTCTTTAAGTAAGGCCTCACGATTTAGTTTTGGAACACATTTAAGGATTTTATCCTAAGGGTTTTCTAGTTTGTTAACAATATTATCGGGTTTATCTTCTTAAATTGAAGATTTAGGTTATAGTTCCGTAAAATAATTTTAAAATGGTTTTTACTAAGGTAATAATTCTATTTTCGATTTTAATTGTTCGTTTTCTACGATTTTTTGTTATTATCTTGGAGTATACGTTTATTGAATTGTTCTATCTGATGAAATAGACTATTGGGAATTGATTTATTATTTAGAGGATGGAGATTGGTTATAGGTGGGTGGAAGTAAATATTTTAGAAATTACTATTCTTATTCATTTGATGGTACTTGGTTGCTATAATTCAAAATTGGTATCCCATAGTTTTAGGCTATTTCCCCTCTTTAAGAATGAAATTACTAATAACCTGGACTATTTTATCGGGGCGATAAACGCTATACTTCGGTTCGGTCTGTTAAAGGTTGTTGATTTTGTAAAATTAAGTTATCCAGTGAAGGGGAAATATCGATTGTTTTAAAAGGGGGATCATTTTTTTCTAAATTTCTTGATTTATTTGAAAATTTGCTTCCTTTTTCCCAAGAAGGTCTCCTTTCTTCTTTGGAAGCATTTCTGTAATATTGCTATGGAATGAAGGGTTTTGGAACAGATTTTCCGAAGGAATTTTTAAGTAAACTTTGCTGTAAAGATAAAGGTTTGACAGGTCCAAAAGATTCATATTATTATGTTTTTCTTATATTACTTTTACTTTAATTTTCTTGCTCTTAAACTTTCGGATCTATATTTAATTCACTCTCGGAAACAAGATTTTATAACTCTTTTTTATTGTAAAACCCCTAGTCAATCACATTTTCAACATATTTTGGCGAGTTTTGAGTATTTGAAAAATGAGATATAACTTCGTCTTTTTATATATTAGGATATGTATAAGTTTGAGAATTAAAGGATTCGTGATTGTGGGGTATTTTATAGTTATAAGCATTGCTTCTGGGCGTACTGTTCGTGAGAGATGAAGATTGTTTGTGGAGAGGAAGGACAATTTTATTTAAAGGTTAGAAGTGATTAACAGTGGGAGGATTATAATTATTTATACTTGATTTGTAGTTATTCACCATTGGAGATAAAGATAAAGGATTACTTTTATCACTGCATTTAGTACCAGACAAATCCCTAACTTGAGCGAACGATTGCTTTATCGAAGCTTCTAGTCTTTCTTTTTCTCCATACGGTCTTCTTACTAATTAATCTCTTTAATGATTATTAACTCTTTGAAATGGTTATTACTCTTATTAATATTATGAATCGTTTTGCTCTTAATAGCTGACTTATTATTATTATTAAAGAGACTATTACAATGGTTCAATTTTTTTGGGACTATAAGTGGGAGTCATTGCCCGATTAAATTATTTTTCTGCAGTTGGATAGTTGCTTTAGCTATAAGGTAATTTCCCGATGGGTTATCTTTCTGTTTTTATTTCGCTATTTTCCAAAGATGAATACTAGAATTAGTTTAAAGGATATCTATTTTACTCCACTTATTTTTAATTTTACTATTCCTATATAAGCGAAGGGGATTGATTTAGAGAGATATATGAAATATGTTTCAATGGAGAATATGGTTTTAATTAATCACTATCATCTATTTTTCGTTCTTCTAAATCATCGGAAAGAGAAGACTTTTTAGAAGGCTATAAATAATAATGTTAAAATTTATCATCTTATGGCCAGTCTTAAATATTATTATATTCTTGAGGCTCTGTAACATTATAATTTTCATTTGTCAAGGGAGCATATTAAACAGAGTCTGGTTATAATTTCTCAGGACTTTTAGATATAGGTCTTTCAACTTTCATGGTATATATTGGTTATTTTTCAATTTCAGGCACCTTGGCAAATTTAGACTCAATTATCTTACAGCTAGGAGGTATATCAGGATTTATTTTTACTTCATTAATTTTTTTAAAAAGAGTCTTTATAATCTTTATTTTAGTTTTATTAAGGATAATAATCATCATAAACATTAAAATTTTAAGGAGGGGATTATGATAAAGAAATTTTAGACTATTCTAATGTTGGGGGAATATCAATTTTATTTATATTATTGCTAAAGATTGCTTTAGGGCCGAAACTCGCTTCTTGTCTTTATTATGGTGGCTTATAATTTTCATGATCTAGATTATTTTCTTATGAATTTTTTTTTTCATAGGGTTGTTACTGGTTATTGAATAAGCTTTCTAATTTATTTAAATGAATTTAGCTTTAAGGAGATAAATCAGATTATTATTATTATTCGTATTAATGACTTAGAGGATATTATTATTAATTGTAATTTTCTTATTCGTACTAATATTAAGGTTTGTATAAATCATTTTCAATATTAGGATTACTTTTGTTAAGTTCACTTGCTTCTTCATATTCATTATCTTTTACTCCACCATTTGACTTTGAATCTTCAAATGGAATTAAACTGTAGATGTTATTGACTTAATCGTAATATAATTATTCTCCATTTTCTGGAGAATATTAAGGAGATTCCTTTGAGATATAGTTATTCGGTGTATTTAATAAACTAGCTTGGTTATTTGGGGGACATTGATTAAATGAAGAATAGTTTGTGTTTTATTATTTAGTATCTGCTTCGTTAAAGGACTGTTTATTTTATTAATACTGAGGATTAGAGTATTACTTTTATATTTCCTAATCGTTTTCATACATATTCGTGCTAACTACAGGCTAGTAGTGATGTGTTTAGTGAAAAGAATTTTGTGTATTTATTGACGAGAAAAAGGAAGTTGGATCTCTTGTTACCGGATTTTCTATTGCTATTCTATTGTTTTTAATATTACCATTATTATTCTTATCTTCTTTCAATCTATTTAAATATCTATTGTGCATATTTTAATCTTCTTCAGATAATTGAAAATTCTATCCTAACTAATTATAATTATATTACGGGTGCTGTTGCTACTGTTACTGTTAAAATGATCTGGAATTATTAAAGGAATTTGATAAATTTTGAGTCGTATATGTATTTTGCAAATACTACGAATTTATTGAACTGGCATCTTAATATTTGACTGGAGAATTTTTTTCTTAAGAAGAACTTTTGTTGATTTTTACTTTTCCATTAACATCAAACGTTACGCATTCATTTAAAGGAATTTACATTCTAATGAATTTTAAATCTGGCTTTTTCTATGGTTCCTAATTGGCCATCAGTTTTTATAAATAAAAAATTGCTTCGGTGGGAGATAAACGCCTTTCAGGTTCAAATTAAGTCAGTTCAGCTACCAGATGCTACAACTTTTTTGAGTATTTTTCTTACAAATAGTTAAGTTTTTAATCTAAAATGTTTTCGTCCAATATGGGAATATCTCTTCTAAACAAATTGCTCTACTACTAATTACTACATAAATCCAATATTAAAAGCCCCAAGCTGAACATTGCCGATTTTTAAACATTGTATAGTCTATTAAGAGGTGTTTCGAGATAGGAGCTTTTATGCAAAATGTACTGCTATTCAGGTGAAAAATAAAACTTCTGAATCGGAGCTTCCTAATTTAAAAAACTCTAAAAATCAGTGTTGATTCCTGGAAAATAAAATAAGTAGACATGAGTAAAATTGCTGGAAGATTTAAAAAACAAATTTCTCAATGCTATTAAGCCAAAATCTTAGTCTTATCTGCAAATAAATTAGTATGCCTCTAAAATATTACGACTGGACTGCCATATTATTTTTTCTAATTAACCTGCTTTTAAGCTTTTTTAAGTTTTAACAGTAAATTCTTCTAAGCTGGTGTCGAAATACTCATATATATAAAACAAAGTTATTTCTCTCTTCAGTATTTAAAATGTAAATTTTTTAAATGGAACAAGATATTAGCATTTATTCATTCCTTTGATCTATGTGGTTAAAATTTATTCATTATTATTTTTCTATAAGCGAATATAAATCGGTAAAAGATAAAAAACGTTTATAAATTACATTTTCAATATGGTCAAACAAAAAATTGAAGTCTTCTAAACGCCTAATTTCAAAATTTTTCTTTAATGTTAGTATAAATTAATTTTTTTATTAAAGGTCTTTTCTTATATGAGGAGAATATAATTGGGCCCCCAATATTTTAGATTTGTGAACAAACTTGTACTGTGCTGTAAATTCTTTAAATGGAATATAATACATATTTAGAGAAGATTGCGTCACATTCATCTATAAATTCGATAACTCAAAATCTAATTGATCCATTTTGTTTATATAATTATATTGCCTCAAATTATATTTTTAATTTAATGATACAAATTCTATATATTTTATTCTTTAAGCAACTATTAAATAAATATTATTTTTTATTTTAGTATATAATTAATTTTTATTTTATATAATATTATATTAGACGTTTAAAATTCAAGCAAAATAAAAATTATTTTTTATAGATAAAATTCTTCATCTTTCTAAAATGAAAAATACTTTTATAAAATGTAAATAAATTTAAAAATATATTATTTATTTTAAATATTTACTAGAAAAATTATTATTTAACCCAATTTATAATAAAATAATCATTTTTATATTTTAATATAACGAATTAAACAAAATCTCTATATTTTTATAAAATAAAGTATATTTAAATAAACTTAACCAGCTAATTTACTATTAATATATTATAAATATCACAAATTAATGTGGAATTTTTTGAAGACATATTAAAAAGTGAACCTAGCTTGTGTTAATATAAGTATTAAAATAAAAAAAATAATATTACAAACTATATAGTAAATGTCTTGTATTAATATCAATATTAGTAATACAGAATATAATAATGATTCAAAAATAGACTCCTTACAAGATTCAATACATGATTCATTAAGTCAAAAATAGTTATAGTCAGTAAAAAAGGAAAAACGGATTAATTTGAGTGTTTCTTGTAGCGGAGCAATAGAAGAAATTTAGGGGGATAATGATGTTATACATTCCCCACAAGAAACTCAAAAAACTATGAAATTTAATTTACCAGACCCATTTTTTGATAAAAAATAGAACAGGTATTCATAGCATATAAATCTTATGAGTTCAGATTCTTCAATTAGAAATATAAAGCCATCATCATATCTTACTCCCAGCAGAAAAAATGGAGCAAATAAAAAAAATGGGAAAAATGTATAGAAATCTGAAGAAGAAGATTATACAGTTAATAAAGAATTAAATAACAAATCAATATGGTTGCGTTCACCTTTATAAATCATAGTTTTAACCAAAAAGTTTATCGAAAAAATGAAATAAATGAGTTCTAATTATAGATTTAGAAGTTTAACTAAAAGATAGTTTTAATTTATAGATGATAAGTCATCATCATATAAATATTATATATTAGGAAACCATTTGATTTATTTAAAACCCAATCTTATGCTCAGATTGTCAAACTGGTCTAATATTTTTGATTATCTATATACTATTTTGAAGATTTTAAGTACATATGTTTAAGTCATTAACCCAGTAATTTTATTATTGAAATTAATCATATTAATATAATATAACATAATATAATTTCTTTTTATATAGGATGGGTATAAAAAACTTTTATGGGATGGGAATATTTTAATATTATTAATTATTTTAATTATTTACCAACCTATATATCTAATATTTATACTAAACCAACAAAATTATATAAATAGCTCTTCGCAATAATAAATACAAGTTAGTATATCGGAAAAAATAATTATTGTATCTATTTGTTTCCTATTGGTGGATATTTTATTAAAATTTAATACTTCTTTTTATCATAATGGTAAATACCTTTATAAATAATACAAATTAAAAGCATAAAATTTAATTTATAGGGCAAAGAGTTATAGATAGAAAATAAATATCGTACTAATATTGGAAAGGAAAGTTTTTTTATGATTTAATAATAGTTCTACTCTACCTACTATCTTATTTTAAGTAATTTAGAAATCTCTCATCAGTAATTCTATTCAAATCGTTTGATATTATAAACTTGCTTAACAACATAATTTATTCAAGAGGATTTAATGTATAAATTACAAAATTATCTATTATTTATTTTTTATTTTAAATATAAAATTCTATTCTAATAGGATTCAAAATTAGCCATATTTAAATTATGTAAACTAAGTCTATTAATCTTGTATTTGGCTCATTTGTGTGGATGCTCATTTTATTTAGTTCATAATATTGAAAAATATTATTAAGTAAAATATACTTGGATAGATCACATAGGGATGGGTAATTTTATCTTTATTTTAAACGCAATGTTTATAATATTTTGTACATTATCTTTAAGAAAATTCTGAGTGGTTCGAAAAATACGTTACAGCCTTTTATTTTACAGTCATAACTATGATTACAGTTGGATTTGGAGATATAATTCCAGTTAATCTATAGGAGAAAATATTCACTGTAAATACTAATCATATTTGTTTTTTATTATGAAAATATTTATTTTTTTTGTTTAGATATTTATCACATTAATATCTTGCGGAGTATTTGCGTATGGTGTAAACTAAATAGGAAATATAGTTTAAAGTCTGACTGGAAAAAATAGTGAATTATAATCCTAGTTGTCATTGTTGACTACTTATATGAATAATAGGTATCTACAACTAATTCCTATATTTAAATGAAATTAGATAAATTATTTTATTTATTTGTTTCTGAATTATATTTTTCTATTTTAAGGAAAATCTCGGGAGAAATACAAACGAGAATTAAAAAATATTACGAATATTTAAATTAAATTGACAACTGTGAAAATAAAATAGGTAAATAATTTTTAAATAGACTTACAGGTGGATTAAAGCAAGAAGTAATGGGAGAAATCTGGGGCAAAATTATTAAAAAACAAAAATATTTTATCTCAATTTTAGTGAAGAATTCTTAAATGAGTTAACTTAGCATATTAAGGAATAATATTATGGTCCTAATGAAATGATATATGCTCCTTCAGAAAATGATAAAAAGGTTTATTTTTTATTATAGGGGGACGTAGTAGAAGTTATTTAAAACAAAAATTAATCAAATGAAGAATTCTAAAAAAATATAATAAATAAATAGAGTATAAGCTTTTAAAAAGATATACAAATAATGAAATATTTAATGAAAGGTATTTTTTCACTATTTACTATAAATTTTTTAAAAAAATTTTATTAAAAATAAAAACTTAGATAATTTTTTTCTGGACAACATGAATCCACAGGAATTATTACACATGGACCTGTTTCTGTGGGGTATTTAGACAAATCTGATTTTCTGTAAACTATAACATAATTTCCATTAGATTTCGAGATATATTCGTAATTAAAAGACAAAATAAATTTGTATTAAAACTATAGGTAATGATAAATAAATATACTATTGCATAATTTTATACTAAATAAATGTTTTGTGCACTTTATTAAACAGGGGCTTAGGCATATCTTGTTAAATATGCTAATCATTCAACCATTCATCTTATGCATTATGTCCTTATGTAAGTATGCTTCCATTAAAAGACTAAGTTATAAGTAGACATAAGAAATCAGAATTAATATAATAATCAAGATAAGCTTTTGATAGAGACTATATTAAAGCTTGTGATTATAATTTTAATGCATTATATAATAATGAAATTATTAGAGATGATGCATTTTAATTTATGATTGACGAAGGGGATTCAGAGTCAGATGAATTTGTTTATAATTTGTAATAGGTTCAATAAGCTCATTTAAGATATTAAAATTTTGCTTAATAATACGAAATGCAACACACTTTAAAAAAGAGCTAGAGTACTCAAAAACAATAAGAGTGCTTTACATTTACAGACAATTCGATTAATTAAAATTCTGGAAAATAAAAGAGTGGAATGAATAATAGTATAAATAGTAATAAAACCAATAAGAATAGTGAGAGAGATTAGAATGCAAAGGCTAGCTATTTTAGTTGTAACCCTCCTTAACTTGTAATGGTGGATGAAGAACAATATAAGACAGAGGCAATAATTGAAGAAGAAGAATAAAACAGAGTTAATAGCATAATATCCTCATTATCTTCGTCTTTAGAATCTTCAATAAATAAAAATTATTAATCACCGCATGAAAGCAAAGGAAATGCAAATAAAATCGGTAAATTTTAATAAGATGAAGAACCACTTTCTATATAAAATAAAAATTAACAATAATAGGATAATAATAACAATAGATCATAAAATTAATAAAAAGTTAGCTTCACTAGAATAAGAAGTAACAGTTCGAATAATGCGAAAAACTAATCTCCATAGTTAAATTATAAATCGGGTTTATAAAGGAAATAAAATAGCAAGTAGAATGGTTAATTTGATTCTCATAGTTCTAATATGTTAGAGTCTCCTTTATTATAAACAAATAAATAATTATAGCAAACAAATAACCTACCTTCTTCTCCCCAAAAATTTATGCGAAGGTAAAGCATATTAGATGTGCAAATAGACAGCAATAGATTAAAATAACTTAGGAAAATGGTAAAGTTTATACTTTATAAATTTTTTATAATATTTATTTGTTTTAATAAAATAATTGAGAGTGTAATAAAAAGAAATAGCTATATTTAACTTGGAAATGAAAGGAGAGAGAAAAAAATCCCCACAAAACTATATAACAATACTCAATCTATCAAATCTATAAACTCTGCCAGATCAGTGACTAGTAACAAAAAGTTAAGCATCAAATAGCAAATTTCATTAATGAGCTAGAAGTAGTCTTAAGAAGAGTTAAGTTAAAGTTCCTCAAATATACAAGGAGAAAATTAAAATTCACAAATAAAATAATAAGTATATGATGACGATGATATATACAATTATGATAAATTATATAAAATGCAATTTTATTTTGTGCACAATAACTATGAAACTGTAATATAAAATTTCAACACTCTCTAAGGAAGAAATTAACCAAATTTGATAGAAGCTTTAAAAAAATAGTTTTATATTTTAAAAAAGTAGAGTCCTAATTAGCTTCCTGGAGAACATGGAAGAAGAGGCTTTTTAAATAGCAATCCATATAGAAGTAATAAATTTTGTTAACTAATGATTATTTTTAACATTAAAATTTGTTTTATAGCATATACTAATAAATCAAGAGGATTTAGTGATAATATACAGTCTGAAGAAGAAAAAAACAATAACACCACAAATTTTTGTCTTAATACTGTATTTCAGCACTAAACAAGCTATAATAACAATATTGACAATACAAACATATTTTAAGAGTGAAGATGAGCATTATGCTATAGTTTTATATATACTAAAGAAGTTTATTATTAGAAAAGAAATATAATTATTTATTTAATTCTTTGTTTTGCCTATAAAAGAAATTTATATATCTTTTTTTATTTATTTTATTTAATATAGAAAAATTATAAAAAATAAAAAGTTAAAAAAGCTCATCAAATATTAAAATAAAGAAATTTTATTTTATGTTTATGAATCAATTAGTATTTTGAGGTTTTTCATTGGTAGATTTTTTGTTGTTTCTGTTGTTGTTTCTGTCATTGTTTCTGTCGTTGTTTCTGTCGTTGTTTCTGTCGTTGTATCTGTCGTTGTTTCTATCATAGTTTTTGTTATTGTTATACCTTTTATTGTTGTTTTTGTTGTTGAAATTTCCTTGTTTGTTGTTATTACCTTATCCATTTCTGGCAATTTTAGATAAAATAGGTTATTCAGCATCTTAAGGAACTTCATAAGGGGGGAGGTATCCTTACATCTAATAAATATCAATAATTATTTAAAAAATAACATTAATATTAGTTTTATCCTAAAAAGAAGTCGATAATTTAAAAATAAAATTTTACTTTCTTTTATTCTTCAGTAGGGTTTCTTAATAAAGTAATTTAAACAATATTTATATCTTTTTTTAGTGATTTCATCGAGTCCTTTTTCTCTGGGTACAAATACATCTATGATTGTTTCTTCTTATATTTAATTGATTTAGTGGAGATTGTGAATTCTACTTCTAATAATTTGGGCAGCTTTTAAAGCAACAGGGATAACATTTCCAGCAGCAGACAAAATTATCATATCTAAATCTTTTTAAGGTTATTCTCCTTCTTTAACTTCAGCTTAGCTTTTTAACAATAAGTTAGCAGCTCTACTAATGTAGACTCCTTCACTGGTATTACTTTTCATTCTAATAACATGTTCAGGAGTTTCTTGGTTAGTTTGCTCTTATCTTTTTTTATAATAGTTATTTCTAGGATTATTTCTGTTCATTTTTTAAAATTAAGTTTTTTTGATAATTTGTATTTTTTAAAATATTTAAATATTTTTGATTATTTAAAGTAATTTTGCAATTTTTATTAATGTTTATTAATATATATTTTAAGTATTACAATAAATATTTTAAAAACTTTTACTTACATTATTGAACTAGCAGTAGCTTATTAATTATGTATTTTAATAAACATACATATTTAAATAATATTTATACAACTAAGGTAATCTATTTTAGTCCAGAAAAACATTGAATTATATGTATATTGAATATTTATTAATTTTAAAATATTACTGCTTTCTTCTTTATGAAATTACAAATCCAAAATTTTATGATAGGTTTTTTAAGAATTAATTATGTATCTATAGTACATGCTTTATTTTAATGATATTTATTAGGGAATTATTATACACTAAAAATGATTATAGATAAAAAAATACCTAATTTATTTTCAAAAATCAGAGTAAAAAACCAATGTGTTATAGTGTATATATTAAATAAATATTTTTTTTTTTTAAATATTAATTTTTATAAAACATAAGTTATAAGTTCATCAAATAATAATAGCGCTAATCAATTCATAAAGAAATAATTAAAAAAACCAAATTATATATTTGGAAAATTTTATAATTTGTATTTATTTTTTTACTAAAATAGTATATATTAATATTAAGATAGTATTTTATTAACAGAAGTATATGTTTTCTAAAATGAATAATGAATTTTTTTTCATTCTTATTGTATAATGTTATTTTAATAAAGGACTAATTGAATTATAAAAACCATTATGAATTATTACAATTACTATATTGATAATTAGAAAATTAGAAATCTATAAGACATTTTGGTATTTATATTCCATAGTTTTAATTAAAGATTTATTCTATTTAAATATATAATAAATATAAATATATCAAAATATAAAGAAAGTAACATTTTCATCTTCATCCTGAATCACTTATATTTGGAAATATTTTATATATTGTAAATTCATATAAAAAATTTATGAATTAATCACTAATAATTTTATATTTTAATACCTAATATTTATTTTTGAGTGATAATATTAATATTAGCGGGCTAATAATTGAAATATTAATTGCTTATAATATTAATTAATGCAAATTTTAAATATTAGCTTCTTAATTTATATTAGCTCCTAAAAATACAAATTTAGAGCTAATATAAAACAAGATATAATAGCATTATTATATGTTTTTTATATGAGTTTACAATATATATATATATCGTAGGATTAGATGAATATATGTGGTCAAGAAAATTATACCACGTATATAATTTTAATAATTAATAATTTTCTAAGATTAAAAAATTTATACGTTGATAAAAAATTTGTTTACAACATATAAAATTTTTAAAAAAGAGAAAAATTTTTTTAACTTAATTTATGATACCTATGTTAAAATTCCATATAAAATTAATATTTTATTATATAATAAGTAACCTTAAATAAAATTAGTGCTAATATTTAAATTTCATTTATAAGATTATTAGTAATATTTACTATCAATATAATATATAAAAGCCTTATTATAAATGTACAGAAATAAGATTTAGATAAATAAAATTGTAGTATTTTATTATTTAAATAATAAAGTAAATGCTATTTATATTCTGTAAAACAATTCTTATAAATTAAAGTTCAGAGCTGATTATATATTAATTATTATTTCATATGAGGATTATCAGTAAATTAAAAATTAAATAATTAACTCAATATAAATTTATAGCTCAACATCTAAATCCACAACAATATATCAGTACAAATTTAATAGAAATGAATGTTTACTAAATGAATAATTAGATCATTTTCAGCTTATCTTTGCAGATTATTTTAATGTATGGCATAATTAAATTCTAAAAAATTTACGAATTAATACAATTATTTTGTAAATAATTAGTAAAATTAGAAGTCTATAATATTAATTTAATTAACATAATTTTCTTTATATATTTTCACAGCACTAAAGAAATATTAATTCACTTTAAAGGAAAAATAAATTAATATTTAAAATAATAAATAAAGTAAGAATTTTTAGCAAAAAGTTTAGAGCATTAGAAAAAAATTGTAAATAATTTTATATTTTTTAATTAAAACATATAAAATATGCCATTTAGATAACTATATAAATAGAAATAATAATTTTTTAATGGGAACTTAAAATATAATGTCTAAACCGATATTAACTTTACTATTAATATTGATTTTGTATCTTTTATAATATTTTTAAAAATTAACATTTTCATTTTAGCACTTCTAATTATATATAAAATATTTAAATTATTAAGTGGACTCATAAATCATCATCTCTATATTAAATAAAGCTTATTCATTTTATAAATTGTGATACCCATTAATTATACTAATATTATTTAGAATAAAAAAACAAAATTTTATTTTAAAATGTATTATAGACTAAATACAAACAGAAAACTAAAAATCAATCTAAATAGGAAAGTTAGGAAAAATAATTATGATTAAATGGCTATAATAATCATGATGTTAATGCTTTTATAACTTTAATCAAGTAAATATTTTGAAAAATATAAATGGGTGAATATATTTGTTCATTATAATATTTATAGAAATAGTACTGGTAACATATGAATTTCCTCCTAATATGGTAGCTAATGATATTTAAGGGTGGACAAATTCTGAAGGAATTTCATAGCCAATTATTAATTGCAAACATGGAACATTTTATGGTATTCTATCCAATGACTTATTATTATAATAGACATTTATTATTTTTAATTATTAATTTAGATTTAACACTATATCAAATATTTTTTAATATTAGAATATAAAATAAAAGATAAATATTGCTTTATTTAATTTTATTAATTCATTTATAGGATAAATAGGAGGAGATAAAGGAAGTTGGGCAAAAAAAACTTATAGTAACTTGCCCCCTCATTATTCCATAAGTGTATCAGTATTTATAAATTAAATCAGATCATGGGATGTAAAATATAATTCAATATAATACAAAACATCAGTATTTATATATTATAGAGTGAATCTATGATAGTGAAGATTGATGGATAAACTATTTTTTAAAAGTCTACAGCAGGCTTAGCTATTGATTCCCATTTATCAACTCCATGTGATGAAGGAACACCCGGAAATTCATGGAATGATAATGTTTTCCCACTCCCTGTAGCTTTTAATAAAACACATTCACAAAATTCTCTTAACTTAGAATTTAGTGCTACTATAAATTAAATCAAAATAGATGAAAGCTGGGCAGTAATAATAAATATTTAAATTATTTAAAAATTAAGCTAACTTTAATAATATAAAGTTATAGCAGTTGTATATTTATGTGGATGAATGCCATTCTTCCTGTCTTACCTGCAGTATAATATAAAATATTATTTTTTATTTATCGTATTATAGCCTTAAATCAATAAATTTTTATTTCATATTATATATAGTTCAATAATTCAATTATTTATTATTATTAAACTTTTTAAAATGAATAATGCAATAATTATCTATGATTATTTTATCAAAATATGATCTGGTCAGATTTATTTTAAATACTTATTTTATTTAAGATGGCCCTTCTGCATAAAATTGCCTATCATGTCCTTCATAATCTACAAAAACAGGAAATACATGTGTTTGTTAAAATAACAGAGTATTTCATAATCATTAGTGTGTTGCTGCTTGTCCTAATTATCAATAATATAAAATAGATTAAATTACAAAATCTTGTGAATAGAAATGCCCTGATAACTGTTAAATATGTGATGAGTTCGCGATTTGCACATAATGCTAAAATGGCTTTAAAATATTAAATGGAAGATGTTATGATAGGTGTCCATTCTTTAGCTAAGAATACTCAGGAAAATGTGTAGATAACAACTATAATTTGATATAAAGTAAATATTAATATATATATATATTTAAAATTATTATTTAATTTTAATTTTTAGGACCATATATTCTCTATCAGTAATTTATAAATAAACATTTTGGAAGTGCAGTAGTATAGAGTGAGGGATGGAAGTATAATCAAAATTTGGTGCAAACTCATGGAGGAGTAGATTACTAATATAATAGTTATGCTCCATAATAATGTCAAGATTTGTCGTTAATGAGTGGATATGCTGGTTTTCACTTTAATACTTTTCCGTAATTAAGCTTAGATAATACTTTTTCTAATCTCCCTCCACATTATGCTGTTAATATAGCTGTATAAGCATGGACAGGGGATTCATGGGATAACGAAAAAATGATAATAAAATTAGATGATAAAGAAATACATTCTTTCAGTTTTACGTAAATATCCATTTAATTTCAGTTTAATTATAAAAAATTATATATTTTTTTCAACTTGAAAGATTATTACCAAATAAATCAACAGCCAACATATGTGGAAAGAATGCATGGGGACTAGATATTAACGATTTTAAGCATAATATATAAAAAAATAACTAGAATCATACGAGCGGATAATTGAAATTAACCTTATAATGGAATTTAAATGAAGATAGCACCAATGAATGGGGAGCTTTTAGAGAAATATAAATCCTTTTATAATAAGTAATATTAGATGTATTTTTTAAAATTATAATATTTATAACATCTTATTAAGTGTGAAAATAAATGTCAAGCATGTATTAATTCATCTGGCTGCACTACTTGTAATCCTACAAGAAAAAACCCTCCTATATGTGATTAACCTATATCTGATGATTATTTAAATAATTCTGATCCGATTTTATAAAGTATTTAAATCATTAATAAAATTTAAAATGTAAAATTTTTCATACTATTTATTTATAAAATTATCGAAAGAATGCTCTCATAAATGTTTAGGATGTTCAGGAAGTGTGGATAATTGCATAAAATGTAGATATTCAAATGATCCTACCCATCTTCCTGGGTGTAATGAAATTTCTGGGGATTGCTTTAGATACATGAAGGCTGAATCTTATGGAGTCAACTAAGGAAAAAATTTTAAAATAATACTAAACAATTAAAACTTAAACATTTCTACTGGTAAGGGAATAACTATTGTTAGCATGGATAAAACCACATTTTAAATCAAATAGCAACAAACTTTCGATACTAGTTCTGACTATTTTGCAAATTAATCCCTTATTAATTTTGTAAATACCATACCTAACAATGATATCGTCGTTTCAGGAATAAATGAGGATGCTGCTTTTAATTTGAATTCGGAAGCAAGACATACACTAGAATAAATTGGATGGGATCCATCATAAAGTATAGCCTTTGGAGATAGTTATAGTGTGATCAGCATAAAAGCTGGTAGTTATCAGGAAAGTTCTTTAGCCTTTCATCGAAGAAGATTGGAAAATAATCCTGCTATCGTTGAAAAATGCCTTATTCGTAATAATGAATTATATAGAATTTCTATTTGATAAATAAACTTATTAATTAATAAAAGACTGTGAATATTAATGTGGTGAATGTTCTTTATCTCCTTCACAATGTACTAAATGTAGATTTTAAGGGGCAGTTCCTCCCTTATGCATAAAATCTGATAAATGCTATAAATATGTAAAAGTTAATTCTGAAGGAGAGCTCAACGGAAACAGCTTTAAATCTTTCATAAATGGAGTTTAAATCGACAATGTATCTACTAGCAAAGGGATGTATTTTTTTGAGTTAGATGAAAATGCAAATGTAATGTAAAAAAATATTATGCTCAAACATCTCAAGATAATTTGAATATGATCTCTTACATAAAAACTATACCAACAAATAATATACTGTTAATGGGAGTGAGTGGAGATGCATCTCAATTATTAACTCAATAATCCTATGTAGAACTGAGGAATATAGGATTTACGAGTAAACAATTATTAAGGAATAAAGAAGCTTATGCTATGGTTGGATATAAAGGAGCCTTGTAAGATGAGGGATTGTAGAGATTTAGTATGCCTAATTTACCTGGTCATGTGAGTATAGAATATTGCATTAAAGGTATAATAAAGAGTATAATATTTAAGTTTATATAAATTTTATTTAAATAAAAAGAGTGCGATAGTAAATGCAAATCCTGTTCTACATCTCCCTCTACTTGTTCTGAATGTTCGAAATCAGAAAGATAGATCAGTACTTGTGCATATCCATAAACATGCGCCACTTATATTCACTTAAAGTCGATAGGATTTTATTATTCACACTTTTCTCTAAAGCCAAATTCCAACAAATTAGAAATGTGGATAAATGATATAAATGAAACTATATCACAAGAAGATGGCATTCACATTTTAAAATTAAACAACTAGAGTAAAGCGGTTGAGAAAAAGGTATTTAATATAGCTGCTGACGCTGGAAAAGGATCTGAAATGGTCCAGTGGATTAATGACCTTCCCTAAAATACGATTGTTGCGATAGCTATAAATGGTGATATGTCGTAAAATTTTTCATAAAGTGAATATGCTTCTTTATAATCCTTAGGATTACCGGCTACCTTTACTATTGGTTATAGAGAGCCCTTCAGTATGATTGGAATCAAAGGAGGAAGCATTACTTCTGACTATTACCACAAATCTATAGATAAACCAGGAGTGGCTTAAGTAGAAATATGTGTTGTTTGTAACGATTATAAATTTTATTGCATTGTATTATAAATTAGGATTAATTTATAAAATTATTAATAATACAATCATAATAGAATGCGATTACAAATGCTAAACATGCCTAAATAATAAAGAAAATTGCCAGATTTGTTCTCATTTAACTAGATCCTCAATTCCCAACTGCCTATGTAAAGAAGGAACATTCGATACTAATAAATAAGAAGCAACATGCTAATGTAAAACAATGAAACTATTTTATTATTATATTGTATATCTAAATATTCTTATAATTGACTAAAAGAATGTGATTATAAGTGTAAATCTTGTGAGAATAATCCAACTAATTGCTTAACTTGTCCGGATAATAGTCATAGAATTTTATCAAAGAGTTGTCTTTGTGATGATAGATACTATGAAGATTCTACTAGTAGCAACAAAATAATTTGCTTGATTTGCCCTTAAGGATGCTCTAAATGTACAAATATAAACTACTGCACGGAATGTGATGTGGGTTATTATTTAAACAGTTCAAATATGTGTGTTAATTGTGATCACCCTTGCAGTAAATGTTAAATAACGGGATAAAACTGCACTGAGTGTGTACCTGGAAGTAATAGACTAGGAGTTTCCGAATAGTGTAGATGTGATAGCCATTATTTTGAATAGGGAGGATTGTGCTAAGGTAGCATGATAAAATAATTTGATAAATATATTTATTTTCATGATTATTATATAACTTCAAGAATGCAGTTATAAATGTGGGAATTGTGTAGACAATTCAACGAACTGTTAGACATGTTCTGATTTAACAAATAGAAAGAAAGATCAAACTTGTGATTGTGTAGATGGATACTATGATCAAGCTAATGTACCTTAATGTTAGAAATGTCCTGAAGGATGCAATAAGTGCACAAGTAGCACCAATTGTAGTAGTTGTGAAGAGGAGTATTTTTTAAATGCATCAACCAATTTATGTGAGAAGTGTATACACCCATGCAAATTCTGTGTTAATTCCTCATTAAATTGCACATAATGTGTTCCAGGAAATAATAGATAAGGAATTAATAAATTTTGTGCATGTGAACCAACATTTTATGATGATGGAATCTTATGTTAAAGTAATTAAAATTGATTATTTTTATTTAGATTACATTTATCTATTCTTCTTTTAATTTATATAGAATGTAGTTATAAATGTGGGAACTGCATTGACAATGCTTTGAAATGTTAGACTTGTTCTGATTTAGTCAACAGAAAAAAAGATGAAACATGCGATTGTTAAAATGGTTTCTATGATTAAATTAATGTATCTCAGTGTTAAAAGTGTCCAGAAGGATGCGATAAATGTTTAAGTAGTACTAATTGTAGCAGTTGTGAAGGAGGGTACTTTTTAAATTCATCAACCAATATTTGTGAGAAGTGTACACATCCATGCAAATTGTGTGTTAATTCCTCATTAAATTGTACAGAATGTGTTCCAGGAAGTAATAGATAAGGAACTAATTAATAATGTGCTTGTGAACCAACATTTTATGATGATGGAGCCTAATGTTAAAGTAATACAAATTATTTATTTATTAGAATTGATAGTTTTATTAATATTGTTGTTTTTTATTTTAATTAATCAAATTTTATTTAGAATGTAGTTATAAATGTGGGAATTGTGTAGACAATTCAACGAAGTGTTAGACATGTTCTGATTTAACTAATAGAAAGAAAGATCAAACTTGCGATTGTGTAGATGGATACTATGATCAAGCTAATGTACCTTAATGTTAGAAATGTCCTGAAGGATGCAATAAGTGCACAAGTAGCACCAATTGTAGTAGTTGTGAAGAGGAGTATTTTTTAAATGCATCAACCAATTTATGTGAGAAGTGTATACACCCATGCAAATTCTGTGTTAATTCCTCATTAAATTGCACATAATGTGTTCCAGGAAATAATAGATAAGGAATTAATAAATTGTGTGCATGTGAACCAACATTTTATGATGATGGAATCTTATGTAAAAGTAATTAAAATTGATTATTTTTATTTAGATTACTTTTATCTATTCTTCTTTTAATTTATATAGAATGTAGTTATAAATGTGGGAACTGCATTGACAATGCTTTGAAATGCTAGACTTGTTCTGATTTAGTCAACAGAAAAAAAGATGAAACTTGCGATTGTTAAAATGGTTTCTATGATATAATTAATGTATCTCAATGTTAAAAGTGTCCAGAAGGATGCGATAAGTGTTTAAGTAGTACTAATTGTAGCAGTTGTGAAGAAGGGTACTTTTTAAATTCATCAACCAATATTTGTGAGAAGTGTACACATCCATGCAAATTGTGTGCTAATTCCTCATTAAATTGTACAGAATGTGTTCCAGGAAGTAATAGATAAGGAACTAATTAGTAATGTGCCTGTGAATCAGAATTTTATGATGATGGAGTTTAGTGCTAAAGTAATTTATATAATATTTAATATCAGTTAGTTTTATTTCTTTTATCTAAAAAATTTATAAATTATTTGATTATGTTTTAATTAATGATAGATTGCAATTATAAATGTAAAACTTGCAAAGATAATGCATCCAAATGTATTTCTTGTCCTGAAAACAGTTTTAGAATAGTATCAGATCATTGCAATTGTCCAGATAAATATTTTGATTAAATAGGTAATAAAATTTGCTAACCTTGCCATTCTGGTTGTTTTAAATGTATAGAAAAAGAAAGCTGCATTGAGTGTGAAAGTAATTATTATTTAAATGAATAAAAAAATGTGTGAAATGTTCTTATCCTTGTACTAAATGCTAAAATGACTCTTCAAATTGCACAGAATGCGTAAGTGATCCTAACAGAATGTCATCACAATATAAATGTAAATGTATTAATGGTCATTTTGATAATGGAGCTGCCTGCTAAGGTATAATTATATTTTTAAACTATATAGCAATTTTAATTATAACTTAACAAACCAATATTTTAAGAATGTGATAAGAATAAGTGCTAAACTTGTGTACAATCAGCGACAAATTGTATTGTATGCTCGAATTTTACAAGAGATGGAGAAAATGATTGCTAATGTAAAAAAGGATATTTTGAAATTAATTAACCATAATGCGGGAGTAATATTTAATATTTACAATAGAATACTAAAATAATAATGAAACTTTATTTTTATTATATTAATTATTATTAGAGTGTTCATATAAATGTAGCGAATGTGTTGGCTCTTAAGATAACTGTACCAATTGTTCTCATAATACTAGAGATAAAAATCTCTAATGCTTATGTAAAGATAAATATTATGATGACAAAACTAATCCTTAATGTATTGATTGCAAATTTCCTTGCAAAAATTGTATAAACGATCATACATGTACTTCATGTTAGGGCGAGTTCCGAAAGGGTCTATAATGTTCTTGTGAATAAGGATATTACGAATATTAAAATCAATGTTTATGTAATTGAAACTAAATATGCTATTGCTTTATTTACTAAAAATTAATTAATAGAATGCGCCATAAAATGCAAAGCATGTATAAACCAAGCTAAAAACTGCACAATTTGCAAAAAAGGTAAATATAGGGATATAAGCACACTAGAATGTAAATGTATGAGTGGTTATTTTGAAGTATTAAATTAATAAGATTGCTAAGAATGTGATTCAAAGTGTGAAACCTGTGATTCACTACATAATTGCATCACTTGCAAAAATCTAAATTTCCTTCCACCACTCTGTACAGTCGAAAAAGAAGGGAACTTTGTTATTGATTTAATCGATGGGAATTCAAAATAAACATAAAGCGAATGCGACTAAAAATGTGAAACTTGCACTTCTTAGCCAACTAATTGTAAAGTTTGTTAAAAAAATTTAAACAGACTTTAAAATCCCCCATCTTGTGAATGTGAAAAAGGTTACCATGATAATTTAGGATAATAAGGTGTTTGTGAAAAATGTCACCCCTTCTGTTTAACTTGGTAATATTTCATATAACTATTTATTATTATTTTAAACATATTTTATTTTTGTTTTTAGTTTGAGCTATTAAATATGCACTGAATGTGTTCCTAGAAGAAATTTAGTTTTAGATTAGTTTACCTAAAAATGCTAATGCCTTTAAGGATAAAAGTATAACTATCACGAAAATTAATGTTAGGATTGCTACGATTATGAAGGAGATTGCCTATTCGTTTGTCCTTAAAACACAGTAATTAACAGATCAATGAGATCATGTTAAAAAATACAATTATAGAAAAAAGACAATATTTTACTTGTAATATTATTGTGGATAATTATGGTATTTATTTAAATAACAATTGGATTAAGTTTAAGATCTTGTATAAAAAAGAGGAAAATATTCGTTCATTAAAATAAAAACAATACAACTAATAATATTTAAATAAATAAAGTTTAGTTGAAGATAAAGGTAAATATTTTTATATTTTAAAATAGAAATAAAAAATAAGCTAAATTAATTATTTTTCTCGTTTATTAAGATAATGCAGAGAATGGAAACTCATAATTGTAATATGATTCTCATACCAATACTAACATTCTTTCTATTTAAGATTAAAGTCCATGTAATATAACACGTTCTCCAATAATCAAATAAAGAAAGCAAAAGTTTCTTTTAAATAAAGTCGAAAAGCTATAAATACAAGAAAACTCAGATGATTTTAAATAATCTATTATTATTGATTAATCATTGAATGAAAAAGAATTAGAAGCATAGCAATCTGATATAAATAATTTGTAACTAAGTGAAAAAAATAAGGATAGTATTATTGAGGAAAATCTAGAATTGTAGTCTATAGAATGAATATAATAATATTATTAATAATTATTTTTATATTTTACTATTAAAATAACAAAGATTTTATTCATTAAATATAAAATAATATTTTTCGACTTTAATCAAATATTATGTTATTAAAATAAAACAATTTAATTTAACATTTTTCAATTTATTAGATTCAAAGATAGATTATATTTAATAATTAAAAATTTTAATTCAATAATTATAAATAAATTTATTTAAAATTTTAAAATATGCCCTATATGTGAAAAATAAAATATATATAGAGCATAAATTAAATACAAAACTATACTATAAAAAAATTATTTTAATTTAATAGCTTACCCTATATTTTAAGACTATCCTTAGACTGATGAAAATATAATTCTTTAGGATTTGTATTATTGTTAAATATTTAATTATATACTATATTTATGTTTATAACCATTCAGAAAAAGTCATAATAGATTATAAATATAACTTCAATTTATATCTAATAAAATTTACAAAATATAACTGAGCATATAAACTTTATGCCACCCCAAATTACAATATCATCTCTTATAACAGAGAACTAACTTTTATTGGAACAAAGAAAGACTAGGAATTACAATTTTAATTTAAAAATATTCGATTTTTAGAGACTTAACCCATACTATACCTTATATTATAAATCTAGGCATAATTAGTGTGCGATTTTTATAGATTTTTCTTATGCATTAACGAAAACCAACTATTTGAAATCGTTAGGAAACAATATATTTTTAATGATTATGAATTCAACTTCCCCGTAACTTTTTTTCTTGAAGGTTTTTCTTTTCTGCTGTAAACCAAATTAAATGGAAGGAACTTGGGTGACCCTTCATTCATCTACTTTCTTCATTACCTACATGGAAGAATGAATAAAATCTATACGAGAAAACTTAAGTAATTTCTGGTATAAACCTTATGCTGAAGACTTAATAATAATGTGTTTGAGAAAAAATTTAAGCAAACCATTAATAATCAATATTAATATTAACTAAAGTATTTGGCTTGAACTAAACGAATAAAAAAACGATATCTTCTTCTTAAAAAAACAGAAGCTCAGGTAGAGTAAGTCTTAGGTATACCAATTGTAAGAGATTCCAATTAACTTGGAATTGAAGTGGAATGATTTGAGAGCATTTAGATTTTATAAATATACGATCTAATTACCTATACTTTGGAATGGTAAGTATATATCCATCGATACTTTCTATATATTGCACTAATTCTGTAGATTTAACTATTAAGAGTACAGAATCATTTCCATTGCCTTTGCAGAAAGTTATAAATAGTTAATTAAACTTCCAAGAAATTTGTCCTATAAAATACTAAATTAGATCTTCGAATACACTTTAGAAACTGAAAAGTTTATGAGAGTTAAGAGCTTAAGAATCAATGAAAAATTTAACCACTATCACCATGAATTCCTTGACCTTAAAAATTACAAGAGCATAATAAAGTACTCTATTATCCTGAAAATCCTATCCAATAATTTAAGAGACTTTTTAAATACCAAGAAAACTTTTGTAGATGCCCCAATCCCACTTTTCTTCTAAGGTTATACTTTAGCATTTCAGAAATTATATAGATGCTTTACTTTAAGACGATCTAATTGTAAACATAAATACCAAAAAAGAAGGATCTAAATCTTCTAAGAGTTAAAGAATTAAAATATGTAGAAAAAAAGTAAATTGAAAATAAATTTATTTATTAAGAAAATAGTAGAAACCGACAAAAATCAATACCTATACAAATCCTAAACTGAATTTTAGATGATCAAATCATTGCAGATTTAGATTATTTGAGCTTTTAGTGTCAAGGGTCTAGGAGATTGATGAAATTTTTTAATGTAAAGAACACCTAAACCCTGGTAAACAGTCTATTAAAAAAGATGATGATTCTCTATGGGAATTTTTGCTCAATTTGCAATTTGAAACAAAACCCACATATATTTATCTGAATAATTAAATATAGACCTATAAATATTTATATATGCAATCGTAACTGAGAACTTCTAATATAATGTAATTACTATTTAAAATAAGCAATAACTCAAAAACTATTAAAATTCAAATACTTACTATTATTAACAAATTAAGCTTGAAATAATTTATTATAAATTAAATTTTTGATTCAATTATATTTATAATAATTAAAATATAATTTTTAATACTACACAAGTTCATTTAGATAATTCTTTATCAATTCATTATTATTATGTTTTTTTAAAATTTTTTAATATTTTATAAACTTCTTTTTATTACTATTAACTATCTTATTTTTCACAACCTATACAATGATCAAAACTTATGCTATTTTTTTCCTCTTCATAATATTGTCTTAGGAGACAGACTAAATAGAAATCTATTTCATTGTCTAATTCATTAATTACCTATTTCATAAATTCAGGTTAAAGCTTTTTAAAATAATCAAAAAAAGTCAAAGGAAGTCTTTAATCTAATTTGTTTTCAGAGATGTATTGCAGTATATCATTTTTAATTTCATCCCTTTCATATAAAGGACATAATTATACTAATTTGTAATAATAATTATCAAGGTTAAATTGGAATTTCAAGGGGTAGCTTAGACTTTAACATTTTTATGGATACTCTTTGTATTAATAATTTTGTTGGTATTAATATTATTACAAAACTGGCTAGTAATTTATAGGAGAGTAAGATTTTATATAGAATTGAGAGAGGTCTATTTGCTTTTTATTAAAGGTAACAACATTAGCATTGATATTTATCAATTCTTAAATTATACTTTTTCTAAATGGTGGTTCACCCTAACTCTGTTGATTTTTTGAAAAAATTTTATATATGCCTTTTATAAATAAAAAACATTGATCAGAATATTTTCTCTAATCTCTTTGGGGAACTGCAAATTTTACTAGCTTTTATTATAAAAATCTATTTCTTATTATTTCTTTTTCAATTTTGGTTTATTTATCATTTTATAAATGAAATTCATCATTTTATTCTAATTCGGATCTCTATAGTAAATTTTCAATTAAAATTTCTTCTATAAAAGGAAATAAATGTTTATTCATTCCATTAAAACTATTATCCAAAAAAGTAAATAAAAATTTACTCTTTTCATTCATTTCTAAATTATAATTATTAATTCTTTTATAAAATTATTCTATCTATTCTAAACTACATTAATTCATCCTATTTTTGAAATATTCTATCATAATATGTCTGCATGCTATGTTAAAAACTCTTTGATCTTATATAGTTAATAATTATTTTGATTTAAAACATTTATTTTTTTCTTTATTTATATCCAGACAGAACGGAAAAATAGCATTTAAAATTATATTCCTTAATTGTGTAATTGTTATTTCTTATAAATCGCTTATATCTATTAATTTTTTTTTAAATATTTATTTTATAATTTTTTACTATTATTGAATAAAATTTTAAAATTTGCTAAATGTTTAATTATCTATTATTATTATTCCATTGGTATCATTTAGTGTTATGAGTTGCTTCAATTTTTATCCGATATTAATTATTTATTTTAAGAAAAATTATACATTTTTATTTTCATATAAATTATAATTATCTAAACTTATAAATTCTTAGCAATATTTTAATAAAATCATGATTGTATTTTAAGTTGAAGTATTTTTATACCTTTCCATCTATTTTAAAATATAAATGATTTCATATAAATTATTCTAAAACTCCTAGGATTCATAAAATTATTTCATAGTTATTTTTATTTCAATCAAAAATTATTCACTATTTGAAATATCTAATAAAAATTCATAATTAAATAAATTATAATATTTATAATAAATATGTATTTTACTATATTTATTATAATAAATTTGTTGATTTTCCATTTTGAAAGCTTTAATAAATTTTTTATTTTCGATTTGGTTTTCTTATTTTCTTAATTTTTTATTGTGTTTAATATAATTATTAAATACACATATATTTTATTAAATAATGTCAAATGATATCATATGAATACGTATTAAAATAAAATTACTTAAATATATTAATTAAAGGGCCACTATAAACTATTATAAATAAGTAGGAAATTTCAACAATAAATTATGAGTGACTCAGGTTTTTATATATTGATATGGGGTATGTCAAACTATGTCCGATATTGTCCGATCCGTCGGACCATATCGGACATTATGGAAAATCAATATTTTTAGGATTCATCGAATAACCCTGGGTCATTTTTAAATTCTGACAGCGCCAAATGGTTTTTCTGGATAAATTTTCACGTCATGTTTTGTCACTGAAATGTATGTAATAATGAGTTTTTCTTTGTTTTTATCTACTTAAAGTTCATCGGACAATATCGGACACATACTCTAATTGTATAAATCGATCGTAAAACATATTTAAAACCTAAATGTGCATCATATGAACCCATTTTGAGCCATTTCTGACCCTTTTTCGAGACATTTATAGTCCATATATTATAAAAAATTTTTATAGTGAAATTAAAAAAAATAAAAATAAATAAGATTTAATAAATTAATAATATGGAGCACTATAAAAGATAATGGCTTGAGTTGTGGAAAAATGGAGATATAGACTACTATAATGTTCTTAGATATTTAACTCATACAGGTATTTTTTTTAAAATCCTTTTAATATTTCAAATTGTAAACTTAAATTTTTAATTTGTAGCATACTTAGAATATTATCATAGAAGATAAAATAAAGTACTAGGAAATAATCCAGATTATGAGACTTATATTTAGTAGCTAAAGAAGGATTGTGAAAAATAGCGAAAGATATATTAATATTTAAACGAAAATCCATAATAAATTTAGAGTTATTAACCTAAATAAAAAGTGTATGTACCGGAATTTTTACTGCATGATGATATTAAATTAAATGAAATTGAGGATGAAATATATTCTGATGATGAAAATGATTCTGATTATATACTAGAAGATGGTTATTTATAAGAAGAAAATCACTCTAAAAAAAGGAAAAAAATATTAAATTCTGACTCAGATATATAAGAAGAAGATTAAAAAAAAGAAAAAGAAGAATAATTTTAGTTAAAATAATAAAAAAAAAATTAAAAAATATGATAAAAATATATTTGAAAATCTAGAATATTAGAAATTTGAATTTATATCTCAATCAAAAAATTCATGCAGAGCAGATGTATTTCTAACATTCTTGTATACTTAGATTTACACTAGAAATGAATAATTCAGATAATATCTTTCTTAATTAAATGATAGCTAAATTTAACAAGGAGCAAAGCCTTGAGTTTTGTTGTCTCGAATGTGGGAAAGTTTTGAGCTCGAAATTTAGGTTAAACGAACACTATAAAACACTTCACGTTGATTTATTCATCGAAGAACAAATATAAAAAAGAATACGATTATCTGACACTTATTTATAAGTCATATATATAAATATATTATATATTTTTAAATAAAGATTGAAATAAATTATTCATTTAGAGAGTATCTACTTTAGAAAAAGCCAACTTTAAAATCTCCCAAACACAAAACGCAGAAAAGCAAGTTACAAGTTAAATGTCTTTGGAGTTACCTCCATTTGAAGACAGATTAGCTAAATATGAATCTGTGCTAGCATCAATAAAAGAAACAAATTTTATTGATTAAAGTTATGAGAACTGTTTTAATAGTTTAGAAAATGAGCTAAAACGTATATTTTCCTAAACTTAGGAGTGCAAGAATCACGTCATAAAACATTTTTCAAAAAATTTGTAGAAGATTAAAATTATTAAATATAAAATTTAAAATCATATATTGAAAAACTTGAAAAAAAAAATGATAAAAATTTGTAAAATTCAAATGAAGATATAAGTGATAATAATTATTAAGGAATTCATTAATTATTTAATATAGAAAAAACATAATTTTGAAATTAATAAAAGATTAATATTTTTAATAAATTTGAAACAAATTAAATTTTAATATTTTTAATAAATTAAAACAAATAAAAGATTAATATTCTAATAAATTTAATACAAATAAAAGATGGATATGTTAATAAATTTAATAAAAATTATCTCTTTAAATTATCTATTTATATTATCTATTTAAATTATCTATCACTTAAATAATTTATTTATATTATATTAGCACAATTTATTAAAAAAAATGATAAATATTAAAACAAGTGAATACAATATAGGAATTAAATTATACTACTACAATATACATATATTAAAAATAAATTAATACATAATATAAAAATATATTTCGACTTATATATGATTATGATCACTTTGATAGTTAAGATTTTTATTAATATAGATATATATGTTTAAATTAATACACACATAAACTGTAAACTATGTAAGAAAATAATATAGATCACTTGATTGTTTTATTTTATTAACAAAGTGTGCTTTCCTATTCTCTTTTTAGATTTGTTATATCACTATTATAAAGTTTTTCCTTATTTCTCAAAATAAAAATTTCATATTATTAAATTTAAAGTGCGATAAGTGTTAATCTTGTACTAATTCCGCTAGTTGTACATTTTGTAATCATACCAGAAAAAACCCACCTAATTGTAATGAACCAGTTTCTAAAGAATAATAGTAGAAACATAACATAACATGTACCATATCAATGAAAATATACCATACTTTATTATTATATAATATTAATGAAACTATATTACTGTTATAATTAATTAATGAATAAAAGTAAATCAATATTTTATTAAAGATTATATATAATCATTTAATTTATATATCATTCTAGTATTCATTTCTTTTGCTTTTTTTGAGGATAATTTTAATTTATAACATTTGACATTCGGAATATAAATTCCTCTTTATTCAAGTTTGTGTGCTGAATAATTGTGTTAAAGTATATATGTTTATTGTAATAAGAACAAACATACTTGGAGTAGTGGAAAAGAGAATGGAAATTATTTGGAATTAGCTTAATATTAGCTAGTTCTTATTTAATAATAGTAGTATTATTATAATAATTTATTTTTATTAGAATGCTCTCATAATGTATAGGGTGCATAGGTAGTGTTGACAATTGTATATAGTGTAGATATTCAAATGTTCCTTCCCATCTTCCTGAGTGTAATAATATTCTAGCAAATTGTGCGAAATATATAAAAGTTGAATCCTATAGAGTCAACTAAGGGAAGAATTTTAAAATAATACTAAACAATTAAAACTTAAATGTATCTTCCAGTAAGGGAATTACTATTGTTTTCATGGACAAAAATGCACTATAAATTAAATAGCAATAAACATTCGAAACTAGTTCTGACTATTTTGCGAATTAATATCTTTTTAATTTTATTAATATTATTCCCAACGATAATTTAGTCATTTCAGGAATAAATGAGGATGCTGCATATAATTTAAATTCAGAAGCAAGACTATCACTTGAATAAATAGAGTGGAATCGGTCATAAAGTATAGAGTTTGGAGATAGTTATAGTGTAATCGGTATGAATGCAAGTAGCTATTAAAACGCTTCAATATGTTTTCATCTAAGAAGATTAGAAAACAGCCCAGCAGTATCTGAAAAATATTTTAATTACTAAGTAATAAATTAACAACTATATTATACAAAAATAATGAAAATATTTATAAGAAAATTACTTATAATTTAACATATTTATGTAATATTATCTTTAAATGAAAGAATGTGCAGAAAAATGTAGTTCATGCAAAAACCATCCTGAAAATAGTACTAGTTGTCAAGGCTCTAATAGACAATCTAGTAAGTTAGGATGTATCTGCAAGTTAGGTTACTATGAAGAACCTGATTCAAAGAACTGCTCAAAATGCAGTTCCTAATGCTAAACATTTGACAAGCTTGGAGAGTGTACTACTTGCATAAATTAAGATTATTTACCTCCTTTGTAGAATGTTTAGAAAAAACGATTCTATATAATAAATTTAGATAATATTAAATATCGAAAATGTGATCATAAAAGCTGCTAGTAAATCTAATCACTGCCTAACTTGTCAAAAAATTGCAAATAGACTTGATAATCCTCCACTATGTGAGTGTAAATTGGGATATCATGCTAATAACCGATAATCGCCCTTTTGTGAAAAATGCCATCCGTTCTGTCTAAATTGGTATAGTTTAAATTATTTTTATTTTTAAAAGTATATATTCTGATTCTTAATAAGCTATGAATATTTAGTTCTAGTTATTAATTATGCTTGGAGTGCATATCAGGAAGGGATTTGATTTTAGATTAATTGACATAAAAATGCTAATGCGGTTAGGGATTAAAATATAGCTACTTAAAATAAAAATGTTAAGAATGTTACTTATTCGAAGGAGAGTGTCTATTTTAATATCCTTATAATACATCAGCAAATAAAGAAATGAAAACTTGTCAATATATCACATTTTAATTTAATAACAGTATGTAATTAATTATAATATTAGAGATATTGCTAATATCTGTGTTAATAAGCTTGGTTTATAAATAGATTACTTTTTAATAAAATGTGAGTAATGATACACAATATATTATATTTATATTATTTATTAAAATATCTTAATTTTAATTATTATATCCTAAATAAAAAGTCAATAATTTAAAAACTGAGATCTACATTCTTTTATTCTTCATCAGAGTTTCATAATAAACTAATTTAAACAATATTTATTATTTTTTGTGATTTCATTAATTCTTTTTCTCTATATGTCAATGATTATTTCTAATTGAATTTATGGAGACGGTGAATTCCAGTTCAAATATTTTCTGTGACTTTAAAAGATTAAAAATAGCATTTCTAGCAGCAGACAGCAATGTTTTTTTATATAAATTAATCATAAATGTGTATTATGGTATTTCAAGTTTAAAAAATCATAAATTTAATAATTTTTAGGCTATATTTCTTATAAAATAATATTTTTCTTTTAGTTTATGTTTATGGATACAAATTTATTATTTCAGTATATATTTTAATTTTGATTTATTTTATATGAAATTTCATTATTAAATTATAAAAATACATGCATTTTTTTTGATATTGATTATTTATTAATCGTTTATAATTTATATTAAGATAAAATTTCATTATTTATATTTACCTCCAAATAGTATTTGTTGTATAATAATTTAAAAAAAATATATGAAAGAGAGTAAAACATATTATATATATTTATAAAATGAAATATATATTATGAATTTATCAACTTAAAGCCCCATTTAAATTATTTTAAAATACATCTATCTATTAAATTAACATTAATAGTAATACAAAATCTAAATTAAATTCATAAGCAAATAATAAAAAAAGACTTTTATATATTATTATTAAAACATTAGAAGAATTCCTAATAATATCAATTAAATTTTCTATCATTCTCAAAAAATATGCAAATGCCACAATTAACACCTTTCGCCAAAAATAATACTGGAACACTGCAATGAGAATTAAGATAATTTTTTGAAAACCTTATAAGGAACACAAATGATTAGTTAGAGGAGAATTTAAACACAAAAAATAAAATAAAAGATAGATAAGTCAAAAGACTATACTATAGAAAAATTATGAGGATACAAGAAATGGTTTCTTAAATTGAAAAAAAAAATGTTTCTGAACAAGTTCAATGATATAATATAATAATATTAAATATTATACTGTAATTATCTAAATATAATTATATATCAATAGTAGTGGTTTATATTCAGTTACGTGGTACATGTTATGTTATGTTATGTTATATTATTATTTTTTTCTTTAGTTTAACAATAACTATATATTATTTTTAAGGAGGATTATGGATAAGGTGATAAAACTATAAGTATCTAACATTAATTAATTTATTAGCTAATTATTCATATAAAAATAATTTCCTTGTTCTATTGATTATTGTAAGTAGGTAAAGGGTCAACAATATAGTTTCTTAGAAAAATAGAAATATGAAGTCTAATTATGTAGAAACGTGTTGCCCTTTCTACCTCTTACAAAATAACTTAGAATCAATAAAGATAAAGAAATACTGATAGTATAAAAAACTATAAATACAAAAATAAAGTTTAGTGAGATATCTATAGCTGCTAGTGGGTGTATCTTATATAGACTTAGTTATTGAAAATAATTAGGAAACCTTAAAATATTAATTCAATTTTATTTTTATTAAAATGTTTTGATTTTTTAATTTTTATTTTAGAAATATAGACTTATATGTATTTCAATGAGTATTGTGAAGTAATTACTATTCTAATATAAAATAATATTTTTTATACATGAATTCAGTTTTAAGAGTTTTCAAAATTTACTCAAAATAAAAAAAATAATTTTTTTTCTAAAAATTTTATATAAATAGAAATATTTCGCATTTTTATGTTTCCATAATTTATTTTTTTTTCCCTTATTTTGTTTTAGAATATATTAAGCATTTAGTTGACAATGTATTAAAAATTATGATATTAAATATTTTTCTATAATAGAATTAATCACAAATTTTAATATTTAATAAATTTTATATTAAGTTATTTGCCATAAATCTTATTAGGTATAGATTTATTATAAATTTTATCTTTTTAACATAAATTATAAGGGAGAGATTTAGTAATATTAATGGTTCATAAATTTCTAAAGTTAGGATTCATTATTTATTTATATCAAATTATTTACTTTTAAAATATAATAAAAAAAATATATATTGTTAAAACAAAAATTTAATTTCTAAGTTAAATTATATATAAAATATTTAAACACTAAGTTCGTTCACATATAACTAAAGTGACTTGCCATATTAAATGGAGTGCATTTAATATTTTTATATTATAGCAATTTATAATAAAACCCACAGATTTTTAAAAAATGTGGAGGTAAAGTTTAATTATTGTTATTATTGATTTAGAATAATTTTTTTAAATAAATTTATCTATAATAATTAATATACATATTATATAAATTATATATATCTATTATAGCTATATATAGATATATATATATTTAAATAATAGATATATATATATATTTAAATAATAGAATATTAATTATTATTTTTATAGAATCATTGGGTTTTGTTATAGGTTTATAATTATCTTATTATTTATTAATTTCCAAGTTATTATTTTAGATAATAGAAAATATATCTATATATATAAGTAAAAATGGATAATTTTTATCCATATTTTTAGTGACAAACACTAAATAAATAATAGATAAACAAATATTAAATAGTATTAATAATATATATTTCTAATATTAAAAAATACTAATACTAGAAAATTAAAATTAATTACGTACTATCAGCCAATATAATTTATTATATTTAAATAAAAGTAGAAAACCATAAAAATCAAAAAATCAAATAAATATATTATTAAATAAATTAATACTAAATTTAAAAGTTTATAATAATTAATGATAAAAAACAAGATCTAAAAGTTAAAAATGAAAATAATTTTTTTTTTAGCTTTTTTTATATTTTCTATTAAATCAAGTATCTTTTTAATATATATTTCTAATGGCTATGATATTAAATTTATAATTACAAAGGAATAATACTGATTTAGTATGAATTCCCTCCCGATATGGAAGCTAAAGATATTATCGGATGGTCAAATTCATAATAAATTATAAACCCGATAATAAATTGCAAACATGGAAAATTTTATGGTATACAAAATTATTTTATCTTTTTCTAAATAATATATATAAAATTATAATATACAAATAATTCTAACAGGCGATATTGGAGGAGGTAGTAATGGGAGTTGGGCCAGAAAAACTTATAATAACATTCCCCCTCATTATTCAGTCAGTGTGTCAGTATTTATAAATTTGATACGGACATGGGATACTTATGAATAAATGATTTTGAAAATTGATGGAAAACAAGTTTTTTCCAAAACCACATAAGGATAAAGTATTTCAGGCCATTTAACAACACCGTGCTAAGGAGGAAGAGGATAAGATAGAGATCGTAATGTTATTTCATATCCTATAGCCATAAATATAACTCATTCCAAAGACTCTTTAAATATTGAATTTAGTTCAACTATAGATTAATAAAGAGAAGATGAAAGCTGGGCTGTACAAAATATATATGTATATAATTAAAATTTTCGAATTTATAACATTATTTCTAATACATTTAGATATAGTAGTTATATATTTACATTGACTAATGCCATCATTCTTGCTTAAGTTGCAGTAATATTACAATATTTTATTATTATTTTCAATATAGAAAATAAAAATCTTTAAACTATCGATAAAAAATATTTAACTTGATTAAATTCTATGTAGCATTAATATATTTATTATTTATAAATTATTGTATTAAGATGGTCCATCAGCAAATGATTGTTTATCCTGTCCTCCTAATTCTACATAAAGAGGAAAATCCTGTGTATGCAAGAATAATAAAGTATTTCATAATCATTTGTGTGTAAGTTAATGCCCCAATTATCATTAGTATAAAGTTGACTAAAATACTAAAACATGTGAATAAAAATGTCCAGATTTTTGTAAAAAATGTGATGAATTTGCTTATTGCATATAATGCCGAAATGGATTTAATCTTTTAAATGGAAGATGCAATGACAGGTGTCCATTTTTTACTAAAAAATAAGGAAGCCAATGTATTGATAACAATTATAATTCTATAGCAAGTAATTTTATATTTAAAATTTTATAATCGTTATTAAATATTAATAAATTATATCGTATTTATCACAAGGGCCATTTATTCTCTACTAGGGGTTAATAAATAAAAATTTTGGGAGTTCAGTTGTATAAAGTGAAGGATGGAAGTATAATAATAATCTTATATATACTCATGGAGGGGTCAAGTATTAGTATAACAGTTATATGCCATAGTAATGTATGGGTCTTTCTTTAATGAGTGGATATGCTAGTTTTCATTATGAAAGATTTTCCCATTTAACTTTAGAAAATACTTTTTCAAATCTTCCTCCACATTATGCGGTTAGTATAGCTGCATAGGTCTGGACAGGGGATTCTTGGCAAAATGAAAAATATAAAATAAAATTAGATAATAATTAAATTCATAGTGATAGCTATACGTAAAAAATAAATTATATGTAAAAAAAATATATTTTTTAATACTAAAAAGGTTCAAACCGAATAAATCATCAAATACTGAATGTGGAAAAAATGCATGGGGTTTAGATATGAATGATTTTAAGCATGATATTAAAAAAATAATGAGATTCATTCTGATAGTAAATTGAAATTAACTTTAGAGTGGAATTTAAATGAAAATAGCACCAATGAATGGGGAGCTTTTAGAGAAATTCAAATCCTTTTACATCAAGTATTTAATATTGATATATAAAATATAAAATAATATATATATTCTTTAATTAAGTGTGATCAAAAATGCGAAACGTGCTAAAATTCCTCAAGCTGTACAACTTGCAATTATACAAGAAAGGGTCCACCTCAGTGTAATGAACCAATATCAGATGACTATCTAAACAATAATGATCCGATTTTGTAGAGTAATATATTTATTAGTTTTACCAACTCATAGTGATTTCATATTTTTTATTAAATAGAGTGTTCACATAAATGTATAGGGTGCACTGGGAGTGTAGACTAGTGTGTAAAATGCAGATATTCAAATGATCCTACCCATCTACCAAAATGTAATGATATTCCTAAAAATTGTGCGAAATATTTAAAAGTTGAATCTTATGGAGTCAACTAAGGGAAGAATTTTAAAATAATATTAAACAATTAAAACCTAAATATTTCTACCAGTTAAGGAATTACTATCGTTAGCATGGACAAAAATACACTATAAATTAAATAGCAACAAACTTTCGATACTAGTTCTGATTATTTTTCAAATTTCTCCCTTATTAATTTTATTAATACTATAAGTACAGATGATTTAGTCATTTCAGGAATAAATGAAGATGCTGCATATAATTTGAATTCTGAAGCACGACAATCATTGGGATTGATTGGATGGGATCCATCACAAAGTATTGAGTTTGGAGATAGTTATAGTGTTATCGACATTAAAGCTAATAGCTATTAAAACACTGCAATAGCCTTTCATCGAAGAAGAATGGAAACTAATCCAGCAGTGTCTGAAAAATGCCTTATAAGTAATAGAAAAAAATAAAATTGATATAACATTAATATTAATTTTATATATGTGTAGAATGTGACCACAGATGCTTAACTTGCTTGGATAATAAAGAAAATTGTTAAATATGTTCTCATGAAACTAGGATTTCCCCCCTAAATGTTAATGTAAAGAAGGAACTTTCGATACAAATCTATCGGAAATTATGTGTTAATGTATAATAATATTATTAATATTTTATAATAATAACATATTTATTTTATAAATAAAAAATGTCAGAATGTGATTATAAATGCAAATCATGTGAAAATACATATTAAAATTGTTTAAGCTGTCCTATTAACAGTCATAGAATTTTATCGAAAAATTGCTTATGTGAAGATGGATATTATGAAGATACAAATGATACTAATAAAATATGCTAGAAATGCCCCATAGGATGTTTTAAATGTGTTAATGAAAATTAGTGCACATAATGTGAAACCGGATATTTTATGGCTAATTCAAATTTGTGTTTTGAGTGCTAGCACCCATGTAGTGAATGTGAAATATCTGCATAAAACTGCACTAAATGTGTTCCTGGAATAAATAGACTTGGAGTTTCAGAATAGTGCAAATGCAATAGCCATTATTTTGAAAATGGAGGACAATGCTCAGGTATAATATTCGTTTTACTTTTGATACTTTGATTTAAAGTTTTTAATAAATAGAATGTAGTTATAAATGTGGCAATTGCATTGATAATGCATATAAATGTTTAAATTGTTCTGATTTAATAAATAGAATAAATGATGAAATATGTGACTGTTAAAATGGTTATTATGAATAAGATAATGAATCTGTATGCTAAAAATGCCCATAAGGATGTAATTAATGCTTGAAAAGCAATAATTGCACAGGCTGTATAAATGGTTTTTCCTTAATTAATCCACCAAAATTTGCGAAAAGTGTTCTTATCCTTGTTAATTATGTGATATTTCATCTTTAAATTGCAAAGAATGTGTACCAGGAAACAATCGATTAGGAATTAATTAGAAATGTGCATGCAACTAATAATTTTATGATGATGGTGAATAGTGCTAAAGTAATTAAATTGTTCTATTTTTGTATCTCATTATTTATATTTATATTTTTACTTAATTAATAGGTTGTAGTTATAAATGTGGAAATTGCAGCATTACAGCACAATAATGTTCCTCATGCTCTCATATCTCTCGTCATAATCCACCTTCTTGTTCTTGCATTGAGGGCACATTTGATACGAATACTAACTAAGCTTAATGCTAAAGTAATTGATTAGTTTTTTTTTATTATTTTAGTAAATAAATTTAAACCATAAACCAAAGAATGTAGCTATAAATGTAAATCCTGCACTGTGTCTGAAACACAATGTCATCTTTGTCCAGATAATAGTCACAGAATTTAATAAGAAAATTGTATTTGTGAAAATAATTATTATAACGAATTAAATAATCCAATTTGCTAACCCTGTCAGACTGGGTGCTTTAAATGTGCAGAAAAAGATAAATGCACATAATGTGAGAGCAATTATTATTTAAATGACTAAAAATAATGTGTTTAGTGTTCTCATCCTTGTGAAAAATGCTAAAATGATTCTTTAAATTGCACTGAGTGTGTAAATGATCCAAACAGATTGCCAATTTCAAAAAAGTGCAATTGTATTGACGGTCATTTTGATAATGGAACAACATGTTAAGGTAATGTTTATACAGTATTAATTATATATTTAAGTTGTAATATAACTAAATAAATAATATAAACATTTATAAGAATGTGATAAAAATAAATGCTATACCTGTGAAAAATAAGCAACTTAATGCATTTTGTGTTCTAGCGATACAAGAGATAGAGAAAATGAATGTTAATGCAATAAGGGATATTTTGAAATTAATTAACCGTACTGTGAAAGTAATATTATTTTTATGCTTTAAACAGAATAAAAAAGTAATAAATCAAAATTTAAAATTTTACAGAATGTTAAGAAAATTGTGGCAAATGCATTGATTCTAAAGATAATTGTCTTTCTTGTTCTGATGTCAATAGAGTAAATCCTCCTAAATGTGTTTGCAGAGGTGATTATTATTAAGATAAATTAACACATTAATGTATTATGTGTAAATTTCCTTGTTAAAGTTGTTTGAATGACACAATTTGCATTTCTTGCTAAGGAGAAAATAGATAAAAGTTAAGTTGTAAATGCAATATTGGATTTTTTGAAAATGAATCTACATGTTTAAGTATAATTTAATTATAGATATTGTGTAAAAAATAATTAATATGTAATTTTAAATATAGATTGCTCTTTTAGATGTAGTACTTGTATAAAATAAGCTGATAATTGTACTAGTTGCAGAGGTAAAAATAGAAATTCTCTATCATCCGAATGTAATTGTGAGAAGGGTTATTTTGAAATTTAAGACTAATATGATTGCTTAAAATGTGATATATAATGTGAATCTTGTGAAAGATTTTAAAAATGTATAACTTGCAAAAATCCTGAATTCTTGCCTCCTTATTGTACTGTAAAAAAATCAAGTTATTTTATAACTATAATGGAAAATGGAAATGATTATATTTAAATATAAAAACAATGTGATAAAAAATGTGAAGTTTGTATATAAAAAGCTAATAATTGTTAGGTTTGTAAAAAAAATTTAAACAGACTTGATAATCCTCCATCCTGTGAATGTAAAAAAGGATACCATGATAATCTTGGATAGTTAAATATTTGTGAAAAATGCCACCCACTCTGTTTAAATTGGTATTTCATAGTATATCAGAAATATTTGTTGTTTAAATATATATTTTATCCAGTCTTAGCTACTTAGTATGCACTGAATGTTTTCCGAGAGAGGTTTAGTTTTAGATAAGTTTACATAAAAATGTTTATGTAGACATGGATTTAAATATAATTATTAGTAAAATAAATGTCAATAGTGCTTTGATTATGAAGGAAAGTGTTTTTTTGCTTGTCCATAAAACACTATTATTAACAAAAATATGAGATCTTGCTAAAATATTTATTTTTAGATAAATTAGAATTAAATAATAATTTATATATTAGGGCTTTCTTTATTACTTTTTACATTTCAACAATAGTCCTATTTAGGAAATATTATAAAATACCAAATAAGAATAAAATGTAAATATAAAATCAAGATTTAAAAATTGACAAAGGTAATTATTAATTTTATTTACTAATATTATAATTAATATCTTTATTTTAAAATCAAGGTGACGATAAAAATTCTAATATTTTTGATATAAACAATTATACATGTAATTCAGCAACTCTATCACCAATTATAGAATAAAATAATAGTAGATAAGCAAGTTTTTCAAATAAAAAACATCTAGAAGGAAATAATAATAGTTTTAAATTATTTAGTATATATGACTAATGCTTGTAAAATGATTATCAGGATAACAGCTAAATCTAAAAAAATATTTAACTTGAGCCTTTATAAAATTCGGAAAATAGTATTTAAGAAATATATAATTAAAATAAATTGAATGATATTACTTATTTATTTTATTATATAATATTTTTATTAATAATATTATTTCATTTAAACTTAGTTTTAATTTTTAATATATGGGCAATAATATTGGTATAATTATATATATTGTTTTTTTTATTATCAAAATTTATTATATTTTACTAGAAATGTTATACTAAATAACTTACACCTTAAAGATGATTAAATAATATATGGTTTATTGATATTAATAAGACTTAAATAAAAATACAAATATAAATACAAATTACTTATAAAATATATTATATGTGATAAAGTTTAAGCAAAAAAATATTATAAATTTACCTCAATTTATCAATTTAATATTAAATAATGAATCTATAATAATTCTACTAATATAATTTACTATTAAAACAAATTTATAAGCAGACCTTATATATATAAGATAAAATCATGCTGATATTTTATGGGATTAGAAAATTCTTTTTTAAATGCTAAAAAAAGATTTTTGTTTTCTTTGTCATAATATATTTTAAGAAATATGTATAAATTTAATATCAATATTCTGTTAGAATTTTTTATTAGATAGATTTGAATATTTTATCATAAATTTTTCTTTATTATCATATCATAACAACATATATTAAATCAATTTTTTTTATTTCTATGATTTATAATTTTAAGTCTTATATACATTATGTGGTGTATTATTTCTATAATTATTTAATATATAAATTAATTTTATACTCAAAGTTTTAAAGAATTATATAAAAATACTATTTAACCTAATTAGTATAAAAAATAAGATTTAATAAATATTTTATTTTGAATAAAACAGTATTTTTTACTAACTTTTTGATTAAATTTTATATTTCATCATAAATTTGTATTACTATTCATTCTAAATTAATTTTAATAAATATTTTAATATGTCAAGACCCATTAAATAATATACAAAAAATATGTATGTTTAATTTAGAAGGCAGTAAAGTTAGATTTGCGAAACCTCGTATATTTCATACCGAAATATAATAATTTTACATATTAATAATTGTTCATATTACGTAAGCAAAAAATAATTATAATAAAAATAAAGAAAACAAAAAAAAACCTAATACCACCAAAAATCTCAAGTAGTCTACTACAAATAAATAATTTACGAAGACATATAAGTTTAAAAAATGAAAAATAGCATTATTAAATTATTATTTTTATCTGTCTTCATTGTACTTTTATTGCAGCTTTCTAAACCAAGTATATTCATTTTTGTGATAATATTAAAATTTCTTATTTATCAGTATTTTTTACCAAAATAATCCTACAGAGTTAACTTTGATATCATACGAATTTCCTTCTAATGTTGAAGCAAGTAAGATAAATGGATGGACAACTTCTAAAGGAACGTAAAATACTATTGTTAAATGCAAGCATGGGAACTTTTTTGGTACTCTATTATAGTCAAATATATATTTATTAGAAGAATTTCTAAATCACAAAATTAGAGGAAGCTTACTAATATTAATGTTTGCTATAAATTTATTTAGATTAATGTATTTTAAAAAAGCTTATAAAATAAATATAAATATCTAATTTTTTTGTAAAATAAATTTAAAATTTAATATATTTTAAAATTTATAATTTATTCTGAATTATAGGCATTAGAATAAATGTTTAATATTTTATTAATTTTTTTTGATATAAAATTTATTAATTATCCTAATATATGACCTACCTATTAATAAATACATTAGATTTCAATTAAGACCAATCAAATGGTTTTTATTAATTTTTTAGGATAATTTGCAGGTAACAGTTGGGCAGAAAAAACATATAATGATTTACCTCCTCATTATTCTATTTCAATTTAAGCAATGTTTATGTTTATAAGATCTTGGGATTATGTAAAAAATTTAAAAAAATACATATATAATATTTAATATTTTGATTGATATTTAGGGAGATAACTTAAATATTTATATTGGAAGTTAAATAATTCTATCTCACCCTATACCAAGTGTAAACACAAATCTATATAAATCAGTTCCTTGTGAAGGATAAGGAGGTAGAACTGACCCTTGGGTAACTTAAGCTGTCCCATTTCCAGTTGCTTTTAATCTTACTCATTCTAGCTCATCACTAAAGCTGAAAATTTCTGCATATATTGATACAGATGAAACTGATGAAAGTTGGGCAGTAAATTAAATTTAAAAATATTAACTATATATATAAACTCTGATATTAAATATATTATTAGATGTAATAACTTTATATTCATGTTGATGAATGTCACCCATCTTGTAAAACTTGTGGTATATAAAATTTCTGATTTACTATATAGATTATACTTAATTAGGTTTTCATTTCCTAATAATATTATTTTCTAAGATGGTCCTTCATATGATAATTGCCTGAGTTGTCCTGATGATTCAGTCAAAAATAACAAATAATGTATGTGTTCTACAGGAGTATCTCATAATCACGAATGTGTTGCTGACTGTCCCAATAGTAACTTATTACTATAATTAATTAGAAAATTTAAAATTAAATACTAATAAATATGTAATTATAATAAAAAGAAAATAGCTTTAAAATTAATCCGTTGACTAGAACTTGTGAATAAAAATGTCCCGATAATTGTGTTCAGTGTGATCATAATGCTATATGTACCACATGCAAATCTGGATACAATATATTAAATGGAAAATGTCATGACACATGTCCTCATTTCGCAACTCTTTCCGGAAGTAAATGTGAGGATGCAGAATATAATAAAATTAAAAGTAATAATATAAATTGTTTTAATAAGACACAATACTAATAATAAATTAATACTATTTTCAGACCCCCTTTTAGTTTATTAAGACCTAATTGATAAATAATTTTCTAGCTCTGACGTTTATAGTCAGGGTTGGAGATATACTGGTAGTACAGAATTTTTATAAACACATTATTCGAAAATTATTATTATTAGAGCTATTCAACATAGCCATGTAATGGACTTAATTTAATGGGAGGATATGCTGCATTTTTTAATGAAAATTGCGAAAATTGTATTTTAAAAAAAACTTTTTAAAATCTGCCTCCCCATTATGAGGTTAATATTAATGTAGAAATATGGACAGGAGATTCTTGTAAAAAAAAAATTTTTTTCCTATTTTAATAATATTATAATTCTTTAATAAAAAGGGGATAATGAAAGAGTGAGTGTTTCAGTTGATGGAGCAACTAAAAATACTTAGACTTATTCGTATGAAATTTAATTTCTAAATTTTTTTTACTAAATATATTTTTAAATATATATATAAATTTTAGAATAAAAGATAACCCTCCCGGAAAAGGTGTGTGCGGAAACAATTTATATGGTTCAAATCCTGTAGATTTTCCCCATTCAATAAAAATTTTAAACTAAGAGCATTCTTAAGAAACATTAGAGTTAGGATTAAGATGGAATTTAGATGAAGATTCTGGAAATGAATGGGCTGGATTTAGGGGAATATAATTATCTTTAAAATTGGTATAATAATTTTATAAAATTTATATTGTAATTCCCTTTCTTAATTATTATAATTTATTTTAGTGTGATAAAAATGCAAAACTTGTACAACCAAAATATATGTATAGAGTGTAATTCTACAAGATAAAACAGCCCCAATTGCGATTAAGCCGTGTCAGGGTATTTAATAAGCGAAAAAGACATATTATAAAGTAATAACAATGATTTTAAAGTACATTATTTCATTATGTTAAATTAATTTAAAATATTAAAGAATGTGCTCACAAATGTCTTGAATGTGCAGGTACTGTAGATAATTGTACTAAATGTAGATATTCTAATGATCCTTTGAATATTCCTTTGTGTAATAGTCCCTATAATTGTCTTTTCTATGCTAAAGTTGAATCGAAATCAATAAATAACGGAGATGACTTCAAATTTTTATAAATAATTAAGATAAAAGTATTGTTGCTACCAGAGGAATAACTATAGTTAAAATGAATAAACAAACGCTCGAAGTAATCGAAAGCAAATCATTTGATACGAGTGACGACTTTTTCTCTAACGATAAATTAATAGCATTCATCGACACACTTACTGATGGGGATTTAGTATTTTCAGGAATTAAAGGTGATGGAGCTTTTAATTTAAGTCCTTAAGCTATAGACAAACTAGCAGAGATAGGATGGGATAAATCATAGGCAATATCATATGGAGACTAATACAGTGTCATGGCATACAAAAAAGAGTAATCTACTTATATGTCATTTTTCAGATATTTTGATGAAGTAGACACAGCCTCAGTAGAATAATGTGTTTTATGTAAGAATAATATTTTATCATAATAATTAATTTATTGAATAATATCTATGAATTATTTACAGATTGTGATGAATAATGTGCTGAATGTTCAGGAACCGCTTCTAATTGTTCCAAATGCAGAACATTTGGAGCTTAGACTCCTGTGTGTGATAGGCCATTAAATTGTATGACATATGCAAAAGTAGAATCAGCAGGATTTGAAAATGGAAATTTCTATAAAGCTTAAATAAATGGAGTTCCTGTAGAACACACTGACGGTACAGGTTTAAATTTCATAGAAATTAATGAAAAAGGAGAAGTTAAATAAAAAAAAGTATTTAACACATTTAATGATGTATGGGGGGGTGTATAGGGGATGAAAACTTACATTAATGCTTTGACTAGTGATAATTATGTATTGGTTGGAGTAAAAGATGAAGCATCATAGGAATTAAATAAGTAGAGTAGTGCCTATGATTCACTATAAACAATAGGATGGTTAACTAACAAAAAATTAGAATATAGAGAATCAATGGCTTTAATAGGATACAAAAATGCTATAGAAGGTACTATTTTACAACGATTTAGTAAAGCTAGCTCAATTTCTGTTGAATAATGTTTAAAAGGTAATTTCCTATATTCTCGTTAAAATAATAGTTAATATTTACTATACATATATATTATTTTAAAAGAATGTGATATAAAATGTTCAGAATGTTCAGGATCTCCCACAACATGTACGAAGTGTTCCTCAAAGCAAAGATAAGCTGGAACTTGTGCTTTCCCTAAAACTTGCTTTGCCTATGTTCACATTAAGTCTACCGGATACTATTATACTAAATTCTAACCCAAACAACTCGATGATTTAAAAATATTCATAAATGACATTGATGTTACTTCTTCATAAGCAGTAGGTCTTCACTTTTAACCTTAAATGAATAGGGAAATGTGTAAGAATCCAAAGTATTCAATTTTGTTGCTGATATAAATAAAGCATCAGAAATGAGACAATGGATAAATAATTTGCCCAATGAAACATTAGTTGTTGTAGCACTTAACGGTGACATGAAAACTAACTTTGGGGATTAAGATTATCAGGCTCTTTAGTAATTAGGATTGGCTCTAAATATTAAAATTGGACTAAGAGAACCCTTTGCAATGTATGGAAGGAAGGGATCAGCTCCAGGTTCAGCAACTCATATAACAGCTCCTGATAAACCCGGTGCTGCCATATTAGAAAAATGTGCACTTGGTACATAATAATTTACTTAATATTATAGCTTTTATATATTAATTATTATTGTTATTGTTCAATATAGAGTGTGACTATAAATGTTCTGCTTGCTAAAATTCCACAACTATCTGTACAGAATGTTCTCATGCTACTAGATAAAAGTCATCTAGTTGCTCATGCATCTAAGGAACATATGATACAAATTTAAAAGAAGCTGAATGCCAAAGTAAATTTTAAATATGATAAAGTTATATTCATTAATTAATGTCATTAAACGATTTTTTATTTACAGCTTGTAGTTATAAATGTCTATTATGCGAGAATTCGGCTGAAAATTGCACAGAATGTCCGTTAAATAGTCATAGAGATAAATAAAAATAATGTAGTTGTCCCGAAAAATATTATGATGAATTGAATAATAAAGTATGCTAACCTTGCCCTGAAGGATGTTTAAAATGTACAAGCTCTAGTATCTGTACAGAATGTGAGAAAACTTATTTTTTAAATGGATCTAATTTATGTTCTAAATGTTCTCATCCTTGTGTTAATTGTTAAAATACTGCAAAAGGTTGTACATCTTGTGTTGCAGGATCAAACAGATATGGAACTGATAAATAATGTAAATGCTTTGACAATCATTATGATGATGGAAAAGATTGTTAAGGTATTACAATTTATTTTATATATTAAGTTTAATAATATTATTTATATTTTTTTTATTTATTATATAGCTTGTAACTATAAATGTGGTACCTGTGTGGATAATGCTGATAAATGCTAAACTTGTTCTGATTTGGATAATAGAAAGATGGATTAGAACTGTGACTGTTAAAATGGATTTTACTCTATAAATATGTAAGCACTTTGTGTATAATGCCCTATGGGGTGTACTTCGTGTACTAGTGGAACTGTATGCACTGTTTGTTTAGATAATTATTTCTTAAATCCAATCACAAATTTATGTGATAAATGTGCATATCCTTGCAAAAAATGCAAAGATTCATCAGATAAATGTACTGAATGTGTAGAAGGAGGAAATAGAAAAGGCATAGAAGATAAATGTGTTTGCTAAGATACCTACACTGATAATGGATCTGTATGCTAGAGTAATTATTATAGATATAATATTATTTATATAATTAATTATATTTTATTATAATTTAAAGAATGTGATTATAAGTGTCTTACCTGTTCTACTCCTGATCAATGTTAGTCTTGTCCTATCAATAGTCATAGGATATAAAATAAAAATTGTATCTGTGAAGATAGATATTATGATGTTGTGAACAATAAAATTTGTTAATCTTGTCCAGAAGGATGTTCTAAATGCACCGCTAGTGATCACTGTACAGAATGTGATTCAAATTATCTACTAAATAATAGTAATCAATGTATAAAATGTGTTCATCCTTGTAGTAGTTGTTAAAATAATGTAAACACCTGTACATCTTGTGTTGCTGGTGATAATAGGCTGGGAAGTGATAAATAGTGTAAATGTAATGATAAATATTATGATGATGGTACATTGTGTTAACCTTGCAGTTTTAAATGTGGTACCTGTGTGGATAATGCTGAAAAATGCTAAACTTGTTCTGATTTAGATAATAGAAAAATGGATTAGAACTGTGACTGTTAAAATGGATTCTATTCAGTAAATACGTAAGCACTTTGTGTATAATGCCCTATGGGGTGTACTTCGTGTACTAGTGGAACTGTATGCACTGTTTGTTTAGATAATTATTTCTTAAATCCAACCACAAATTTATGTGATAAATGTGCATATCCTTGCAAAAAATGCAAAGATTCATCAGATAAATGTACTGAATGTGTAGAAGGAGGAAATAGAAAAGGCATAGAAGATAAATGTATTTGCTAAGATGGATTTTAAGATAGTGGATCTGCATGTTTAGGTATTTTATAATAATTTATTAATATTTAATATATTCTATCTAAATATTTAATTTATTTTATTTCATAAGGATGCGATTACTAATGTGGTAAATGTAAAGGAAATTAGTGTGAAACCTGTTCTCATTCTTCCAGACTTATGGTAAATATGTGTAAATGTGAATAAGGTAGATTCGATAATGGAGTTCCTGAATGTGGAGGTATGTTATAATATACATATTATTTTAAAAATTTTTATGAATTTTAAATTTGTTATTTAGTATGTAGCTATAAGTGTAAGGTTTGTATTCAAAATGCCAATAAATGTACATTGTGCCCTGATAACAGTAATAGAGATGATACAAACAGTTGTGAATGCCTACCTGGCTTCTATAATTAAGATACTAATCCTATATGCTAGAAATGTCCTGAGGGATGTAGTTAGTGTTCTGATAACGTAACCTGTACTTAATGTTCAGGTGGATATTTCCTTGCTGTTGGTAACATTTGTTAAAAATGTAAACATCCTTGCAAAAATTGTAAAGACTCAGAATCAAACTGTACGGAATGTGTTGATGGGATAAATAGAAAAGGAAATCTAGAAAAATGTAAATGCGAAGATAAGTATTTTGATAATGGAACAATATGTGAATGTAAAAATTTACATCTAATTATTAGATAGTTATTTTATTCTTTTAATAGCATGTGACTTAAATAAATGCCTAACTTGTGAAAAATCAGCTTAAAGTTGCCTGACTTGCGCTGATAATACGAGAAATCCTAATAATGATTGTAAATGTTTGCCTGGACATTTTGACTAAGGATAGCCAACCTGTGCAAGTAAAATAACAATAATTTATTCTTATTATGATTGGAATTAAATAATGATTTAATATATAAAGAATGTGATTATAAATGTGGAAATTGTGAATTAAATAATAAAAAATGTTTAACTTGTTCTCATGAGAGTAGAGAAAAAGCACCTCAATGTACATGCAAAAATACTTTCTATGATAATGGTATAGACAAAGAGTGTATTTAGTGTAAATTCCCTTGCTTTAGCTGTTTATCAGCTAAAACTTGCTTATCTTGCTAAGGTGAACATAGAGTTGGCATAGATTGTCATTGTAAAACTGGTTACTACTAAGAATCTAACAAAGCCTGTTATGGTAACAATAAAATATTTATTATAATAATATTTATAAAATCCTTAATATATATATTAAATTTAATCTAAATAGAATGCTCTAAGAAATGTAAATCTTGTATTAATTAAGCCGATAATTGTACTAAGTGTGCACGAGGTAAGTTTAGAGATACCAAATCTACTAAATGTAGCTGCCTACAAGGATTTTTTGAAAAAAATGGAGAACTAGATTGTTATCAGTGTGATCCTTAGTGTAAGACGTGTTCGTAGGTAGGAATATGCTTATCTTGTAAAGATAATTCTTAGAGTCCTCCTCTTTGTAACAGTTAACTAAATGGTTTTTATATTGTTGACTCAGGCTAATCATAGAATACTTAATAACTTAAACCCTGTAGTCCTAAATGTGCTTTGTGTGAAATTAGCGAAAATAATTGTAAATAGTGTAAATTAGGATTAAATAGAAAGAATACTCCTCCTGATTGTGCATGTTTAGACGGATATCATGATAATGAAGGACTTTTGAGTTAATGTTAAAAATGCCCTACAAATTGTTCTAAATGGTATTACTAATTAGAATTTAAATGTAAATATTATTTGTTTAACTATATTGTTTAATAGTATAAGCTATCATAAATGTACAGAATGTGTAGAAAATAAATAATTATTCTTTGATGAAAAAACATCAAATTGTATTTGTAAAGAAGGATTTAAGTTTGATAATGCCAAGGATTAATGTGTTAAATGCTACTGGTATGGGAATAATTGCTTATTATAATGTCCATCAGGTACACTTGCTAATAAATCATCTTATAAATGCAGCAAAAATGAAGAAAAATAATCAGGATCTAGTTATTTAATAATATTAATAATATGCATGATAATAATTCTGGTGTAAATATTAATTGCGGCTAAGGTAAAGTAATGGTTACGTAAATTTGGTGAGCAAAAAAAATAATTAAGCTTAGATTAGGAATAACATTATGATGAATTACATTTATCTGTGTTTGGAAAACCATTACAAAAATAAAAACAAATAACATAGAATGATGAATCGAAACTGGTTTAAAGTTAACAATAATTTATTATTAAGGAAGAAGGTATATATTAATTGATAAATATAACATATAAATAAACAATTATATTTTATTTTGTTAAAGTAGATGAAGAATAATCAATCAAAAGTTAAAAAATGCTTCCATGATTCTTTCTTAAAACGATTTATAGAATGAAGTAAATCAAAGTAAAAACCTAGATGTAGAATCAGAACAGTAAAACCGAAATGAAAGAGATTTAGTATAAATATTTCATAATAAAAATCATAATAAAGTTATAGAAGTACGTATGAATAAGACTAGGAGACCAATTAAATTGAATATATATAATAAAATGAAAATGAAAAAGAAAAAGAAAATGAAAATGAAAATCAAATTATTGAAGATAAATTGTCAAATAGAGATATAGGAAATGATGAAATAGGGATAAATTTTTAATAAAATGACTAAGATATTGAGGTAGAAAACCTAGATGAAGTTGAATAACAATAAGAAGAAATTACATAATAAGATGATTAGTAAATATATAGCGAAAATGCAATAGATTTAAATTATGCTGAAGGATAAACTACATATAATAATGATAAGTATGATAAGTAAAGCGCTTCTGAAGATTACGACTATAAAAAAGATAATTAAAGTACTGTAGAAAATTATGAACTTACTTTTAATCATTAAAATTCAAGACACGAAGAAATTTGACAATTAGTTTATTTTATAATATATATAAAATTGTAAACTATTTTCCCTATAATAAAATTTAAATATAAATATATTAAATAATATTTTTATAATACATTACATATATACATAGTAAATGTTTTACAAATTTCTTGTTATTTTTTATAATAATTAATAAACAATCATTCGTTTCGACTACATAATAATTTATTATAATTATTATTATACTTATTTCCTTACTTAATACTCTTTAAATAATCATTATAACTAAGTTGTATTTTTTTCTTTTTCATTTAATTAAATTTTAGTTTATTAATTTTTTACCATTTAATTAAAAGATTATTTAGGCTAATTAGAGCTGAAATTATAAAAATCACATTATGTATTAAATGATGACTACAAATTTTTATAATTCTATTTTTGCAAAATATTTTTCTTTTTTATTTTAAATTTGTATTTTATACAATTGAATTGCTCATATAATTTAGATTATTATTTAATTAATTAGAAATATATTACTAGTTTTCCTAGCATAAAGATTGTAATTAAGAGGAATTAAGTGCTTGCTAACTATTTAATGACATCATTCTATTTTTTCGTTTAGTAGGAAAAATTATTTCTTAATTATTTAGAAATTAATTCTTATTCATTTAATTTATATCTAATACTTTTTATTTGCTTTCTTGCAATTTTTATTATAAAAAATCTATAAATTGATATAAATTCTGATTATCCAAAGAATTATTTGGTTTTATATCATAAAAATCTTATGATTTTTGTTTAGAGAAATAATAATTATTCTAAGATTTTTTATTAGGTTTATCACTTACATGCTTTTTATTATTATTTATATCAAATGTATCTTTACTTTACATTATTAGCGAAAGGTTGAGTTTAGGAATGAAAGGTTAGTTTCCTTCATGACAGCTTTAATTACTGCTTTTATTTTTCTGTTTAAATTTTTTATATACTATTTGTTTTCGACTGTACAATATGAATTACAAGATTGTCTATATTGTATACTATTTTTCAATTTCTTATTAAGAACTTAATTACAATCTGTATAGTTTGCTTTATGATTATCTTCTTAGGATCCATTAAATGATTGGTTTTATATATTCTCTTCTAATTCTATTGTGTCCATAGTTGAATAATGCTATTTTAGATTGTTGTTTTTTATATATAATTAAAATTATCCTGATCAGTACTTTTTTTTAGTAACTATTTAGAATACTTGAGTTAATTTAAATTAATTTATTATCCTAAAATTTCTTTGAGACAAAAATTTTATTGACTTTTTTAACTTTATAGTTTTTTTATTCTAAAATTTTTATCAATGTGTTAAGATTCTATATTAGAATTTTATAAATTGTTAGTTTTATCCATAGTTTTTTATTTATTAGCTATTTTTAATGATATTTCAGTGCTATTCTTGTTATTAAAAGATGATTATTAATCTAAAGATACCAATTTATTTTATCTGGTACATATTCTATTATGATTGAAAGGACTTCTACTTTTACTATTATTATTTTTATTAAGACCATATATTTAAACAAGTCTTAATTCATTTTAAGTTAAATTATTCTAATATTTTAATAAATTGGTTTTCTATTAACTTTGAAAAATCATTTTGGAGAGCTAAATATATAAAATATTTTAAACTATAAATTATTTTAAATTATATTGCTAAATTTTATATTTAAAATTTTTCTTTATATTTATATATAATTAGTAAATAATTATTTTACTCTATATCAGAAGTTTCTTGATCTTTAACATCAATATATTATTTATTGTATACAGTTTTAGCTAAAACTTTCTTTATATCTTCTTTGCTATAAGCCATTTAAATCTATACTTTATATTTATAATTTTTTAATACTTTTTAACTTGGTTTTATATATTTTGCTTTTAGAATTAATTATTAAATAATTTGCTTAAAAATAAATTGATATAATATTATATAAAATGATATAGAAGTAATTTAAATTACAAAAACAAAGTTATTTTATTATTAAATATAAAAAGAAATAAAGTTATGAAATAGGAATTAAATATAAAAATGATTAAATTTTTAAAATATTTAAAAAATAGCTAGATATATATTATGAGGTTTATATTGAATTTTTTATGTATTAAATAAATTATAATTTTAAATTCATTTTTATTAGAATTCAAAATTTCCCAACATTTTTAATTATTCTACCTCACTTTAAATATACTTAAAATCCCTAATTTTTCTCTTTTTAACAAAAATTATTTTGTGAAATCAATATCGAAAATTAATAAATTAGAGAAAATCTAATTTTTATTTATGTGAGGAACATTTATAGTAACGAATATTAGATAAATAAAATGTTAAATATTTATTTTTAGAAATATTTATGTACAAATAGAATAAGCTCTATTCAGTTTTTTTAACTATATTTTAATATTCACTAGTTTAAAAACACATATATATATTTCTAAATAATAAATAATTAAATATATATTTGCAATATTGCATATATATACTTATAAATTTAATATGTTTAAATAAATCCTAAGTTTTTTTTTTTATATGGCATATATCCGATAGTTTAATATATATTTTTAAATTTTTAAATTTAATGCATTTTTTGCTTCTTAATAATAAATTATTTTACCAAAAATACCTATTTGGAGATAAATGTAAAGTATTTAATTGTTATTTAATATATTTTTAATTCTTTAATTTAAATTCAATGGAAAATATTATAATTATTTATTCAATATATGATACTAATTTTTAACAAATATGAAAATGAATAAAATACCAATTATTTTTATTTTCAGTTTTTTATTGGAATATAATAATATTAAAATGATCGCTTATTTTTGATACAACAGCTATTTATTTATATTTTTTATTCCAACTAAAATTAATTAAAATAATATACACTTATTTTTTAGTCTAAATTTTCCAATTAATTATCCAAATAAATAATTTATATAATTCAATCAAAATTATTTGAATTATTTAATTTAATTTAATTTTATTTTATTTAAAATAAAAATTATATATAGATAAATTTTAAACTCAAATATACAAAGAACAAATATTGAATTGAATAACTTAGTTAAAAGGAATAAAATTTATATATTCTGCAAAATAAACAATATATTTTAAAAAGCTTCAAATAAATTATATAAAAAAATATTAATAATTAAATCCCTAATAAAAATTTATATTTCTACAGTAGAAGTCAAAATATTAAATTTATAACCTTTTAGAGCAATAATTAGTTGGCTATTATTCATTTAACTGGATTCGAAATTTCTCACTGAATTTGTAAAATATGAATATACTGAATTGACTTTACTTGATGTTAATTTATTTAATTACGATATACCCCATGAGATAATTAAAAAAAAATCAAATTAGAATAAATAATATAAGTATAGAAGAAAAAAAATGAAATATTTTTGCTTCTCATCTAAAAAAAATAACAAAAACCTAGTAAAATATAAAACTCTGTTCAATAAATAAATATAATGTAGTCTATTTAAGATTCAAAAATATAAAATCTTATTGGAGAATAAAATAATAGTACTAAAAATACCCTAACATGTACAATTGATGAAATAACTAAAGATAATTTTAAAGCTTCTGCTCATTCATATTTAGGATTTACAAATGAAAAATATTATAATTCATACATAAAATTTATATAGGAAACAAAAGCATAATTATGCCCATAATCGGCTTAATAGTTTAGAAAGAGATTCGAAAATACATTATCCAAATTATTGCAATAGGTTATAATATAAATTTAACATGACCTTAATAGAGAGGATTGGGTACTTGAAAATTCTGAATTTACTTCTATTAGTTAATATTTATATCATAAATAAGCTTATACAGAAATGATTTAATCAAAAAAACAGATTAAAAATAAAATTAGTGAAATTCTTATTAATGATCATAGTATCAAAGAATTAAAAGATTTAAATGAAACTCACATATAAGAAATTTAATTATTAAAAACGAATATAAATAAAAAAAGACTACTTATGAATAATTTATTGGAATAAAACTATAAAATAACTTAATAAATTATAATCTTTGATCAGAATTTGCTATAAAAATATAATTATATTAAAAAAATAATAAAGAATTTGATTTATAATTTATTATTATTTATATGATATTTACTACTTTTAATTAATAAAACTATCATATATATATATATTTAATAGTTGAATTAATAATCACTAAAGTATCTAATTTTTTTTTTTTTTTATACATTAATTAATAATATTATCAGTTTAATAAAGTAGTTAATTATTTTAGAAGTTTTTCTATAGTTTAAAATAAATTATTTTCCATTTCAATCACAAAATTTTAATAGAATATATGAGCTGTATTTACTTCAGATAAAATAAAATATTCAGAACGATTATGACAAATTAAAATTAAAATTTGAAAAAAAGAATTTGATATTTTAAATTATAATTGTAAGTAATCTAAAATAGAAATTTTTAAAATGGGATTTAATATTTTAGTAATCAAATTGTTGAGCATTAAATGTATTAATCTAATGGAAAAAAAATAATTATTATTAAAATTATTACTAATAAAAAATGGGATTTAGACTTTTATCTCTAACCTTACTGGTGAAATATTACTTAATATTAATTATAAATTATAGGTTAAGACTAAGACTAAGATTTTTTCGATTAATAAATAAAACTAAATAAAATTACAAAAATTATTTTCTAAAAGAAAAAAAAAAACTAAATATAAATGAAATTTTTTTGCTTTACCTCTAAATAAACTAAAAAATAAGATTAATAATCATAAGTGGCAAAATCTAACAAGCGAATTAAAAAGGAAGTATCATTTTGCTTAGCTGAAATCAATAATGAGAAGAGAAGTAGCACCAAAGAAAACTCTGAAACAGAAATATAGTTTGAAGAAAAAAAGTTTTCCTTCGAAGAATTAGGGTTTAAAAAGTAAATTCAATTTGACTCTTATCTAAGATGTATGAAATAATAATCTATTCCTATCTCAAAATTGTCAGCTCAAAGGTTTTAACGAGATATATCATACACTAAATAAAAACTTTTTAGAAAAGTTTTGGACAACATTGACATTGCATTATAAATGGAAGATTATGTTTTAGATAATTCACAATTTTAAAGTGCAAATGACTTCTAGTTATTCTACACAAAAACTCTCACTTAAATGATTACAACCAAGAAATAAATAGGAAATCTAATTGATTTTTATGTAGATTTGCATGATATAAGAAAGCTTGAAGACTTGGAAATCAGTTAAGAATTAGAATTAGGTAAGGCCTAATTGTAATATAAAGAGAAAAAATAATTGTTTGATCAATATTTTGACCAAAACTCATAATAAGCAAAAAGAAAATAAATCTACTAAATTAAAATTATAAAAAGTAATGAATGATTTAAATCTTTTATTAATATTTTGAATATAAATAACTTTATAAAAATTATAATATAAGAATACTAATATAATAATAATATAATTTATAAAATATATTTATTTATAATAATAATTTTCAGGTGTTAAATTTATTTTTATATAATTAAACTATTTAAAAAGTAACTAATGTATATATATATATTCATATACTTTTATTAGAGAGTAGTTTTCAATATTTTTATTAATGAAAAGTAGTAATATTAGACAAATTATAAAAATTTGATCTAAAAAATAATTTCTAATAATTTTCTTTAAATAATTAATATTAAGCCAGTAGTTCTTGCTTTTGAAAATATTTTTCGAAATAAAAATTATAATTAATTCTTATACCAATATCATATTAAAAATATAAAACCAGTCATTTAAGTAATTTCTTCAATTTTATATCTAAGTAATGAATTTAATTGAAAAGTTAACTTATTTAAAAAATTTTTAATAAGGGAAACAATATATTTTGAAAAACTTAATCATAATATATAAATAAATTGAAAAAATATGTATATTTATATATTAATTATCATAATAAATGATTGCATATATTGTATTAAATTATATTATGATATTCATGCTTTATTTAAATATTATTGAAACTTAATATTTTGTCTCATTTATAGTTTTCTTATATATTCTTTTTATTCTTTTGAGGCTATCTAGTTGATGTCTTTCATTTCATACAATGAGAATTTTTATTCGCCATATATATCATTAATATTAAATTTATTTTGAGGTAATTTTACTGAATTATCGTAAATTACTGGAAGACATTAGGAATTTAAACTTTGTTATAAATAATTATCATTTTGACTAAATGATCTAATCTTTTTAAAATATTTTCTTAATTTTTATAGAAATTTGATTTGTTATTAAAATTTATATTTTATTCATTCTAAATAGTGCTTTATTCACTTAATTTAGGATTTTAAATTGTTTTGTGAGATATATATCGGCTTAATATTTAATATTTTTATTATTCACTTTCTTATGCTTCTAAAGTTTTGACTACTTTTCCTATCAAGTCATTGCGGTTCTCTCCTTATTTTTTGATTTTTTTTTTAATTTGTAGTACTATGGCATTAATAAAGCAAAATTTATTATTATTTAAGAAATTCTTTCGTAAACTAATGTGAAATTGAAATTTAATTTTATTCTTATTTTTAGTTAATAAAATTTTCTTTTTTCAGTCCTATCTATTTTTATCTATCTTATAAAATACTCTGGTATTAACTTTATTATAAGGGATTTAATTATACATCATCAACTATCCTCTGTAAGTAAGATTTTGGACTTTTATATTCTTTTAATATATTACTTTTATTTTATCTATACTATCTAAATATAAATTAATAAAATTAAAAATAAAATATTTATAATATATTTAAGTTGGTATATTTTACCTTAGTTTCGACTCACAATAGGAATTTCTATCACTTAATGGTCCGGCTAGATCTGGGGTGAATTCATTATTTATTAAATAGTTTTCTATTTTATTACGCATATTGTGGTATATTGACTTTTTATCAAAATCTTACACATTAGAATCTAATGAGTACTTTTAATTAGTGTAATTTCTTAAATTTCTATGTTACTAAATTTATTGAAAATATAATGGTAGACTATTTTGTTATTTTTAAAGCTATGCTGATTTTAAAATAAAAGATTAGCTAGTATCATCATTTTAGGTTTTTTATTGAATATATATACGATTTTTACTTTCTGTATAATTAGAATTATCTAATTTTTACTATTCAGATCCATGGATTTTATTTATTATATCATTAGCTTGATAGCTTGCTTCTTAAATTTTATCAAAAATGTTCTTTTTTTCTATTTGACTTGAATTATTTTTTATGGTGTGCAATACCTTTATTTTTAATTCTTTACTTTCTCCTTTCTGAAATATAACTATTGAGAATTTGCTATCGATATTCTAGGTTACTATTAATTTATTATTGTAGTATTGGAATCATAAGATTGCTTAGTTTTAACCTACTTTTTAGTGTCTTCATCAAGTTAAGTTAGCAGTAAAGGAAAATAACCCATTATTTTCTGTTAGGGAATATATTGATGTAGATATTTATATTTTATTAACCTTTTTTTTAACACTTTTTGATTTTTTTTTTTTTGAATTCGTATACTATTTTATTTGAACAAAAAAAATATATATATTACCAATTATTATTAAAATCACTTAATATAAACTAAAAATTTGAACAATATTATTCAATCCCAATTTTTCTAATGAAGTTTATAAATAATATTCTATATATCATTAAAACAGTACTAATTTAAATAATATATTACTTTTTTTAATCATACTAAATAAATATTTATTGTTTTTCAAGGCTCTTAAATTTTCATTTCTACTAAAGAAACATTCAGATTATTTTATATTTTATTATTTCTCTCTTAATTAGTTTTTTATGACAACTTTGTTACTTCTAAATATAAGAAATACATAGCAATAGAAGTGCACAATAGTGATAAAATTAGTGTCCTGTATCCAAGATATTCCATTAAAACTCCTTGAGTAAATGGTATTATTAATTCTCCGAGAGAAGATCCAATCATAATTACAGAAGTATTTTTACCAGTAAGCTTTATATAATATACTTTTACATATATTCATAAATTACAATTATATAAAAACAAATTTACATTCATTTTATAATAGGCAGGTATAGTCAGGGCAAGAGGGAATATAGAGCTCTGATTAAGTTAACATATATAAATTAAAATTAAATAAATAAAAAATTAATTGCTTACAAAGAAAATTCCATACATAAATGAACAGAAATAAATAGTAAAATAGGATAAGGGGATGCATAAAAATATGACTGAAGTAATAATACACCCATAAAAATTAATTTCAATATATCTTAGGGTATTGAGTTTTTAGGTTATAAATATCGCCATAAATCGTCCTATAGCTAGACCAAGCCAAAATATCTATTAAATCAATTTAATATTTTTATATGTTTTTCTTCACTATGTATTTAATTAATTTTTTACACTAGACGAATAGGCACTTTCACTGGGAGACATGATTCCAGAAATAACAGAAAAGGAAGGTATCCATCCTCCTACTCCTAATTCAGAGCCCACATAGACTAAAAATATTCCAGTCAACAGAATTAAAATACTATTCGGAATGTCAACATAATCTAAATGGGCATGCTCTTCACCATGGTCATTATTCTATTTATTCTCATCTTTTAATACTTCTTCATTATTGGTTGGTGATCTCAAACTCCAGAGAGGGATAATACATATCAAAACGATTAAAGTCAATACATAAAATGCAGGTTTAAATCCCAAATATCCAACTAACAAAGGACTTACAAACGCTCCAGCTCCAAACCCCTTATATAAAATTTAACCATTTTTATATTATAAATTTATTAGCTATAAAATATTCTTAATATGTATAATATTAGATATATTAAAGATATACAAAGTGTAAAAACTGCATCCAAGGGCCTAAATTCTCTCCTTTTTTTACCATTACCAATAATTGATTAGCTAAAACATCTAAAATTCCATTTCCCTATTATAAATTATTAAATAAATATAGTCTTTTGAGATGTATGTATATAGAATCCTAATTAATCTCCCTTAAACTTTTTGTTAAATTTATCTAAAATTCTTTTTAAATAGAATTGAAGCTAATTTAATAGTTTAAAATTTAAAATAATTAAAGATCCAATAATGATAGGGATAACCTATAGATTAGTGAAATTCTAAACATTATTATATAAAAATATTACAAATCCAAATATGAAGGCGATAACACATAAAAAATAAAAATTTTCTGTTATAGTCATTAAAAATCCAGCTGTTCCTAATGCTAAACATCCATATATATAAATTTAGTGAAGATCAATTTTTTCTATTAAGAAATATTAGAGTTTATAGTAAAATGCATGTAGAATTATGTTAACAAATTACATTCGAAATATCCAGAAAAGACAGACCCTACAATAAATCCGAATCCTCTCAAAGTAAAAAGTGGTCTAAACTTTGTTTTTTCAATTTAGAGCACTTCAGAAAGGTCCACGATAGCTGGACCTAGTTTTGATTTTGTTTTAAATTGATAATTATATTGGCATATATATATAAATATATTTTTATGTTAAAATAAAATAACCTAAAACACTTACAAACGATCCAAATAAAATAAAAGTGGAGAAATATGTAATACAACAATTTTTTTTCCAACTTTTTATTTATAATATTTCTTATTCTGACAGCTGCCTCTTCTATTCCATTTTTCTATATTTCAATTTTTACAATTTTAGTTTTTTATTTCTAAGTATTTTATTTACAGTTTAATTATTCTTTAAATTATTATAGTATATTGATATGTTATTTAAGGTAATTCTAGCTAATATTTTGAATTAGAAATAGAAAACATTAATACAATATTTTTAATTTTTATAATTATTTAATATATAATAAAATATAATTTTTAATTTTAATCAAATATTAATTTCTAGTAGAGGAATTTCGTTTTGAAATTGAAGTATATTATTATTTCTTTTCTAATTTGATTTATTGAAAGCTATAATAATAAATGTATAGATCACATACATAGAAGAAGAAAGTAATAATAAGGAATAAATTAATGCTTTATAAGATATTTCTTCCATCATTTTTCCTTGAAAGAAAGGAATAACAAGTTCTCCTGCTGAAGCCCCAACCATAATTAAAGATGTTTTTTTTCCATCAAGCTTGTATTAATTTATTATTATTTAAAATATATTATTTTTATATATATACAACTCATTGAGTGTTCTTAATTTACATTCATTTTCATCTATTCAGGGAAAGATACGGTTAGAGGAAATATAGAACTCTATAATTAAGAATTATTATTTTTTGATGTTAATAAAAATACTAGTTTTATTTAGATTACAAATGCTGCACCATACAAAAACGAGCAAATTATAATAGTTGCAGGGTAAAGGGGAAGAAAGATAAATAATATGGATGAGGCCAGGCAAGCATACAAGTCATACTGTAAATATTTTTTACACTTATTTTCTAAGTCAAAAATATTGCAGACAATCTCCCAAGAGCCAGCCCAAACCAGAATATCTTTAATTTATACCATATTATTTTAATTTAGTTGTAAATATTGGAATATTTTAAATATTTTTTATTTTACACTAGACATAAATGCAGATCCAGTTGTAGATAATTAACCCGACATTACAGAGAAGGAAGCAATCCAACCTCCGAACCCTATTTCTGCCCCTACTAATAAAAAAATTTAGATAGTGATTAAAACCACTATATCCATAGGAGTATCCATATATTCCATATTTTCTCGCTATTAAAACTGCGTACTAACACTAACCCTTGGCTCTATGTTGATATTATTTTACTATTCTTTATTAATAACAGCTTCATTATTTGAAGGACATCTTAATAAATATAAAGGAATGGAGAATAATGCCACTACAAAAGCGAGGATATTGAATCCAACATTATATCCAAAATAACCTATTATTAAAGGGCCAATTGCTGCTCCTACTCCAAATCCCTTAAAAAAATATTATTCGTTATTCTATATTAATATATGTTTTATAAGTCTATGATTATTTGTTCTTACAAAATGCAAAAATTGCATCCACGGGCCTACATTTTCTCCCTTTCTTACTTAAACCAATAATTAATTAGCGAGAACATTAAATACCCCACTACCTGTTCCGAATATGAATGTAACTATCAATATTTACCATATTTATGTAAATATAGTCATAAAATATCCGGAAATGCTTAGTAGTAAACAACCACCAATATATACTCTATGTAAATCAACTTTTTCTAATTAGTTTAATATAAGTAAATTAAATTCTAAGTCATTTATTAGATATAATTATAAAAATGATAAAATAAAAACTAGATAAATTATTATTTCTAAATAATTAAAAATTTTAATATGATATCATTGCTAGTTTTAATTTTATATATATTTTATCTAAACTATAGATTACTATCTAAAAAGCCAGTAATAACAGATCCAACAATTATACCAATTCCTCTCACAGTGAATAATGATCTAAACTATGTTTTTCTATTCCAATTACTTCTGATAATTCTACTATTGTTGGGCCTTGTTAAAATAAAAAATATAAATTTTGAGAAATAAATGATTGAATTTTTATATATTAGATAAAATTATATTTTTATTAATTTAAAATAATGGTATAATTAATTATATTTTTTGTAATAATTCAAAATTATATTATTATAATTATATATTATTAAAGTAGTATATCATACTAAAAATCAAATTTAATCACAAAATAAAATTATGTGATTGTATGAAATTTATAATTCATCATTAATTGAATAAAAATATTAGCTAAGCTAAAAATCAATAGCTACATTAAAATAAAATTGAAAAATATTAATATAAATTTATAAATTTAATAATTTTTAAAAAAACGACATTGAAACTATATTGAAAATAAACACAATTAAGAATTTTCTTATATTTTTGTCTAATTAATACTGTGAATAAATATTGTAAAGTTATAAAATATAACTATACGCTAACTATATGCAAACTATACGCTAAGTATATTTACCTAATCCACTTACATAAGCTCCAAATAAAATATATGTAGCAAAATAAGTAATTGAGCATTTATATTTCCAATTTTATATTTATTTAATTTCTTCACTTGAATATCCTTTCATTTTCTCTTCTCAATAAAATCAAATTATTTTTTCAAAAAATACTGTTTTTTTTATTTTTTTTTTTTTATTGTTTTTATAGATTATTTTAAGTATATTATTTTAGGCAAAAATTATATTTTATTCAAGATAAACTTGATAAATAAAGTAGAGATAATATAATATAATATAATAAATAATGGGTTTTAAAATACAATGCAGTTAATATCATAAGTAGGTATCATTTTTTTTTAGAATGAAAAATCAAAATGTATGTCCTTTAAATTATTATAATAAAGAAATAATAAATTAATTTTTAGTTTGATTAAAGAAAAATATTTCTTTGTTATTAATATTTATATTACTAAATTTAACTTTAACTCTAATCCCTCTTTAGAATTAATATATTATTTAAAATAAAGAGTATAAGTATTAATAAATAATAATAATACATATTCATACTATTTATAATGTGTAGCATATATTGGAATAATTATTTTAACTATATAGGGTAAATAGTTGAATCGTACAATTTTATTAAATTATGTTTTTTTACATTTGATTATTTTTAACATAAATAATTAAAATTTAATAGTTTATATATACACTTTAAATAAGTTTTATTAATATTCATTTTATAAATTAATTTTTATCATTTTTGAGAAAGTAATTAAATGCTATGTTTAAAATTTGTATTATTCTATATTTCACCTTATTCTTAATTTCTTATTTACTAATTAATATAAAAATTTGCTATTGTCTTAATTCAAGTAAATTTTCCAAGTTCTTTTTATCAAATGGTTATACATACTCAGAAAAAATGTCATGTTCCTTTATATTTTTAGAAATTTCTTATCTTCTAACTTTATTATATTTTTTTAATATTTATACTTATAATTTCGATATATTATCAGAGACTTATATTTTATTTTATTATTTTTTGAGATTATAATTATTATTATTATTTTCAAATTTATTTCTATTTTATTATCTCTTTTTTTTTTGAATTATTGGAAATAAATACTATTACTTTTATAAATATTATTTGTTTCCCGACCGTACAATATTGTCATTTAACGATTCAATCATAAAATTTTCTGTAAATTAGTTATTAAAATTCTCAGCATCAGTTGTTAATTTTTCCTCACTTGTTACATAAGTTTAACATAAATTTTGTGTATTTTTAAAACTTGTATCTAAACTAAAACTTTGCACATTGGTTCTACACCTACTTGTACTCATTTTTCTTTCACTCAATTATTTATTATATCTACTTTCAAGAGTTTCTCTGGCATCGATCATATCCTCTATTTCCTCATCTATAATTTTTACTGTTTCAGGCATTACTTAATAAATATCTCCATGCTATTATATTTTTATGCTATTTTTTTTCAAACGAGGAATTTTAAATTTTTCAACCAGTATTAATTTACTTTCTAAATCTTATTATATCCAAAATTCATCGTTAGGATTTGTTCTGCGAGATTTTGAAGATATGATGGCTTTCAATTTTATCTATGCATTTTTACTAAGTTAATTTCCTTCACTATCTAATTCCTAATCTTCTTCATATAATTTGTTTCTGGATAATATTAAAAATAAATTAAAATTATTTTTTAAATATATATACAATTATAAGTTTATTCTACCTTTGTTTTATTTTATTTTGCTAAATTTTTAATCTCATTTTTTTCTTTCATCATTTTTTACAGTATCAATATTTTTTGCTCGTTTTGTCTCAGAGTTAAAGAGGCATAGATCTAAAGTTTTATTTTGCATCTTAACTTACCTCGGGGAACTGCTTGTTTGAGAATGGATTTTTGGTATTTATAGCGTATATTTATTATTATATTGATTGACAATAGAAGTTTCTGGATTTAATATTTTCTCCTCTGACAAGGAATTATTTTTTAATTTGTTTTATTTAAATTTTTTTTTCTTTCTAGTATACTCATTCTAGTATTATAATTTGTTATTTTAGGTATTTTTGTTCTTTCTACGCTTTTTGGATCGTATAGGTTTTGACTTACTGAAAATGATCTATACTATTTCTAAAAATGAGTGATAATATTATTGAATATAAATGTAAACTAATTTCTATTTACTTTTTAATTTTAAATTTTATCGGATGAAATATTATTGATGGTATAGTTCAATGGAGCGATTGTCTTTTTCTAATTATCTAATTATATATTGTATAATGAATCATTAGCTTAAATAAAATAATCTTTATTTATATTCTTTTGTAGAATCTTATTCTTGAATGAAATTGCAGTTTAATTATTTGGATTTGCATTTTATTAAATTTTATGACCTTATTTTAGTTATTCAATATTTTATTATTCTAAAATGTCAACTGTTTTGTTTAAATTTGCATTTGATTTTGGACGCTAGCCTGCATTTTAAGTTTAATGTTATAAAGTATTACTGTATATTTGTGTAAAATTCCCTCTATTATTGTATTCTTCATTTGTTAAAAATATATTTTTCATTACTCTTAGTAAACTATTTAGAATACCTTCAATTTTATTTATTTTATTTAGTGAGGAATATATTATTAATTTTTTACCACTTAAAATAAAATAATTTTATTTCTAATTATTCTCTATTTAATATTAAAATAATAAATGGAACTCTAAAATTAATTCTCATTCTATTCATAAACATTGATTTTAAAACAGATATTTTAATTCTAAAGCTATATTTTTATTTTTATAGGTTAGATCTGTTTTATAATTAAATAAATATATAATTTATAAAAGATCATAAACTATTATTGAATATAATTGATTAAATTGATTTAATAATTAAAAAATTCGTCAGAATACTATATAATAATTCAACTAATATATATTAAAAGAATTTATATTCTATAAAGTTCGTATTATTCTGAAATATTTTATGAAATTATATAAAAAATACCTTAGGAAATACACAAAGAATAAATTATTGGAATTAATAATATATAAAAATAAGTGTATAATGTGATTACAGACATGTTTTGGTACACACTCAATGTAGCCGATATTTTTAATTAGCAATTGTTATATTTCATTTATTCAAGGAAAATAAAATCAATTACTAAAAATATATAATTAAAAAAAATAAATAAAATATAATTGGTATATTAAATAAATTTCTTAAATAAAGAAAATAAATAATATTGTAATTATAAATTGATATTCAATGAAGAAAAGTAAAAATAAATTCAGGATTTAATCATGTGGGCCTGCCAGATAAAAAGATATTGACATATAATAAAGAATAGATACTATATCTAAAAGGGAAGATAACGATTAAAACAGCTAGAAAATATAAAATGTTAGTGCCAATTAAGCAATCATTCGAAATATTGAAACTTTAGAATTATCTTTTATGTAAGAAAGTAGAAAAGGTTCAAGTCAAAGTAAAAATATAATTATATCATAATTATTAAATAATATCAACCATTTTATTAGATTAAAGTAATATAAAAATAAAAATGATGAAATAGAATTTGAAGAGTTTATTTCTAATAATCAAAATACCAACTCTTAAAGTAATATATATCAATATTTTTTGTAAATTTTGTTATAATAATATATTTTATGATCATATAGATATTATAAAAACCCAGATTTCTTTATCTCCCATCAGAAAAGTAAATCAAAAATAATCTCCTTTAAAAAAAAGGGGGGCTAGTAGTTCTAAGAATTAAAAAAAAAATAGAAAAGAAATAGCTGTAATCATTAAAAAAATTCATAATAATCATAGAACAATAATCTAAATATTAGCTTAAATAAACAAAATGATATAATCCAATAGCAAGAAAGTAATTCTAATATATATTCAGTGGTATAAAGTGAATGTGATTTAGATTAATATTAGAATATTTCCTAAATAAGTGAATATAAAAAAATAGATTCTAATAATGACCTAGAAAAATTTCAACAATATAGTTTAAAAAGAAATAACAAAATTATAAAACCAATTTACAATATAGATAGGATGGACCTAAGGGAATACTGCTAAGATTATGATAAATTGGAAAATAATTCCAATATAATAATTAAACCCTTAGAAGAATTATAAGAACAGTACTATTGCAAACAATTATTAAAATATATAACTAAGTATTTTTATTAAATCAGTTTTAATGTAGGTTTAATAGTATGTTTGACGGGGAACAAGAAGAGGAATAGCAATACGATGAATATTCGAAAGATATTTATAGGAGCAACATCTAAAAGTCTGAGTTTTTTCAACCTCCTAAGAAAGTTAGACGAAAAGTTATTTTAAAAGAAGGGGAAATAAATGTTCTTTCATAGCAGTTTAAACTTATAAGAAAGTATAAAAATCCAACAACCATATGTAAAAAGAAGAACACAATCTAAAAATGGAACTATATTCCCGATATATCATTGACTCAAGAAATATTTAACAATTAAAACCAATAAGCATAAAATAATGGCAGAAGACAAAGCAGTTGCTCTCCTGTAAAGAGAAAATCTAGCTCAAAGCCTTCATCATATCATTAGTTGCAAAAGCTTGGGAAGTCTCTTGTGTGCTCTGAAAATAACTCTAAAAGTTAAATTCATTCTGAAAATAACTTAGAATTCTAAAATTAGAGAAGTCTATTTGTAAAAAGCTCACTTAATAAATTTTAAAACAGTAGTTAAAGTCCTATAAAACAAAGAATGCTTTCCAGCTAAGGATGGCTCATGGATACCAATAACCTATAAAAAATGACTTATAATCAAATTAAAACTAAATTAAACAAACATCAATAACATATTTAAACTTAAAATAAATGTGAAAAATCTATTCAATATTAAGATAATAGCATTGCATAGGGAGATAGTAACAATAATAAAAAATCCTCATCATATGAAGGTTTTTTATCTGATTCCTAAAGCAGTATATAAACTAATGAAAGTAGTAGTTTTATAAAAAATGAAAAAAATATAATTAAAAAATAGTATCACTGAAAAAAATCAAGTAATTTATAGTCTATATTTAACTACATTATATATATATATCTATATTAAATAATTCTATTAAGTTATATTGTTTCTTAAATCCTTAACAATATTATAAAAAATATAAGTATATTTTTTTATTGTCTATTCCTTTTTTAAATAATTATTTCAAAACAAACATAATTTTTTGAATAAAAATAATATTTATATGGGACATTAAAATCTGTAATATAGAAAGAAATAAATTTTACTCTAATTAAATTTTTGATCACTAAATATATAAGAGAGGCAATAAAATAGGTTTTTGATATATTGATAAATTGAGAAATAATATAAAAGCAAACCAATTATTAGAAAGCTCAATAACTAAAAAATGAGCTAGAGTTAAAATGATATGAGTATTTCAGTTGTTAAGCAGGAAAGTAAGTAAGTAGATGCTGAGAAACAATAGGAATCTTATGAAATTATAAAATAGAGCGAAAATGATATAAATGATTAGGAAAGAGAGAATGAAAAATCCAATAAATAAAAATTAAAAAAATTAAAAACCCAAAGTAAAAAAAAAGCAGACAAATCTCCATATAGTTAAAATTAAATTCTAAATATTGATTGTAAACCAAAGTTTTAAATAATTAACGGCTCTCATTACTTTCAGAATACGAGTGTAAAAAAGAAAAATGTGAAAAACTCTATTAAAGATAAGAGACTTAATTTATCAGATATATAGGAAAGAGAAAAAAACAAAAATATGAATAATTTAAGCATGGAGGAATCTACTTAATTTAATGGAAACAATAGGGAACATTCTAGTGCAATAAAATTAATTGACTGCAGTGATAAGCCCTATTATTCTACATAATGCATATGGAGTAATCAAAAAAACAATTCTAATGAAGCATTGTTAGAAACCCCCAATAGAAATCATATAATAGATAGTAAATATGTCCATCTATCTCATCGAAAATCGAATCGAATACATAGAAAAATTATATAACATCAATTTTCACAAAGCAGATAAAATTTAAATAATTCACTCTAAAAGATTTCCCCATCAAATTTATCGCAAAGATCTGATAGTAATGAAAGTGTAAGTCATTTGGTCGATAGAAGATGTTTCATGGATGTTATAGTAAATTAAAAGAAAAATTATTTCCATAAATTAGAATAGTAGGTAAAACATGGTTAGGATACTAAAAGACATAAAACTTCTAAATTAAATTTAGATTAAATACAAAATAGCAGCGTAATAAAGGAGGAAGATTTGGAGTATGAGTTGGCATAATAGTATTTATTCATATTTATATTCAATCTAGATATATACTTTGATTTTTATTTTACTTATACTTAAATAATATATATTTTATATAGATCCATTAATGGCCAATAAAATGAGTATAATAAATAAAACAATCTAAATCAAATACTACAAAATGCGAAATATTACACTCTGTCAGCAGGCAAAGCATCTCAAAGAAAATTATTGTAAAAAATAGGAGGAAGTCCCTTAAGCAATGCAAGATTTAGAAAATAAGGATAGACTCTTGATAATATACCTTAAAAGTCTATTTAAAGTATAACCCCAGAAAAAACTTAAGACAATAGGTTAGTAAAATAGTTGCCTCCTTAAGCTGCTAATAAATTAGTAAATCATTAAAGATATAAAAAGAGTTTGTCTCCCCTTGTTAAAAACTTTATGATTTAAAGTAATAAGCATAATTATTTAAGTTTGTAGCGTTAATAAACTTAAGAAAAAAATGAAGTTAACATTTCTAATGAGTGTAAATCACATAATAACTTAAATAAAACAGAATTTATTGATACATCTAGCTCGTTAGATTTAAAATAACCAAGTTGCTAAGGAAAATAAAATATAAATCAGTAAACCTCTGATACTGGGAGTACAATTACAAATCTAACTACATTAGACAATACAAAAAATAATATTTTATAAAATAAATCCATAACAAGTTCTAGTAGAATTAGAGCTATAAGTTCAACTGCTTTAAATGGCGGCTTAAATAAGTATTATATATTTTATTTTTAAATAGTGATATATTATTTAAATTAGATTTGATTTAGAATTAAAAACTTATAAAATAGATACAAAAATAGAAGTAAAGTGAATAATACTCACAATGGCTATTATAATGAGATATCTGACAAATTTCCGGCTTTAAGAGAATAGAACAAAATGTTGACGTTTAAAAAAATCCTCATCAAAATATTTCTTCTAAGTAGGTATAAGGGAAAAGCAATAAAAAACCATTAATAGTACTAAATTTGCGATAGAAATATACTAATCTTCGTATTTAAATGGGAAAACTGAAGGTTTTTAATATAAAAAAATTTGAGTAAATTAGATACAATTTCATCTTAAGGTTCCAATAAATAAAAAAAAATTAAACAAAAAAGCCCAGAATCTGCATCTAAATTATTATATCTTAAAGGTGAATTAGCTAATTGATTCAATTAATTATATTATTTTATTTTAACTCTATTTTCTAAATGAGTTAAAACTAATAAATTAAATTTTCCATATAAATATTATATATATTATATATCTTTTATAATATTCTTAATTTTTTTATATATTTCAATAAATTATGGATTTAATAAATAAAATAAAACATTATTTTTTTTATTTAAATAAATTCTCAATATAGAGAGTAGTTTATTAGAATATTTAACAATTAATAAAAAATAGATATGAGCAGATAATACAGTTTTTCAAAAGATTTCTAAGGCTTATAAGATGAACTGTCTTCTATAAAGCCTCTAAATACAGAATAAGATTCCATGAATATTGGGTCTCCTGATATTTTTTTTACAGGGTTAATGAATACGAACTATGGTAAATCAAATTTTTATAATATTAGAAAAGAAAGCCACAATCATAATAATGAAAAATCGGATTTTAAATTGGAGTAATCCAATATTTCTAAAGATGAATCTAAACTAAAATAAAAAATAAGCGATTAATTAGATATTTCAAAGAAATAAATGGTAGAAAAAGATGATGAAGAATAGTCTTATTATAACGTTAAAAAAAAACATTAAAAACCTAATTTATATAGAGATAGGAGTAAAAGTGAAATATCAAACGATTATTTTTCTCATAATTCTATTTACGGAAATGATAATAATAATCAATAAAACTAATATAATTTATCTATTTAAAAGAATTATTGCGAAAGCTATATAGATGTAATAAAACGCTAAAGACAATTTTTCTCAAAAAAAATGATGTAAAAAATACTTAACTAAAGTAAAAATACCATCATAGTTAAAAAGTATCTAGAAATTCAACCCCAATGAAAAAGCTTATTTCCAATTTGTAATTGTAAATTGTTTATAATTTTCATCAGTTGATAATAAATTATTTATAATTTTATTATAAGATAAAAATAGTCTTAGGACCTTCTTATAAATTCTAAACATTGTTCTGGTAAAGTATCTCCAGAATAAAAGAATTACAAAATGTAAAGAGTTAACAGATTACAATCATGCTATTTGTAAGAATAAAAAATATGTAGTAGTTCTGATAATAATTAAAATTAAAATACGCTAGCAAGTTTGATGAAACCAAGTTTGCCAAATAATAAAAATTATTACGAGTTTGAATAATAAGGAATTAATCCAAAAATATATCTTAAATACTTGAATTATTAAGAAGAAAGATTAAATAATGATAATAATAATACTTATTTTTTGACTTAATCTTATAACTCTTCATATAAAAAGCAAAATAATAAATAAAACTTGAGTTCTTAAAATTAGCATAAATAATAAAATAAAGTTAGATAAAATATCATATAAACTCAATAGAAAAAACAATAATTATCAAATCAAGATTAGTTTTATAACGATAAACTTAAAAGTAGGGAAAATTCCTGGCATTACAGATCTATCAGTTACTAACCGAAATACGAATAAAATATTAACAATATAGATCCGTAGAATTTATAGTTTAAAATAGCTTATCATAACCCTTTAATAATGTAGCAGAGTTAAGAAAAACTAAATCATGATATTAGCCTGAAAAAAAAGAGTGTGTCATATTCTAAAAGTCCTTCAAAAATAAATAAATTCAATTTAAATCAACTTAAGCATAAATCAACAGAATTTAAATAGTAAATAAAAAAGAATATTGATATGAGTAAATCTGAATAACTTAAAACCATAAATAAAAAATGAATGATAAAAATGGAAATTTTTCCCAAATTTAAAAATAAATTTAATCAAAAATGCCATTAAGAAAATTCAAAAAGGATCAATAAATAAAACCAAATGTTTACAAGTGTAATACTAATGATATCTCAATAAAAAATTCATGTAAGTAATCTCAAGAATAAATTAAATCAAATCGCATTGATAATAACTTAGAAAAATTATAAAAAATAGAAATAAATTATTACTTTTGATATTTTTTGAAATTAATTTAATGGAATTATAATACTAATATATATATATTAATTAAATTATTCTTTTTATATTATATTATATTTGATACAATAAATTTAAAAACTATGTAAATAAACTATCATTTAATATTCCTGACTCAAAGATTATTATTATAAAAAATAATATATAAATCACAATCTCATATTTGAAAATATTAATTGTAAAATCTACTAGTATTCATATATTTATGATTTATAATAAATGGAGTCATATATTTTTAATTGTTTTGCATATCTTTACTTTTCTTGAATTATTTTTAAAATTCTAAGTTAATTTATGTAATTATAGTTGAAAAAAAAAAAAGTATTGTGTAGTTTAAATATTAAATACAAATTTTTATATGCATTGTAAATAAATACTTTCTTTTACTTATTATAAACAAATATATTAATATGAGCAATAAGAATAATATTAATCTTAAAAAAAAAAAGAAAAAAAAAATTTTTAATATGGAGAATGCAAATATTGCTAATATTAACAAAACTCCAAATTCTTTGAAAAATATAAATAAATTGACAACGAATTTATTGGTAGAAAATAAATTACTAGAAGGTTAAGTTGATTAAATTTTTCAAGATAATTATAAGAAAGATTTCAATCAAAAGAAAATATAAATCCATAATCAATATGAGAAGAATAATAATTAAGGAAAATAAAGAAGTATTTCTTCAAGAAATTTTTCAAATAATGTGGCTTGGTAATTAGAATAATAATTAATACAATTATTAAATATATATTTATATGATCATAAATTAAATTAGTGAATTTGAATAAAAAGTCTATTATGACTGATATTATTTTCTTAGAATTTTTTATTTATTTTAATTCAAATCATATTTATATATCCTCTAATATTTTAATAATATTTGATAATTTATATTTTATTTATACATAAAAGTTAAATATTTGATTAATAAAATGGTATCAGATAAGAAAAATAAGCAAATAAAATATATATTAGAAACATAAAAAATAATTATGGTAATAATAAAAGTTTAAATCCTAATTCTACAAAAATAATCTAGGTAAGGGAAATACTTAAGTCTAAATAAAATATAAGTAGTATAGATAATATAATATAAAATAACAATAATTATTAATAAGAAAAGTAAATCTAATAATAAAAGTTAGAATAGTAGTATAGTTTATAAAATGACGTATTAATAAATGAAAATTACAATAAAGAACTACTTTTACCAATTTATCGCTCATATACAGATTCAATTTAATAGTAGCAACATCAAATAAAAGATTAATAAAAATTTTAATAGAGGAGAATATAAAATTTATCAATAGATAGTAAAATAAAACAATAAAATGACAGATTTTAAATAAGTAATTTTTTAGAAAATCACTAGCAATAAAATACTATGGAAATATATGATACCATTTCCTTATAGTTAAATGATATCTAGTTATAAAATGAAATTTTGTAATCCCAAAAGCCTGACTAAGTGTCCTTCAGAGACATATAGATACAGGGTCAAGAACAAGAAAAAGCAATCTAAATAAGATAAAGCAATATCAACCAACGTTCTTAATAAATAAATAGACTTCTGTAAAAATAATTGAATAAACGAATTACAGAAAACAATTCTCGATTGGAAGATGATCAAGAAGAAAACTAACTAGAAATAGAGAAATAATTATGTAAAGAAAGTATTCCTGCCTTAAAATTTAATATAATATTAGATTAAAATAAGAAAAATTATAACAGCAACTAGGAAATGAAACAATCACCGTAAGAATTTGGGAAAGCCATGCCAATATATTAAACTCTGATTATTATTCTCATCGTTATGATAAGTAAAACTCCTCTGGAAGTGTTAAAAGTATGCACAATTAAGATAACCTTAAAATAAAATTATAACGATAGGAAAAAAATTACATATAAATTCCAATTCAAAATGATTTAAATATTAAAGAAACTCCCAGATTTGCTAAAAAGTTATAAAATGATAAGATACAGAAAAATGTAAATATATAACCAAAATCTCCAAATATTTCCAATAGAACCTATACTAATGTTCGTCAATAGAGCATAAATTAAAAAGATCAACTGCATCATAATTGCTTAGATTAATATAATTAGTAGATAAAGTCCATGGTGTGCAAAAAGATATAATTAAAAAAATATAAAATCACATAAATAATGCAAACAATGATAAATATCAAGTTGGTTTCCCAGATTCTTTAGATAATTTCCAGGCTCTCAGAGATATAAATAAACCCTTTAATTAGGGAAATTAAAATTATAAAATTGCTAATATAAACATAACAAATAATATTTTAAATATCTAATAAATAGAATAAAGTTTTAATCTAAATATTAATGGTCACAGCTTTTAAAAACTATCTTCACTTCATAATAAAGAATAATTAAATAGAGGCAAGAGTAATATAAGACCCTCTCTCTAACGTTCAATGAGAAACAAAAATAATAGCTTTCATGTTACAAACAGACTATCTAATATAAATGAAGGAGACTAAAATTAAAAAATTAGCAATTAATTAATACCAAAAAAGAAGAAAATAATAAAAGATTTTTCTTAAATTTTTAAAAAAGAGATAAAGCAGCTATTGTTTAAGGATACTCTTTAGGAATAGAAGCGTAAAAATAATATTAACAAGTTTTATGAGTATCCTATTTTTCCAATAAATATATACATCCTATATGGTTTTAAATCTGATAAATCTTACAAATCTTTATAAAATTATATAAATACATTAAATCTACTCTTAATATATAATTAAACTTTTATTTTAGAATATATTATATGAAAAAAATATAGAAATATTAAAATCTCTATATATTTTATATATCAAAAGAAATTATAAATATTAAGAAATAATATCATAATTTTTTTTAGAAATCTAATAAGTAAAATAGGTAAATTTTTTAAACAAAAGCTTCAAAATACCATTAAATTAAACTTATTAATGATTAATTGGAATAATACCTATAATTTATATATATTCTGCTTATAAAATATATAATGCTAAATAAACAAAAAATTAATATTATTATTATATATTAAAAATGAAAAACTATATATCAGAGAGTAACAATACTATAAAAACAGATAAAATGTCAAATTCATAAAACAATACTTCTCTATACGAAGTTTAACTACCAAATATTTGTTAAGAAAAACCTTTGAGTAATAATACTGACTTAATTGCTAAATCTAGATATTAGAAATCCAACAAATGCAAATTTCAATATGTCACTTTACCTATTTTAGAGCAGCAATCCACTAAAAATAACTAAAATATTTATTTTCTTAGTGACAATAAATACTAACATAAATTAAAAAAATAGACTAGTTAAGATTCTTAACTATAATATTCAGAAATAAGCGATACTCACACTTCTAATTCTATTAGCAAATCAAAATCTAGAAGCTTCACATATTCAGATAAGTAATATTAATATAAAGAAAAACTTTCCTAATAAGATATCCCTCTTAAGTAAAATTGAAAATATTTTTATATTTATTACAGTAATAAATTATATATTTTCCAGAAATTTTTTATTTTATTTTATATTATTAATAATGTTCTTTTAGGTAATACAAAATTCCAATTATTTAATTGTATTAAGCAATTAGGATAAAAGATGATAAAAACTAATTATTTGAATAATTTATGATGAAATAGTTGAAATAATCTAAATAATAAAAAAAAAATTAGATGATCAAAATACTATAACAGTATAAAATAAATTAAAATAATCCCCAATTTCAGTAAAAGAAATTTATAAATTATTTACTGAAAATAATTAAATTAATACAGAAAATTATAACGTGAAAATTTCAAATCACGAATGTAACTTATAATAATAAAAAATTCGGTAAAATAATGGAACATTTTAATACTATAATATTTATAAATTTGTACTTAATTTTCAAAATTATAAGACATTGTTCGGTTGAATAAAATAACTCATTCTATGAATTTCCTGTTTTAGAAGAGAGAAAGAAAAATGTTGGTGATAAATAATAAAAGAATGTTTAATCTTTTACAAAGTAATTTATAAAGAATGTCCGCTAAAACAACGAGCACGTAATAGAAGAAATGGATAATAAAATACTTAACTAAATTGATGAATAATTAACAAACTAATAAGCTAATGGATTAGAATTAATATAATAAGATAATTCTTCTCAATAGCGAAGTATATAAAATCAGAAGATAATACATTTAAAAAAATTCTTCAGGAATAAGATAGTAATCAGGATAATTAGTCAGAAATTAATTTAAGTAAAGAAAAAATATAAGAGATATCTAATATGAGAAAAAAATAGCAAATTAGAGATATAGAAAAAATGATAGTTCCAAATAAATTTAAAATAAAAAGGTTACTCAAGTATAGAATATTAGATGTTTATACTTAAAAATGAATATTATTTTAAAATTATTAGATTTTCATATATAAAAATGAAAGGTTATTATATAATATATAATAATCATTTTTATATTAAACTAAAAAACACTTCTAATAATTTAAAGGTTTTGGTACTTGAATTCGAATTTTCGAACTAATTAATATTATAGTATATTTTATACTATTCCAATATTTACAAATTAATGTATTAATTTATAACAATAATTCAAAAATATTCCAATATAGATAAATATATGTTTGTCTAAATTAATTAATATTTTTATGGTCTGGTTTCTCTAAATGTTAGCTTAATGATTTAGTGAAATTTCATTAATAAGATAATAATTTTAGAATTACTTGTATAAAATCATTATTATTCAAACTTATAAAAAATATTTATTATTTACAAATTAGTATAATTAAAATCAATAATTGAAGGAAATAATTTAAATAGTATTAGAATTAAAGTATACTTTATATTATTTTTTATTTATTAAATCTTATCTAGTTATTGATTTTTTTAATTTAAATTTATATTATATGGATCTGTATTTTACATTCATGAATATAAATTATTTAGTGGTATAAATTATTTTGATCACTACCTAGGTTGAATTATATTAATTAATATATTAAAGTAGCTAATTTTTCTATATTATTACTTATTGGAATTAGCCCATTAAATTATGCCTATTATTACATAAATTTATGGAATAGAAAAAAGGAAATATCATTCCTTTACTACCTTATTTTTTATATCTAAATCTACCATTATTGTTTTTTAATTTATATTTTAAAAAAGTATATCTATCATAATTTTCAACTAATTATATATATTTTTTTTAATTTTTAAAATAAGTAGAGATTTAATTTATATTACAAAATCTTGTAATATAAATTTTTTGAACTTTTTATTATTAATAGTTAATTAATGATAAACGGGAATTTCTTTTTTCTAGAATAACATTTTATTATATAAATTAACATATTGAAGATTAAGAATTTGAATAAAATTTATAATATCATAAAAACAATAAAAAAAAAAAAATACAAAAATAAAATCACAATTAAGATGGGAGGTTGTGCTTTAAAAGGAAATAAAAGCTAAAAAAACTATTATACATAATAGAGCTAAAAAGATAGAATTTCTATTAATTGTGTTTCAACCGATCTAATAATAAATAGTTTAAAATACAGCGAAGATAATTACACTTCATCAAATTCGAAGTAGAAATCCCTTCAAAAACTTCAAGTTAATCATAGATAAATTATAAAACTATTCCCTTGCTTTGATGAAATTTAATAAGAAAAATATAATAGATAAAATGAAAATCTAAAAATAAATTATGGAAAATTTAATAAATGCTTTTAAAATTAAAAAACAGAAGATAAAGATCTAGAAAATTTAATATAGATTAATAAAATGATGGCTTCAAGAAAAAGATAAATAAAAAATCACAAAAAAAAATAAATATTATCCTAAATTATATAGAAAAGAGGATTTTCTTGTCCTATATCTTATTCGGAAAGTTCAGAATAATAATCTTCGCATTTAAATTGGAAATTTTAAGAAATACCAAATGAAGACAAGTAAAACGAAGCATTTTTAGAATTAAGAAAAAATGTAGTTACCAAACCGAACCCTTTTAATTTAAGTGTATGATATAAAAATATGCTGATTATAACGATTATTAATTTAATTTTGATTTATTTACATTATATATATAAAATAATTTTATACTAATAAATATAATAATTATTTAAAAAATAATATTTATAATATTTTAATTAAAACATTTTATTTATCTTAAATATGAGTTAGTAGTTGATTTTAAATGTATAAATTAGAAAAATCTTTCAAGCCTTTATTTTACTGTCCATATCTAATATTCCGGAGTGAATTTTATTAAATTTTTGATTTAATTTTGCTCTAAAAGTAGATATTATATCATCATTAAATTTTCTTTCTGTTTCAAAACGTGCATTTTCCTGTATTCCTTCTTCATGATTTTAATTTCGCAAATCTAGTTTAAATGATTTATTAATTTAAAATTAATTTTCTAATAGTTTATCCTCATTATTATTTTTATCTCTGTTATCATCTTCAGTGCTTTAATCCAATTCATTCTAAGAACATGCATAACTATTTTTTCTATATATTTAATCCCTTTATATACTGTTATTCATTAGAGATAATTGAGAATTAAATTCATTAAGTTTATTGTCGAAATGTATTTTTTGCTAAAATTGACCTTTCTATTTTTAAACTAAATTACTACACGTATTATTGCTGCAATTAGTGCTATTTGATATCGAAAGGCTATTGAATGATTTGGGTTCTAAATCATTTTTAACAATTTAGTGTTTAGCAAAATCTTCTTTATAAATTTATTTATGCATGCTTTCTAATTCTCGTGGCTTATTATCATTACTTTAAAATTCAAGCTTTTCCATTGAATGCTAATTGAGAATTATACTTGTATCATGCTAGTTTGATTGTTTATTTTATTATATTGAAGAAAATTTAAGCTTTTTATATTTTTTTATAATAATATTTTTCCTATTTTTATTAATATTAGTTTAGCTCAATTGCTAATTCTCTTTTTCTCTAAATGATAAATTTTGACACGAATTTATATTTTAAATTTCTTTTTCAGAATTTCCAATATTTGCTTATTTCTATTATTACTTCTAATCTTCTTCGACTTTTTACGAATGGAAGGAATAATTATTATTTTTCAATTTTGAGATGCTTTTCTTGTTCTGCCTAAATAAATTTATAAAATTTATAAATTTAATGAGTTTATATTGTTTATATAAGTTTATACCTGGTATTTTAATTAGCAGTTGTTGCTCTGCTTTTATGTGTAATTTATATTTTATCAAATGTAAAATTATCACTATTATCATCAAAGTTAGATTCTAAAAGTGATTATTTATATGAATTGATGTTAAAGCTACTATTGATAGAAAGACACTTTTTAGGTTTAATGCTCCTACTAGATTTATCTTATTTATTTTTTAATTCTTTTCCTTGCATTTCTTTAACATATTTGTTTAATAGTTAGTTAACTTAAAGTAAATTTCCCTGTTTTTTGATTTTCATTTTTTCTAATTCTTCAACTTTGATTTTTCTTTTCAATTTGAAGCTACATTTTTGTTATTTTAAAAAATTTATTTCTCGAATTCGCTACATTATACTTTATACCTTTTAGACTTATTAAAATAATTACCAATTATTATTTCGCCTTTATAGTCTAAAGGTATATTCCTATAAAATAATAAGTAAGTTCTATATAAAACAATGAGCTTTTTAATTAGGTATTTATTATTTTAATTACTTATCTCTGAGAAACTCATCCGATTTTTATATTTATTCTTAATTGTTATTTTATTTGCCATCATCTTAAAATTTTCCAATAAAATGATGTTTCATTTACATTTTTATTTCTTGCATATATTTTTTATCTTACATATAAAATTAGTTTAATGCGTTTCTTTCGGGATCAATGGACCTTATATTATGTTTTCCTTCAATCTATGATTTAATAGGGTTCCCTTTGTGTAAACATGCAATTTTATTATTAAAATAATTGGATAATATATTATTTCGATTTAAATCTAGAGGTTCGATACTTCTAGAATGATGTTCTATTTCATTGGATTATTTTTCTTTGATATTTTGATTGGATTTATTCTTTATTATGGTTTAATTTATCAACGAACTTTGGCTTTTTCTTTTAAGCATAGCAAACTAATAGTTATATTTTGTTTTTTTTTTTTTTATTGGCTTTCCTATTTAATTTAAAGATTATGGTATATTAAATAAAATATATTTTTTTTTTTTTATTCGCAATTCTTATCAATATAAATAATTCATGCATACATTATGTGATTTAGCAATTCGGAATATTATTTACTTATTTATCACTGAAAAATATAAAAATAATACAATTAGAGATTTTAATATAAATTCCATCTACTGGTAAATACCAATTTATAAATTTTTATGTATATTATGATTATAGATTTATGTTAGGGAAATTTAATATATATTAAAAATAATAATAATAACTCTTTTTATTATATAAACAGTTGTTGTATATTTAATTTACAAGGTTATAAATTTTTCTTTTATATGAGTTCTATAATATAATAAAATAAATTAAAATTCTATTTAAAATTTAAAACGTAATATAAATAATTCTAATAATTAAATATTAGCAAATTAAAAATTAAATCAAATGATTGGAATTATGGTTTATTTGTGATCAAATTGGATTAAATTAAATTAAGTGAGCTTATTTAATACTATTCAAGCTTGAACTTCTTTTTTATTACTATTATTTTTATTCTCCTTATAATCCAGATTTTAGCTTTAATAAGTTATTATTAGATTATTACATCGTAGAAAAGTTGTCAACTTAATTATATAAATTTTTTTTCGGAAGTAAATTTTCAAGCAATATTTTATTATTAATATTTTGATACTAAACTGAATGCTATTTTTACTATTATCCATTATTTAATTTGCTATTAGTGAGGCTATGCATGTTATCTCTTAGAATAATATCTTAGCTTTTATTTCTTATCATGCTATTATTTTATTGATATTAGGTAGATTTGCCAATTATTTGTTTGGACCTCACATCACTTTGAGTTTTTTCATTAGTATTGTAAGGTTTTATATTATTGTTATTTCGTTTATTGTTATTTATTGATGGGAAAATTTATTAAATTTTGTTGTTATTATTTTTGCTCTATAAACTACTTTGAAAACTCTATTACTTGTTATTACAAACATCATCACCTAATAGATTTGGATTATAAATATGCCCCTTAATGCGGTTACTATATTAACTCTTACTGTTATAAGAATTTTTTAATGGTGTTTATCTAATGGATTTTTCTTTACTATTTAATAAATATTATTAATATATGTCCTATTATTTTTTTATTTTTTCTTAGTTTTCAGTTTTTTAGTTTAAATCAGATTACTATTATTATGATTAGCTACATTTAAATTTATGATTTTCTATATTTTTGGAAATCTAATCATTAATTAGTTAACGTCTTTAAGAAGAAGAATTAGGAGAATTATCAAATTAAGATTCATAAAATGGGTTTTGGAGTTCTTGTTAACTAAATTTAAGTCTTTGTTTTCTTAAAATACTCCTAATAAAAATATTATTAAATTATAAGCGAATCACTAAATAATTATTTAATATAAAAATATATACTCCATAAGTTAAATAGTAGAAGGTTCCGAAGGATTTTTTAAATAATTACTTATTAAGGGTTCACTGTCATTTCTTTGGGCAACTCCATTTGATTTCCTTCATCCCATAAATTACTACTATTTTTACTTGAAATGTCTTATTGTTATTATAAACTTGCAACATGTTTTTTATAAAAACTTTGTTCAGAATATTGACTAAAATCTCCTGAATTATTAATGTCTGTCTAGGTAGAGGGGGTAACAGGGGGTTTAGTTTAATTTTGTAATATTTAAAGATTACTATCATTTTTTCTATGGCCCAAACCCCTTTGCTTATTGCTATAATTCAGAATGTTTTTATTTTAAATTTCTCTATTGTGTATTTCTATTTAATTATTATCATTTTTATTTTCTTATTTTTGCCCAGAACTTTATTAACTGAAAAACCCACTTTTTGTATTTTAGGAGTCTAATCCATGTCTTTTTTCAGTTAGTAATGGGGGAGATATATTGAAAATAGGTCTAAAATTAGGAAGGACTGTTTTATCCTTTTAACAACTTTTGCTTCTCTTCTCTTGGTCTATTCTAGGATTCAATTTTCTATAAGAAAATATATATATTATTAAGAATTAAACGTTATTTAATATATTATTCTTGAATCAAATTGAAAAAAACAAAAATTAAAATTTGAATTGAATTGAATTGAATTTTAATAGAGATTAACTTTATTAATTATTTTATTCGAATATTTCTAAATAAATTTTTAAAAGTAATTCCTTCAAAAATTTCTAAATAACACTTTAATAAAAAAGCTTCAAATCAGTATTCAGAGTTTGTTAGAATATATTTTAATAATATAAAATTTTATTAAATGTAATAAATATATTAATAGATTAAAGAAAATATTATAACCCTAATTAATAAATTGTAATATTCTAAAAAAACTAAAAAAAATGAATGAATTTAAAATCTAGGCTTTAATTACATTATATTTTCGTTTGTATTAGAAGAAAGCTTTAAATCTTGGATAATTTTTTGCGATTTAATCTACTAATTGTCTTCCTTTTAGAATTATTCCTTTTTAGAAGCTTATTTTATAGTTTGGGAAGTAGAGATCTTTTCTAGTTTTTAGGGCCTAAATTCTGGCGTATTTTACCCATTAATATTATGGAAAAATGTCATATATAGATCAGATCTCTATGAATCAATATTATCTGAGTTTAAAAATTCATTTTGCCAACTATTATCACATTCATTGTTTGCTTTTTCTGTAAATTAGTGTACCATATCTTTGTTTTTGCAATCTTTACTTCTTTTATTCATTTAAACTAAATTTTGAAAATTAGATTCCTAGCTTCCTCTATTGCTATTTCTATAACTAGGTTATTATTTTAAGTTTTCATTTGAATCTTAATTCTACTTTTTATATATATCTAACTATTTGGCGAATTTGTATTCTTAAACTAAATTCATTGCAAATAGAGTTATGGAGGGATTTAGCCAAATTTTTTTTTTTGATTTTTTTATAAATTAATTTGATACAATAAAATAATAATATTTTATAGATAGTTCTATTATAAGAAATATGGTAATCAATGCATTAAATAAAATAAACTTAATATGTGTTCAACTTATTTGTATATATTTATATTATAAATTAATTGGAAATAATTAAAAATGTTAGAAAATTTTTTAATTATATATATTAAACAATAAATTCATATCAATATTTTTAATAAATAGTATCATTTTAATAATTAATATTCTACAGGACTATATATCTTTTAAATTAATTAAAGACTAAGATTCATTAATAATCAAATACTATATTTAAAAATTAATGTACTTTATATTATAATTTATATTAATTGAAAAAGTCATTAAAAATTTATATATGAAGTCAACAAATGATACAATTTATGATAAATTCAGTATTATTAATTGTCTCAACATTTTGTATATATTATCAATTTTTTTTTTAATATAATAATTGCTTTGCGGTGATATAAAAACATCTGTTTGACTTATTAATTAGAATATAAAAGTCTTTTTCAAAAATCAGGCATGTTTTAAAGAATTATCATTTAATTATTGATAAAATTAGATTTTTAATTTTAAGAATCAAAGGATTAATCGTTCCTTTATTAAAAATTAATTGACTGATTATGATTAATATCATAAGATGAGAAAGTTGGTAAATATTAAGTTTCGTTTTTTCCAAACACTTATTCCTAAACACTATGGTTATGATAATTGGAATTTATGTTCTAGTGTTAATTATAACTTCGATCTAAATTACTGTCTTTCTTATGTATATAAGTACTTGAGTTTAAACTTTTATTTCTCTAAACAAAATTATATTTATTTCCTGAGTATAGTTTTGAATTTCCTAAATATTTATTATTCCTCAAAATTACATCGTATCCTGAAATATCACTTTCATTACTATGGGACTACTGATATAAACCTTTAAGATAATATTTAGGATTGTTTTTAAAGTTTTTTAGCAGATTTTTTTCATTATTTTAATCAATATCTATAGGGTTTGATCCCTTTTTTAATGAAAAAGGAATATTTTTTTGTAAATAATTTTACTATTAATTTCTTTAAGCATCAATTGTCTTATTACGAAAAGACTATTTTTTTAATGAATCTATATCCTAACTACAGTTTTGAATACTGTATTATCTTTTTTTAAGAATTCCCCTTCCAAATATTTCATTCTAAATATTACTACTTCTTCTAGATATATTTAAAGATTACTATTTTTTTTCTGTATGATGTTATTGCTACCATTTCATATTATCATGCTCTCTATATTTTTTGAATTAAAAAATTTAAAAATACTGACTTTTGTATAATAAATAACATATTACAGTTAGGAAATATTTTTTTATGGCAATTACAGAAGGTCTGTAAGATTATTTGCTCCTTATTCATATTATTTATTTTAATCTTTATAACTTTTTCCCACAGAAGAACAATTGATTTGATTGCTCTTCATAGTTTAATCTTATTTTTGTAAGTTATATTTTTATAATTTTTATTATTTAGCCAAAATATTACTATTTTAATTGAAAAAAAATAAATAAAATTCCAGTTAAAATGTATAGTAAAATTATTTATTTTATGAAATTACTTTAAAATATTTGTATTACAATCTGTTTTTTACTATGTCCAGATGTTTCCATTTTATTAATTCTACTTTTCAATTTTTAATCATTACAATTTAAAATATATTAATTTGATTAATTTAAGCGAGACATGTACTTTTATTTCTGTCCAATGATCCCAAATTATTTATTTTTCTCCTCCCAAGGATATTTAACGGTCGACTGCTTAACATTGTTGACCCTTTAGGTCTGTTAAGTTTGTTAATTTTTAATTCCATACTATTCTTTATTTAAATTAATATTGTTAGGAGTTAAATCCATATTTTATATTTTTGATGTCCATACTTCTTGGCTTTCAAATTCAGTTGAAGGTGTATATTAATATTTTATAATGGACTATCTTAATTTTATTCCTATATCTGGTTATTGTATTTTTTTAATTCCATAATTTTGGATTCTAGTAATTATTTATGTTTTGTGGAATTAATTTCATTGTCACATTAATTTTTCTGATATGAGTATAATTTTAAATTTTTCTAATTGTTGTATTTCTTTTTATTTTATTATTGGTCTATAGAAGGGAAAAATTAAATCTAATTATTCTATTCTTTCTATTCACTTTATTTTTACTTTAGCTGAAATTTAGATGCCAGATTATTTTATCTAAAAATTAAATAAATAAAAATAAAAATATATAATAATTTTATTATTTTGGTCTTTTAAAATATTTTTATTTTAATTAAGGCATTAGATTATAATATTATTTAGTAATATATTTTAATTAGTATACAAAAATAACTCGCTTTTATAATAAATATTTTACTATTTATCCTTGTTATTATGTTTTATTATAATTCTAATCTAATTATATTAATAAAGTTGAATAAAAAAATGAAAATCAATAACAACAGCAAATTTTATATTTTAATATATAAAGTTATTTAATCCTTAAAAATATTTTTATAAAATAGACTTTTTTAAATTTTCTGAATTTGAAATTTAAAGAAAATTATTATTTTTTATATTCTACGTTAAAATATCTATTTTGGTATAATATATATTTTTCTAATTACCTTTATGTTTAATTCAAAATTTAATTTTACTCCTTCTGTTAATCTTATAGAGTTATTGGTTATATATCACTACTAAGGTTTATTTAATTGCTAAAAGTAAATTCTGGAGTATTTCGATTTATGTTTAGCTCATTTATATTATTTTTTGCATAGAATGTTATCAAAAATTAATCGCCATTTTAAATTTATTTACACTAACCTTGACTTGCTTAAATCCTTTCTTCCTCTAATATTGCTTTTTACTCTTCAATCTTCTAAGATAAATACAATTCTTTATCAAATTATTACATTTGCTTTTTCGTTTATTGCAACATTAATCTGAATTGCTAGTGCCTAAATTTTAAATTATGCTTAGAACAATTCTCTCAGATTTTTAATATTTCTTTTGAAAACTATACTTTTTTCAATCTAATTATTAAATTAAATTTTATTTTTACTTATTTTATAATTTAGACAACCTTTTTTAGCTATTATAAGATGCTATTTATTATTTAACTAGTTTTATATTGCGAAAGTATAAAATTTTATTTTTTCTCTTTATTCTACTAAATTATATTATTTTAATAATTGGAATATAACAAATTAATAATTATCAGTCTTTATGTATTATAAAGCATAATCATCAAATTTAGAATAATTGTTTTTATTAGAATATGGTCCTTTTTATTTTAGTTTATATTTTTTAATAAATTTATAAAATTAAACTAAATAGATTTATAATAAAGGTAGTATAAGAAAAAACATGAACAAGTATGCCATATTATAATTAATTTAATATCTAAATTTCATATAAATTTTGTTTTATTCATTTCTAACTATCTATTACTGCTTTAATTATAGCCTATTTCTGGTAAATATATATATTTTTCAACAATAAAGCCTTCTAAAAGTCTTATTTGTTTTCGAATTATATAAAAGCTGTGCCTTTCGAACGATTTCTAAAATTAAACGTCATATAAATTATCAGTTATAATATTATAAAAATTTATTATTACAATTCATCTTTTAGTAACTTAATAAACTTTACAATCCCAATTTTTTATTCAAAAATTTCCTTAATTTCATCTTCATTTAAATTTGTATCTATTTGCTTGACAATTATTTTATTTTCATCTAAATTTAATTTGTTTGTTTACTGATTTTCCACTTATTAGAAATTTCCTTTTTATAATTGTTTTTGTTTAAAAGGCTAAAAAACGACAAAGCCATCTTTATCCAATTTTTGATCGTTTGCTTTTTTATCATTTTCATTTTTTCCATTATTTTTTAATTATTAAAAGTCTACTATACTTGCTATTAATTTTGTTTTTTTAGTTATTGTTCACTGTTTGCCACAGAATTATTTTCAATTTCCGAATTTTTATCACCATTATCATCACCATCATCTGACACCGTTTGATAGCTGTCATCTTACTCCGAATCACTGTCAGAGTCTTCTTTTTATTTTTATTAATTAATGATTACATTAGATTAGTTTTAAATATGTTATTAGATAAAATCTGATGAATTTTAAATTTAATAAGAATTGGGTTATGGGACAGGATGATCATAATCGCAATGCTAAAATTAAAACGGGCACTAGGATTAAAACGGACACATAATTTGGGGATATTGTTTTTCAATTTTTCTATTTTCTTATATTTCTTTCATACTTTTTTCCAAATTTCTATCTATAAGTTCTCCGATATTAGGTTTATTCAAATGAATGAAAAGGCAATTTGGGTATCTAAACAGGAATGCTATAAATTAAATGAAAATTTAAAAAATGTTTAGAAGTACTTATAGCAGGTGTCTCCAAATTTGCAGGGCTAGCTAAAATCGTTTTTCCCCATTGGATGATCTAATTTGCAATTCTTATTTCTGCAGTTTTCTCCGTAATAGCAGGCTTCTATTTTAGTTTCTTCCTATTTTTAATCATTTATACCATTTCCACCTCCTCCAACCTTTATAATTTCTATGTGGCTTCTTAATCGAGAGAGAAACGAAGGTAATTTCTTTTAGCCTTTTTCAGATAGTATTTTCGGTATCCCTCTACCTAATTGGAGTAAAATTTAGTTTTGCAAAAATTTTATTATTGTTAGTTTCTTTATTTTAATAGAAAATGTTCTACCTGGTTAAGATCATAATAGTCAATACTCAAGACATCTTTCTTTGTGAAATCTTTTATTACATCATGAGAATCTAAATTTCTATTTCTTCTCATTGTATGCATTTACTCTCTAACCATTTCTGGGACATTGTATTTTTAGCAAAAGAGATCAATGGAATCTCTCAAATTAGATTTTGTTTTCATTATTCCTATTTCTTGCAAATAATACTCCATGTTTAAAGCGTATAACTTAAATCTTTATGAATTTCGATAAAATTTTTTTACTTCATCATAGGTCCACAAATCTTATTAGTCCTAAAACTAATATTATTTTGGTTTTTTGAGTTTTTTCTTTCCCATCATTTTAGTTTCTCAAGTTACTGTATTTACTGAATTTATAATTGTTTTTTTTGTTTTAATAACAGCAAAAGAATATGTAGTGTAATATTTAGTGCAATGTTTTCTCATAAAATAAAATATTTTAATGTACATTTATTATTGGGTGCAATTTATTTACTATTAAATAAATAAAACTATTCACTTTTATGAGTTTTTAAGTAATTGAATATTAAATTATATATATAATCTTTAAAGAGATATAAGTATAATATAAATGGAAAATAATAAATAACTATAAATGACTGCAATATTCATTATTTTTTATGCTATTCTATAAATTGCTGTATGGCAACTTATCTACCGAACATTTCTGTATTATTTAGTTCTAACGCTTTATCATGAGATTCTACATCTTCAAACATAATTATAACTTTACCAGTAAATCTTTATCTAATTTACAAATGCATTAAAAAAAGTTAATATTTATGTAAAATAAAAATAATTCTAAATTTACTTTTGATCTCTCAATAGTTTTATTGCTTTTATTTGCCCAGCCTTTCTCTCAAATTATTCTTTTATATCATTTTCAGAGGCCTGAAAGTCAATTCCTCTCACATATATTTTTTTGTGCAATTATAATTCCTCATGTTCAATAATTTTATTTTATATTTTTTCTCCAATTTTGTCGTACATTTTTTCTGGCTTAAAAATTTAAAATCCATCATTTTTTTATAATGATTAAAGTTCTTCACTTTCTATTTAAAAATTAAGAATGTAATTTTAAGTTTATTATAATAAATAATACCTTAAATAAGTGAATTTTTTAGAATATAATCCACAGAATTTCTTCTATTTTAATTTTCCTCTTTTTAAACACGAGTATTTTCATGGTCTTCTTAATGGTTAGTATAAAGAGTTGAGAAAATATTATTGGATCGGTTTTAGTTGTTATTATAAGTTTTTTAATTTTATTGATATTTTTGGTTGTTTGGAGTGTTACTTGTAAGTTAATTATTATTATTATGGCTATCATCTTGTTGATTTTATGTGGAAGTTTCTTAATCACAAATATTATTTTTTTATTTTTTTTTGTTTCTTTGTCTTTTGTTTTTTTTTTCACTTCTTCTTTTGAGATGTTATTTATCAGTTACTATTCGTTTGTATCTATATTATTATTATTTACATTTTAAATTTCTTCTTTACTTTAAATTAAAAAATTTCTATTATTATTTTCTTCTTCTGCTATATATTTTTCATTTTCCTATATTTTCTTACTATTTGTCTATTTATTTTAATCTTCATTTAAACTGATTTCATTTTTATTTTAGTAATTTCTTTAATTTTTTATACTATCATATTCCGAATTTTAATCACTATACGATTGACTTTGATTTTAATTTCCTTAAAGGTCATTTATTTAATTATCTATATCGCTGCTAAAAACCTCATCATATTCTTACTTTTATATCCCACTATCACTATCATCGCTTTATTCCATATCTTCATAACTACCAAAATACTAGTTAAATAAATTAATCAAAAATACGTTCTCAGACTAATCTTTTTGCTAGAACATTTATTAGTATTTAGAGTTTCTGCCTCCCGGGTGCATAAACTAACAAGAAGCCTACGGGCAATTCTTCCCCGCATAGCAAACACGAATTTACTACTAATTATTGAATTAATTGAGTTATTCTTCATAATCACTGCAATCACTTAGTTCTACTTTTTACACTTCCAAATATTAATATACTTTAGATTTGAATAGTGGAACTGTCTACTCATTTTAACTTAACTTGTATTCAAAATAGGGGGGCAAATAACAATAAACTTCGTTTAAATCTTAGTAGTTCATTCCCAAAAGGGTCTACTTTTCTAAGAGTCCTGGGTTTTCCACTTCATTTTATTAGTTTTCAATTAAAGCATTTTAGTTTTTCCTAATTGTGTGCATTTTGTTTTAGATTTGTGTCGAAACATTATATTTAAAACAATATTTATTTATAGCTTCCTTTAGGCTGTTCGTTTTTTGCATACAACCTATAGATTTGAGGAAAAACTCCATATTTTATGCATAAGGCTTATAATTACTTAAATTTTTTAGCAATTATTTCACCTCCTCTTCTGTCCATATTTGCTACTTTGGTTTTATAGTATTTTTATTTTTCATATTTTATAATTATATTATATAATATTATTATAAATATTTTAAACTGTATATTTAATATATATTAATGTATTATAAAATGTTTATTAATATATTTTTAAATAATATATTTTCTATAAAAAATTACTTAAATTCGAATATAATAAAGAAATATTCTCTTTATTAAAAAAATGTAATTCTAAAAGGATTTTGATAGGAATTGAACAAACAAAAAATAATTTATATCTAATTAATAGAAGTATAAAAATTCTACTTTAAATATGTACTATTTTGCATAAATGTATATAGAAATGTATTAAAGTAACTATAATTTTTCTTTAGAAATTAATTTCTATATCTCATTTTAGCTTATTTAGCATATAATATTCATTAATAAATAAGTGTAAATATAGTTATTTAAATATCAAGGCAGAGTTTTATTAAATTAAAATAACAAAAAATAATATATTTGTGATTTAATAATAAACAAATATTAAAATTATTTTGGTAATAAATTAAAAAAAAAATGAAAAACCATAATTTAAATTCGAAATAAGAAAACTCTTATATAGAATAGAATAATGACTGTGAAAATGAGGAATAAAAATCAGATTTATAAAACTAGTTTAAATCTTCATATATATAATCCAAATAACATGAGGAGTATATAAGTATGAAATAGTCATTACTAAAATCTCATCGTTAAGAATCATAACTAGAGGTTTTACACAATTATACAATGGATAAATTAGTTTCAGAATATTAAGGATAAAACAAATAAACCTCGAAATTAATTTCAAAACAAATATAGAATCTCTACGAAAATGACAAGATAGTTATTGGAAATGATCTTTAAAATCAAATTCTATAATCGGTTGCTTAGGTATTCTACTAAATAATTTTATACCTAAACAATGTCGAATCATTTTTGTATTTTATTTTTACTTGAAAATATTATTTATTCTTTTTATAATTTTTGTTAATTGCTTTTTAACATGTACCTTTTTATTTCGTTATAAAATAACTAATTCTAACATTAGGGAGATAAACCTTTGTAATATAAATTGTATAAAAGAAGATTTTTATAGCTAGTATTATATGGGTTAGCGGGAGCCGCTATATAAATTTTGTATTCCACCACCTCTCCGATAGCCAGTCAACTAGTCATAATTTATAATTCATCTCCTGAAAAAGTCAATCTTGCAATGCTATTGTATTTGCTAGGCTTTCCCATTTTCACCTTTGTATCATCCACTGTAATAGAAAAATGGGGAATTTATGTTGTAACTAATATTGTCATAAATTAACAAATATATAGTTAGAACAAATTTGATATATTTCATAGTCAATGCTAATTGGTGGGATTTTAAGTTTATTATGTGTTTGGCTAAGGATTTTTGTTAATCAAGTAGAATATTCAATTGTTCTAATAATTATAGCCTAAACATTGGCTGGTATTATTTATTTACTTATTTACTTATTAATTCATTTAATTATTATTGATTATATATCTTAACAATTATAAACGTATTTAAAAAGGAATTGGTAGACCATTCATTCTAAATTGCTCAGGAAAGCTTACCATGGTCTGGTGTGGACCTCTCGAGAGAAGTGTAATAGTAAGTTGCCTAGGAGCTGGAGGAACAATAGCTTCACTTGTTGGGGGAATAATTCCTGGAGTTATTTTTGGGTAAAAAAAGTTAGTATATGAAGTATTCAAGCAATATATTTTTATCTTAATTAATTTTTTTACATTTTTAGATCTTATAAAGCTATAGAAGGGGATAATGATTCCATTCAATAAGGAAAAGATTTGACTTATAAATTAATGCTTATATAAGCTATAATGACAACATTAATTATAGTTCCAGGAATTATATTTATAAGAAATAAACCCCCTTCACCGCCTTCATTTGCTACTACTGTAAAGAAAGAGCACAGTTTAAGAAAAGGAATGAAAATGATGTTTACTGATATTAACTTTATATTGCTGTTTATAGTATGTGTGCTATTTACTGGGTATATGAAGGCAATTATGATTGTTCTTTCTTATTTGTTGAAACCTTTCAACATCGACCCTGCTGGGGTTTCTGTGGTTAGTATATCCCCAATTATTACAGGGTATTTTTTATTTTTTAGAATTTTTATATTGATAAAAACAATAACAACGAATTTAATAATCCAGTTTTATTGCTACTATAATTGGAGGTATTGTATTGAAAAAATATTATTGTTATAAACTACTTTTGATTGTTTGTTTCTTTGGAACTGCATGTGCACTCATGATATCTTATTTTTCATTTCTTACAGAGTAATTAAATTATTAAGATTATTTGCTAAATGCCTACATTGAAAATATCATTAAAATAGAAAGGTAGGAGTAATTTTAGCCGCGTTTGCGCTAGTTGGAGTTTTTTGCATTGCTCCATCTCCAATAATGGGAGAGTTGGGAATAGAAGTGACTTTCCCGATAGGAGAATCTCTTGTTGGAGGAGTGTTGTCAGCTGGAGGATAGGGTGGAGGGGTTTTAATCGGTGATTTGGCGGGGAGAATTGTAAAGGGAGAAAATAAATCCTAATCATTTTGGGGCCTAGTGTTTATATCTGCGGGAATGGTTTTATGTTTAATTTTGATTTTATTTTTAAAGTAAAATTTAAAAAGAACTACTGCAGAGCAAGAATAAAATGCCATAGTGAAAGAAACTATAGACTAGTTGGGCTTCAAAGAAGTCAAAGAGGACATGTATTCGAGATTATCTAAGCACCAATCAGTATTGGGATGAGTTTACAAATTTATCAATTAATTCAATTTAATGAAAAATATAATATACATTTTTTTATACAAATATTTATTTTATAAATTACTAATTGTATAATGTAATAAAAAATCATAATCAATTAGTTTCACTCAGCTTTTCTAATTCTTCCAGTTTTTATATCATTTTTATTATGGACGCCTTGGGAATTAGTAATTTTTCCTATGTATCTCTCAGAAATTCTTTAATTTTTGGATTCAGTATGTAGTTATCACGAATTTTTTCAATTTTCTCAATATTCAAATCTCCCGGATTATAATTTTTAGAATAATAATCTTCATGTATTTTCATATACAGACGCAAAATGAATATGGCACATATTATAAAATCGGGTCCCAAAACCAAGTATTTCACGTCATACATATTTACGATTTTTTCGACCGCTTCCCTATATATTGAAATGATAATTAAAATGTATTTTTTTTATTAATATTTTTTTTTATTTTACTAATTTCCTAAAGTCGCAGCTCGTAATTATGCTGTAAATTCAAATTCTGGAGTTATATCAAAGTCAGAACCAAATAGAGGCTCATAATCATTTATTTCTCTTTCTGTGAATTCTAAAATTTTCCTGTGCACAGTTTCTAAATTTCTTGAGAAAGGGAACAAGTGAAGTTTATTTTCGAATTACTTTTTCAATATCCATATATTTCCTTCTTCACTTTCTTTATCGGCTACTTGCTCTAAAACAGAAACCAAATATTCTTAAGAATCAATCATATCAAATATAAATTCCCTGCTGTTTTATTAAATTTCATTCAAGGTGCATTTCAACTAAATTAAAAATTATCTCTTTATTTGTACTAAAAATTTAGCATAAATGATAAAATTACATTTTTCATCTGCATTATTGATATTATTATCTTTTTATATATATTTTCGATAGACGGTACATATTTTTCTTTGTCTTTTATTTTAATGTTAGAAAATTGAGCACCGATATAGTTAATCAATGGAGTTTCATCAAAAAAGCACCTCTAAATGTTGTTTCTTCTTATTTTGTAACCGATAGCGAGGGCAAAAAGTTAAATTTGCTAAAAATGAGAATAAAGATAATATGGCACAATAAATAAATTTATTCAATTTATACATCATTTAGCATCTCATCTGTTACTTGCATATCAACAATTTTTGGTAAAATAATATTACCATTATATTTGTCTCCATGAAGCATAAACAGTTATTTCAAAAGCACCACTCTATCATATTCTCCTCTCACTGTACTGGTACTTATGTTGAGAGCGAAATCGTAAAGCTAGGCAACTAAATAAATTTTTATTATACATAAAATTAAGAGTCATGAATATATTTATAGAGTACCCTATGGGTGACCTCTTAAACCTTCCTATTGCGATTTAATAATCATTTCTATCATTCCCATTTTAAAGCTTCTATCTATAAAACTTATAAGGTCTTATCCGTAGAAGGAAAATAATTTGTCATAACTTTCTTCAGCACTCTTTGTTTTATACAAAATGTCTATATATTTCTAAAAAACTTCAAAAACTGTTTGTTTGTTCGGTATATCACATACTTATAGCATATAAAAATCTAAAAAAAATTCTGTGAGGGGCAGTGTTGGTCTGATACAATATCCAGTTCTCTAATTTAATATAAGCAATCCTTATACCTATAGCAAATTCATTTATTCTAATGCTTAGTAGTTATCCTCTTCGATAGCACACTTAATGATTTATTGTCTTATTTATGAATATAAATATCCTAGCCCTTTTAGCCTTTTAAAGGAAAAATATTCAATTGTAATAAAAAATAATTTGTAAAAGATAAAATTTAGCTACCCTATTAAAACCCCAATTCCGTTTTTATATAAAATCCAGTCGCCCAACTCCTTAAAACTTTAATTTTTGGGTGTCTTTCCCTCGATTAAAACCATAGTTGAGATAATTAGCTCTATATAATCATTATTCAACATATACTTTTTAACAATATTTTTATTATCTATTAAACACTAAATCAATTCGATGGATATATTAATGATTTCATTAAATTGAATAAGAGACTCATCCCATTACAATTTATAAAGGAGAAGTGATATAAAATTTTCTAAAAAGTGGCACTTTCCTAGTATTAAAATAACAATTAAATACACTATTATGTCTATTATATTTCAAGTAAAATTTTATTTAAAAACCTTTAAATTTTTTAAATATCTGCATAACAATTTCTTCTCTGCATACGCATCCCATCATTAATTCTACAAATTAAACTGGACTATATACTGTAACTTAAGTATTTCTATGTTGTAAAGATACCTATCTTTCCTTAATTAGCATTTAAATATGTTTGAATCCTGCATATCCAAAATGGATTCTAAATTCTTTACTGAGAACCATCCATTATTTACATAATGAATATAATAATTTTTAGTTTTTATCGTTTAAAAGTTTTGAAATTTTAACTAAATTTTCAAATAAAGTACACTCACATATATGTTTTTAGTCCAAAAACTTAAATATTTATTTTTAATATATAAGCTAGTTAATAAGAAGATACATTTATTTTATAAATTTACTTATAAATCCTGGAGTATCGCACAATCAGTAGTTTTATGAGTATAACTTATAGAAAAATCTGGAGGAACCGGCAAATTATGATCACAAAGATGGTAAAACTGTTCATTTTGCTCAAACTTTTCCTAAAGTATTTGGGTTACTAAATATGCAGTGGGTAAATTTAGTTTAGTTAACTATTCAAGAAGATTTAATATTTATTCAATATAAACATTGTAGTAATCAACTTTATTAGTAAAATCATCTTGCATCATATCATTTTCAATGGATGAAAATAACTAATAAAAAAGAGTTTTTAAGAATAATCTAGTTTTAAATACTCCTTCGTTATCGAGTTTAACTTTTTTAATTTCTTCATCAGTGTGTCTCTAGTGTTCAACACAAATTGATTCCATCTTTTTTAGTAAAAAAAATAGAATTTACATTTTATCATTTACAATTAAATAATTTCTTTATTTATAAATTTAAAACTCACTTTGAGATCAAAATAGTCACCACAATCACAAAATCCTGCGTCCTCTGAACTTCTTACTACATTTTTATGAGTTCTTACTGAGTGGCCTTCATGTAGCTCTTCTTTAAAACAGTCTTTGCAAAAACTTCAGAATTTTTTGGCCTTTACAAATTTCCTTGTTATTTTCTTTCCTATTATTAAAATATCGAATTAAAAGATTAAATTTTCAGGAAAATTGTTAAATTACTTCATGATATTGACTGCAATCTATACATTCATAAAATATATGCTAGTAGCCAAATCCTTTTCCACAGAAGATCGGCTTATTAAACTTTTCATCCTCTATTTTAAATAATTTCTATATTTCTAAAAAAAAAGCTTTTTGCACAAATTTTGGAATTTCTTTATTTGCACTTGCAAGTGAAGTTTGGGAGTTTTGAAAAATTGTTTTTGAAAATCCTTTATTGCATTTTACATATATTATTCTCTTTTTAGAGTAAGTTTGTAGATAATATAGGCGGATAAACCTGTAATTCCGAATCCTATAATGTAACCTTTATTCTTCTTAATTTACTCCATTGTTGAAACAAAAAAAGAAATGTTATTTTGATGCTTTTAAATTGTATGTGATAATTTTTTTAATTCTTTTTTCTAATAATATTTTAAAAATAAATAATTAATGTGTAGTAAATGAGCATTAAAATAAAAGGGCTATACTAAAAAATCTAATATAATAATAAACTATAAACCAAATTAATCAGAATGACAAATGAATAATCATAATAATCCAATAGCTAATAGTTAAATAGTTATTTTAGAATAAATAATATAATTTATAAGATAATATACTTTTAGCTATTCAAATTTCTTAAATGGATATAAATTTTTAATACTAAAAATACAGTAAATTCAATTTACTATTATGCTAATTTACTCGAGTTGAAATTAAATTATATTTAACTAGAAATTCTTACATGATAAAATATTATTTACTTTTTAAATTAAATAGGAAATAATTATATAATTTTAAGTAAATAAGAGACAATTAATTTTTGAGTATAATTTTCACTTCTGACGCAAATTTAGTGTTGAAAACTTCTCGTTATATAAAAGATAAAATTAGAGAATACATAATGCTAAGAGTAGCAGCCCTATAGCTATAGGCTTTTAAAGATAAAATACAATGTCTCTCAAATACTCAGAAAACTATAGACTTACTTATGAATCGATTTCCAGAATATAATTAACCAGAACTTTTGGTACTTCCAGAATGCTTTAACATGCTTTATACTGGGAATAACTTTTAAACAGGTGCGGAAAATTTTTCTGCTAATGGTAATTCACCTTCACTTGAGTTGATTCAGAGCATTTGTAGAAAATATAAAGTAGATATTGGCTTATAAATTTCGTTTTTTTATTAGAAATATTTTGTTGTATTTGCTTTCTAATTAATTCTATTGCATAAACTCTTATTAATAATTTTCTTTATAAAGACTCATTTAGTAACTTCACTTGCTGAGTACGATTCTCAAAGTAACGAATATTTCAACACTGCAATAATTGTTGACACTTAGGGGCAAATAGTATCAAAATATAGAAAACTACACTTATTTGAGATAGCTATGAAAAGTAAATTTTAAATGAATGAAAGAGAGTGGCTATCTCCTGGAAATTTAGGCATATAAACTTATACTATTAAAGAAGGCATCGATATAGGACTTGCAATTTGTTATGATTTAAGATTTTCTGAATAATTTATTTTAATGAAGCAAAAAACCCCGAATTTAAAATTAATTGTAGTTCCAGGTTGCTTTAATATGTATACAGGGTAAAAATAAATAATTTTTAATGTAATTATATCATTTTTTTAATAGTCCATTGCACTGGGAATTACTACTGAGAACCAGAGCTTTAGATACTTAGTGTTATACCATAGGATGCAGCATGGCGACATATAAAAAATCAATAGGTTAACAATATTAAAAACCAATATAAAATGTATTATGGACATTCTATGATTGCAGATAGTGATGGAAGAGTAATTCAAAAACTCAAAGATTTACCAGGAGTTATATGTCAATAGTTAGATTTTGAATAGCAAAATTAAATAAGAAACTTAATGCCTATTCATGAGAAAAAAAGAGAAGAAGTTTATAAAATAAATAATTTATCTTCTTTTGTATGAAATTTTCAATATTTAAAATCTAATAGCTATAAATAAAATATATTGATGATTAGTTTTAATTATATATATAAATTTTTTTATATAATTTAGTAAATTATTTTTATTAAAAAAAATTATAAATACATAGTGTGATATGCTTAATATAGAAATTTATTTATTTAATAATTTTTTCTCTGAACGGAATTTTAAATATTTCTTTATTACAATTTTTTAATCACTAATTTTTCAATTGAAACCACAATATTAATAAAATTATTTTTTTAAATTATTGAAATCAAAAAACATATAAAAATAAAAATAATGGATAAATAGTAATTGAATAATGATAACTCTTAATAAAAAAATACAATAAAAGATAATAAAATTCTATTTGGATATTTTTTTACCCCAAGCGAACTTTTGTATGATTAGTTCTATATAAAATAATATGGATAAATTGAAGAAGATAATTAGCCACAAGTGATAATCTAAACAATTTTAGATTACATAGAAAATTCCTATTTTTCTTCTTATCAAATGAAAAACTACCTTATTCACTTATATTGGAAATGCTTTCAATAAAAAGAAGGTTAGAAAGATTTATTTTCTCAATAAAGCAATGAATTTTATACTAATGAATAATAAGAAGAAAATAAATATATAAATTTGCAATTAAATAAAAATTTTGTTGAGTGTCTTATATAAAATGATGGAATGGAAATTATATTTGGTGTTATTTACAATATCTATACAAAAATAAGCGGAGACAATAAAAAGAGGTCTAATAGTTTCGATTAAGATTATTGTGAAGAAAATGAGTTTTAATTTCATAATTTGGAATCCCCAAAATAAGTTATCCGATTGTTTGAGTTTTAGTACTCATTAAATATTCTATATTTTATGCTTTTTTACATTTATGAATGCACGCCTTAAGAAAATAGTTTATTTAGCTAAAAAGATATATATGTATCATTAAATAAAATTATATCTTTTTTCTAAGAAGTCTTGGATGCTTAAGATTACTTCCCTAAAAAAATAATAATTTTATTGCAATTATCTTTAAAAATATGGTTTTAAAAAGATTAAACAGCATGTTCAGTAAATAAGTTTTACAAAAATAGTATAATAGATCAAAAAATAAATATTTTTCATTTACTATAACTATTAAAATTTTCTTCAATGGAGCTGTAGCCTAATTCTTCAATTTAAAGAGAGTGCTACTCTTCTTTGAGACACATTTCTATATAATAATCCATTTAATTAACAAATGAAAATAACTATAACTTAAATGAATTTAATAATAATAATGAAGCATTTCATGTAATTGAACAATCACTATAGGAGTATAATATGCCTTCCAATTAGATAAAAATAATACAGGAATTTTATCATTCTTAAGCCCTTTACTTTTAGGTTTAAGAATAAATGCATAGCCCCAATATAAGATAAAAAAAATCTCAAAATGAAAATTTATAGCAATTAATTAATTTTAATAAAATAACTCTTTAACACTCTATTTCATGCTTGCTCGTATTTCTGCTTAAACTCTTAAAAAGCAATGAAATTCTGTAATATTAGTATCTGATTCAAATATATACCGAATCAAATGGTATAAAGGTCTTTTTGAAATGTTTAACTCAGTAGTTTTCAAATTTTATAGATGAAAATTCAAGCAATTTTGTCTCTTAGCATATGCTTTTAGAAAATGGAATTGAAAATTATAACTTTTTTCTATAGGAAACTATTTATTATCAACTTAGATTTATATACCTTTGTTGCAAAGAAAATAGAGAAAGCATATAAAAAAATTTAGTTGATTAAAAGGCATATATTATTTTTAAAAGAATTCCTACATTTTTTACTAAAATTTTACACCCTAAACTAGAATATTATTGCTATAAATTATTGTAGATTTAATTTCCACTTTTTATCAAAAGAATGCGTTAAGAGTTTAGCAATATGAGGATTATATCAGGTTAATTTTGTTCTGATTCCACATAATTAATGCAATAAAAATGAATAAAACCATATAAAAAAAAAAAAGACTTTGATTCTTTAGAAGAAAAAGAAAAAAATATTTAAAAATTAAATGAAAAGTATTAAAAATTACTAAAATTTAATTAAAAATATTTATAATTAAAGCAAAACAAAAACGAACTCTCTGATCAAGAGAAAAAAGAATAACTAAAATAATATAACTCAAGTTTTCAAGATTTTCCTTCATATCCAAGTTTTTCTTCAATTTTTAGTGGTAGTGTAAATGATTCTCATTTATCAATGAGCTAATTTAGTGCTATTTAGCCAGAAATATAACCATAAATACATAATAGTACTGTCAAAAGTCATTCTTAAATAAATAAATAGAAAAAAGAATAATCGAATAAATTATAAAACGAAGTATCATATTAGTTGGTTTACAATAAAATACTAGACAACTTGTCTTAATAAGATGAATAATTATATCAGAATCATTCTTATTAAGAATATCTAGAAGAAAATGTATGGGACCCTTATTGAAGCAAATCACTTTCAAAACAGTAAACATAATTATATAATTAGGACATTTTATAGTATAAAGAAATATATATATATTCATACTTATATATTGTATTATAAATTTATATATATTAGAAGCAAATAATTATTTATACAAAGAAAAACAAACCAAGTTAAATTTTAGGAAAATAAAATAGAATATAATTTATATAAACTTAATTTTTATATTTTTATTAATTTAATGTAATAATTTGAGTAATATATAATTTATTATAAAGTATTGAAAAATTTCTTAATTTAAATCATAGATTATTGAAATTGAATTAATACAACTAATTAAATTTTTTGGGGGTAACTAATTCTGTATAATTGATATCTATAGCTTATTATTAAATATTTTTTAATATGTAAATTGTTCTTTCTCCCAAATTAGCTTAAACTTCTCATCTTTTATTATTATTAACTTTAAGTTTTCGAGTTTAATTCAACTGTGCTTGAATTGGTAGTAATTTTATATTTTAAATTATTAGAAGAAAATAACATATTTTATTTAGTAGCAATTTTTTTTTAAATTCATCTAAGTCTCTGTCATTTTAATCTAATAATTCGTTTCTATTTCTTAATATTAAAATTTATTGTGTTTTATTCATAGGAGATGGTCTATTATATTTTTTTCTAAATTTGTCTAATATTTTTCATTTTGAGTGCTATTTAGTGCTGGAAGTTTACTTAAAAGTTTATTAAATACTTAGGATTTAAGTGTTTTATCGTTATCCTCATATTTTTATGGCTTTTATTTCTCTTATTAATTTTTCAAATTTAATTTTGGGATTAGAATTATTTTTCTACTTTTATTATTAATATGTTATATAAATCCACTGCTTTTTTCTGACACAAAGGGCTGATGCTCACAAATAATATCAGTCTTCTTTAACTAAATGCCTGATCCTGACTCTTTATGAATAGAATTATTTTCTGAAATATTACTAAAGGAAGAGTCGCTGGTGTTTGAGTTTGATGAATTTGAATTGTAATTTGATGTGCACTCAGTATCAGAATCTATTTCTTAGTTGGTACTATTGTTGGATTTTACATTAGTTTCGTATGGCTATATGCTATGAGCATTAGTTTTTATGCTTTCATCAAAATAATTATTAATAATTGAGTTTTTAACAGGTTTAGCACTGTAAGATCTAATATGTCTTCTTTGATACATTTTATTAAATTATCTTAAACTTTTATTTATTTTTTATTTCTAAATTTCCTTTTTATTCTTTTTTCTCTCTCTTTTCGTTTTATTATTATTGAATTATTAAATTAAATATGACTATTTATCCATACTCCATAATATAAATATAAACATTCTATTTATATATTATTCTTATTAAAACTCAAAAATTTATATTTAAATTATATATAATAAATATTAGAATAAATTTTGTTTAAGTTTAGAAACCGGTCAATTTAAAATTAATTTTCTTAGACTTTATCAGATAGAAATCATAATAATTTAAAAACAATGTAAATTCCTCAAAATTATATATAAAATAAGCTATTCCATAAGATTATTCAAGGATATTTTTTATAAATTAAAGAGTAAATATATTATAATTAACATTTTAAAATTTTTTTCTTTTTTATAAATATATTACTTAAAATAATTTAATTTTTAATGTAATGTTGATGTGATATATATAAGTAATAGCCACTTTTATATAATTAAGTTTATCCCTCTTTATCATTTCTCCCATGTCGCTTATTAAACCTATTAAACCTAGACATATTTACTAGTATTATAGTTGAAAGTATATACTAGATTTTTTAAATTATTAATAAAATAAGAAAGAATTTATCATATTTTTAGAAATAAAATATTGATTTAAAACTAATTAATTCTATGCAAAATTTAAACTTATTATTTAATATATAATATAAATGATAAAGAAAATTAGTAGTTTATAATATTTAATTTTGATTTATTTAAAATATAGTCATTGCTAACAATATAAACTTTCTTTTTTACGCATTATATATCCTTTCTAATTTTTTAATTCTGTTTATTACTTTAACAAAGTAGGATGTCTCTTTTATAGAAATCACGGACAGAATTCCAATTTTTGTTTACCCGTTTTTGTTTTTCCATTAATTTTTGTGTACAATGCTTTTGGTTTTTCTACTTATTCATTTATGAGTAAATTATATTTACTCCAATAATTGATATTGAAGTCAATAAAAATATTAAATTTAGCATGATAATTAGATAAGCAACCAAACTAAGTGAAATTTGATTCTATAAATCAGATTCATAAGAAACTAAAAAAAATAAGGCCGACAATATTAACACTGCATAGCTAAAGAATGCCAATTTATTTAATACAATCTTATTTATGGGGTTTTTTACGAAATGCCAAAAGCAAATACATATCAAAATTATTATAGTAAAACAAATTCTTGCAGTTTAAAGCTCCCAAAATAATACACTCACTGTTGAGATTGATAATTTCTAGTTTATTTTAAAATATTATTAAAGAATTTAATTTAAATTATTCTAATTTTTTACTAACATAATTATTAGAACTTCCCAATATTACTATGATTATTTATAATCCTATGTAAGCACACCAAATTTTTTTAAAAATACATGACTCTTCAATTTATTTTATTTTATAGATTATTTTATCTAGTCAAAAATTAATAATGGAAATACTAATCCTCCAAAAAATAATATGAAAATGTTTAATGGCATATTTAGTCTATGTTGTTCTGAATAGCATTCTATTAAAGGATTCGATACAGAATGAGAATATTCTCCAATCTTTATGAAAAATAATGAAAATAATATATAAAATATATAAAAATATTTACACTTCTACAAAGCAAAGATTAAATAGAGTTAAATATTAGGCCTTTAATAATTATATATGTAATATTAATAAATTTTGATTAATTTAAAATTTTATCTTACCTGGAGAATAAACTATAGCACTTATTACAGTAATTTATATATATTTTTACATAAATACATCTTTGGTGTATTACTTTTTATACTTTAATTGTAGGAATGATTTTATGATCAAAAGGATGTATACACCAAAATTAATAATCTTTAGATAAAACAAAATTATTAAATAAAATACATAATTAAAAAACTTTATATTTACATATGATAAACTTCCTGCTACAAATAATACATTTTTTTCCTATTGATCAGATTTTACATCAAATAGACAAATGAGTAAGGTTTGGTAACTTTGGTTTATATTTCCTAAATGAGAAATTAAAATATATAAAATAAAATTAGCTACACATTATAATTTAAATTACCCAAAGATAGTATAGCTGTTTCAGCAAATAAATTTTTTGATTAAAAATGTAGTAATCCACTTAGTATCATAATCTAAAAATGATTCATCAATATTTTCAAGACTCCTAAAGTATAATCTGGGGGAAAAACGACTATCTTCCATGTACTTTTTACTGTTTTTTGTAAAATCTAATTTTCAACCCCTCTACTAAATATGTTAATAATGGTATTTAGTAGTAAAAAATAAAAAATTGCTAATCCTATTAAAAAAATGGCTGTAACTGTTTTGTCATAGCATTTTACACAATTTCCAGGATGTTATCCAATATTTACATATTTTTTTTTGAAATTGCATACTTCGCATAAAACTCCTTAATTTCCTTTTTAACATTTCCCTAAACCTAAACATTTACTTGGATTGTTATAACAATAGTGGATTTAAAACATCTTTTCTATATCATTGCTCTACCTCCAAAAATGTTTTGCTGGCTATAGTACTGAATATCCACCCTAACATATCATATTTTTTTCACATTTAAGACAAGAAATTTTTCCTCCATATTTCAAATAAGATCCTTTTGGACACAAAGACATAAAATTAGTTTCAGTAGAAGGCTAATAAAATTCATTAAATATATAATAAGTATAGTAGTCTGATTATTCTATCAAAAAATTTTGGTTATTCTTAAAAATTTAATTCCATTATTTTTGAAATGATTATTTTTATAACCCCAATGTTCTTATTCCAGCTCCTAAATCCCCTAAATTTTCTTAATATGTAACATTTTGTATATCTATGGTTAATATATTGTTTTGTTTTTCCATTTATTCAGTAACTCCAATAAATACCCCCCCTCCACTGGAAGCTTTAGAGTTTTAAAATAACAGATTCTACAGAGTTAGATTAATACTAGCTATTTGTTATTGTTTTTATTTTGTATTTAATTTATATTAGTAATAAACTCCTCCTCCCAAGGTAGCGTTATAGATATTATCTTTTTCTTGGTTAGATTTAAATGGATTAAAATATACTTAATTTTATCTGAAAACACTGTTTGTTATTTCGGTTTAATTTATTTGTTTTAAGTAAAGTCCACCTCCACCTTAATAAGCATAACATTACAAGAAACTATTGTTTATTACTGAAAACTAATTAATACTATTTGCATATACAGCTCCTCCTTTGGAAATATAATATTAGTATGCTTTTTTGTATTATAGTACTTCATTTTTTATTTGGGATCCTACAAAATGATTATTATTTAATAGTGCTATTTTAATATTAAACAAATAAACAGATCCCCCTTAATAGTTAGCTTTGTTATTATATAAATTGCAATCATTTAACTAAAATGTATTTACTTATCTAATATATAATGCTCCTCCACTAAATGCACTGTTTAGATTAAATTCTACATTATTTATTTATATTTCATCAGTTTATTAAACATAAAGAGCGCCCCCTTCTCCAGAATCTTATAAATAGCTGTTTGAAAAGGAACTGTTAGAAATTATAAGTTGTTTGATTTTTTCTAAAAAAATACTTCCTCCTATTTAAATTGCAAAATTATTTTTAAAGGAGCATTTATATATATCAACTTTTTCAGAATAAACTCGAATTCCTATTCCTCCTGCTGTTGCTGCGGTATTATTAAAAAAATTAGTTTCAATAAAAGATACTCCATACATTTATTCCATATAAACTGCACCTCCTAAGTTTTTAGCTTCATTATTAGAAAATGTTGTCTGTTAAAATATAAAATCGTTGCAATCTATTATTTCTATCCCTGCTCCTTAGGACTTAGCAATATTTTTTTCAAATTCACTATTTTAAATAAAAACCCGTTTAGATAGATATAACTAAGCTCCACCTCCTGATAACGCTTTATTTCCTTTAAATGTGGTATTTATTAGAAACAAATCATTTACATTAAATATAGCTCCTCCACCCTCTCCCTAAATGCATTCATTATCTTATATTTTACCATTTTCCAAGGTAATATTACTAGAATATTGTAGTAGCAAACCACCAACTTATAAAACAGATGTGTTATTTTATATTAAATAGTTTTTGAAAGATAAATTTTAACAATTTATAATGCTGCATCCTCCAATTTCTGTATTTGCTTAATTATTAAGAACAATTAATTGGCTATATATAAAATTAGAGCATCTATAAATCTGAAGACCCCCTACACTTCCTTTAGCTGAATTATTAATTATTTTAAGATCTTCTATAATGAAGTGATCACTCTGTTTGAATAATAATCCTCCGTTTGTATTTTATACCTTATTTTTTTAAATAGTCATATTTGTTATATTGCAAAATTGTACTTATTCAAAAACTAAAGCTCCGGAATGAACTGCCATGTTTTAATTTAAAGTAATATTTTATAAAACTATTTAATTTGAAATATAAAAAAATAAACCACCTGATTAATGTAGTGCTTTATTGTTATTTATTATTAAATTAGAAAGGTTTAATTTTTCAGATAAACTTATATAAACTGCTCCAGCATCACTTTTCGAATAATTTTCAGAAAAATTACTTTATTTTATTGATAAAGATTCGGTGTTAATAATTGAAATAGCCCCACCAAAACTACCGGAAGTATTATTTTTAAAAATACTATCTTAAATTATTATATTCTTAGAATTTAATATTATTATTGATCCTAATATTATTTCAAAATATAAAATATAATAACAAATAATATATATAATTATTTAATTAAATACCTCCATCATTTTAAACACTATTATTAAATGCAAATAATCTATCCATTTAGATGTTCCAAACTTTATTTAATTAGATGCAACTACCAGAATTTTTATTATGATTATTTATAAAATATATATCCTATATTAATATAGAATTTTAACTATTAATTAAGGAATCAAGTTATAATCCAGCAGATTTGAAACCATTATTTGTATCAAAAGTGCAGTTTTTAATGATTATATTAGAAATTGCTTAAGCATTACTTATTATTTATATAAATCCACGAAATAAGTCTTATTTGTGTATTTCTAAATATTATTATGTATTAACCAGTTTATTATTTTAAAAATAAATATTGTTGATAAAAATTTGTTAATCAATGGAAGATTTGAATTACATTCCCTCTATAAATATTTAATTAAAATTATTATCTTTTATTTCTATATTTGTTGCTATTGCTTTAATAAATAGGGAAATAAGAAAGAATCCAGCTTATTAAGTAAAGTTATTATTTTTAATTGAAATACTATCCATATATATATCATTAATAGATCCTATAGTAATTGCACTGATTTATTTTATTTCATTATTTGAGATTTTAATATCAGTAATATTTAAAGTATTTGAAGTAGTTAAATACAAAAGCTAGTAATAAAAGTAATTAAGATTCATAATTAATAGTATATAAAAATACATTACATCGCTGCCCTCACATTAATCATGATTTATATTTTTTACAAAAATAGAACTACTATACCCTACATTCACCATAGATAACCGTGATTAACATTTTAGAAATTAAACATTTTATAAAACTATGTTACGATAAAATATCGGAGAATAATTTATTCTTGCAAAAATAATACCTATTAAAATTAATAATCTTATATATTAAATATTTTTATATAAAAAATTAAATAGCATACTATAATCTACTATTATACTAGTAAATTGAATGTTACTAAAAATAATTATATTATCAGCTTTAATATCAATAAAACTTCCTTCTCTATATTTTGAATAATTATCTTAAAATATAACATTCTCAAAATAACTATTATGAGATATTATTTAAAGGAAATGTCCTTAATTTTATGAAACGTCAGGGGTATGACAATTTTTCATGGTAAAATATTAGAAATATGTGGTGTTTTTTATATCTTCCATATAAATAATGGCTTCGGTTATAGTATTTACTATGTTCATGTTAGAAATGTGTACATTTGTAAATTTAGCAAAGTAGAAAATATGTTTATTTTAGTCATTTTTTATATTTACAAAAGGCTTAGTTGAGTCATTTATATAATAGGAACCCTCGATTTTATTAATAAAAATTGTTCCTAAATTTATGTTCGGGTAATTTTCTTCTGATTAGCAAGTAGTTGCGATATTTGAATCCATAGCTATATTATTGCATAAATTTTAGCTTGATTCTATAATAAAATAAATATTTATTGTTTTTTAGCAATAACTAGGGTCGTAAAACAATGAGCTATTCCATTAAATAATTGGATAAGATTATAAGGCAATTGGCAAGTCTTATTTATCTGTAAGAGATTGATCACATAATATTAGAAAATTACTGTCTTAAGGGTTTATATCTTAGCAAAATATTTGAAATATAAAATTAAAGGTTAATATGAAAACAGTTATGAAAAAAGTCATATTTTTTATTTTTATTTTTATTTTGGTGAATATTAATATTATAATTAATTATGTTATGTGTATTTATAATAAATATTTGTTTGCTGTATATTTATAATAATTTATGCTCAATATCAATAGTTCATTACTGTCCAATTAATATTAACCATCATAAAATTTTAATTAATAATTTAATTATTAATAATCATTAAATACCCATGTTATAATAGTTTATTTTATATAGGTACAATTTGAATTTATGGTATGATAATTAAATTAAACATATACATAACGATGCAAAATATTTATTATTTATATATATTAATGTAATACCATCTAGTTAACTATTATTTAGCATTTTATTTATTATTAATAGATTATTCTACTTTAAATTAAACTTTTAGTAGCATTGCTTACGGTATATGAAACAAAATAATATTGAATTTTATCATAAAAAACTAATAAAAGAATTGCATAATTGTATATTTTTATAAATAAAACTATATCGATTTAAAGAACTATTGGTAATTATAGAAAATATAAAATTAAGGTATAATGTAATAGTAATAATCTATCTCTCTAAAGTTAAATAATTGTATATAATATTTATCATTTAAATTATTCAACGATAAATGGAAAATATTTATAATGTTTTTTAATATAAAACATTATTATCTAGTGTTATAGAAAATTATTAAAAGTTTATTTGCATTTGTATTTTAATTAAAAATATTATTGTCAAATTAAATTATATTATTTATTAAAATATAACTCGATTATTTATATTTACTATAGTTAAAATCAATAGAATTATATTATTTGTATTATATAATATTACTTTCGTTGAATAATAATTACAAATCAAAGAATTATCTAATAGTTTAATTTTTGTTTTATTTTGTTTTTTTCAGTTTTTTTTACATATTTTGATTAATGCTTTTATTATTTTTTGAACACTATACTTAATTTTTAAACCAACTTAATAATTTTTTTTAAAAAAAATAATTAATTTATAGATAAACGTATTTTACATATATTTTTCAATCGGTTTTTTTAAAACCAAAATTGTTTTTTTAATTCAATAATCATAATTAGTGTATGAAATATACAAAATAAATACCATATAATTAATGCATGTACTATAAATACATAATTAATTCTTAAAAAACCTAGCATAAAAATTATGATTTGTAATTTTTTTTTAAGAAGTAATATTATAATTTATTATCATATAATTGTACTGTACATATAATTTATCTTCTATAAAATATATTTACTGTTATAAAATATTCCTTTTATTCAGTATAAATTTCAATAAATAAATAATGAGAGATTTATATATTATGTTCTTTTTTTGTTAATATTCAAATTATGACCATTTAAACTATAGTATTTAATTTTTTAAGATTAAGTGATAAAAAATAAATATAAATAATATTAAAATCTTTTAATCTCTTTTTCAAAACAGCTGAATTATCTATCAATCATAAATTAGTAATTAATTTTAAATAAAATATAGCATATAAAAAGCTAGCTCGTGATATTAATAAATATTATTAATTGATAATATTTATTCCATTTAAATAGATAAATAATTAGTATAATGATTTAAGATATTATTAAATTGAAACATAATTGTATAATATTATTTATTTATTTATTTATTTATTTATTTATTTTATGTTATAAAATATTAAATATTATAGATAAAAATTTCTAATATTAATATTTTAAATTTATGGGATAAATTATATCGTTCTATTTCATTAATTCAACAATAATAAACAAATAAGCAAGCTGATGTTTAATTATTTAAAGAAATAAAATATAAAATTAAAAATAATAAAATATTTAAAAGTAAATAAAAGTTGTATTAATATTATTTCTTGAAATATTTTAAAAATGATAACAGATATGGGAACAACTAAAGATCATATAAATATTAAAGTAAGTAAATATGATATTTTATATTATTCATATATTATATTTTATCACAATCAATAAATTTTTCAAGAAATTGTGTTTATTACTTTTTTTATAATGAGTCTATATTTATAAAAAAAAGTGAATGTCTTCAATATTAAGGAAATTATTATTATGCTATCAAGTTAAAGATATTTTATTTTTATAGACCAATTTTTTTATTTCTATAAAATTATATAAGAGCGTCAAATATTATATTATATTTTGCAAATTATTTTTTAGTCTATAATTCTAATCTTATTGCTTATAACTATTTCATTATGCTAAGGACCGTACTCATTTACTATTGGGCCTTAAATAAGATATAAACTAGGTAATACAATAATTATATAAAAATAATATTTTTAATGTGAGTTTTTTTTAGATTAACTGAGCAGTGATATTTTAGTTTCTAGAAATAATTTATAAGTTTATGTGACTTATACAAGCGGTGATATAGAAAAATTCAACATTGATGGAAAAAACCTAACTTCTGTTGGAAAGGCTAGTATTTGTCCCACAATAATAAGCCAAAGATTTTCCTCAAATGAAAATCTTATTTACTATAGTTGCGGAACAAGTGGAGTTGTTGTGTTAGACAATTAATCACTGCAAATATTATAAAAATAACTCAATTTCAGCTATTTTACCTAAATTATAAACAATAAATTGTACTCTAGTTTTTAAAGGGGCTTGTATATATACAGTATTCAGGGGAACTAATAAATAGAATTTTATTAAAAAATAGAAAATGACTAAATTGGGGAGTCATAATATTTTGCAATATCACCTGATCTAAAATTTTTGTTTTAGGGAAATTCGATTCACTTCTAAGGTAATACTAATTATTAATATATATATAAAGATGCTTTAATTAATATTTCCAATTTGATAACTATTATTTAATACAATATCAACAAAAAACTCTAATATAATAATTTAAACTCATATTTTTTTATAAACAATTAAAAGTTACTGATATATCTAATCCTTCAACTCCACAAGTAGTGACAAATGATATTTTAAAAGGTGGATATGGTATTAAACATATAGTATTGCATCCAAATAAAAAATAGTTTTTGTACCTACCACTTGGGCTTAAATTGTAGCTATTGATTATAGCAAATATGAAGGAAAGTCATATCCTGTCTAGTTTAGTTATGATGGGATATATATAGATGAAACAAATTCCAAAAAAATGACTTATGGATTTCTGCAGATGGAAATTACTTATTCAACTCATAGGTTGGATAGGGAATTATTGTTTTAGATTGTACTGATATAACAAATATTTTCGTTTACTAAAAGCTAGACATATTTGGAACATTATAAAGAATATTTTTAATCCCTGATTAACTCAATTTTCTATACGTAAATATATCTAGTATTGCCATTTAAAATTTATCTTGAAAAATTTAATTTGTTTATTAATTATAAGGTTTTATTTTAGACAAGTACATCTAAGGAATTATTAATTTATTAGAGATCATATCCTTAAGATGTAGAAATAAACTTATTTACCAGAGGACACAGTATAAAATGGAAAGGTGAAAATACTAAAGAATAATGGCCATGGGAATAACTATTTACCCATAACTATTCAAGATTTTATGTTTGTCATGGAGTTGATGGTTTAATTTTATATGATTCAACTAAACTGCCTTTATTAATAAAGCTTAAGTCATATGTAGATCCCGAAATTTAGGGATTATCATATGTATTTACTGTTAAACCTCTAATTGGAAATGAAAATATTTTACTAATTGGTATTAAAAAAATAATAAAAATATAATTTTTCTACTGAGAAAAATCTAAATTATATTTCAATATAGGTAATTACTAAAACCATGGATTCTTCATATTAAATTTAACAAATTATTAAACTCCTATAGTTTTATACCATATGAAAATACCTAATAATGGAATAGTATATCATTTATTGACCTTTACTACAAATCCACACAAAATAGTCATATCGACTAAACGAAGCATTTATATTATGGATATAAAAGATTAAACTAAGCCTTTTATTTAATCTAATTTTATTGATAACTATAAGTCACTTGATTAAGATGGTTTGTTTATATCTCTTTCTTAAGAAGAAAAGTATATATTTGGAGTAGATAATACTTTAGGAAAAATATTTACAGCCAAAATATCTGATGGTAAAATAAATATTAAAATTATCATTTATTCAACATCAAAAATTTTTTTAGATTTTTCAAGTATAAGTGTTGTATCTAACTTAAAAATAAACGCTCCAAGATAAGTAATATAATCTAAAAAGCATGGTTAAAAAGTTTATGTATTGAGTGCTTCAGATGGACTGTTAATTTATGATATTGGAAATAATTACACTGAATTTAATAAAATATCTGAGTTAAAATTGGAAGGAAACATGCTTTCTATGGGTGTATACGAAAATGATAATGTTATTTTTATAGGTAAATTATTTATTTTGTAATACTATTTTAATACACTACTTTTTAAATACCATAAATAGCTTCCACAATAAAAAGTACCATGATGACTGTGGATATTGCAAATATCACAAATCCTAAATTACTGCATGTGCTAAAAACTCCAGCAGAATATTCTTTTATCATAAATTATTACAAAATTCCTAACATAGGAAACTTTTTAATTATTAATACTTTTAATGGTATAAGAGTCATGCCATCAAAATTAGAAATTAAGACCAATATAGAATTTTATCAAATTAAGGAAAATTAATTATCTCCCGTTAAATAATAAAAAGGCATAATAACAGAATTCTTTGTAGGAGATGTTTTCCAAATTTAAGTTTAAAATTTGGTAAATCCCAGACAAAAAAATATCATATCTTTTAGCTATTATAACCCTGAATAACCCTCTGAATTGTTTCCTTCTAAAGAAAATATGAAATTTGATATAACAAATAAGATAATTCATGTTACAGCATCAAAATCTATTGCTGGTCTCAATACAGTTGTCGTTTAAATCAATAATATTATTTCAGTTTCAGATATAGAAAAAGAGGTGATCCATTAAATAGGAGGGGATCAAGTACAAGAAAAAAAGAAGCATAGATTGTTTACGAAGTCGCATAAGAATTGTAAAATAAAAATTTCCAACTCAATTAATAAATAAAACAGTTTTTTTTATGTTTTAAATAATTTTTTTAGTGGCTATATTGACGCAGAAGGGTATGCTAGTAAAAAATTTTCTATTGATGAAAATTTAGTTCTTGCAAGTGATTAAAATAATATGTAAAGATATGCCAAAAAACTACATCAGTTTATGAAAAAAAAGTTAATTAAGTTCCTATTAATTTCGTAATTTCTCCAAGTCTTAAATTTAATCCTAATAGAAATGATCCATAACAATCATTGAAGCGTATAATAGAAACATACGCACGTAGTTTGGAAATTTAAATATCTATAAATAGAGCATTTGGAGTGTTTTTTCAACAATAATTTTAAGGATTAGTATCTTCTTATTCAGATGACTAAAGCTAAGTTACATTAAATGGAAATACAGATGTTATCAACAGTTAAATTAGGTATAAAAATTACATATTATCGATATAAAATCATAGAAATATAATAAATTTTATTAATTATTGAAGTTCTTTGAAGTTAGAGATAGTAGATAAAGCAAATTAAAATTAAATTGAATTAAAAGTACAAATAAATGATGGATTAAATGAAAAATTTGAAAAAACATTTAAATTTTAAGAGTTAACATTTATAAAAACTAATTTAGGTGTTTAAGTATTTAATCCTTTATAAAAGCAATTTAATTAATAATATAATGATGGAGGAGTGTATGTGACAGAGTAATTTACTTTTTAATTCTCAGGGAACACGTTCAAAGATGATGATAAACTAAAATATTCGCTGTTTGTATAGGAAAATAATAAGAGAATCAAAATTACGAACTCAGTATCAGTTGACCAATGTCAATATAGTTTTGATGATGCATTAAGAACACTCAAAGGTGAATGCAAACAGGGAAAATTTGGGGGAAAAGCCACCATTGTTGTCACTGTAATTGATTTTATTTAAATAAATACACATTTTAAACTTTAATGGTATTAGGCTTCTGATGGATTTTCAAGTAACGAAGATTCTTTTTAAATAAAATATAATAAAATTCCTGTTCTGACAATTATTTATTATATTGGGCTTTTTGGATCGGGATTACTAACATTCATTGGGTTTTTTAAGTATTTTAATTTTATATAATATTATTTTTAATAAATGATCCAATAAAACAATAGATACAGAGGATTTTTCTATGGAATGTTATGCAAAAGTAAATACAGAAATGGGGACTATTTCATAATGGAGGGCGAAGAATTTTTGATATAAATAATTTTGAATAAAGACGAAATGAAAGCTGGACAAATTTTATTTGCCTAATTTTTAAAATTTATAAAAATTAATCAAATAGACTTTAATGAAATTTTCATTGATAAGAATCAAGAAAAACTATTATTTAATAAATTAAGAATCATAGAGCTTCTGAAAGCAATTAATCCTGAACTAAATCTAGAAGGGTATGCAAATTCAAATTCATTTAACTATGTCATTTTTAAATCCCTAGCATGTCAACACTTGATTAAGCAAAAGTAATATGGGAAAGAAAGGGAACTTTTTAAAAAGTTAATGCAATTTCCACTAAGAGAAACAAGACTCCATAAGGATAGATGGTACGAGTTGTATACTGAGATTCTTCCGGTACAAGTTGTAGATTGGCAATCCTGCACTCCTTCAGTTTCATTTAAAACTGATATAATTTTTTAAACGATGAACTTGATATTAAAAAATAAATAATACTCTAAGGTACCTGATAAAATGACATCACTTTATATATTTGATAATATAAACACAGGAAAGAAATATAAAATAGAAGAAAATGAGTTATATTAAGTTTTATATGACTAATCAATAGAATTTCCTGATTATAATCTTAATTTAATTCTCAATATGATTTATGTCTATGCGATTGGTTTAACACCTGTCTCGTGGTGGAGTTTGAAATTTACGCGAGGATAATGTATAACTTAAAGTACACAAAAAATTAAAATAGCTAGGGTAAATATATTTTTTCATTTTACTTTAATTTAAATCGATTTAAATAATAATTTTAATATTTGTAATATATTTTTAGGCTTTACGAAAAAGAAATAACATATTAAACCCAATTTTAGCTTGTTTTAATTTAGATTACTTAGACATTCCATTCAGTTAAAATATGCCTTTACCTTCATGGTGTGGATATAAATTTCATCACAATGTAATTGAAATATTTGGGAAAATACCAGAAAACGTCTCTCACCAAGAGAGAAAAAAAATTATGTGATTCGTATTGATGACATTAATAATTTAACAGTAAGAGAATTTCATTTGAAGTAAGTTGACCGAATAGAGGAGTGCAGCTAGTAGTTACTTATGAAAAATATGGAAATTGACCCCAGTCTTTTAGAGTAAGATGAATTAGAAATTAAAGATAGTGAAAGAAAATAAGAAAAGAAATACACACAAAATAATTGTTATTCTTAAAAAAAACTTTCCAACATAATGAGGGCTGCAACTCTTAAAAAAATATAAAAAACCCTGTAATAAAATGACTTATCATAACAAAGATTGAGAAAAACTACTGTAAATTAAGAACTTGAGTCATAAGATGTGTCTATTTAAATGGAATAAGATAATCTATCAAATGATATAAGCGGAAGGATTTATTAGTGTAATATAGATGTATAATCTGAAAGAGAAATAGAAGAGGAATATAAACAGGGTGAAAGCTATTAAAATATTAATTTTGCTAATAGATCAATAAATAGAAGTTATGATAATTCTATTTTGTCACCATTTTATCATAAATAAGAAAAATAAGATAAGTATAAACTTTAAAATACTGTTTAACCAATTAGTTCTAATGGAACAATAGCTTCATCTGCCGATATATTATGAATAATTTATAATTAATTAAAATAAATATAGTCTAGAACAAATTTTTCTATTTAACATATTTATATAAATTATATCAAGAATATTTATTTATGTTTATACCACTTTTTATCATTAAATTACAGAAATTTTCCAAATTAAATTATAAAAATATAGAGAATATATGATTAAACTCTTATTTTTATAAATTTTCTATTAATTTTTTTTAATTAGTAGTTCTTAATTTACTTTATTACAATATAACTCTAGTTTATATGTTATTAATATGAAAATTAATATGATATAATTTTTTCAAGACAATCATCTTATTAATTTAATATCACTCTCTAAAGTTTGTATATATATCCTCTTAGTTTGGTACATACAATAATTAGTAAAGTTATGTCTCTTTAATCCCTAAAAATTAACAAACTCTATAAAATTTAGTAATAATAATATTGAACATATAATAATAATATAAATATTAAAATAAAACAAAAAAATTCCTAAAAAAAAAATAATAAAAAAATTCATAAAATATCGCTATTTAGAAAAGGAAAGAAAATATTAAATATCTAAATAAAAAATTCCTATTATAATAGAATGAAAAATCCTTCAATTTTAATAAGAGTAAATTATTAAATAATAAATTCTTATAACAGACTTTATACAGATCATTGTTATTTCTAATTAAAAACATTACAATTTATTGTATAATAATCAAAATAAGAATAAAATAAATCTATCATAATTTTCAGAATTTTGAATAGATATTGCTTAGAAATATATTTTTTTTTTAACAAATTCTTTATTTATTTAGTTGTATTTTATAGTTTCTATTTATAAATAATACCTCCATTTAATTATATATTGTTTTATTCATATGTTAGAAATTAATAATAAAACTGAAGAATTTATATCAATTTAATTTTTAGTTTATTATAAAATGTCTATTCCTATCAATGATTAACTGCAAAGAATTTTACTCTTTCTCTATTGAACCTTAAATTAAATATTAGCTAGGTAAATTATATTTTCATTAAGTAGTAATCCACTTCACTAAATTTTCCTTTAGATTTATTAAGTACTGATGTTCTAGCTTCTAAGAATAACAAGGAAATATATACTAGTTATACCAGCGGAGATATGGAAAAATTCTCTGTTTAAGGAAATGTCTTAAAATCAGAAAAACTAATGAATGTTTGTGGTAATATTTTACAAATGAAATTTAATACATAAGAAACACATATATATGTTTGTTGTGGAGATCATGGCCTTAAAATATTATAATCTGTAGACTTAAAAATATTACAATATATTTCATAATAAACATTTTTCATATAAATTGTGAATAATAAGCTTTATGCTAGTTATAATAAAGGTCTGAATATTTACTCCATTACCCCAACTAACAATTTAAAATACGAATCAAAAATAGAAAGCAATGATATAGGGGAATCTCTATTCTTTTCAATTTCTCCAGATGAAAAATTTTTGTTTTAGGGAAACACTATACATTTCTAAGGTAATAATATAATTTATTTTTATTAATAACTTATAATTTAGAATTAGTATTAAATTATTTACCTAAAAATATATGCAGTTGAAATCAATTTAATAATCTAATATATTTAATAAAGCAAAACTAATATAATATATAATCAAAATATCTAAATAAATAATATCATTCTGAAGTTAAATTGATTATATTTAATATTTCTAAATAATTTAAAAAGCTCAAAATATAATTAATTAATAATTAGAAATACACTAATATTGTTGAAACTCTTCAATTTAGTGATAAAAATTTCAATAATTTTTAATATTCTAAAAAATTAACAATTCCATAATTTAATAAACTAATACCTATAATTCTATTATTTTATTTAGAATAAAACAAATGTATATTGTGATAAAATTATTTTTCATCTAATAAAAAGCAAATATTTTTTATTGATTATTTAGTTACTGATATTATTAACCCACAATCTCCCTAACTTGTTACCAGAGATATATTGAAAGGAGGATATGGTATAAAGCATGTTATCTTGCATCCAAGTAAATAAATTGTATTTGTTCCAACATATTATGCATAGATAGTTGCAATAAACTATGGAAAGTATTATGGAAAATCTTATCCGATGGATTTTAGTTACGATGGAATTTTTAAAGACGAGACAAATTCTAAGAAAAACGATTTATGGATTTCAGGAGATGGAAACTTTTTATTTAACACGTAAATTGGTTAAGGAGTTGTCATTATAGACTGCTCTGATATTACTAATATGTATGTATATTAAAAGTTGGATATTTTGGGTACCCTTTAAAAAATGTATGTAAATATGAATTAGCTTTCTCATATTTATGTAAAATAAATTAATTATTATGGTATAAATTGGATATTAATTTCTTATATACAGTTTTTATTTTAGACCTCAACTTCTAAAGAAATATTAGTTTATACCAGAACCTATCCTTAATAAGTAGAAATAAACTTATTTACGAGAGGACATAGTCAAAAATGGCATGATCCTAATTTCAAAGAATAGTGGCCCTGGGAATAACTATTTACTCATAATTATACCCGATTTTATGTATGTTATGGAGTTGATGGCTTAGTATTATATGATTCCACTAATTTACCAAAACTTGGAAAATTAAAACAATACTTAGATCCATTAATACCAGGGTTGACTGCCGCCTATACAGTATAACATGTAGTAAATAATGAAAATATAATTCTATTAGGTAATAATAGTTTTGATCCAATTTACAATTTTGCAATATGAAAACTAATTAATTTTTATTACACATAGGGAGTTATTAAAATAGAGGTTTTTATGTGCTAGATCTTACAAACTACTAAGTTCCCAATGTATTATTTGATATGAATCTCCCAAATAATGGAATTGGTTATAATATAATAACTTTTAAAAAAAACCCTGGAAAAATCTTGATATCAACTAAAAGAAGCATTTTTGTTATAGATATTAATAATTTATCATAGCCATCCATATAATCAACATTAATTGATACTTATACGTCTATAAATAAAGGGTGCTTGTATATATCCCTTTCTGCAGATGAAAAATATGTATTTGGAGAGGATCAAAATCTTGGAAAAATATTTACCGCTAAAATATCAGATGGTATACATTTTATAATAAAGACTTACTTATTTACTGATTTATATATTTATTAGATTTTTCAACAATTACAATCATATCAGAGAAGAAAATTAATGCTCCTAGATAGATTATTAAATCTTAAAAACACCACCTATTAGTATATGTTCTCAGTTCTTCAGATGGTCTTATAATATATGATATTGGGAGTAGCTATATGGATTTTAAACAAATATCTCAATTAAAATTATAGGGTAACATGCTTTCTATGAGTGTTTATGAAGATGAAGGAATTGCATTTATTCGTAATAATAAATAATATTTAAAATTGATATTTACGAATTAATATAATTAAAATGAAATTTTATTTTGATCAGCCTCTACAATCAAAAATACATTATATACTATTGATATTTCCAACATAACAAATCCTTAGATGTTACATGTTTTAAAATCTCCTGCAGAGTATTCCTTCATAACAGGATATTATAAAATCCCAACCAAAGGAAATTTTTTAATATTATGCACTTTTAATGGCATTCGTATAATGCCTACTCAACTATAAATAAAAACTAATATTGAGTTTTATAAGAAAATTGATAATTTTCTAGAACCTGTGAATAATTAGTCTGGACTTTTTATGGAATTTAAAGTTGGAGACGAATTTTAAATTTAGGTTTCAAATTTGATAAATCCTAGCCAAAAACACATTAATTCTTTTCATTACTATTCGGCAGAACAGCCTTCAGAATTATATTCTTCAAAAGAAAATATGAAATTCGATTTAACTAACAAAATAATCTATGTTACGGCTTCAAAACTTATTTTAGGTTTAAATACTGTTATTGTTTAAGTAAATAACCTAATAACTGCAGATGATATACAAAAAAATTTATTCATTTAAGATGGGTAGAATGAGGATTAGGAAAAATAACTTTCCCTTAGTATCTTTTAGACAGCTTAAGAATTGTATTTAAGAATTTTTATTTATATTAATACCATCAAAAATGTATTAAAATTTTATTCATAGTGGCTATATTAGTGCAGAAGGATATCCCACAAAAAAATTTGATATCGATGAAGTCGTAATCTTGGCTAGTGAGACCAATCTGCAATAATATGCTAAATAACTTCATGTTTTTATGAAATCCAAAGTTAACTTAGTACCCATTTATTTCTTAATCTCTCCCAGTTTAAAATTTAACCCTGCTAACAATGGGGAGGGAGATACTAAAATAGTAGAAACTAATGCTAATTCATTAGAGATTTCTTTTAAAATAGATAAATCAAATGGAGCATTTTTTAAATAATCATTTTAAGGTCTTATTGTTTCATATTCAGGAGATTAGACATAAGTTACTTTGAATGGAAATGTAAATGTGCTAAATAATTTTCTAGGGTATTTAATATCATTATTTAATTTATTTAGCATTATTAATAAAATAAATTTGTATTTTAGAGAAATCAAATTAGAAATAAAAGATAAAAATTAAATGGATAATATTGATATTATGGTGTATATGAATGATTAATTAAATGAAATTCTATCCTAAAACTATAAGCTTAGTGAACTTAGCTTTCTTAAATTTAATAAAGAAGTTTAAATTAATAACAAATTATAGAAATAATTTGATTAATAATTTAATGAAGGAAAAGTATATATAAATGAATAGTTTTCATTCTAGTTTGATGGGAATACATTTTAGGATGATGATTAGCTCAATTACAAATTATATATTAAAAATAGCTCTAAAAACTTGATTCTTGTGACTAATTAAGTTTCTCTAGACCAATGCACCTATAGTTTTGATGAACAAGTTAGAACTTTTAAAGGATAATGTGCGTAAGGAAAGTTTGGAGAAAAAGCCACTGTAGTTGTAGAGGTAAATTGTCTATATATATATAATTGGCAGGTCTATTTTATTTATATTTTAATGAATAAAAATATAGGCTTCTGATGGGTTCACATCTGAGACAGACTCTTTTATTATACATTATAATAAAATTCCTGTTTTACTAATTTTTTATTATATTGCTGTTTTTGGTTCTGGATTATTGACATTTATAGGATTATTTAAGTAATTTATTTTATTAATGAATTATATTATTTTTTGGTACGAACATTTTTTTATAAAAATAGATATAGAGGATAACTTTATGGGATATTTTGTAAAAGAAAATATTAAAATGGCAATTTTTACATCATGGAGGGGTAAGAATTCTTAATACAGATAATTTTAAACAAAGAGGAAATGGCTGCGGGTTAGGCATTGTTTAAACATTTTCTGAAATATTTAAAAAAAGAAAAGTTAGATCTATCAGTAGTTTTCATAGATTAAAGAATTGATAAGTTATAGTTTGATAGAGAAAATGTTATTTCCCATTTAACTAAAATATCTCCCGATTTAAATTTGGAAGGATATCAAAGTGAAAGATCTTTTAATTACATGATTTTCAAATCTTTGCTTTTGCACCACTTGATAGGTTTAAAAAAATATCGTGAAGAGAAGGAATTATTATTGTAACTTGAGAAATTTCCTTAAAGAGAAATTAGCATTCACAAAGATAGATGGTATGAATTTTATGTATAGATCTTTCCTAATGAAATAATTGACTGGCACCAGTGTACTCCAAACATAAAATATAAAATGGATTCAATTTTCTCAACTCTGGATATAATAACTAAAAACTTTAATGAAAAAAAATCGAAAAATTAATAATAATAGCAATAGTAAAAAAGAGTAGATTCCGCGAAAATTATAATAGAAGATGAAGATTAATTACTAGATTACATTATGAAAAAGCAAATTGAATTTCCTGACATTAACTTATTGTTGATTTTAAAATTAATTGAGGTATATGCAATTGGATTGACTCCAATTTCCTTTTGGAGCTTGAAATTTACCAGGGGCCAATGTATTACTTAGTCTATATAAAAAATTAAAATCGCAAGGGTAATATAATAAGAATTATTGAAATATATAATTTAATTTTATAAATCATTTTCATCAAGGCTTTAAGGAAAAGAAACAATATTCTGAACCCTATCTTAGCATGTTTTAACATGGATTATTTAGACATTCCCTTTAGTTAAAATATGCCTCTCCCTTCTTGGTGCGGGTATAAATTCCACCATAACGTGATAGAAATCTATGGATAAATACCGGAAAATGTGTCTATACAAGACAAGAAAAAAAACTATGTAATTAGAATAGATGACATAAACAATCTTACTTTGAGAGAGTTTCATCTTATCTAGGTTGATAAAATGGAAGAATGTAGTTAATAAATTTTAGTCCAAAATATGAATTTTAGTTTTCCTCCTTCTGAAAGCAAATACTATAGTAAGAACAATACAAAATAGAGAGGATATTCATAAGTAAATATTAAAGTGTTATTTTTAAAATATTGCTAAAATTAAATACTAAACCTTCTATTCTTTATTATTAGGATCAAACTAATAGAATGCCCTCTATAAATATATAAAATAGCCATTCTGTTCATAAAAAAGTAAAGCAAGAGAGTATAAGATAAACTGACTACTGCATCGAAGATCCTGATTCTTAATGCCAAATATTTAATTAATAGAATAATCAATCATATAGTGATATATAGAACCACTCTAAATTTAAGTAAAATTCTAAAAATGTGAGCATTATTGATTTAGATTCAAATCCAGTAATTGAGCTAAAAGATTAGCAAAATGAATAATATTAAGAGTCAGAAAGAGAGGTTGAAGATGAGATAAAAGTAGGAGAAAACATTGATAATTTTGCATTTGCTAATAGATCAATAAACAAAACATTTGATATGGAGTTGTTTTCACCAGAAATAAACAGTGCTTTTTCCACAGAAAGAAATAATTTATTCAAAAGCAATTAACATAATTTAGCCAGTCCTCAAAAAATTCTTACAGGTCAAACTTCTAGTGAATGATTAAAATAAATACTAAACTTACTAATATATTTAATTATATATAACTTATAATATATATACAAATTTAATTTTTGACTAAAGTATATTTATCAATTAATTATTAAGCTAAGTTTAAATATTGAATTTTTATAAATAATTCGTACAGTAATAATAAACTATTAATTATTTGTAATTTAATACAAATACCCAATTTTAAAGATAAATGGAAAGTTTTAAGGCAATAAAATCCGATTAGAAACTTAAAAATGAAGATTTAGGCCATTTGCATTCATAAAGAAAAGAATAGATAAATTCTCTAAATGTAAATAATGATGAAACAATGGTAAATTAAGGAAACTACTTAGATAGATTTAGAGAATAATCAGAATAACTATATAACAAAAGCAAAAATATTATTTATTTCTCTATTTTTCTGTAGTTTACTATATTTTGCTTCTCTGCAGCTTTATCATTTTAATTTATTTTTTTATAATTTTGTGGTCCTACTTTTCTCATTTGTGGAATACCAGCAGGAATCATAATATTTTTTCCTTTGGTAGTAAATAACCATCCTAGAGATGCCAAGTTTATTTACTATATTATTTCAGCTATAATAATGACAATCGTCTTACTTATAAATATCGCTGTTATTCTGAAAATAGAATCACACAGCAATTGCAGTTTTCAATTATGCAGCAATAAAATATCTATAGGAAGTACTAATTTCATAAAAAATTATTCATAGTTTTATAAGAAATAAGTTTATATATTGTTTTATTATTAGAATTTATAAGCTTTTTAAAACGGCAAAAAATCGCTAAAAAATCTTGTGGAAATATCAAAGACTTAATAAGGTATAAAAGAAATAAATATTATGCGGATTAAATGGTTTTATTTTGTACTTAAGACAATAATAATGTAGAATATTGCGGAGAAATATTAAAAAATGACGAAGATGATAATTAATATATTTTTGATAAATTTACAATATTCAAATAAAATACCTCCTCAATTCTAATTTATTTAATGATGATTTTATTATTTCTATTCATAAATATTACTATTTATTGGGTAATTTAGTTAAGGAAAAATCAGGTTCAAATATCTAAAATATACGATATTTCTAATCCATAGATATTAGATAATATTAATAATAAATTAGCAAATTAGTCTGTAAATTAAATTAAATAAGAAACTATGAGAAGAGATTCATTTAAAATAACTAAAAAGAAGATGTTATAAGTGACCCCTATTTAGGATTTAAAAATTAATGATATATAAATTTACAAAAAATAAATAATCAAATAATTAATATTTATTAAAATTTAATTTTTACCTATATATATATTCTTTACATTTAATATAATATGTATAAATTAATGTTATAATATTCGTAATTAGCAGTAATTTTTATCAGGTTTGTACAGAATAAATATCAATATATTTTATTTCGTAGATATATTACTACAGCATAAATCTATTTAATTTGTAATTAGAAAATTATTTTATTTCAGAGAATATCAAAAAATTATATGAATAATATGATTCCATAAAACGAAATTTTATAAAAGCTAGAAGAAGTAAAGTAGCTAGGATTTGTATTTGGAAAAGAATTAGAAATGTTCATTGGAGGAAAAATGTATTTAATTTTTAAAATAGTTATAATTCAGAATAGAATAAATTATATTCAAAAAAAATAATTATAGCTAACAAATCTAGATTGAAAATCATATGAAACTGAGAGCTTTAATTAGTTTAATATCACAATCAACAAATCACAGCTAGTATAAAGGAGTAATATTTATCAAAAACTATAGATTTTCTCATTTAGATTTAATTATAATATAACAGAAAAATGTTGATCCCTTATTATTCGAAATATACATTTAAATCATACAATAGTATCTTGAAAATGAATATCAAATTTTAATACTATCATTAGTGAGGAGGTAATTATTTTTATTATTATTAAATATATTTTCAGATCAATTAAAAATGAATAATCATTGCTCTTTTTATTTATAGGAACTTTTAAATAAATATCATACAAAATACTATGATTTTGCCTTTTTCACTCATAATTTGAAATTACTTTTTCAATATTTAGATAATTTTTACACTAAAGGTCTAAAAATAGATTTGGTTACTAAGGCCTATACTATTTATAGAAAATAATTTTGGGAGAAATTAGAAAACGATAGATTATATTCAATTTTACATAATATGCTTTTCAATAGATTGAGGTACAGAAAAATATTTTATAAAAATAAAAAAAATATATAATTTTTTAAATTCACAGAAAGGGTATTGACATTCCTTCAGATGGAGTTAAAACTATTATCTAGATGTATCATAAAATGGGATTTAATGAATAATATGAAGGAATTATTATAAAAAATGAAGTAGGCAATTCATCAAAATTAATAATTTGTGCAGAAGAAATATAGAGTTAATGCTATTATAAATAAAATTTTGAAAACAAATTAATTTAATCTCTGCAAGATTATTATAGACCATTAATAGAGTAAAAAATATTAATATTATAGTTATATTTTAATTGCTTCGATTAAATTTTACTATATTATAATAGCTAATGGATAAGCCTACCTTGCACTGAATATATGGACCATATCGAAAAAGTATTGGCGCAGGTAATTCTAAATAATAAAATTAAGAAGTTATAAGTATTATATTTTAAAATACTATTGAAAAAGGAATAAGCTTGGTGCTAACAATATTACGTTTTTAGTGAATAATCAGTTATGGCCAAATTATAAGAAATTTTTATTTCTCAATAAAGTAAAATCTTAGCTTAAAAAGAGGGTTCTGGGATTTTATATATGCTTACAGAAAAATAATATAAGAATTTAGCAAAAATTTACCAATTTTTTAACTTGACAAAAGAAGTTAGAAAATAATCCTTTTTTAACATTACAGAAATTGTAAATTATAATTTTGATTTTCTTTATTATCTAATTAATTGAATATAATTATTAAAATAACATAGTTTAGAAATTATATAACTGATTAAGGAAACAATGTTAATGAACATATTGTCAGTGAAAAAAATAATAAAAAATTGTAGATAGAGATCTAACAAAAATTTATTTTCAAAAATTGTTAACTATTTTGTAAATTTACTTTATTTATAATTATTTTATTTATTTACTTTTTAAATTATTTTATTGCAAACTTTCTAAAGATAAGAATGCAATTAATTATGTGAAAAAGTATTTAAATATGATATTGAAATATAGAATACAATAGATTAGTCATTTTAAATAATATTAAATGGTGCGAGTTATGATTTTGTTCCTTATTATTTAGCGCTTTATTCCGATGAAATACTGAAAACTACATAAAATTATGATGGTAATAAATTATTAAACTCAAAATTAAGTATCAGAATCTAAAATATAAATAACATTAAAAGATTAATAAATTGAAGAAAAATTGCAAGAAATCTTTGTACTATTTCGTTATTTATTTCAAAGAGATGAGTTTTTTTAAAATTTAAAAGATAATTTTAATAACGATTATTAAATTAATCCAGCCTAAATTACGATTCAGAAAAATTATTAATTTCTAAATTTAAAGTAAAAATTAATTATTATTATTATTGGTAAAAATATTATTGAAATTAATATTAATTAGGGAGAAGGTAATTCTCTTAATATGTAATAATTGGAAAAAATGTTTAAAGATATAATGGAATCTAAACAATTTACAGAGATTTATAAAAAAAATTATTAGAAATATAAAATATAGATTTGGAAGTTAAAATTTTAAATATAAATTGGATCATAAAAAAATATGATGAAGATTAAGTGTATTATAATTATTTTAAATTTTTTTTTTCAATATAATTATAATTATATTTTTATTTATACTAAGAAAACTTCCATTATAAGTTCTATAAACACAGGAATAATTAATAAAAATTTACCAATCGAAATTTATGCAACATCACGTGGAAATTGTATATAACATGGGATCTTGTGAACTTAGTTTAAAAGGAAAAGATGGAAAAGATGGAAAAAAAAGTAAATAATTACTAAAAAATAATTAAATTTATTAATTTTAATGTATATAGTTTTAGAATATTTTGCACAACCTATTAGATGATCATTTTATTTCATCTTCAAAATTAATATCGTTTGGGAATAACTTACAAATAATTAAGAGAATTAACAGGAATTAATTCGGAAGAATTTGAATTTAATTTATTTTATTTAATTAAAAATAAAATTTGTATAAGAGAAAATAAAGAGACTAATAAAAAGATATAGCCTGGTGAAAATATAGTATTAAATTATAACTATATGAATGATAAAATAAAAGTTACAGTAGAGCCAAGTGGAACTATGAAAAAAAAAAGGATGATTAATTAGAGGATGATAATAAAAGTATATTTATTTTTTATGTTACTTTTGTATATATAAATCTAATTACTTATATATAGATAAGGATAAAAGTGATATCTAAATTGAAAGGGAATATGTTATTTAATCAATTATTGTAAAAATAATGAAATAGAACAGAAAAATGAAGCATAGAGACTTAGAAATGGAAACAAAAAGATTAATTATAAACTTTAAAATGGATCCTAAATAGTTTAAAATACAAATAGATAGTTTAATTGACAGAGATTATATCATGAGAGATAAAGAAGATATGAGCGTCTATTAATATATTCCATGAATGTGTTTATTTTTATATATTTAAATTTATCATTTCATTAGCAAAATTTAATAAAATTATGGAGTAATTAACTAATTATATTTATATTTTTATATATTATATAAATTTTAAATTCTCTCAATCATTAATCTTGATACATTTTTCTTATTTTGGTTACGATTTAAATATAGTTTTCCCAGTTATCTTTTAGTTTCTTTTTAGTAATATCGGAGATACATCTAGAGCTGGCAACATGGATTTAATCTGGCATTTCTATGCAGTCTCCTTTCAAAATACATTATAAAATTTCTTCTGAAGTCTTTTCACTTTTAGCCATGAGTTTGATAGTTTTATGGAAGGCCGGACAGCTTAAAAATGATTCCATATGTCCAGATAGAGAATTATTAATACAAAGATAGAAAGGACATTTAGGAGCCATACAAGCATTTTTTAGCAAATTACTTACTGTATTAAATTTATATTAATCAATTTACTTCTCTTTTCCCAATTGTTTCAGATTTGTTGCTAGTTAATCTTTAGTCATAGGAGTGACAAATTAGTGAGTATCTATCATGTATTCAGTGAACTATGTATTCAACACTTTGAAGGTATCTTCGAAAATTGTATTGTTCTACAATACATTTGACTAAATTTCAGTAGATATTTCTTCCATAACTTATTCAAGGTCTCTTTTCATGTCGGTTTTGTTTCTTTCAAATGAATTTCTGTATTTGTAGGCGTGTCTGAGCCACAGAATGACATTTTTTTCGGAAAATAATTCCTAGTGCATTTTTTCAGACTCTGTAGGATCTGTTTCACTGTCAAAGAAGAAGTATTTAGAAATTTATTCAAGTTTTTTAAGTGAAAATTTCCCCTCTTTCATGAAAAACAGCTTTTCAAAGCTAAGATTGGCCGAAAAGTCTATATCCAATACAATTTTGGTGCTCACAACTCTTTTTGTTAACTCATTTCTAATTTCTTAAATGGTATAGAATTATTTGATGGAGGGAAAATCTTCAATCAACTTTTTAGCGTACACAGAAAAGTCTAGTTTCTTGAGGGCTTCTTTATTTTTCAATTCAAAGAATGAAGATATTTTTACGTCTGTGGGGTAGAGTCTTCCGAAAACATCCGCGAAAATGGCATCTAAAATTTTTAATCTAACTTCAGTTTCCTTAACGGCCCCTTCTCTATACAAGTAGTATAGTACAAGCAAAGCCTTAGACAAATCTTCACATTTTGTGAGACTATCGGGATGGTCAGTAACGGTAGCCATTCTGGGGTTGTTTAATAGAGCTTCTGCATATTTCTTAAATCCGGAAGATTAGGAGTAAGTAATTTTGGTGGTGATATAAATTTTATCCAATAAAGCAGTTTTCCAAGTACTATTTTCAACCTCTGATCCGAGTAAATAAACAAGTGTATTGGCTAAAAGAGCAATGTAAGCATTGTCGTAACAGGTGTCTGCATTCTACATTACATTAAAAGTCATCAAAATGGAGTAGATTTTGCTTGTAATGAGGGGCTTTAAATCTTTATCTTTTTCTCCGAAAAGAGGCAAAACAGCATTCACAATTTCCTCTTCATCATTTCCTGTTTTTAATTTTAATTCGTTGTTTTCTGAAGCTTGCAGAGAAACTGTATCGATGACCTAATATTATAATGAAAATTTTATGTTTAATTCATTTAATTTTATAATTAATTTACATTGTGATGTTTGGCTATTCCTAATACATTCACCATATAGGGATTAATCATACTTCCATCAGATCTTTTAAGACGAATAGCATGACCAACTAGAGGAAGAGCCTCCACCAAATCATACTAGGAGGGACATAGTTTAATTCCCTAAATGAAATCAGTTTCGAGGAATACATCCTTTTAGTTTTGGAGAGAAATGACTGAATGCTCTTGATCGCTTTCAGGATTTAAAGTTGTGTTGGAGAAAATTTCAACGAATTTTTATTTTGCAACTAAATAATCATCAACAGTGAGACCTGAAATCATGATGGCCTTTCCATGATATTTTCCCAATTTGGTTCCAATGGCAAGTCTCTTGGCAGCTTCTTATTCACTTAGTTTTTCCAAAATATTTTCTTCATTGAAGGCTTTGAATTCCTTAACAAGAAGATTAAACTCTTTTTCAATACCACTTTACATTTTTTTGAGCATTTTTTGGTGGAAAGTGGTTTTTTGTATTTGTTAAATGTTTCCACATCCTAATCCGAGGAAATCTTATTTCCATTGATTTATGATTTCTAAGGCCTTTTTAGCGTAGTCTTTGACATCTTTTTTAAGAGAAACGAGTGAGATTTCACCTTGCCATTATTTCATAATTTCTATCATATCAGGGTAGTGTAGAGCTCCCTCCAAAGCCTTGTAAACTTGTCCATTTTCAGTACATACTTCCTTACTTTCACTTATAATCCATGAGTTTTCATAGGCGTAGTCTTAGGACTGGCTCCAAGGAAAAGGCTTGACAAGCTATTGCTTTTAAAAGCGAACCTTAGCCTGGTGCTAAAGAATGGGTTTAATTGATTAAAAGTTTACTTCCCAATCTTCTTTTTAGTAGGGTTCTGAGATCAAAAACACGGGAGGAATATTATTTTCTCCTGAGTGATACATATCTCTGAGCTTCATGGCCAAGAAAGTGGGGAATTAAGACCCGACTCCAACAGTAATGAAATTAATTTTTACATATTTTTTAATGTCCAATCTTATCTTTTCTAATCGTTTTTCTATATCATTCATATTATTATCTTGTCCGTCAGAAATAAACAGAATTGTGATATTATCCTAAGTTATTTCTAATTTCAGTTTTTAATTTACAAGCGTAAATCCCCTTCCAATATCTGTAGTCGCTCCTCCATAGTCATAGATTCTGTCTGTTATCACCTAGCAGTTTTTCACATCCATAGCTTGACTACTGAAAGTAACTAGATGCTTATCCTTAACATCCTAAGTGAATTGATTCCACACAAAGGAAACATGTTTCCAATAGCTGGACATAGATCCTGAGGAATCGATCACTCCGATCAATGTTGAGTCTTAAAATTTATTTCCAGCTTATCCTATTTTTATTAAATGAGGTGTTCTTTTTTCTTCCATTTTATCTTAATAGTAATTATTTATATTTTTTTACTTATTTTTTTATTTTTATTTTAAACGACTTTTAGTATTTGTTTTAAGACAATATAGTAGAAATAATAATAATTATATTGACAATAATATTTAGAAATAATTTTCTTTTATATTATAAAAGTACATAAATAATAACTAGTAATGTATATTATCCTAATTATTTCTGTTTCTATATGAGCTATCTAATTCAAATAATATTATAAATATTTCTTTTATAAAGTAAATAAGTCATTTTATTAAATTAGCGTCTATTTCTTTTATATAATATTGGAATAAGTTTTATTTTAACCAAATATACCCCATAGCAAAGTAACTTATGCGCGACTAAATAATTAAAACTATATATTTTGTATATTTAAATATTTTATTTATCGTATATTTTTTAAATATATGATTTTATATTTTAATATAATAAAATTTGTTTTTTTAATTATCTTTTCCTTTTAATTTTATTTCTAATTAGGATAGGATTTAATTTTTGTATTATAAAATAACTTTCAATCTTAAATATCATTGAAAAAATTCTGTGAATATTTATAAAATGAAAAATAGCATTTAATTTAGAATACCTAATATACATAGTTATTCCTTTTTATTTTATATATAATTATATACTCATAAAATTTTCAATAGATATTTTATGTATTATTATTCCCAGAATACTCTTATAATAATTAAAATGATTAATAATACATGTGGGTTTGCTGGAATTAGTAAATTCATTTTTTAAAATGTCTAATATTCACTGAGAATAATAAAACATAGTTATTTTTTAATATTATGAGGATTACTTGTAAATAATTAATGAATTTATTTACACAAATGAAGGTATTAATTTATAAAATAAATATATTAATAGACATTAAATAATAGTATGTTACATATTTTCTATTAAATAGAAAAACTATTTAAATTGAAAACTTATAAATTTATATTTTTATTAATCAAAGCAATTTTTAATAAGTACACTTAAGAATAAAACTATTTAATTTATTTTTTAAATTTTATTTCAATTAATATTTCCATAAATTATAATTAATTATAAATATTATTTTATTAATGCATATTTTTTATTTATTATTCTATATTCTTTACATATTGTATGTTATTTATTTCGTATTATAATTATAATATACTAGTTATTCAATATTATAATTAACTTATATATTAAAAAGGACAATTATGATGTGAATATTGCAAATATCACCAATCCTAAGTTATTGCATGGGCTATAACCTTAACAGACTATTTTTTTATCATTAATTATTACAAAATTCTTAAGAAGTAAAGTTTGTAATTATCAACACTTTTAATACTTAAAGAGTCATGCCTTCAAAATTAGAAATTAAGATCAATATAGAATTTTACCAAATTAAGTATACTTAATTATCCCTTGCTATATAAAAAAATATTATAATTGCAGAAATCTTTGTTGGAAATGTTTTAATAATAAAATATAAAATCGGATAAATCCCAGACAAAATAACATCATATCTTTTAGCTATTATCACACAAAATAACCTTTTGAATTATGTTATCCTCTTGTCAAAGGTATAATTTTTTTCACAATCTATATAAAATGGTTTGGAAATTCAATTAATTGTATTGAAACAGTAGCTCTGTCTACCAATATTTTATTTATAATTATTCATTATATTATAAATATTGTTTATTTAAATTAATAATTAAACTATCATATTTTACTTCCAATAAATTTTAACCAAATACTTCCGATAGCAAAATAATACTACGAGAATGAATAAAAAAATGAAGATAATACTAAATTTCGGGTCTTTATATATATATATTAAAAATTATATTCATCAAATATTTTATATCTATACGAATTATAGTAAATTTGCTACATTAATTATATTATCTTTAAAATGAATTTCCAACCGAAAATATAGCATTAATAATCCTTTCTATGCTTTAAAACAGAAAAATAACATATAATAAGTATATTTTATTTATTATTATTCCACGTATAACTTTTCAATAATTTAATTGATCAATAAGGCAATAGGCTTGCAGGAATAGCGGTAAATCTTTTTTTAATAAATCATTTAAATTAATAAAACATGGCTTTCTTTGAGTAAATATTATAAGACTTGTTTGAGTATATCTAATAAAGGTATTAGGTTAATTTAGTCTTAGAATTTTATTATAATATAAGTATTTTCAATTCAAAAAAATAATTACTAAAATATATGATTTTATATTTAGTACTATTTTTGTTTTAATTTAATTTTTAATGGAAATATTTTTTTTATTTAATTTCTGATAATATGTGTCAATTGCTTAAATTAAAGCCTAATAATTTAATGAAATAAATTTGAGGATTTTTATTAAATTAAATAATTAACCTAATATCTGAATTCATTACTAAATTTTCAAAAATAATCAGACAATCTGTAAAAATTTTCATATTTACTTATAGATTTTTATTATTATTAATCAATATAAATTTTTATAAGTAATTATAAGAATTTTATATATTTTTTTAATTTTAATACGTATTATTTATCTACATTTAGTATATATGTATAAATTTTTTAATTTAAAAAAATTAACACTTAATTAATAAATTCTATGCATGTATGTATGTATGTATTTATTTTTTTATTAAATTTATCTATATTAAGAATTTAAAATAAAAAAAAAACTATTTGTATATTTTTTATCTCTAAAAACAGTTAAAATATAAATAAATGTAATAAAAATTAATTTTATAGTATATTTTTATATTCTAAACTATATTTTATCAACATTCTAAAGATTATATCATAATATTTTCAATCAGTAAAATATTTAATTTTTATATTCTTGAATAAAATAATCCATTAAAATTATAATTTTATATTTTTCATAAACAACTAACACCAATTAGTATTCAAGAATAATTGGAAATATAATTTTACTTAAGGTTCTTATAATAAGATCTAATAATTAAAATTAAATACCAATAATAGGAATAGAAGCATAATATAGTTGCAATAATAATTAAATTTCTATCAATTAAACCTTTATAACTTTAATTAAATAAAAGACATACATACTACTTAAAAATTTTGCAATAAAATATTTATTAATATTATAACAAACAAATAACCAAAAAATAAAAAATAACAATTTATATAAATCACTACCTAATATAATACGAATACATAAAATTCTGACTTTTTGAAAAAAAAACATTATATGAATCAGTCCTTAAGTAAATAAAAAATAGGTTATAAAAGTGTGGATACTCCATGTGATTTTTTAAGCAAAAAAACAAGTGAAAAAAATATGCAAAATAACAATAAAATTGGTTTGAAAATTAACATTAAAAAAGCTCAAAATACTCTAAATTAATACAACGCATATTAGTTGAATAATTCGGTAACTTTAAGATAGGCGAAAAGAAAAGGTAGTATAAAATAGAAAGATATAAAACAATCAAACTAAAACACCCAAAGAGTGAGAAATTTCTCCAATCATGTAGTATCAAATAATACTGTAGCAGATTTTTCAGAATGTTTAAACACTGCCTAAATGATATTACAAGAAGATAAAAATAAATAAAACAATAAGCGTGGACAGTAATTAATTCTAAATTTTAATTTTACAACAATGTAGAATTTTAATATTTATATATTTTTTTAAAGGAGTTAGGAAGACAAAGACCTATAATTCTATTAAAACCTCCACTTTAAGTCTATAAATTTGAATGATATGGAAGTTATAGAAGATATTTTCCCTACTAAAAAAAATGTCAAAAGAGTCTATAATGACATGTATCCGATTGCAGAAAGTGCAAACGATATTGGTGATCCAGTGAATTTCGAAAACGAATTTATCCCTAAATAGAAACCAAAAATCAAAAAGCACAGCATTAGTAATTATCAATCTTAAAATTAGACTTTTGGAAATTCAATCTAAAATTAGTTTTAATATAAAAAATAAAATACCTATTAATTATAACTTATTTCTAAAAATTAAAACAACTAATAATAACAACAACAATAATAATAACACCTTAACGAATTTTGGTTTCAAAAATCCCCAAGATCCTTTTTAGACACTACAATAAATAATATAAGCAATACTAATCTTAATGAAGAAGAATCACTAGAATCCGGAACTCCTACCTTTTCTAGTCGTCCATAGGTGTTTTATCCTCCTCGTCAATAGAATAATAATAATAAAATTTCCTTTTAAAACGACAGAAGCAGTAGTACTAAAAATAGCAAATCTAAATAATTTTAATATTAGAATGAAACAGAAGAAATTATATAATTGGGAAAAAACAACCACAGTCACGAAGAAGAATTATTTGAATAAATGGAAATAAAATTGCCCCTAATCTGTGATAAAAAAAAAATTACAATAATAATAGTTTGATGATTGTTTCTAATATTAATAATAGTAATCCAGTTTCTTAGAGAGAAAATCATTTTTAAAGAAAACATATCCAAACAGTTCGATAGTCAAGCAATAATTAAAATATATATAAACAAATAATCAATAGCAGCAACAACATTAATAATAATAACAACAACAACAACAACAACAACAATAATAGTAATAATTATTAACCCGAAGGACTACCAAGTATTTCCTAAAAAATAGACAGAGTTAAAATTTCTACTATATTCGGGGAAGATCAATTTAAAATTGCAAAATAGTTCTGTTGATCTTTTAAATAATTTAGTATAAAATATAATTTTATACAACTAAACACTATATTATAAATCTTTATATTTAATTACATATTTATTTATTTAATTTATTATAATCCTATAAATAAATAATTATTAATAAAATCAATAATTAAATATTATACTAATTCTGTTTATTAAAAGTAAAGAAAGTTCAATAGTATTTTTTAAATTAAAAATTTAATTTAAATAAAATAATTTATTTAATTTTTATTTTATATAGAAAAACAAAAATTAAATAATTGGCTTTTATAGTTAATAGGTGTAAATATGCAGATATAGTAATTTTATTGAATTGTTACTAATATTTTTTTTATATGAATAAATTATTGATTGATTGATTAATTAATTAACAAATAAATAAATAACAATGTTTAAATCAACTGATTTATTATTTAATTATAACCACTATTCTACGACCCAATAGTATATTATCAAAAATAAATATATAAACTATAATAAATCTCAATAAATAATCTTATTCTACATCTTAATAAAGAAATATACCGCAAAATAGTAATTTAAATTGTACTTAAGATATAATTTCAAACCATTTTATTAAATTAAATTCAATATGATTCATTTTTTAATATAAGCATAAATAACAATTCTAAACTTTTAAATTAAGAAATGACTGACTTTTAGAAAAGCTATAAAAAGATAGCCACAGAAAATTAAAAATAATTTCTTTACCCATATCATGAAAAATTATCTATATCTAAATCTCCACATGTTTAACACAAATATAAATTTTAAGAAACAAAAATCTAAGAAAAAAGTATATAAAATTTACATAAAGATGCTGACGTATTACCCTAAATAAAAAATGAGTCTTATAAAAACTAATATAGTGAAACTAAAATTCATAAAAATGATCACTAACAATAGATCTCAGCTAATTTATAGCACAACCATATAGGATATATAGTAAAAAAATAGAAAAAACTAAGTTTGCATACATAATAGATTGAAAATCCTTAAACTTCCATAGAAGAGTGCAATGGAAGAGAAAATAATGATTAAAATTTAAAGCTTAAAAGTTTAAACTAAATTAAATAAATAAATAGAATTTAAAAAAACTGCTTAGTAAAATAATATCTCAATAAAAATAGTAAATTTAAAATTTTAATGCATATACTATTTACTATTATATATAAATTATAATTTTATTTTTAAGAAAAAATAATTATCAAAAGTTGAGTGCTTAAGAACAACATTTGAAGGTGATTATTGATGATCCAATGGTTTAAAAAGTATCTTTATAGAAGTCCATGGCTAATAAATAATAGTTTTATCTTCCATTAACTAATAATAATAAATCATTGCAAGATAAAACACATAAATAAAATATTTCTTCTTTATAAACCAGATAGGAAATTACTATAAATGATTCCAATTAAGGAGACAAATCACCGTATATTGACAAAATCATTAAAAAAATTTCTAATAATAGCAATAAAAATGCTGATAACTGTTAAATAGATATCCAGTCCTTAAACTACAATATTAATTTACTTAAAGATGATATGGAAAATAAAAAATTCAATAATTAAAATTAAGAATATATATATAAATAAGAAATTAGCCTATGAAATTAAAATAATAATCATGTACATATTTAAGATGGAGATAATATGATAAATGATAGAATATTTAAACATAAATAATTCAGAGTTTTCAGATCTGAAAGTTCTAACATAACTTAAAATCATTGTGTTTTAAAAAATCCAGATATCTAATTAAATGACAAAGAAAATTAAAATTTAAATCAAAAGCAAAATAATTCTATTATATAATCCATATAAGTAGAAGAAGACTACAAAATGCATTAAAAAAATAATTAAAATCATAGTATTTGCCCATAATTAACCTAAAATAGTTATAATAGAATTTAAAGAATATTAACAACCGATTCCTATAGTAGCAATAATATTACAAAGAATTTAAATAATATAATAAATAATAAGTCATCTGTGCAGAATTTTAAAAATTATTCCCTTAGCCATATAAATGCTAATATACATTAGTTTCAATAATAATAATAGTATTTCAAACCTAAAGATTTAGTATAAAAAAATATAAATGAAGATTTTATAAAAAAATTATAATAAAATTCAAATTTACTTCAATAAAATGAAGAAATAAATCAATCTAAAAATAGTTATAAAGAAATAGAAAGAGTAAAATTAAATAATGTTTATAAATAAGGAATTAAAAATGAGTATTATCTTCCCTATAGATAAACTAAAAAGGCTATAAGAGAAAAAAAGCAGTAAAATAGTTAAAATCACCTAGATTAAAAATCAGATGGACGGTAAGAATAGAATTTTAGCCATGATAATATAAATATTAACAAATACGTAAAGAACTCTAATAGAGAATAATATCATGTAAACATTGAAGATGTCTAAAATAGTTAGTCATTTTATTAAAATAGTAATAACAACTTTGGTAGATAGTAGTATTAGTCATATGCAGGATAAGTTGTAAAAAATGATAAAACAAATATTTAAAAAAATAAAAGTTTTATACCTACTATGAGTATAAATAACATTAAGTTTAGTTAAGGTCAATGAAATTTATAATCTCTTGTTATTTTAATTTGTAATTAATAAAAATATATAGATAAGTCTTCGATTTTAACAAAATAAAAAATTCTAATTATTTTTATTCCCTTTATTTTTAATATTTCTAAAGAAAATTATTATTTAATTAAAGTATATTCCATTATAAATTTTATAAAATAAATAATAAAAATTTACAAAATCAAGAAGAAAAAAAACATTATTTACATAAATTTATATTTTGAAATCAATAAATGATAAGACCAAAAAGTATAAATCTAAACTCTAAAGAATTAGTTATATATAGTAAAGAAGAGTTTTAAAAAAGAATGGATAATTAAAAAAATAAGTCAAAAAAGCAATAAAATAATCCTATTTTAAAATAATAATTCAATATAAAACAAAATCAAATTGATATTTTATCATATAAGTATGTAAGATAATCCTCTCAAGTAAAATAACAGCAGTTTTATTAGAATGGAAAGTATAATATCAAAGCGTTTTTTAGAGGAAAATAAAATCCTGAATTTTGTGATGAAAATATGTAAAGTAATCAGAATTTTTAAAAATGTAAAGATGGAGAAACGTCACCAGATGCTTAAAGTACTTAGATTTCTGGGATATTTTAATCTCCCATTAGAAAAGACAATAAAAACTTTTTAAAAGAAATAAAATAAAATAGTTAATATAAATAGAGGAGAAGTGAAAGTCATCAAATTTCAACTTAAAATAATATACAATAATAATAAAATTAAGATAGAAAAATTAATTTTTATGAAAAAGAAGAAGATATTATATCTAATTTCATATAGTAATAACAACCTATTGTATAAATATTTAAGTAATTAATTTTTAATATTCTTATTTTAATTATTTTAAATATAGTATTTTATATTGATAGGCCTCTATTTAAGCCTAAACGGTAGGTAGCAAGAAGTTTATAAAGTATAGAATTTAATTCAGAAAATAAAAACAAAGTTAATCAGACAGTTAATAGGAAACATTAAATATAATAGTTCTTGGATTAAAAAATAAAAAAATAGTTTACTCTTATTTAAAATAATAAAGAGTAATATTTCCATTCCTAACTTAAAAATAAAGAAAATTAATAAACTACACTTCTTAATACATAATGTAATAACTCATTTATAATTAAATATATATATATAAAGCAATCTTATTTTAAAAGTGAAGAAATCGGTCGACAAAATTTTATTAACAGAAACTGATAATCTCGACTTATATAAAACTTCAACAATCGATTGTAAAGCTCTAAGAAACCAAATAAAAATTAAAGAACATGATTATAATAGAAAGAGATAGAGATCGATATCCAATGATAAATGCTATTAAACTAAGATCTTAGGCCAAAAAGAAGCCATAAAAAATAAAAATACTATATAAAATGACAACTCTTCGTTTTTTTATACTGAAGGGAATCTACTTTCTTAGGATTCTTAATAAAAAATGGATAATCAATTCGATTTAAGATTTTCAGTAACCAATATAGAGGAAGATATAAAGTAAAACTATCAATAATATTTAAAAAAGCAAAAATAGAACAGAAGTTAATCAATAAGTACTAATTAAGATCTTGATAGTTATGTAAATTGTTTTATTTTATTGTATTATTTTATCAAATAATTGTTTCATTGTTGAATTTTATTTAGTAAAAACAAATAAACAAAATTCATAACTTTGATAGTTATTCTCCAAAATTTGTAGAGAATAAATACGTAGACAAGCCATTAGACAAATTTTATAATATTAAAAATGCTGTATATTAAAGTTTGAGCGGAAATCATCGGTAATAAAACTTTGTAGACTTTTCTAAATAAAAAAGGATTCCATTTTCGACCCCTAAAATTTGAACAATTAATATATAGATATAGATCACGACAATTTGCAAATTTAAAAATAATATATTTCTAATCACTAACATTCACCTCAAATTAAATTGAATAAAATGAGTGGAAGGTAATAGGGAAAAAATAGATATTGGCCAACTTAACAATCAAAAATAAAAAATTCTAATATATAATCTATTTAGATACCATAGCAAAGTTCTTAATTGGTGATTTGAAAAAAAAATACATATGAGTTTATTGTTAAATTAAATTTCAATTTATAATACTTTTATATTTTTTTTATTTTAAATTTATTATATGTCTTATATTTACAATAAGTATTCTTAAAAAATAAATTTTATTTTGATTAATTTGCTCACATATATGCCATATGAAAAATACTATCTACAATTTTAAACTGTTGAACTTTGAAAATATAAAAATAATATTTAAAAGCAATACAAAAATATGTATAGAGATATGAAAAAGATAAATACACAACGAAGTATATCGCAATAAAAATTAGTAAATAGTAAATAGACAATAGAATAATAAAAAAGTATACAGTAGTATATATACAAGCCATCAATTTAGGAAAAAAATGAAATTCTAAATAATAAATTGTATAAAAATAATACAATAGTTAAAATAAGATCGATTTCATATGACAATCAATTGGTCTAGAATTCTACTAAATAAAATGATAAGAATTAGATAAACTTGTAGTTAATTCATAACTAATCTACTTTGAAAAAAAAGTTTTAAAGAAAAAATATTGAGGATCTAATCTTTAATTGTCAATCCAATAATAAAAATGTTAAATCGTAAGGCCCTAATGTGAATTAATCATATATATAAAATGGATAAAACTATCACAACTATGATCGTACAGGGGAAAAGTAATTCTAATGATATTTATATTCTTTACTATGATTTATTTTTATTAAAATAATCTTTTTGTAAGAAAAGAATAGCAGAAAGATTGTATATTTCCAGCAATAGGATAATGGGAAAAAGCATTAAAAAATTCTTAATAAAATAATTAAATTATAGCAAATATTAGAGAAAAATAGTTCCATTATAATAATTCAGGCAATTCTTTAAATATTCCATCACTTATTGATTATAAAGTATAGAGTGACTTTAAAAAATATAATAAATAGAATAAGCATTTGGAGAGGTGAGTGAAGGTAGTGCTAGCTAATAAAAAATGAAGTAAAATATAAGTATATAAATATATATTTTAGAAATAAGTATGCATGATTATTTAAAAATATTATTTTATATTTATTAAAAAGATCCTTTTTGAATACTTTATAAATTAATAATTCTTACATTAAGGAATAGTTGAATTCTAAATATTTAGAAGATGAATTTAAATAAGATAATATTCTCAAATAGCATCATAATATAAGCTAATATTTGAAATAAATTCCATATTAAAGATCCTTAGAAATTGATGTATAGTCACAAAACTTAAGATTGAAAGAAGAAGAGTTCTAAAATAAAATTACTAAAACTAAATAAAAACACAAACTATAAATATAATAGATAAAAGAACTTTCCAAACATCACAAAAAGGCAATGAAAGATTCATTAAATTTATAAATAAAAAATTTGTATGAAAAGAAATAAGAAAATAATAATTCATATTAAGATGATTAATTAGAAAGTATTATTCTTTCTAATTTTGATAATCATATTATATATAATTCTTAATAACATAAAAAAAGTATACAAACTAATCACTAGAAATTTCAAGTATAGAAATAGAAAAACAGCAATAAAAAATTATAAAAAATTTAAAACCAGGTAGCTTAAGTTCTCATTAGCTAATAAAAAATTTATGAATATTAGTATTAATTGGTTAATAAGGTTTTTGTTTATTGGCTATGAGAAATTGAAATTAACTTTATTTATAATAAAAAATATTAGAAAATTCTTTCTATTATAATAATTTCATTGTCATATAATTATAAATAGAAATTAATTAATTTTGAACTAGAATATTTGTATAAACAATTATCATATAAGAGTGTGTTTATTAAAGTAAATAATATTAAATTTATTTATATATATTTATGACTTTTATATTTAAATTATATATATATTTATATGATATTTACTGTTTTTATAAATATTTTTAATACTTAAAAAAATTAAAAATACTCTTTATTTTTTTTTTTAATAATAGAATATATATCAATATTATGAAACAAATAAGAATTAACATAAATAAGTATTGATATTAAGCATTCAGTTAATTTTATACTATTAATTTTAATGAAAATTCAACAATAGTTTTATATTATAAACCTAATGGCTGACAAGAATAATAAAAGTCCAAATTTGATTTTGAAAAGCACTTATTCAAATATTATATTTAATATAATTTATTTTTTAAGTACAAAAAATGGAAATTAATGAATATAGGTTGTAAGTTAGAATATCATTATATTTAATAATTCTTGTAAAAAAAAAATATAAACCTAATAAGGAATTTCCATATATTAAATAAAACATAATTTGAATATAAACCTTTTTGAAAAAAAATAAAGAAATTATTATAAATATTAAAGATAATCATAAATTAACTATAAAAAAGTTATAAAAGAGAAAAAGCATAATTGTTAAAACAAATGAGCTATATATCTCGGAAAGATAATCATCATTGTATTTATTAATAAATACTTATAAAAAAATATTATAAAATAATAAAGTGATAATTTATATAGTGATAATAAACAAATATTATTTATCTATAATTTATGTATGGAAAATATATTTTTTCTTTTAAATTTCAAGAATACACCAATTAAAAGGTCAATATAATATACTTTAATATAAATAATACTATATGTAAAAATAAATCGAATAAACTCTTTTTTTTACTGGAATTTATTATTATATTTATTAATACTATTAAGTTATCTTTAGAATATTAATGTTTGGTTGTATTTATTTAAATTAGAAGATTAGTAGCAATTTTTCGTTTCTAATATATATATTTCTCAATTTCCCTTTTTTTTCATTAATTTCTAGTTTGATTTCCTATTTTTATATCACATAAAAATTTTAAAAGTTAAGTTAAGTTTTGATAATAATTTAATAATACGTTCTTATGTGTTTTTTTTTAATTATTATGCAATAGATGTATTTAGTTAAATCAAATATTAAAACATAAAATATTAATAATTAAATAAAAAAAAAAAAAAAACTCACAAATTTAATTTAGAAATTAACATAAAAATTAATATAATATTCGAAAATGATATCAGCTTCTGCCATAGTTTAGCAAACATGTCCTTCACTAAAAGACATTCCAGAAGTTCAAACTTAATAAAATTCTGATTTTATTACTTCTTAAATGCGATCAGATGATCCCAATATGTCTATTAAATGTTGCAGCCACATTTTAGATGAAACACAATCTTACTAAATTCCATTGAGCCAATAAGAAATTAATTTATTTTAAGGAAATATGAATGGAAGTTCGTAAATTTTAAACTTTGAAGTGTTTGGATTAAGAGATAGACAAACAAGTGAAATTACTTATTCTTCAGATAGCTAAGACACTTAGGCTACTGAAAGTATGAAACTAAGTTCTTAATAAATTAAAAGCTAACATTCCTAATATAACCTAATTAAGTTACAGTAATAAAATATAACTTTATTATATAATAATTTTAAAAATATCTAACTTACTTTATTTAAATTAGACCTGCTTTTGAAAACTAAATGATGAAACTCTAGTAAATTATTATATGTTTTATATTAAGTGATTAGAATAATTCTATAATAACATTAATTATAATTATTTATTTTCCTTTTTTTTTGCGAATAATTAAAACTATACAAATTCTTTGATATATAATATTCTAAATATATTCTAATTTATTTAGTCCTGCTTTTGATGAATCCATCATATCAGAATAAAGTAATACATCCCATCGTAAACTACGACTTAAAAACTAATCTATACCAAGTAATAACTAATTCAGAATTTCTAATTTTAAAAATAAAAGTGGAAACCTTCATTAAAGAGCAAAGTCTAATTCAACTGGAATGGGAAATACATCCAATAATTATATATAATAATAATAAATTTAAAAATAACATATTAGAAATAGTATTTGTGTTAAAAAAAACGATGCCAATAATATAGTAAAAAATAGTACATTTAGTTAATTAGGATAATAATATTAGAATTAAATTTACAATAAAACTGAGAGTAATGAGATATCATTAACATGTATTAAAGAAAATTATTAAAACTCAAATTAACTACTTAAAACTGAAACTGATTAAAATTAATCCCAATAACTACTAAGAAATGATTATATAAACCTTAATGTTAATCCATAATCGGAATAGTAACATAAGCTACATAGTTAAATAAATAACATGGATAACTATTCCTTAATAATGAAAATTTAAAAATTGCAGTCCTAATAACACACAGCTAGAGAGTAAAAACTTATTATGGCAAGATCTCAAAATTAATATTAAAGAAGAATACCAAAACAAAGATAGAATATGCTTCTTAGTTAGTAATAACCAAATAATGTATAAGATAATTAAACTATTAGCTTGAAAACCCAAATTATCCCTAAGTTGCCTATATAATAAATTGAAAATATATAAAGAGGTAAAAGTTAGGATAGACAAATTAGACAAAATAATAGATCTGTAAGCGTAGCTGGATAACATAGATAATAAAAAATGTCTTAATCCTAATCCCCCTAGAAGAATCACATTCACAATAGTAGTGTTTGTGATTTTTAAAATATACATTAGGGAAGCAATAAAATCAATGATTTATTGAATAGTGTAATGATAAGAGGATTAAAAACTAATATGTAAATATAGAAAATTTAAAGATAAAGTGGAAATTCTAGTTAAAAATATAAATAAAATAAAGATGCTATTATTAGACCATTTAATATTAAAAATGACTCTTAAAACATTAATAATAATATCGATGAAGTATCTCAAAGAGATATTTCTATAAAAAATGATAAATTTTATAATTATAAATGAAGAGATAAATTTATACCTATATAAATATATAAAGTATTAATAGTTTTATTAATATTATTGATATAATAAAAAATATATTAATATATATAAAAAGCAATTATGTTTCTAATCGCTTTAATTATATGTAGTTTTTAGTATATATATATATTAAAATTTTAATTATTCATATTATTAATATTCGCATAAAATGATAAAATATTATATAAATTTCTAATTTTTAGTTTTTCATTCATAAAATATGGGGTTTTTATCAATATATTTACATAATTAAAACATACTTAATTATTGTATTATGTTAGAAATTATTTAAAATATTTCTAATTTTATATTTTAAATCGTATTGCTTTATTATAAATAAATTATCATAAAAATAAGAGTTCTATTGCATATAATAAAGCTAAAAATTAACAAAATAAAAGGAATAAAAAAATACTGTATATTATTATTTTCTAAAATATAAAACTATAATAATATTTTACACTACTATATAATAATTAAGTTATAATTAATTTAAAAGCTAATATGTAATAGTGTTAAAGTTTTTAATTTCTGGACTTTAAGAAAAATATATTGTAATATAAAGAAATATTAATTCTATAAAAAAATAAAGAAAAATCATAAATCGGGTTGCTTGAAAGAGTGGATATATTTGTATAAATTAAAAGTAATAAAATATACACATTCATTAATATTCTATAAAAATTACAAATTATTATTTAATGAAATAAACAAAATAAAAATATTTTTTATAAATCAGATGTTAAATATTAAATATGATTAATATACTTTACTAATATATGATAAGTTTTTGCTTTGTTAATTTATTACAATTATATAGTGAATAATTATGGGGTAAATAGCCATACACATAATTGAAAAATAAATAGATTTATAATACAAGAACAAAATAAATAAAAAAAAAATTGCAAAGCTATCAGTATGGAAGATTTTAAAAAGCCTTTAATACGATTATATCCTTGTTTTGATGAAAAAGAAATTTAAAGAGACCAAATTAATGCAAATGAACATACTCAATTTGATAAAACAAACAGATTTAGGGCTACTCATTAAACAATCGATAGAAATGCATATTTAAATATATTGGAAAATAAAAAGTTGTAGTAAAAGAATATGGAAAATAATAGATATGTAGAAAAGGAAAATTATGATTATTACAAAGACAGAAATATTTCATTTCGAAAATCAGAACGTTCTCATACTTATGATCTTGCTATACCAAAATAAACTAAGAAAACTGAGCTCAAATTTGAAAACTTTAGCGATTCTAAGATAATAAATCAAGACTATATAAAAGATACCTAAATAAATAATAATTCAAAAAAAACATAATGGACCTCCTCTTTTTAAGATATCTAAAAGAGCAAATAGTATATAAAATGGACTAATCAACATGTATTAAATAATAAATAAGAATATTCTAATTTAAAGAAGTAAAACAAAAATTTATTTTAATTCTAGAATCAAAAATTAAATATAAATATTAAAAATAAATTAACCATAATTTACTAATTTTATTTTTTGTTAAAATAATAATTTTAGTATATGTAGTAAGTAAATAATTATGTTTTTTTTTTACTACTCTTTTATTTATAATACTTTTTTCTTTTATGATATATAATTATTTCTATTTACTAAACAAACTATATAACTATAGAGTATCTTAATAAAACCACCGTAATGTTGAAGAAAAAAAGAATTAGAATATAGGTAAATAAATAAATTTTTGTGTATATAAACAATTTAAAACTATCATAATAAAGTAATTTAAATCTTAATAGTTTGTCCTTTGATTACTGATGACAAATCTGCTAATTTTAATAATACCATATTAAGTTAAAATACCATATATAAATAGAAATCACGTTAGTTAGATATTTCTTAGGCTTATTTAAAACCAGAAAAATAAAAAATAAAAATAATTGTATTTAATAACAAGAAATAAATCAATAATTCAATAATAATATACAAGATTCAAATAATCAAATTGATTAATATTTAAGTTCAAATTTAAAATTTAAATAGAATTAATAATGTAATAAACAAACTATATAATAAATCTAACTACAAAATCTATTAAATAAAAATGATTTAATAAGCCTGCCTCATAAATAAAGTGTAAATTAAATTAAATTTTTATAAAATATTTTATTATTTATTTAATAATTATATATAGAATAAAGTTTATAGTATGGAAAAAGATTAGATAAATAAATCAAATCATAAAATTTTATATACTGATATTTCATAAAATCCCTCTTATATAGATTAAACTATAAATAGAAGTGTTTTTGATGCTTACCGTAATTAAGATAAAATTTTGTAAATAGAATTTATTCAACTTATAATAAATATGCTATAGATAATTCATTAATATATATTTATTAATAGAGAAAATAAGCAATATTCTAGAGAAAGATCAAGCAAAAGCTATATAATTAAAAATTTACGGGATAACTAAAATTATTAATGCATTGGCGGATAAGGTAGTAAAGTGATTAGTAAGTATAGATCTAACTAAATAAATGGCTTTCCTGTTGAAAATAAATTAAAAAATACTTAAAGATCTATTTCTTACTATAGTTAATGTAATAAGCATGATGAAAAAACAAATAGTTTTAATAAAACATTTAAGAAATTAATGTATTGAACTCTCTCCAATTTGGTATATATAGTAAAAATTTACTCATTTAATAAATTATAAAAGATATATATATATTATTAGTAATTAAATTATTAATTTTAAACTAGTTCTTCAAATATTAAATTATAAAATAAACATATTAAAAAATTTATTAATTTTATATATTTTATTTTTATATTTTCATATATCTTTATTTTAGATTTCCTTTAATTAATAATCATTAAATAAATGATCAAAATTTTATCTTATTTTTATTAAATATCTTCATTGAATATTATGTTTTACCGAGCTAAATTATTAGATATATAATTATTATTCTATCTTGAAATTTATTTTCTCATATCAAAAGCGGAATTTCTATTATTAATTTTTAATTTAATGTATTATTATTGTAGGATTTAACTATCAAGTTCTTATACACTTTAATCCTTAAATTACTTTTAATTTGCAGCAATAGACCCCCTTTTTAATTTAGAACTATCTAATCTAAATTATTTTCTAACTAATTCTTATTTAATTATTGGAAATCCATATTTTGTTTTTCTAAGCTAGAATTTTCATAAAAAGATATTGTTTTACTAGAACGAACCATATATTATGTATTCAAAATATCTGATTATGATTATTTTCGGTTTATATGATATCTTTCTGAGCTATAAGTCTTGGAGGTATTTTCAATAAAATTTCTTCTTCTTTATGATTTTAATAAAGGACTATCATATTCATCATTTAAATAAACACTTTTAATTACTATCGCAGAATTTTATTTTTTTATTAACATTATGTTGCAGCTTTAGAAGTGAATTATATTTCATTGTCAGTAATAAAAAACGAATTTTAATTTATGTTTTAAGCTTTTATTCTTGAAATTTATATTAAATTTTATGGAATAGAACCCTTTTTTCTGAATATTTTTGGGCTTGATTTGATATAATTTTTTTTTTATGAGAGGTGAATTATTAAGAGAAACGAAAGGTTTATAAGTTTATGTTTAAAATTTTTATTATATTTACTTTTGTATATATTGATTTCTTCTTGTAAAGCATTTTTTTATGAAGGTTTAATTCATTTTGTTCATATCTAAATCATTTTATTTTTTTACTTATTAATTTTCTCTAATCTATATTTTAGCTTCATTTAAAATTTAGCTGAATATATTTTAGTTATTTTTTTGATTTAAAATTTTCTTTCTCTTAGCAGAAACTTTGTTACTATTATCCTATTTGGTCCTTTTAACTCCTTTTTAGATAAAATTAATTTATTTAGATTATTAGTATTAAGTTTTGCAAAATTAATCGCCTATCTTTAAGTAATTATCATTATTTCTTTGAAATTAGGTTTAAATTTTCCCCTTATTCACTTTATAATATTTTACTTTATCATTACTTGAGTAATTATGTGATTCTTATAATTATTATAATGAATAGTTCGTTTTACTTTTATTTTAATAAATATCTATAGTAGAATGTGATATATATCTATCATTTATCTATTAATTCTAATTAGCTGATTTTGACCTTAAGTTTTGTTCTAAAATACGCTTTTTTCTTAAATTGAGCTATTTATTTTATATATTATTACTATCACATTATATTTAATCTACCCTTTAATTCCTCTAATTATTGAGATGCATTAATTACGACTAGACATCAAGAGTTTAATTAGAATTAAAAAAATTGTTATTTCTATTATTATAACTATTTATACTTTAAGAAAAATCAATTGTTTCTTTAGATTTTCGAAAATTAAAACTTTAAATACTATTTATATTAATATTTTCACTTTATTGAGTGCTATTTATGTCTTAAAATTCTATTTCAATCGACCTAAAAATATATAAAATTAATTTAATTACTATTTATTACTAGTTTTTAAATAACAGAAAATATTACTTCTTTAAGTCAAGATTATAATTATCTAAAGTAAATGCTCTTTTTTTAACATCATTTCTATATAAGCGTCCATTATTTAAGCTTTATTTTTCTTTTTAGTTACTTATTTTGTGCTTAAACTTAGTATCATCCATTTTAGATGATAAACAAATAGAATATTTTTTTTTTAATCCTATATATTGTTTTCCTTTTCTACTAAATTGGCCTGTAAACCATTTCCCTTAATCAAAATATCTATATTTTTATTCTCTTCGTTCTTCTTTTTAGCATATTATCCATAGTTTTTCATGAACGATGCGAATTTTTTTAATTTTTTTTAATGATAGCAATAGATTACTTAAATTTCCATGATCTATAGTTTAGCAATTTTCTTATCTTTTTTTATTCAAATCATTTTCTAATTTTATTATTCTATCTTATAAACTATATGATTTTAATTTCCTTTGAGTTTTAAAATCTTTTTTGATAAATCATACTCCATGGACCTTTTATTTTGCAAAGTTTTAACGACTTTTTTTTTTTATATAATATATTATTAAATTTCAGACTAGTTATTCTAATATTAAAAAGAAATTTTTATAATGTTTAAAAATAAATACTAATAGTAATAATTTCTTAATACTATTATAAATAAAATAAATTAAAAATATATTCTAATAATATATTTTTTAATTAGTATTAAAAGATAATAAATTTTAATATATAAATAAATTTAATTTTTTTTCACTGCAAAATAGTATTGTGAGATTATTAGCTAAATCTAAGTTGTTTTTATAGATTGATCAAATAATTTTATTTTTTGCTATTTTATAATGTACAACTTTAAATATCTTAAAACTAACCAGTCTTTCCTTAAAGATTCTAAGAAGTTTAAGATCTTATTTTTAGCATCTTAGTATCTTGACAATTTTTTTATTTATCATTTATTCTAAAAAATAAAATAATAAATAAATTATAAATAAACTAAAGATATAAAAAATAGAAATTACTAGATAGCTATTTTTTATACTTAAATATGTTTAACAACTTATTATTGCTTGGGATTTTAGATTATCTATAGATAGGCTATCTATTTTCTTTGTTGCATATAGATACTTTATTTTTTTCTGGAATATAATTAAGTCGAAACGCTTATTACATTTTTTTTTCTATTAAAGAAACTTACTAAGATTATACAAAAGCAATATTATCTTGTTAAATCATTTAATATTATTCTTTAACTCGTTAATTGTCAATTGTTGATTATCTTTTGGAAACAATTTCTCCGTTGCTCTTAGTTTTACATAATTTATTGAAATTATAAAGTTTGTTAAAATTTTATCCATTTTCTTTATAAATTGCTTATTTATATTTAATGTTTAGTTTCAGTGCTTTCAGAATTTTACTTTCTCTTAACTCTTTTTGAATTCTAAATAAAAAATAAAATATTGTTAATTATCGAATATATATTCAAGTATTAAGAAAATAATAAGAAAAAATATAAAAAAACATATTTTTATTTTAAAATAATACTATAATTTTTATGCTTCACTCTGATGACAACAGTTTAAAGACGAATTTTATCTAACTAGTTAAGTGAACGATCTAGTTCTTCTATGAAAGTTTGTGTTTTCATTAACTTATTATGCTTCTAGATTATTGTACTCATAATTCCCATAAAACGACTTTCTAGTTTTAGGATTTTATTATTATTGTGATTAAAAAAGAAATTATTATAAATTAGATGCTCCTAAGTGAGAATCAGAAAAATCATTTATATAAAAATTTCTTTTTTAAGTATTAGTATTAACTGTTCTAAATGGAGTCATAACAATTTTTATTAATAAAATTACTCTATTTTAAATTTAAGAAAAATAAAATTATTATTCAAGTGAAAAAAATTTTATTTATATATTTTATTTATTTATTATGTCTTGCATTCTATCATATCTAAATTTCCAATTAATTACTTATTTAATGTTATTAATATATATATATGATTAAGTTCCCTCTTTTCAAGTATTTTTTATAATATTGGAGACCCTTTAATTAATTTATTAGTGAAATTACTAATTAAAATTATAAAATTTTCCATTATATTCCTAATATTACTATAATAATATGACCAATGTATTTTGCTTATTTATTGCATATAATAATTTAGATATTTTGAATTAAACTACTAATTAGGTAAATCTATTGATATTACTAATTAAAATTATAAAAAATTGTAAATCAATATTGATAATGTGATATTAGAAGCACTACATTTTTTTTCATTACAATACTATTAATAAGTGATCAAGTGATTCTTATTTATTATTGTATATTTAATAATTATAGCAATTATTGAATTTCTAAGTAATCACTATTTTTAATTTATTCAATAATAGAGTAAAATAGTAGAAGGAAAATATAAAAAAAAATTCATTTAGTCTTAAGAAATGCATCTGCGATAAAACGAGAAAGACAACTATTAAATGTATCAAACCCCTAAATTTTTTACACCAGATTAAGAAAAACACAAAGGAGTTTAAAGCCAGAATTTTTCGTTTAATCATAAAAAATAAACTATTTAAGAAGTCATCAACAATGTTTTTTCTTCAAAACCAAATTCATATATAAAAAATTTAAAAAGAAAAAGATAAAGAGCTATTACCACAGAAACTTTCTACAACAAAGCAAATGTACAAAACGTTTCTAATATATCTGGAATGAATAAAATATAATCATAATAATTATAGTTACCAATAATTTTATAAAAAAATTAATAATTACTATTCGATAATCACCAATAGATATTATAAAAGGACTATGTGTAGCCTCCACTTTTATCTGATAGATAATACGGCGGATATTAAAATATTCCGCATCTATAAGAAAAAATATAATAATAGTAAAATTTGTTAAATTAAAATTAAGATTATAGTCTTAAATAAATGATTAAAGTAAAGTCAGAAAATAATATAAATAAGCAAAATTAAGGGAATTTTCATCATAAAATTTTAAGTTCTCAAAATTATTCTTAACTAAAGATAAAGTAAAATAAAATAAATTTAAATTAATTATAAATATAAAAATAAATTTACATTTACATTTAGACCTGCATATGAATTAAGGATTAAAGAGTAAGATGATAATAAAATTAGCTATGATAATTAAAACACTAATTCACAAATTTTTCCAAGCGTAATTGAAAGATAAATCAAAATGTTATAAAATAAGCATAAAAAAAGTCTTAAATGTGCAAATTAAATGTTGATGATAATAATGGGATATAAAATGTTAGAAATGAAATTACTATAGAAAATAATATATCAAATGAAAAATTAAAACATATCAATTGCTCGAATTTAAATAAATTAAGATAGGATTAATAATATTATATTTAAAAAATAATAATGATATCAAATAATAAATAAAAGATATCTAACTGTATAAATCATAACTAAAGAATGCTTCCCATTAATAACAATTTCATTATACAAATTCAATAGAATTACCGAGTTTTTAACAGGATCTTAAAATAAAAGTTTAGTGTACTATGAGAAATGACTCATTTTTATATATGTAACATAAAATATAAAAGTTTTCTGAAAAGGAAAAAGAGAATAAAAATTATATATAAATAATCCAGAAAAACTTAAATTAATATGATGATTCTAATTAAAAAAGTTATGATATAAGGGAAATAATGTAAGATTTGAAAGATAATCCAATACGTAAGAGTAAATATGTAAATCCACGACATTAAAATAATTTAAAATGAAATATTTTCTCATTTAATTAATTATAATTTTTGCATTATTATTATTATATTATTAGTTAAATTTTTACTATTATACATACTATAATTATAAAACATAAAATATCATGTTGTAAGTTATTTTCATTATCAAATGTCTGCTTGAATATATGGAAGCAAATTAATCTTTTTATTAAATATTTCTTTTTAATTTGTATGAATTTAATGCTATTATTTTTCTTTACTAGTAATACTACCATATGGATTATTATCAACGGGAGTTTATACAATAATTATTTTATTTTTAAAGGCCAGATCTTTTATTTTATCTCTTGTATTTTATTACTCTTGCAAATTACGTTTTTATTTTTAATTATTATCTTCTGATTATTTCCTTTATAATTTTTTTCTGATTTTTACTATAAATTTTCCTAAAACTCCAACAATTCTTTTTTTGCTTTTCAATAATTTCCGAAATATTAGGATTTAATACCATAGGATTTGAAATAACTACATGATACGTTTGTTAAGGCTACTGTTATTATTTTTCTTCTTCTTTATTTGTATTTTTAACTATATCATTATTTTAATTATTATTGTTTTCTTATTCAGATAACACTTGATGAGACTGAATTTATTAATAACCATCATCAATTATTTAATTTGTTTTTTCATTTTCAAATGCTGTACTTGATCTGACACTTTATTTGTATCTATTTTTTTTATTTTTGGGCAAAAATTACCCGACATGTTACCATTGAGATGAAAAATTGAGCAATTTGCCAACAGGACTATTATTTTCAGTGAAATACCTTCCTACTTTCTAACTATTTTTATATCTTACTAGGTCTATATAATTTCTTATTAAAATTATTGGCATGTTTATTCTCTAAAATGTTACATTGCATCTTTAAATCCTATAAATTCTTCTTTATTTTTGGAATTTTAAAATTATGATATTTATTATTTTTGTATTTAGATGCAGATTTATATTCGTCTAATACTTCTGTTGCCTGAGTTATATTAGTGGGCTGATTTCCTTACGAAGTGGCAGTACTTTTCCCAGTTTTCACCATATTATAATGTAAAATATAATTCTTTTTAAATCTCTATGCAAAAGCACTATCAATATTTTTACTCCACATGCTATCTGTATCTTCATCAAAAATAAGCTCTTTTTCGGTAACATTATAATTTATTCTTTTTATTGATGGAATACCTTTTCTACTCCTCTCTCTCATCGTTGTTATATTTAAATAGTCTAGCTTTTTTATTTTTGACTTATTTATCGGTCAGTCTTATAATTTTAACCCAGCTCTAAATAATTTGTAAGAAGTTTTTTTAGTAAATAACTTAATTGCTTGTGTGAGAATTATTTCCCTCTACAGTATGGGAGCGATATTTTTGAGAATTTTATATTTAAAAGGATTTTTTTCCTTCCCTTTTTTCCGAAAATAGTAAATTTTTCTTCAAAGCACTATTTCTATTTGAATATGTGAATAATGGGTTTTCTAAACCATCAACTTCCAATAATTTTATGTCATTTATAAAATGTTGATTTTTAATCTAGTTTTATAACATTAAAGTATTTTTATTTTTTATCTATTATTAGTAATTTTCTTTGGAGTTTTTAATATTATATTTAGTAGGTGTCATATTTATTGGTTGACTATTTACATCTTGCGATCTATGCCTAATATAGTAGTCTATTAAACTATTAGAATTTTATTTTCCGAATTATCTTAAAATAAACAAAATATTTGCAATAATTAATAGTGTTTTTTTTCAATTTTAGAATTTTACTTATTTGAAGGAGATTCAAAATTATATTTATTCGCTTTCATACTATAATGATTTAAATAGTGTTCTATTCTTTCTTATTTCTTCTGCTATTGCTCTATTAGTCTCTCCATATTTTACAGGTGCACCAATTTGTTTACATCTCTATTTTGCATTTCTTTATTTTTCTAGCTACTCATTTTAGGGTTAATTTATTGGTATTATTTAATTTTATTAGTAATTTATTTTTATTTATTTATTCCTAGTTTATAGAGAAATAAAATCATATTTTGAAAAGTTGAGCTTTTAATATGTGTATTAACCATAAAAACAATCATTAATATTATTTTATTTACCTATGCATATATATATATTAAGTATAGTTATTTATATCATTACTATAAGTGAAATGTATATCTTTTAGATATAAAAGGATGTAGTTAAATTTTATTATTATTTTTAAAAAATTAAAACACTATTAAGAATAATAAATATTTTTTTAATAATAATAATCACAAATAATTGAAAAGTAGTCAATAATATAATAGTGATATTTTTAATGTATTAAAAAATTAAATAAAATATTAATTTATTTAAAATTAATTATAATATAGAATTATCAATCCTTTTATAATCCCCTATATTTATTTTAAATTTTATGCGTCATGAAATGATTCCCTGTCTTGTAAACCTAATAGTAGTGCTTGTTATCAGTAGGATTTCTTTTTTCATTTTTAGTTTCGTAGCAATAAATTTTTTTGTTTTCAGCTGCCTATTATTCTGGATCAATGTCTGATTCCAAAGCTTTAACCTTACTATTATTATTGCTGTGTATATAATCTGAAGCTTTTTTCGCTTTATTTCTAGTAAAATTCTTAAAAATATTATCTCCATCAGTAGCCGGTGCTGTCAAATTGAAACCCCTTACTAAAATAGAGTTATTTTTTCTTGTTTTTTTGCCGTTCATGGCTTATGGAATCTAATAATTACTATTTTATTCCAACTGATAACTTCCAGAAAAATTCTTTGCATGTGAAGGATTGGTAGGAAGAGTATTTCCGTTCAAAGTTATTAGTTTAGTAGACATTGGTAGTAACTAATTTTTCTTAATTTTATTTAAGAAATTAGGGTTCTAAAATTGAGAATTGTAATTCTTAATTTAAGAATTTTTGACAAATGCACCATTAATGGTTTATTCCATCTATACCTCTTTATCATTTTATCCATTTACTAACATTTAGTTTTGCAGGGTATCATAATTATTTTTGTCTAATTCATTATCCGAATTTCCCTATTCTCCACTATAATTACTAAATTAGCTATTTTAAGCATTATTAATAGAAAAAGATCCCTACTCTCTTTTAATTATTTCATTATAACTAAAATCATTTCTTTTTATAGTACTTATTGTTGTTTATCATTTTATTAAAATTAATCATTTTATAATTAGTTATTATCGTTTTTGGAAAGTATGGTGTTCAGATGCAAATAATGATTTATGTTTACAATTTTTGCTTTTTTAGGATCAATTTCCGAATTATTTGATACGTTAAAAGCTTTTCCATCATAAGTAAAATTTTAATTATATCCTTATTTCGCCAAAGCCATTGCCTCCATTTATTATCTTCTTAATGGAGAAGCATGTGCAATAAATTGGGGATTTCCAGTAGATGGAGTAGTGGTCCTTGCAGTCAATTAGGCATCCGCTGATCCTATTTAGTTTGCCATATTTAAAATTTATTCACTCTAGTGATTTTCTAATAAATCATTTTCACTTTGGGGTTTAAATCTAAAAATATTGAATAAAGTTTGGTAAAATCGACTTGATTATGTATTTGTTAATTAATTAATTAGTTAAAATAAGTTATTTTTAAGCGGAACTTTACTTAGTTTATTTAATAAACTAATAATTAATTCCAAAATAAATTGATTATTTTATTTACTATTATTCACTTGAATAAAATTAACCCATATATCATAATATTATATTCTAGGGTTATATTTTATAAAAATATATCATATATATAAAATTTTATTTTTATTTTATTTACCTCTGTGTGGTTGCTGCTGTTTAACTTCGCAGTTAGATTTTACTAAAATCTTTGACGTGAGTATTTTCTTCGTTGAAGAGAATAGTAGAACGAATAGTATCACGAAATTAGTCATTTGATAAAGAGGGATATTCTCCTTACCCTTTATATCTATTATGCTTACTTTTCTGGATTTTTTCGAAATTCGAAAATTTTAAATTTTTTAGAATTCTCTTCTTGTTCGGCTTTAATTAAGACGACATAAGAATTTGGGACTACTAACTATTTTTAATTTTATTCGGACTACTCACATATCTATATTGCATACCTATATTCGTGTTATTCTTAAGTTGTTTGGAAAGCAGATAGGCAAAGCTTTTATTGTAAAATGAAGATGTAGGGTATTCAGGACCTTCTGGAGATGTCATGTATAATCTTTTTTTTGTGCAGGATGGGTTATGCATTATATGATAAAGTGAATTTTTAACAATTTGATTTTTTACAATTTTTTGTTATTTATCTAAGATTTTGTGTGATTTATTATGTATTACTTATTAATATTATTTTATTAAATATTTTATTTAAGTCTTCTAAATAAAAACAATAAGTATGCATACGATCATAATACAAACACATTATTATGAAGTTAATATAATACCAATGCGATTTGATATCACAAAAAGAACGAGTAACTATATAGATAGCATATTGTCAAAATCATATTTTAACCATTATTAAATTAAGAATTATAAAATTATATATTATTATATCTTTAATTATTGACATTAATTTAATATTTTAAAATAATAGTAGTGTATTTATGAAAATAATAATCACACATAAATATAACCAGATAAATTAATTATCAAAATATATATATTTATGTTAATATTATTTTTTCTACTTTATAAAATAAAAATACTTATTAAATAGAGTACAACTAAAATTTTTTTTAGAATATTAGTCAAATATGAAATAAATAAAAAACTTACATGAACTAGAACCACGTTTAGATATAAACTATTATCTGAAAAAATAAATAATATTAAAATTATTGATACTAAAAGGAGTAATACTTAGCAAAATAATAAAATGTAAAACAACAGTGTAAAGTAGATAGATGATCAATAATTCTAAAATTCATTTCAATAATAACTATTACAATCAAATGATAAGATAGGTTTTCAAGAGGCTTAAGGGAGATTTTTATAAAATTAAAAATATGAAAAAAAGAAAAGAGAGCTACAAAATATAGAAGAGTTTGATTATTTCATAGAAAAAACTAAATATTTTTTGAATTTAGAGTAATAAAAAGCACAGTAGAATGCTTAATCTATAATACATAATAAAAAATTAGATTTTATATAAAAATATGAAAGTAGAGAAAAAGAAAAAGAAAAAGACAAATACAAAGAGTAAAATATTAAATTATTAAATGAAGGGAACTAAAAAATTTAATTCAGTTATATATAATATAAGTAAATATTAATTTTTATATTGTTTTTTTATGAATAATATTAGTAATATTTAATATATAATAAGATAAGATGAATCTTAACATATAATGAACTAATAAGAATACAGTTAAATTAAATAAATAGTTCCTAAAAAGGTAAATTTACTTAAAAAATAGAAAGCCACTGAATTAAATAAGAAAGAAGTTGAAAACTAGATAATTAATAACAACACAGAAAGAAATCTAAATATTTCGTATATTCATAGTATTAATACTAATATGTCTTCTTATTAAAAACAGTCTCCATAGTAATAATTAATAGAAATATATATGAAATTGAATATTTATTAATGTTTATGCTTTAAAATTACATAATTATAGGTCGTTTATCCCAACTTAGCATATAACAAATTTAACTTTAGATCCTATAGTGCATAATACTTTTGCAAATAAAATAAATTCAATTAAAAACTACTAGCCAAATTCACCTTATTTTAAAGATAAAAAAATATATTTACATCAAATAAAGCTTTTTCTAATAATAATATTTCTGATTAAAAAATAAAATCAAAAAATTAAGAAACAACTATAGAATAGAATAATATCGGTTTACAAAATAAAGTCAATAGTGAAGACTTTTATTAACTTTAAATAAAAATTCTTAGAATAGTGATAGTATGGAAAAAGCAAATTAAAATAATGCCAAAATTAATTTTGTAGAACTTTATGAGTATAAATTAATTATAATTTAAAAAGGAATATTTTATAATTTCTAATATTTTTATTTGAAAATTTATATATTAGATATAAAAGAAAACCTGGAAAAAATTTAACATCTAGGCTAACTCCAATATAATATAACTATAAAAATAATAGATCAATATCATCAAATCTAAATTCCTAAGATTTTTAAAATTTGCTTGATATAAATCAAAGTATAGATTTTTCAGAAAACCTATATTAGAATGAATTGTCCCCCAGATAAATTTCCATTTTATAAAAGAGAAGTTCAAAACCTTCATCTCTTATTACTAATATATATGCTGAAAAACTAGTTTAAAATGGTAAATATAAAAGAAAAAATGATTCTTTTAGAAAAATTAAAGATTCTAATGGAATTACATAAGAATTTCCAGCGATAGACTCTAGAAAAACGTAAAGTACCAAAAATAGTGCGGATATTGTTAAAAAGCTCAACTGTTTTAGTTATAACATGAATATTCAATCATCAGGGAGACATAATACATCTTCTCCGGGCAGAAATGATAGTAAATTTTTAATTTAAACATAAAGATCTAATAAAACAAATAACTAAATCGAAAAAAGGATATAGAAATCTCAATAAAAAATAAACAAAATTAATCATAAGATAAATAAATAGTCAATAATAGTAATTATATGAAGGTAAAAAAAAATATAGTTAATTATAAACATATTTTAATGTCAAATAATAAAAATGCTTATTTGATGGAGTTAAATAGAGAAATTAATAGTTAAATCTAAAAAGATGAAATAAAAAAAACGTAAAATTAGTTGTTATAAAATACAATTCTATTACATGGGAGTTAATCAGATATAAAAAACTAATAAAGAATAGATTTTTTAAAATTAGATAAAATAAAACCAGAAAAATGTATAAAGATAGATCCTTTAGACAATAATAGCAAATAAATAAAAATAAATATAGTGCATAATAATCATTTGTGAAAAAACTCAAATTAATCAATTTAAATTTAAATTTATTGTTAATTTTTCAAATTTATAATATCTAAAGAAAATTTTATTTTTATATTCATTTTTTCGGAATTTATTTTATATATCATTATCTTGTTTTGTAAATAAATTATATTATTTTATAACCTAATAAATTTCATTAAATGTATTAATTATTGTTGAAATATAAATGATAATACATTATTTAATATATTTCTTCTAATACTAAACTTTAAGGTATTTAAAAATTAAATACAAAATCTTAAAAAATAACAAAATAGCAATAGTTATTAACTAAAGACGATTTAAAATCTATAAATAATGCATAAGGATAAAGATATTGCAGAAGAAGAATAATAATAGCAGCTATAATAAGGTTATATATATTATTTATTTAAATAAAATAATAGCTAACAAAAATTTAATTCAATCAAAATCTATAAATAAATAGCGAATGAGTTAAAGAAATAAGGAAAATTTGATGAAGCTCTTCAAAAATATAAGTCATTTATTTAAAAAAATCCTTATTCTAGTAAGGTTTAAGAACTATAAGGTATGCTAATATAAAATAAGAGTATATCATATTCATTAATTTATATTTTTTAATGATTTAGCTGAAATATTTATAGCTTAAGGAAAATTTGATGAAGCTATATAATAATATCAATAATAATTACAAAAAAATCCTGACAATATATAAGTATAAGTGAATCTAGGTATGTTTATTTAATAAATTTATATTATATTATTTTTCTCATTTCATTATCAGGAAAAATCTTTGCTGATAAAGGATAAAAAGATTAAGCTATTACTTATTTTTAAAATGCCATCAAATTAAATCCTAAACTAGATATCGCCTATGAAAATTTGGGTAAACAAATCTTAATGATTTAATTTTAATTAAATGCTTTTATAGGAATTTAACTTATAAAAACTTGTGAATATGAAAAGGGGATTTAAGCACTAGAAAAAACTATAGAAATAAATCAATACTGTGACATAGCTTATAATTGGATAGGTAATTAAATGGTTTTGGTAATTGTTATTAATATTTTTTTTTTTTTTTTTATAGGTATAGCGTAAAAAGTAAAATAGACTAGAAGATTCTATTTTAAAGTAAATTAGAAATTTAGCATATATTAAATGAAAAAAAATTAATTAAACATCAACCTTATATTATTTTAGGTTTGATAAAGCTATAAATATAAATAAAGATAAAAAAAATTTAAATAGCGTAAAGTATTTTATTAACAGAGGTACTGTCTATGCTAAATTATAAAAATAAAAAGAAGCTATTAGTGACTTTAAAAGTGCAGATTAAATACTTAAAGAGATTGAAGAAAGCTAAGAATTTTAAGAAATTATAAAGCCGTAGAATTAAAATAACAACATTTAAGATTTAGCCTCCATTCTTGTTTAATCCTATAAAATGGATTAATAAATGGAAAAAGGAGCTTAATAATTGTCAGATAATGAAAAAAAAAATTAACTTAAGAAAGCATTAGCAGAAAATTTAATTAAAAAGCAATAAATCATTTAATAAATAGATATAGAAACAAAACCTGAAAATGAAACAGAATAACTAAAAAAATAATTAGAAGACCTAATAAAGGCTTAAGCTGAATTGGCAAAGTAGTATTAGTTATAATAAGAAGAACTTGCTTCTTTTAAGTAGTAATAAGAATTGTAAAACTAAAATATAGCATTTGTTTAGGAAAGCAATAAATCACAAGATTAAAAAATAGAAGCTATATAATAAGTATAAAATCAGCAATCCATGGAAATGGAGGAAATTAAATCATAATTAGATAAAAATAGTCAAATTTTATTGTAAGGAGGGTTTTAAAAAATATCAGAACTTAAAGAAGAATTGAGCAATTTGAAATGCAAAAATCCATCATAATATAACTATTTTTGCGCCTTTTAATCTGTGATGACAAGTTATGTTAAAGCAATGGTCGTTATGAATTCAGGAGTTGTTTAAGAAAAGAGAAAAGTAAAAGTTTAATAATATTATTTTTATAACTTTCTTTCATTATATATAAAATGATTTAAGAAAAGCATTTTGGAATCTGGATTTTCTATAATTTCTTCTTTAATGGGAGATGTTCCAATTATCGGCTCTATTATGATTATAATAGATACAGCAGTAAAATTTTTATTATTTTTCTCTATATCTTTTTATATAAATATATATTTTTATAAAATTTATATAAAGGTAAACCACATTTTAGATTCAAGATTCGAAAGATAGATTTAAAATAATAGTCAGATAATTTAAAAATACGTTTCATAATTTCATGGGTTTGAAGATGATTTTATAAATCAAATTTTGCTAGCTTCATTAAATATAGCAAAATTATTTTAAGAAGAAAAATAACAATAAATGCTAAATCAAAAAGAAAATAATTTATAGTCAAAGTTTTACCAGAAAATTATATAGAGTATTTAAAATAAATATTAGGAGTTAAAAGAAAATGCTGATTCTAAAATATATGGATAAAAAATATAAGCTTATGACACTTATTCTGGATAAGTTGGATTGGCAGATGGAGCTTTATGTTTATGTTTTTTATTAGGCGAGCATGAAAATGTAACTTAAATTTAAAATGATATTCCTTAGTAGTATTATATATTATAATTTTCCTTTTTAGAATGTCAATTTTATAAATAATAAAGAGAAAGAATTAAATTAAATACTGCAAGACTTTATTTTGAATAAATAAAGCAAAGATTAATATTGTAAATATTATTAAAATAAACAAGAAAAGAAAGGAGGGTGCAAATGTACAATATTTTGAAAGTGTTTTGTTTATATAAGGCTTTTTGTTATTTATTAAGTCATATATAAAATGATATATATTTTTATAAAATTGAAAGTATAGAAATTATTAAAATAATATATTAGATCTAATTATAATAGAAATCAAGTTATTTATTTGTAATATTTAATTTATTTAAGTCATATTCATCATTAAATAAAAATATTCTGCTTAATTAATATTGGTAAATATATCACTCAAAATAAAAAAAAAAAAAATAATAAAGGCAAAGTTTATGAAACTAAAATTATGTAATGATTTAGTAGTGATAAAAATTGTATTAATATATTCTTTAATCTAATAAATGCAATAAAGTAACAATAAAATACAATATTTTACCTACATCATATATAAAATTGCTATTTTATAATATTCAAATAATAATTTTAGATTACATCAATAATAAAGGAATTATAGGAAAATTTAACAATGCTATAATTCAAAAATCAAGAATTTTATCTGATTCCAACAAAAATAATCCTGAGTAACTTATTTTAAATTATATTATGGTCAGGATTTCTAACAATTTTTACTATATTCATTATTTTAGTTCCGATAATACTTATATACAATGTTCTGAGAATTATAAAATTTGGAATAACGAAATATAAAATTGCGTTTGTATAGACGGATATTTTTTTGATAATGAAGAAAATTGTATATAATGTAACGCTCGTTGTAAAACATGGTAAATTAAAAATTTAATTATTAAAGAATTTGATTTAAATAAAATAAAATATTTATATAATGCTTAAAGTTCCTCCTTAGAATTATGTGATGAATGTAATGAAAATTTAAACAGAGCAATAAATCCAATATCAAAATAATGTGAATGCTAATAAGGATATATAGAATATTAGCAAAATGTAGATTAATGTAGTCCGTGCCATTTATATAAAGGAAAATGTCATATTTATTGCCCTATGAATACAGCTTCTTTTTATGATTTAAATAAAGGCATAATATGTGTAGAAAAAATTAGTTCTTTTTCATCATTTATAGATCAATTTACCTATTAATAAGTTATTGTATTTGGAATCTTTATGACAGTATTAAATTTGGTAGTTATATTCTGTATCATGAAAATATTTAAAACCCGGTCTATTGAAAGTGCATGGGGGTAATTAAGGATGGTTACAACTTCAATAATGCATCATAGCCATCAAAATTTATCTTCCACTCACAATAATTCTTAAAGTAGAAGAAATTAAAGTAATAACTCTATTCATTCTAATTAATAAAGTAATAATAATATAGAAATTGATATAAATACAACTAATAGCTTTACAAATTAAGTAAGCCCATCATCTATTATGGAAACATAAGAAATTTAACCACTATGATTTAACTATATTTTTATAATTAATTAAATTATTAAATAAATACAAAAGGTTTATATAAATTAATTAGACTAATTATTAATAAAATTATTATTATAAAATCTAACTAATAATAACGCGAATTAGTAATTTTTTTATATTTTTAAATATTTTCTATTAAATTATTGATTGATATTTTTAAAGGGTATTTTTTTATAATAATTAATAAGTTTCTAGAAAAATAATAAAAATATATAATAAATATTAATGATCCACTTTTTAGCGATATATTTGATTTTTCTCTTTTTTTCTCTTGCTTATTCCAATAAATTCCACATAAATTGTTCGGACAATCCTCTTAATGAAGAAGAAGAATAATATTTTAAAAATAAAGATTCTCAAATAATACAAAGCTAAATTTTTTAATATATTATGTAAGATGGAGAAGATAGATAATAATATATATTAGATATATAGCTTTTATATCGAAGTTAAAAATCAGATATTTAGACTTTTACCACAACCAATAAATTATTAAATGAATGCCTAACTTAATAAATTGTAGTAAAAAATGAGTTAACTTAATAAAAGATTTAAACAGAATTTTTGTTATCTTCGTTTAATTTGAATTTGCTAAATTAGTACTAGAATAATAATTATAAATTAAATAAGCAGTAATAAAAACAACAATACCCAATTTTAAATAATTTACAATTACAAATATCAAATGTTGACAAGATTTAAATTGAAAATGCTAATTTTTATAATTCATAATAGATTTCTCTATAGCAATTAGATAATTTTCTCTTTTCAAATTGTTAGTTTTTTTAATATTAATCTGAAAATGATATATACTTTTAATCAAATGATTCAACTTAATTAGAAGAATAGTTTCTTATAGATATATAAGGCAAATAATAAAATAGCAATGAAAGTATAGAAGAGTCGAAGATTGAAAATTGTCTATTTTAGTAAATAGATGAATATACATTAATTAAAATCGAATATATTTAAAACTTTAGTTTTATAAATAATTTTTTTAATAATAACAACGTAGTTAAAAGTGCAGTAATCATCTAAAATTGTTAAATTGAACAATTTAGAAATAATAATTTTAAAGAAAATATTGTAAATAAAGAATTACAATATTTTTAAATAGAGGCTTATCAATACACAACTTTAGTTTATATAAAGGATAGTATTATATAGCATTATGAAAATAATAGTTTCATAAGTAATTAAGTATCTTCAATTTAAGATTTTATAACATGTAGTATTTCAATCGTATATATGCTTGATGTATAATTTAAAAATGTGATTTAAGACCAGATTTTTATAAATAATATTATGAATACCCCAAAAAAAGCATTGGATTATAATCTTTTGTATGGGATTTTATACTTATTCAGGTGTGAAGTACTAAACGGGATAGCAAATTTTATATTTAAATTTAATAAAATCGAAAATTTTTTATTTATTGGATCTAAAAGAGTGGCGTATAACATACTGATTAAGTAATCATCAATCAAAGTTTAAGTTACAGATGGTGAAGTTAGCGATAACATAAATTTAGGTGGGATTTGTTTTTAAAACTCCCAAATTGGTGAGGAACTCAAAATTTAATCTTCTCAAATGTTTAAATTTTAAAATATATTCTTTTAAAGAGAATTAGGGTTTTTTAAAAGTAGTATAAGTTTATTAAAATGTTTTACAGGCTAAATTCATTTTAATAATTTAAGTTTTTTAGAAAATAATAATTTGTATCCTGTAGGTTTTGATGATACATAAGATAAAAATGATATTGTTGATTTTAATTATGGAAATGGACTATATTTTGAAAATGTTTAGTATATAGATAAAGACATACATGAAGATACGATAATAGTTATTAAGATCAATATAACTAATTGTAAATTTTTTAAATTAAAAGGAATGAATGGCGTATCAGTATTTTTTATAGACAGTTTTTAATTTTTTTCTTTACTTTTTTAGCATAATTAAATTATTGATAATTATGCTAATAAATTATCAGCGGGAATGTATTTTTCAAATTCTTTTACTCAAAATATTCAAGTCGAAACAAATTAATTTATTAATAATGTATCTGATTAAGGCACTTGCATCATAGGAATAAGATTAAAGTCAAATATTTATATATATTTAAAAATTATTTCTACAGAAATAATGCTTAATATTTTGGTAATATTCCAATTTATTTTAATTTAAATTTAGTATTAATATTTACTAATTTTTAAATTATAGGTGGCTGCATATATTTATAAGATGTCAATAGTTTTAATATATTGGAAGCAGATTTTATATAAAACACTTCTGGAGTAGGAGGAGGAGCTATTTTAGTGGAATAACTAACAACGATAATAATAAATAATTCAACATTTATATAAAACTAATCAGGTTTGAGTGGTGGAGTATTATAAATATAAAATCAATTATTTTTTGATTAGAATTTTATTTTAAATCAAAATAAATTTATTAAAAACCATGCAGTAAATGGGGGAGTGTTTTCTTTAATAGGATTTAATTAGTATAATAACAAAATATTTCTATCATTCATGGAATGTGATATTACTCAAAATAATGCTGAAGCATAGGGAGGTGTATTCTTTGTTAAGGGAAATGTTAATTATAATTCTAATGTTCGGTCTGCTTTTTATTTATTTTAAAATTGCACGATAGCTTATAATACTGCAAATTCAGGAGCCATTATAAAATAAGCCATTTCTATATCAGATTAAAATAAATACATATAACAAATTCTTATATAAAATAATAAGTACGAAGGAAATTGGGCAAAACTCAGTCAGGATTAACCTATTGTATTCAATTGTACCAACTAAGAATATTATGACGAAAATACATAGTAATGCTAAGCTTGCCCTCCTGGTTCTTATAATAATGATATATCATCAAATTATTATAACTGTAATGTATGTCTGAAATAAAGTATATGTAATGGGAATTACAGTGGTATCTTTATTAATATATTGTTTTTATTTGAAATTAAACATTCCCTTATTTGTATTTAATAGGAGTTTCGGTAGACCCAGGTTTTTGGATAAAGAATTATCAATAACTATAAATAATTTAATGTGAATAAAATCCATCTGTTTGCTACGGAGGAATTTCAATATCTTCTTAATGTAAAGAAGGATACACAGGTGTATTATGTTAGGTAAAATTTCAATCTTTATTAATTTATAGTTAATTCATCATATTTTTTTTTAGAGTTGTGTTAAAGGATATGTAAAAACTGGAAATATTTATTGCTAAAAATGCGATAGAAAACAAGGATGGATAATTATCAATACTTTATTTTCAAATTTATCTTTTTTGTTATTTTTTATTCTCATTTGTTATAATAGCCATGTATCAGTCTAAAAAGATATAATTTGTGACTATCTTAATCTCCTATTTAATTATCTCATAAGAAATAATTCCAAGCTCTCTGAATATATTCTAATTTTTACAAGTTATGTTCAACTCCTTTTCTTAACGTGCATGCTACTCTAAAAGATGCCATAGGACATGTCAAATTTTCTGAAATAAATAACTTCGGTTGCTGATGGATTTACGACAGATTAATAATGTATTTTCCCTCAAATTATAGAAGATAATACATAATTATCTAGTCTTATATGGATTTATATTATAAAAATAGTTATATTATTATTGGTGCTATTTTTAGCTAAAATAATAAAAATAAAATTCCTCAAATAAATCCCTGTTTAATCATATATTATATAATACTTAATTTTAAATATGCCTAACATGGTATAAAGAACATATTAACTTCTATTCTGTATTGACATTGGAGGAAAAAGCTATGTGGTTAGTGACTATAGTATATAATGTTTGAGTGATAAATATTTTTAGGAAAATTTTGCCTTTGGATCAATTACAATATTTTTATGGATCATAGCCTTTCCTCTTTTTATATATTTAATTTTACGAATTCACCATAATCAGACAAAATAAATTATTTAAAAATAGATAGAGTTATTTATTAGAAATTTAATTGAATAGGAAAACAATCGTTTAACTGATTAGAAATTATTAAATTATATTATAAAATACCAATAAACTCTAACTAACATTCAAAAAACTGGATTTATTAAACACAGGTTAAAATATGGGCCATTTTATAAAAAATTTAGATATTAACATTGGAATTTGTTTAGAATCTTGGCTTTCATATTTTTAATAACCATAAGTAATTTGTTTACCGAATACTATACCTTATAAATAACATTTTTATCTTAATATTACTAATAATTTTTGTAATTAATATAAAATTTCCTCCCTTTGCAAATAAACAGTTAAATAACTTTTTTTCTCTAAGCCTTATTACATGCCTAATAACTGCAATATTAGGAAGTATTTTTAAAATAAATGTACCTAGTTATATAAATAAAACTAACAAAGTATACCTTGATATTATTATGGTGATAATTTTTGTTTTAAACATAGGTTATTTATTTTTATTATGCTTTTTTATATTATTAGAAGGATATAAATCTGTCAGTACTTAGCTTTATTCATATAAAGACAAATATAAAATTATTAACTATGCTTGCTTTTGTATTTCTTATAAATTTCCTATTTCTAAATAATCTGCAGTATCTAATTGGAATATACTAAGAAAATGCATATATAATAGGTTTTAAAATTAAGAAAAAGTGATGGATTTTAAAAATAATTTAAAAAATGAAGAAATAGAATAAAAGAAAAAAGAAAAAAAGATAAGGTAATAATACTTCATTTATTTTAGTTAAACTTTAGATGACGATTAAAATGATGCAGTTATTTTAAGGAATAACATGTTTAGTAGTATTAATTCTAATTATGAATCAGAATAATCTGACTAGTGTGATGATGAAAAAGCTTAATTAGGTGAAAGAGAAAGTACCAATACATTTGATAATGAAGATTTAAGTCTATAAGAGAAATTAATAAATAAAAAAATAAAGTGATCATTTTCTAATATATATCATTTGTTTTATATCCATAATAAAATCATTATATTTAACATTTGGAATCGCTTTGTATATGATATTAAATAAAATTTCTTAACGTGATAAAAATAAATTATTTATTATTTTTATTTAATTATCTATATTTCGATTGGTATATAAATTAATCAGCTATATGTCTTTAACTCACTTGGCTTTTTGCAATTATTTAATGTTTTTTTCTGAAGTAGTATAAGTTTCTAATAAGGAGCAATATCTATTTATAGCAAAGGAGATAATCATAAATAACCCTGCTAAATAGAAATCTCTTTGTTCTTTGTATAGATTAATTTATGTAGTAATTTCTTAAGAAGTTAATCCAGTAGCGTTTTATTCTTCTTAGTCATGAATCCAACTTAATAGACTATTGATTTATTTAAATAAAAAATAAATTTAAGTATTATTATTCATTTAAGTAAATAAAAAGTAGCAATAATAATTTTGAGTTTTCATATTTTTATAATTACTTTGAATTTTTTCTCATTCCAAATATGGAAGAAAGAAATACACATACAATTACAATCAAGAAAATTCTATGTATTTTCCATATATTTTTAGATACTTTTCCATTTCCTAAAATTGATACAACCAATCTTCTAATAGGTCCAGGTAAAGGTAGAGAAACTAAAATAAATAAGGCTAATTGTATAGCCATTCCCCAATATGCTATTTTAATTAAAAATCCCATTTTTTATTATGAAATTATTTGTAAAAATTGTGTATGATTTAATTTATTTATTTTATTTAATTTTTAATTATTTTATTTGAAAAGGATTTCAATATGCTAATAAAACATTGATAATATAAGCTGCTATTAAATTGGATTATTGCAAATCAATTTTATTTAATAATTTTAATATCTAAAAAAATATACGTATAATATAAATAAAGCTGTCAGATTTAACAAGTAAGAAGGGAAATTAAATTTTAATAAAGAAATTTACTAAGAAATTATGATAATAATATTAAAAATTAAAATACCACCTCAATTTAATAAATTAACATAATTATTTTAGATGGTAACACAAAAGTATTTATAATTGTATATAAATATATTATAATATATATATAAATGGTGTATTATAGTATCTAACTTATATGTTTCTCTTTATTAAATAGTTCAAAAATATAGAATTCAATCATCATCGTCTGGTAGTTCATATTATTCAATAAATTCCATGATTTTTTGGTCATAAGCAGATTTATTTTTAAAATACATTTCATGAGCTTCTTTATTTGCAAAAACTCCAGGATTTGGGTCAGTTAGTAAACTTCTTAAACTTATAAGTATAGTCCATGTATCTATAACTGGCGACCAATTAGTTTTAACAATATCCATAGAAACTCTTCCATAGTTAGGTTAATCAGCATGTACATTTGGGTGGAAAATTATCTTATTAATAAAATATAAGATTTTAAAAATATTTTTTCTTTATAATTATTTATCTTTATAAATATTATATAATATCATTAAGTTTTTAATAGAATATGAAATAATTATTTAATAAATAAATATAATTTTTAATGGTTGAAAATAAAAGATAAGTTATTATTACTGGAGTGAAGAATATTTTGGAGCCGTTTAAGGATAATCCTGAGGATATTCAATTATAAATTTAAAGTTTCCACCTTCCCATATGGTATCTTCCGGACCGAATAGTATTCCTGTCCATTTAAATATGTTCTTTTCTTCTGGAGAAACAGCACATCCTTCAGGAGGGTCTTTTTATATTCTTTCAAATTCTTTAAATAAACGTTTTTCGGCTTTAGAGGTCATAAATGAAGTATTTATTAGTATATTAATATTTTTTTTTATTCTATAATTAGAAATCAATTTATTACCCTACATATATTAATTGAATAATAGTCCGTACAAGGAAAGTATTATTAATAATATCATTGATTCATGAAAAAATAAATATTCTTAAAAATTCTGAATTTGTGTTTGAATATTTAAATAATAACAATTTTTTATAAATTGGTTATTTTATATTTATATTTATATTTTTAATTTTTATATTTATTTATAATTACTTTATAAAAGAAAATAAAGTTTTATATTCTTAAAATTCATGTGACAGAAAAAACAAATGAACATAAATATAATAAGAAGGCAAGAATTTATACGATATTATAAAACCTAAATTACAGCTACCTTTTTTTTATATACTCAGAGAGATTTCTTTTATATTATTCAGCACAAAAATTAATAATTTAATAATTTTAACACTCTACCTACCTACTCCAAATATTTACATATTATAAATTAATAATAAGACTGATATAAATTAAAAGCAATACAGCAACAAAAAAAATTATAAATAAAATTTCAATCATAAGTTTGCAAAAATGAAAAACATATAATTAGTAGACTATTACAAGTAATAAAGAAAAATATTACTCGTTTAAAGAAAAATGATAAAATTTATTATTTAATAGATTATAAATACAAGAGTTAGCATTAGCAGAATATTTCGATTTGGAAGAATTTTCCAACACTCTGTATATTATCACAAAAGACAGAAAAATAATTGCTTTGAAAATTGATATTAAAAATCCATCTACTCATGAAGTAATTTTTTGATAAATTTAAAGTATTTTTATAGTTTTAACTGATAATTTGAAAAACAGATAGTTTTCAGTCATTAAGTAAGCAGTGATGATATTGAAGAAGATGATGAAATTGTCGACATGAAATATATTTTAGAAATTGAGTCCTTAGTTATTGTAACAAAGAAAGGAATGATTTTATAATTTAAAGTATAAGAAAAGGAAATTGAACCTGTTGGTATGATTGATGGAGGAGTTTTAGGAGCTCAATGGAGCCCTAACCAGGAGTAATTAATAATTGCCACTGGAACTTCAAATCTCTTGTCTCTAAATACAGAATTTGATATCCTCAATGAAGTCCCAATTGATGATGAAAACGCTACAGTTTTAAGCGATTAGCCAGTTTTCATATCTTGGAAAAATGATGCAAAAGTAAACTATACTAGTTAAATATTTCCTATTTTTCAATAAATAAATGATTAAGTAAATAAATAAATATAGAATTTCATGACAAATTATCCTCTGCAAGGTGGAAGAAAGGTACTTACTAGAGATACAGAATTGAACTGGTTTAGAAGTGCTGCGAAATCAGATCCCTATGATGGAATAGTTTAGTCTGTTGCAGAAAAAGCTGTTCCGGGATTAGAAGGATAGCACCATTGGTAACCGAATGCAAACTTCATCGCAGGATGGGATAGAAAAGTAATCAAGGAATAAGCCTGTACAAGAATAGTATTCTGGGAAAAAAATGGATTGAGACATTACGAGTTTGTGCTGCCTTCCTTCAAAGGAATGCAATCTAAAGATGAATTCGACTTATCAGTCAAATAAATTCAATACAATAGGGATAGTGATATATTGGCTGTTAGTGTTAAGTATGAAAATTATTACTAAATTTTGAATTTTTTATAATTTTATTTATTGTGCTATTTATTTTTGTAGAGATTCTTAAAATAAAGAATATGTCCTGCTCTATCACAGATCTAATTATAGATGGTATTTAAAAAAAGTTTTAGAAGCCTAGGCAGATTAAATAAGGCAAATCTTCTGGTGCAATACATCCATTTGCAGACTGTACATAGTTTATGCTAATAAATTTGTCGAAATTTTGGATTTGAGTTTGTGTCACAACTTAAACTCACAAGACACAGCTTTAAGAGAAAGTTTGGCCATCAGTGTCGCTGTGGATAATAATTTAATTTTAACCAGCTTGTTTGCCTAAAATTTAATTCCACCCCCCATGTCCAATTTTGAATTAAACTGCCGCTCCTACATTGACGGAGTCGTATTCGGAACTTGTAATTAGAAAAATTTTTTTTATAAAGTTTACTGTAATTACAGAGTAATAAATCCTTTTTTAACAATAGAATATGTATTTGCCGTAACAAATAAATCTTTTGAATTATACACAATGAATAAAAAAAAGGAATTGAAAACATTCATTGGAGAAAATAATTTAATAAAAAATGCTGAAAGAGTGAGAGCTTTGCATTATAACAGCAAAAAACAAATATTAACAGGTATCAAAGATTAAAAGTCAGTATTTTAAATTTAATTTGCCATCGAGGGAAACAAATTGCAGGTTAAAGAGGAATTTTCAACCATTTTTTAAGAACATGATCACATTATCTCCTCGTGTGGATCTGCCGCATATTTTTTGAATTTCAATGCTGTTGACAAGGACTCATAAGAATAATAAAAAAAATAAGAAAATGCTCTAACTTCCAATAATCTAATTTTCTTATCTAATTCAACTTTACAAAATCAATAAAATGACTCATAGTAACCAGAAGAAGAAGACCATGTATACTTTCAAACAACAACTGGAAGATTAATCCATTATAGCTATGAAAACAGAACATTTTAACCTAAAATGACTCTCCCCGTTCCTGTTTTCAAGATTTTGGCAACTAAAGTTAATGGTAATATTTGCATTTATTTGTTTAATAAAAAATTATTTTTAATATGAATCGCATTAGGTGAAGAAAAAATTGTAGGAATTTCTCAAAATCTAAGATTGATTAATGACACCAAAATAGTATGTTCCGAATGTACCTCTTTTATTCAATTTAAGAACTTTTTACTCTTCACCACTTAGTCTCAATAAATGTATGAAGCCATGTACGTTCTGGACTTTAAAGACCCTAAATCTGCTTTGCACGATTTCGATGCCAATATTTTCAATAAACTACCTAAACAAGGGTCTGGAGAAGATTTTATCGTCAGAAATATTGAAAGAGGATGCAAAATTGTTTCCGTTACAAATTCCCTCAAACTCGTTTTTTAAGCTTAAAGAGGAAATTTAGAAGGAATGTATCCCAGAATTCTCCTTCTTAAAAAAGTAAAGGAACTGATTCAAAAAATAAATACAGGAGGGCCTTTGAAATGCTTAGAACTCATAAATTGGACATCAACTTAATTTTTGATATTTCTCCTTAAAATTTCATTAAAAACTCAGCTTTAATTGTGAATTAAATTGAGGAAATTGATTATTTGAACATCTTCATTTCTGCCCTGCAAAATAATTTATCTTCTGAACTTTCGTATTCTCTGACGGCAGTGGAATTAAAAGAAGTGGAAGCTTATTATAATTCAGAAGTCAATAAGGGAGGAAATTGCAAAATTAATATTATTTGTGATTTGATTATTAGAGATTTGAACCTAATTTAAAAGTAATTATTAAGTTATTAATAATTACAACAATTAAATTTATTTGTTTTTTTTTAAATTTTAGCGAAAAATATCTATATACCATTGTTACAACTCATATTAAGAAGTAACCCTCAGAGTTGGAAGTTGTCCTTAATAAAGTAAAAGAAATGAAAGATAAAGAAGTGAGTTAATAAGAAGAAGAAGAGTTGATACCACCTCATCTTAATAAAGAAAGTACCTATTTACAAACTCATTTGATATATTTAGGCTAATCATTTATATAGATACATACACATTTCTTAATTATTGATTATTATTTATTATATTTTACTTTATTAATTAAAAGCCAATCAGAAATATAAACCTACAAGAAAAGTCAACTCAAGAAAATTATTAGAATTTGTTTGCTGGCTTGCTGACGCTAACAAGATGTATGAAATTGCCTTACTCACTTATGATTTAGATCTTGTAGCTATGGTAATATCTAAAGAATTAAATACTAAAAAAAATTAACTATTAACCATATACAAAAATAATTTTATTTAAAAAGGTTGCTGAATTCACTTAAAAGGATCCCAAAGAATATTTACCCTATTTCGAAAAAATTAATCAAATTTCTGATATTATTGAAAAAAAATACACCATTTGTATTGATTTATAAAAATATGCTTAAGCTGCCGTTGAATTAGCTCATGGAAATGAATAATAGAAAGAAAGATCTTTGGAATTGATTAAAAACCATAGTATTTATAATGTTGGTATACAAACATTCTAAAATGATCCATTAATCCTTAAAAAATTAAAAATTACTTGGGTAAAATTAATACAAAAAATATTATTTGATAAATTATTGATTGCTAAAATGATTAATATTAGGGGACTATTTATCTGAATAGAAAGAATTTACTCAATCTATATTAGCTTATGAATCAGCTCAAAATTATTAAAAGGCTCTCGAACAAGCCTAACATGCCAATGACTTATAAAAAGTATTGCATTTTTCCAAATTATTAAAACTCTCCAAAGAACAAAAAAAAGAAATGTTGGAAACGCTTTGTGAAGAGGCTCTTGAAAATCAGTCCAACGGTTTTGCTGGTTAAATAATGAAAAAATTAAAAAAATTCCCTGAAGCTATAACTTTATTCATAAAATGTGATGAATGGAAGGAAATCGTATAATGTTTAAATTCTATTGAAGGTAACAAATTTATAACTTAATTTTTAATGAGCTCATTTTTTTTTTAAAGGATTTGAAAATTAGTTGAAAGTCAGAAATGAAGTTATTATCCCAGCCATCAAATTAGCTGCTAATATTAAAGGAAACTAAATCAAAAAATTGATTCAAACTTTCTAATAAAGATACGCCAGACTCAAGGAATTATAAACTGAAAAAAGAAATACTCCCTCTCTTATGACACAAATGAGACAAATAGGTGCCACCATGGGATAATAAAGAGATTTTGATTAAGAATCTGATATATCAGAGCACTCTTAACTGACCACTTCATCAAGAACTTCCTACACCTAGTAAATTACTTTAGTTGTTAAACAGTTTATTAATATTTTTATATTAAAATATATAGTTCTCAAACAACTGGAATTAAAAAGAAAAGAGAAAAAAAAGAAAACCTTTAGTTAATAGAAATATATAAGAAGGATCTCCTCTTGAAGAAGAATTTTTGGTTGCAGTTTTAAGAGACGTTTAGTCAAAGCAAAATATTTTTTGTAAATTGTTAAATTTTAAAAAATATTTATTATTATTAGTTAATTATTTAATTTGTTAAATATTCAAATTTTAGCTGAAACAAAATTCTTGATTCAATATTTGATTTACTTCGAATTACTTGAAGATGGAGAACAATTGAATAAACTTATGTTCTAATTGGAATAGGAAACTAACTTCAAAGTGAAATCTCTTTAATAATAAATATTCGAATAAGACCACCCCGAACTAGAGCAAGTTTATCCCGAATTACAAGAATTTAAAAATACCAACAAAGCCTATGAAATTTCATTATCTAATTTTAACTTTATTTATGTCGAAAATGAAGCCAATAGTAAAAGAACTAAGCCTAAAGTACAAAGAGGTTATTGCTGAAAAATAAAATAATTCATTAAAAAAAGAAAAAATATAAATCTATATTACTTTTTATTTATACGTTTTGAATATGATATATACTGTATAATTTAAAGCAATTGTTTTTTATTTTATTTAAAAACCTAAAGTCATCAATTGTTTTTTATTTTATAAATCATACTATTCAACTCAATAATTAACCATAAATTAATTATTTAATTTTAGTTAACCTAGCTATCATCATTTATTGTATATTATTATTAAATAAAAAAAATATTTTATTCTTTTATTCTAAGACTTAGCAAAGCAAAATAAAATAAGAAGAGAAAAAGGATTATATATAATGCAAAATCATATAAAATTAATAAGAAATTTATTCAAATTCTAGACCAGATCATTGCTTTAACACAATTATTATAGATTTGCTTCGAAAATAAATTTCGATACTAAGCCTAAAATATGCTATTATAAATAATTAAATGTTTCAAGTAATTGCAAATAAGAAGAAATTAAGAAATCGTATTTAAGTTTAGCAAAAAAATATCATCCAGATACTAATTCAGAGGCTGCAGCATCGGTAAAAAATCATTTTATTAAAAAAAAGTAATTACAATTTATATATTATAATATAATATTAGGAAAAATTTAAAGAAATATAATCTGCATATTAAGTATTGAGTAATCCTGAACATAGAAAAATATATGATGAATAGAATGGTAAATTATAATTATTCAAATAATGATTTTCTTTATTTTTCATTTTTAAATATTTTTTAGGCTTAGATTCATTTTGGCAATATGGAGATGCAGACTCGACATTTAAAGATTAATAAGAAGCCTATGACAATTTTATAAATAAAAAAAGAAAAAACAATGAAGATGATGATAAAAACTTTGATAATATAGATGAGTAAGTAGATAAGTACTTCAAAAATAAATATTTTAAAAATCCTGAAATGAATAAGAAATGTCCAGATGGATATGAAAATCCTTTTGAAATGACAGCTAAGTTATATAGGTAGAAATTAATTGTAATTAAATAATAATTAATCATTTTTGAATAAAAAATTAAAGGACTCATTAACAAAATGTTGAAAAAAAGAAAGAAGAATATACTGAACACTTTCCTAACAGTCCAAATGCGTATTTTTCCAAAAAATCTGATGAATAAAAAATAAAAGATACAGGGCTAAGTTTATCTGTTTTAAAAGAATTTAAAATCCCTTTATTTTGTTTATTTGTATTACTTACAACTTAAGGTATACTTCTTTTACCTATTTGTGCAAAATTTTTATTGTTTTAATAAAATTATTATTTATAGGCATATATTATGGAATTAGAGAATCAAATTCTTAAAAAGAATAGATAGAATAAGTAAATATAGTCACTGAAGGAAAAGGTTATAGAACAAAATTTTACCTCTAAACGTTGTTTGATTACTTACTAATAAATTAATTAAGTTATATAATCTTAACTTAAAAAAAATAAAATATTTATATAATATATTTAAAATAAAAAATGAGTCATTATAAATCATAATAATCATCACTTGACTACTCATCTAATTATATCTGCTCCTATAATACTGGTTTATTACCATCCATTTATATATCTTATCTTTCTTCTTCCTACACATTTTCTTCTTACATTTTATCTTGCTATTCTTATTAAATAATAATTTACTACTTTAATTATCTTTCATTTTCTTCTTTTTTAAAAAACTCTTCAGTGAAGTAACTTTTTATATCAAGTTCAAAGTCATTTCCCATTTCTTTGAAAAACAACCTTGAAATCGTTAATGCCAAATCAATGGGAATATCACTGTGGGGATCTTTCATTTGCTTTTTGATCCATTTAGGAAGTTTTTACTTAACTCTAGACCGAGCAAATCTGTATTAAAGTATAAGTTAATGAGGTTATTAATATCTACTAAATATTAAATGTTCACCTTTTTTCAGCCATAATCATCAAACCATAGTCTTTTTTACCTCTGATAACTCTTCCCAAACATTATGCACTTTGTCTCATTGCATCAAATTCGATATAATCATTTTTCGAAATGTCATGATTCTCTGTCAGAAATTTACACCTTTCTAACAATATCGGATCATTGGAATTTTAAACTGGAAATCCTAACATAACTACACATCTTCCGTAGTGTTCGTTAAAATCTATACCTTCTGCAACTTTTCCTCTGGCAATCGAAAAGAAAACGGCCCCTCTTCCACTATCGCAAGCTCTTCTGAAGTGTGTTAAACTCTTTTAAATGGATATAAAAGTAAATTTAATTAAACAAAACAGGTACAAATTTTAAATTATTAATTAATGGTATACAGTAGATGTTTATTACACGTCCTTACTTTCAAAGTAAAGTAATTTACACTTTTATAAGTCTTCCAAAATATTGTTTTCACTCCATTCTTATATTACTTTTTCCATATACCTGTTAACAAGAATTTAAACTTTAAATTAATATTAAAATATCTATTTTATATACATACATATAACTTGGAAAAAAACAAACGACTCCATCTGGGACGAAAGAACATAAATCAATAAGGAAAATTCCATAACTTCTAGATATTTCCGGATTATTTCTTGCAACGTATTCAGAGCTAAGTTCTGAAAAGTCCATACCCTTTGTTACAATAATAGGCTAAATATTGTTGGCACTTAGCTCTATATCTATACTCTAGTTAGTTATCTATATATTTTATATTTAATTTTTGGATTTTTATTTTGATATACTAAAATTTATTAATTACAGGTTAAAAGTCTAAAATTTTGGGATATAAATCTAAAGGGGACATAGTTCCTGAAGTTAGAATGACGGATTTATATTTTTCAAATATAGGTTTCATAGCTAAACTGGAATCTAGACAGGAAAAATTCAAAAAAGGATCGTTTAAAGCCCCATCTCTATTCAAATCAAAATATACTTTAGATATTATTAATTTACTGGTTATATGGAATAAATAATACCTTGGATTAGGTTGAAATATAATTTTAAATCCCTTTGAATAATTAGCTAAAAGGCTTGAAAATTATGCTATTTTATTTATTGATCTGTATTCATCACTTTCAGTAATTTCTAAATTATTCATCAATTATTAGAGCCTTTCTGCAGTTAAACTATTGTAAAATTAGTTTATTAAGGATAGATATAAGTAGTAAAATAATAATAGAGTACAGTAAAGATTTGGTATCTGTTTTTATAGATATATTTATATCAGAAAGAAATAAAGGAGGGTCAATAATCGCATCACTTTTTTCTTTTAATTTATTTTTAAGAAAAATAACGATTTTCTTTAGATGATTAATAAATGGCTTGGCTTTTCTAATAGTGTAGGGAATCTATTTATTTTTATAAATTAACATATTATAAGACAGACATGTTATTTTATATTTACCGCTTCTTATTTTAAATCATTTGGTACATTTCCCTGATTGTCATTGATTTATTATTCTGATATTTTACCCCTTTGGAGCAATCCTTTTATCAGAGAATTATATTCTTATTCCATTCTTTCAACTTTATCTTGCTCTAAATTATCTACCTTTTTTTCAATTTTTTCAACATTTTAATAAGCTGTATTTAATAAAGCTCTAAAAAAAATGATTACTTTGTCCATTTGAAATATATTATATTAACCAATATTACTTGTTTATTTTCACACTAAACGCTTCAAGACAAATATTATCAATATTGTGAGCCTCATCAAATACCACAATGCTTTATTTTTATAATTCCTCTGGAACTAAATCATTTATGTTTGAATCAAGCATATATAAATAGTTGTACACAACTATATTGGCCTACCCTTGATTTCATTAGTATTTAATAATTTTGGTTTACTGTAGTTGGATAGAATAAAATAATATAATATACCCACAAGTTTTTTGGCCAAAAAATAAGGACACATCGTATTTTTTTATCCATTCTATCTAATATCATCTAGGTTGTATACTCCTTCTTCGAATTTCAATTCTTCTTGCTGTTCTGCAAAAACTTCATAATAGTCACAACACAATTTTTCATCTGTTTGTTCTTTGCCTATCTATCATTTAATACAGGTAAAATGAAATAATATAAGTTGTTATGAAATTTTTTATTAACAAAATTTTACATTCCTTAGTCTTACCCACTAAGCAGTTCGTTTTCTACATTCAGCATCAACTTTATCTCCATTTTCAAATTACTTGACTTCTTTATTTATACATAAATTTTTCCTTGCACTATTATATTAAATACAAATAAATTCCTTCACAAACTAATATAAAATACCTTAATCCTGCAGCTAAAAATTTGTATTGTTCTTCTGGGTTTTCCTTTTTTCTAGTATTTATGACAGTTCTGACCTCCTCCAGAGTTTTTTCCATTTCTACTACTGTTCTCGTGCAATAAACAAGCTATTCACATTAATGTTTATATTTTTATTTTTTTCAATATACTTAAAACGTTACTTTTTTATATTTATCAGGATATTCCGCAAGATAAGATAAAATAAGAGCCAGTAAACTAACTGTTTTCCCTGTTCCTGTAGGCATTTCTAGAATACCATGTCCCTATTTCATAGAAAAATAGAATATTTATATATTGGCTTATAAGCTATGAAATAAACATAACTATAACTATATAAAATTAAATAAAATTTACTTATTTTTCAAATGTTTCTTTTAATGCTTTCATATATTCATACTATTCTTTGAAAACTGTTTTCTAATTACAATAAAAATAATAGTTTATTTCTAAAAATTAATTACAAATTTTATATTTTTAATATACGAAAGGAAAATAAACTGGCAAATCATCAAGGTAAAATTTCATTTAATTTTAAATTTTGTAAAATGACTTTTTACTTACAATAAAATAATTATTTTATAAAATTATTATTTTTTTATAATATAATTATTGTGTAGCGGGAAATATTATTGGCTATTTATTTTTAATTTAATTAATATTTCAAAAATTCTTTCTATTTCTGATAGTTTAAACAAAACAAATTAATTGAGGGAAATTATATAAAAAATAAAATAATATTAGAATAAATAGTTTTATAATATATTTACATTAAAATAATCTATATTTATATAAAATTTTATATAAATTAAAGTTTTTAAGCATAATATTAATAAAACATCAAAAATTCATATTGGTAATACTATCATTTGTTGTTAGGAGAGTAATTTAATTTTATTATTACTCTGTAGTTAAAACATCTTTGTATTTATTTGGTTACTATTTTTTATTGGAAAATTATTACACTTTTTTAAATTTTGTTGTTTATAAATTAAATTAAATAGATTTTTATTTCCCTTGCTCTATCAAAAGTTAAATTAGGTCCTCTATATTCTAATTAAACTATTGTTGTTTTTGATGAGATAAAAATTAGTACATAATATCATATTAATCTACATTAGCGTTTTCTGTCATTAAGATTAAATATGATGATGCACATTAGTACAATTTCATTTATACTACCTGTTTCCAATCTTCAATAATTTAGGCCCAATCATTTTAGTCTAGAATTTGACCACTAATAAATTAATATAGAACTTTAGAATAGAAAAATGATATTAAATTTTCTGGTAGATAGTTCCACAAATTATTAAATAAAGGTTCCATTATTTAAGATGAATATTCAAAATTTTGTTATTTTATAATTAAAAGGATCAGCTTTTTAGCTTTCTAATATATTTTTATGATATCTTGATTCTGAGTTGCAAAGTCATTAATTTGGCTAATAAGTGATTTTTTTAAATCATTCTAATTTTATAATTAGCTTTATCTTTATTAAGTCATATTCTAGAACTCCTTCACATACTTACATTTTATGTATATATTAAAGTCATAAAATAGTTATTAAAGAATAATACCAAAATTAATTTATTTTCCATAACCATCTTTAATCATAGATTCTACTATACTGAAAGATTTATCAACCCATTCAACTCGATAAGCATTAGGAAAATTACTCTTATTATAAATTCGGGTTTTAAATTTGGAGTAACATTTACAAAATGTGAAATATTAAATGCAGTAGCCTTACTACAGATTTATGTAATCTGTTAGACTTTTTTCTTTTAATATATAATATAAGACCTAAAAGGACTAATAAAACATTGCCAACCCCACTATATTAATAATTTCTGGGTAAACATATGATTATCTTTTAGTAATTGGTATGGTATTTTAAGGATTAATATCATGGATATCTCCGTAATCTGCTTGGTGAGGTAAATGAAAGTCAATAAAATACTAGGTGTCCACACCATAGGTTAGTACTTTAGGATTTTAAGTCAGTAATTGTTTAAAATATGGCAAATTATCATTTAGTAAGTGCTGTTCTTCCAGCTAAATTAGTTTTATATTCTAGCTATCCTAGATTCGCATATTTTTTCCTTAAAAGCAACCCATTATATTTTAATAATTTATTTTTGTAACTTAATTTTATATGTTTTTCTTAATTCTAATTATAATTTTTGTTATTTTCTTTTTTTCTTCATTAATTATTTTTTTATGATAAGACATTCATATAGTTAATATAAACTTTAAAAGTGATATATTAATTATTATTTTTACTTTAATAGTAATTGAATCAGTAAAAATTAAATGTTTATAATACTCTTTATTATTATTAACAAGGAAATATTAATTTATTAAGCGTATTTATTTTTATAAATTAAAATGATAAATATTCTGTGTTTTTTCCATTTTTATATAAAATAAATTAATAATAATTTAAATCAATTATAAGAATTATATTTTATCCCTTTAATTATTTTTATATTCTCGAAGAAGGTCCTATAATTTATTGGTAGAATACTTGACTGTTAATCAAGACGGCGCAGATCGATACTGCGTAGGACCTTACTTTTTTTTTTATTTTCGAAACTTATATAATTAGCATTTACATCAAAATTTAATATTAATATATTTTTTATATTAATTTTTATTGTTAATTATAAAATATGCTTTTTTTTTATCACCATATCATACAAACAAAGCACTTATGCACGATTTTCTAATTTAACTTTTTAGCTCTACAATACAATTCATCTATTAATTTAAAAAGCAAATAGAATTATACAAGTTAGGATCTTCTTAATATACCGACAAATCAGAATTAGATAATATAGAGTCAGAATCAGATTCATTTTATTATTATTATTAATCAGATACCTGATCTTTATAATAATTTGAAAACTTATCAAAACTACTTTAATACTCATCATTTTTACTACTATTTTGTAATTCATATGTTTTAGTATTAGAAGATCTTTCTATTATATTTGTTAAAGAAGTGGAATCATTCATTGCTTTAAAATATTAAGTAGATATCGAGCTCAGAGAGGTTTTTAATTAGTTATTTTAAACTTCTAATTACAAAAATTCAGAAGTGTAATTCTTATATAATCTTTTATTAATAATTATATTTCTAAATATTTATTTTAAATATTCATAATTTGGTTTCTGTTCAAATGTTAATCCATTTAAATATTCATAAAATAGCCATAAATCCTAGCATTCCAAATCATATTAAGATTTTAAACTTTTTAATTATTTAGCTACAATTATTTACTCTGTATTTTATAAGGTTTCCCATGGTAGATAACCAAAGTATAATTTAAGTAGTACGTATCCTAAAGATATTAGATCATCTCTTCTGCTTAAATTATTTTTCTAAAATAGATAAATTATTTATAATACATTTACAAAATCTAAAAATTGCATTTTCTTTTAATACCTTATCGACATTTATTGAGTTATAGGGAAATGTTCCTATAAAAGGTTAATTTTTTAGAAACTATATATGGGTATTATCTTTATTAATATATGACTCAGATATGCTGAAATCAATTAAATACACATTAGATTTATTTAAAACAGTATTTCCTACTAAAATATTTTCTGGTTTAACATCTCTATGAATTATACCCCGATCATGAAGATATTCTAACTATTCTATTAATTATAATCCGATTAACAATACTGTATTTAAGGAAAAATTTGGATTTTCTTTCTAAATAAAATAATTTTATTGTAAAATACAAGCTAAGTTAGTTCCTAAAGCTTCCATGACTATAGCTGCGTATTAATCATTAATTGTATAATCGTATAATTTTGGAAATCTATCATTTTCTCTTAATTTTTCCATTATTGCTATTTCATGCTTAGCCATGTTCTTAAAATCTTCATTTACTAAATATGAAGATATAGAATTTATTTTATTATTATATATTTTTATAGCGAAACTATCAGTACTGAACCTGTAGATTTTTTATACAATAACATACATAATAAATAGTAAATCTAAGTTAATAAAGTATAAAGTACTTATTTGGAATTGGTTATGATAAAGGCACATTATTTTTAATTTTCTAAGCCTTAAATACTATTCCGCTATATCCTTCATCAATAAAATCAGTTATTAAATAATTATAACATATATTTTTGCCGATATACTATTCTTTATACTTTTAGTATTTTGTTTTTAATATCTCAGTCATAATTACTTATAACTATTTTTTTTTATTTTTATTTTTTTAATTTGATGATTTATAGTTTAGACGACAAAAAATATATAATATTACTATTTATTAAAGAAAAATGAAATAACTTTTAGTAAAAAAAAAGTTTATTTATTAATACTTATATTAAAAATAACTAAGTAATCGATTTTTAAAACAATTTGGATTGTTTTACCAAGATTTATAAATAATTGAATAAAATTATATTTTTTATATATAATATACACATTATAAATTTATATTTAAACAATATTAGATTTTTCTTTTTCATAAATTAATTTATTATTTAAAATAATATATAATCAATAGAAAATATTCAATTTTTATAATTATTATTTTGAAATCTTTTAATTTTATTTGAATGATTTATATAATTAGGGACTTTTAAGGTAAGTTTTGGGTCTTCTTCAAAACAATCTTCAAAATTAGAAGAAAATTCTAAATTATCAAAAGATTATTATTTTTCTTCATCTAAATTTTAAAATTATCTTTCTATAGGAGAAAGTTCTTTTTCTTAATCATCTTTATTTTAATTTAACTATTTATTTGTTGTAGCTTTATATGAAGTGTTTGTTTTACTATAGTTTGTTAAAGTTTAATAGATAGAACTGTTTCCATTGAATAAAGAATTACTTGAACTCTAAATTAAATCACAATTATAGTTTTTATAATATTCTTCCTTAAGAATTATTTTTCGAAATATAGATTTTAAAAATTCATAATTAGGCTATTACTCGAATTTTAATTTTCTCACATATCTAAAATAATTCCAAAATTCTGGTATTATCTCCTCAAATTCCATTTCAAGGTTAATTTATTATTTCATTTCAATTATTTTCTATTTGTCATAATTTTTATCAATATTTTCCCATGGCAGACTTCCTTTGTGCAAATAAAGTAATACATATCCTAAAGATTCTAAATCATCTTTTCTGCTTATAGATTTCCCCTTAATATGTATTTTCTTATGAATAAAGTATTTTAGTATAAAATAATAATAATAAATTCAAATACTTCATCAATAGCCACAGAATTAAAGGGAAAAGAGCCTACAAAACCTTAGTTTGATTTTTATTAAATATGCTCATTATCTTTTTTGTAAGATTTTGAAATACTAAAGTCAATTAGATATATAATGTTTGAAGTTAAAATAGTATTTCCAACAATCAGATTGGAAGGTTTTATATCTCTATGGATATATCCTAGTTCATGTAAACATTAAAGTCTATCTATAACCTAGAGTCCTATAAGAAGTATAGTATCAAATTATATTCCTTCTTCGAAATTATCTAATTATTATTATATATTTAGGCATATAATAAATAATTTGTATAATAATTTTTCTATTTTTATGTTTTTAATTATTAAATTGGTTGTTTATATATATAAAAAAATATTTATTAAATAGTTGAATTAATAACCTTTATTTTATAAATCTACTTTTAATTATATTTTTATGATTATTTTAGATATTAGTAAAATAAAATATATTTATATTAAAATTACTTTTAAGAGAACAATATAATTCATGAAGAGAGTCGCCTAAATAATCTTAAATAATGATTTAACAATTATTCATTATTTAAATATCGTGTAATTAAGGAAACCCGAATTTTCCTTTTGTATTTTTTAATATATTTATTTCCTAATCTTAAGTTGACCATTATTATTCAATTTAATTTTAATTAATTTACTTCAAGTTTATTTATTTTATTTTAATTGCAACCAAATTTTCATTATCATTATCTAGTAAAATTTTCGATCTTCTTTTCTATATTTGATATAATTCATGTTATATTTTTTTATCATTACTTTAACTATCCTCTTTTACTTTTTTACCTAAGAACACAACTCCGTGGTTTCCTTAACTAAGAAACGAAACTATTTTATAATATTTGCAAACTATTGAATTTATAGGGAATTTCACTTAAATTTCATTTTTTATTTCATTTTTTTTAATTACATAAATTTGTTTTATTATTAATTTATAATGCATGCAACTTTTGTTAAATTCTTAATTTTAATATTACATTATATAATAATATAATATAAGTAATAAACTTTAATTATAAACTCATTTATAATTATAAGTTTAATGGCCTTTTATATTTAATAAAACATCGTTATTAATAATATATACTTCTTAATATAAGTTCAATATTTATTAAATCAAAAAATAAGCTAATTTATGAAATATATATATAAAGGTACCTTTAACATATTCATATTTTAATAACAATAGTTTTAATAACTTAAATAAAAAATAAAATAATAATTTTTTTATTATAATTTTTAATTTTTATGTATTTTATATTTAATTTTTTGTATTCGTTTCTAAAATAATATATTAAAATTACAAATTTATAAGTATAAAATTGGTCAAAAAGTAAATAATCTTTTTAGCAAATGATGAGTAGTATTATCATCACTTAGTCTAGAGAAAGGTATAAGATGTATTCCAAGCTTTAAATACATGTATTTACAATAAAAATTATATAATAAGTAAATTTATAAGGTTAGAAATATGAACAGATAACTAATATTTTCTAGAATCAAAATTAATTTAAGATTTTAAATATACTATTCTTTTCCATCTACCAGTGATTTTGAATACTCATTTATTAATTTTTTTAATGTAATTGTACCGATTATATAGGAAATACAATCTTATTCAAACTCACCTTTAGTAATATAATTATCCATTTCTTATTTAGTAAAAGTTTGATAATCAGTATTTTTTAAATGGTTAATCATTGATTTAATAGCCAACTAAAATCCTATTAAATGGTATACATATTTCAGTATTTTAATAAAAAATAATATTAAAGAACATTACCTCTTTCAAAAAGTTGGTTTTTATTTTATTAACATATTTCTTAGTTTTTTTAATTAATTATATCTCTATTTATGCAAATATCCTCAGTGTTTACCTATTTTAGATATTTTTAAAATTTGGCTGTATATTCATCAGAACTTAATATTTTATTGTAGTCTTCTGTAAAAAATTTTGAACATTTTTCCTAAGCTATTCCGAATTCTTTTATTATATCTTATCTGAACTCTTCCCCGAATAATGGATCTTAGTTTTATAGCATAATATCTTATTCAAGTGAAAAAAGTATTTAAGAACTTGAAGAAAATGAAAACAATGAAGCTCCCTTAATTAAATCAATATAAGTTTCAATTTAAGGTATTATAACGCCTGAAAATGAAGAATCAAATAGAAAAACCTATTTATAATGAATTAAATATTAAATTTAATACTATAATATAATATTAGTAAATAAAATAATTTACGACAACAAAAGCAGCTATACATAAAACAAATAAAACAAATTAAATGATCCATATGTAAGTAAATGATAGTTTTTGATTTTGTATTCTTTCACTTAAGTTTTATTCACTTTATTATCTATTTTTTCTTTTATTTTTTTCCTAAAGGATTTATCACTTCTATAAAAGGATTCTGAGTTATAATTACTGAAATTACACTAAAAATAGTTTTCTTTAGCATTTTATACATGATCTACTATTAAATGCATTATTCCTATTTCAAATAAAGCTTCCTTTTCTGTTTATCTTGAAATAATTTAACAAATCTTTTCAATTCGATTTTTAAATTAATAAAAACCAAAAGCGATCAGAAGATAACTATATTTTTCATTATCATATTATCATATTATTATATAAGAATATAATTAATTTAAAATTTTAAAAATTAAATTTTACATTAAACCTGAAACTAAAACTGATATTACTCCTCCTACAACACTACTATATGTAATTTAATTTTTTATTTATTTAATATCTTTAATAATAAAGTCTATATTTTCAAATATACTTTGTTAAATATTAATTAAGTTTCTATATATTAAAACATAATAATCGTTAAGGAGAAACATATTTGCTTAGATTTCAGGTATTTATAATTAATACATATTTTCAATAATTAATTTTAAAAATTCTATTAAGTACATAGGCGCTTTAATTCTTTTTTAGTTTCTTTAAATAGTCCATTTCTCAAAATGATTTTGATTAAAACTTTACTGACTCTTAAAGCTCACTGGCTCTTTTAGATATTAATAAAAATCATTATGAATTTCTTTATAATTTTGCATAAGTTAAAATTATATAAATTCTTTTGTATTGCTATTCTATATTAATCCTGAGTTTTAGAGAGAACTTTATGCATTTAAAATTACATTCTATTCTACAGGCAAGAGTAATTAGGAAATAATAGGAATTTAATACACTAAATTTTAGAAATCAACATAAGTTTCTTGATACATTAGAGATATAGATATCATTAATATGATCGTCAGAATGATATGAAGAATTAAACTATTTTAAATAATTTTTCCTTCAACTAAAATAGAAAAATAACAAAATATTATAAAAATATGTATAATTTAAAATTTATTACAGGGCTAGCTTTTATTTATAGCTATTTGATTGATTTATTTTATCATTCCTCCATCTGTACCGGATTGTGATTATTCATCTTATTGAAAGCATTCCTCTATTTCTTCATTAAATAATATATTGTTTTAATCCATTTCTTCAACCATCATGCTATTTTAATCTTATCTATTGGACTTTGGAAATTATTAGGCATTTTTTTTAAAACTCACACAAGATTTATTTGACTTCTAAGTCTTATATGATTTAGCTTAATAATTGCTTTCCTCGTTGTTTTACTATGTATTTTTATATAAATCTTCTTCTTCGTCATTTTATTCTTCTTTAGAAATAAATTCAGATTTTTACTCCTAAGAAGCATCACCCTCTTTAGTTGTACTATTTAGTTCTTATTAGTTTTAGTTTAGTTATTTTCGATCAGTTAGTCCGAAGTTGGTGCATTTGATGTCCATGTTTTTAATAACATTATCATCTTCAGGTCTTTATGTTTCTAAAACCATGCATGAAGGCTTTTATTATTCATGAACATCATCCATTTCTTTATTTATTTAATTTTAATATATAACACATTATTTATATTTTGTTATTTACAGTGATTTCTACTGGTATATTATTATTCAGGCTACTAAATAGATTATTCTTATCTGTTTATAATCAATTATTATTCTAATTTACTTCCACTTACATCTTTTGCATGTTTCTCAATTGGTTATTAAGATTAATTTTCTGAATCTATTGATTGGGTATGAGTTCTAAATAAATTAAAATACATGTTAATTTATTGAAATTTATTATTTATAATTTACCCAGTCGCACTTCCAGTACTCGTAAATTAAGATATGGAAACAGCATTTTCAATTTCTAAAATGAAAAATGTGGCTAAGTTCCCCCCCTCAACTGTAAATTAATCCTAAATTAATGTGGTAGTCACTTCGTAACACATTGGCTTAATATTTAGAAATTTAATATATATTTTTAAAATTTAAACTGTATATATTACCTTTCCAGCACAATATAGTTATTTTTCTTATTCTAAAAAATCCTTTATTACTTATTCAATTTTCCCCCAACTATCGTTTTCTCTTAAAAGCAAATTATACCTAGCAAAACTCTATATATACTACTCCATTTCTTTAAAATATATTAAAATCAATTCGAAAAAAAATATAATATTAATAAATATATTTATTTACAGCTCGACTAAGGTAATTCCATTCTTAGTTTCATGAAGTTATAGTCTTCACTAGGATTAAAATTTTTTATAATATTTCCTAATCCAGGCAAAAATATTTGAATAAAAATGTTTTAATATTGAGAAGAGCTGAGTTAACTTCCAATCATTTCATTAAATGCCTCATTTACCCCTTCAATCTTGCCCTTATTATTCACTAGTGCAATTTTACTTGTACTTTAAATTTTTAATATCAACGCAGAAAATGCAAATTCAGATGGAATTTAGAAGTAATAGTTTACATACAATCTATTAATTAATTGCAATTATAAATAAATTTTTATTTTCAATATTTTAGTTACGAAGTATCATCTAAAAATCCATTGTTATTCTTAGATAAACCTCTTCTATATGTCCGCATGATTTTAGGATCGCCTGTTGTTACTAGCCTATCAATAAACCAATCATGGATATCAGCTATGCACTTAGGTAACAGCTATTTGATAGAAGTAATTTATTAAAACTAATTGTGGTCGTATCCAAATATTTCAGGCTTATTTACAAATTAAATATAATTTTTATTTTTAAATAATTAGTATATAGTAAGAAATTAGCTTAATTACCACTCTTTAGGAATATTATAAAATTTTCCCTTTTTCTTATCGAAAAGAAGCGACAACAGTGCCTACATTTCCACTTAACATAGTGAGGGAACATACAATATTTTTATCTTAAGTTTAATCTTTTCTTTAAATTAGCAAAAATTCTAAAAATTTTTCAAACCATAAATAAATAATAATAAGTATATAGATTATTTATATATATTCCATTTTTACCTTGCTCTCTAATATTTGCATCAATAGGATTACTGAATAGACGAGACCGTAAAATATTAGAAAATTTCAAATAATATATATTTCCAGGATTTTATTCAATCAACTTATTAATATAACTGTCAATTTCATCAATTTTTTTAGTTAATTAGGTTGTGTCTTCAAAAAATTCATCTTAGTTTTCATATCCATTTATTAGTTTCTCATACCAAGCTATTTTACTTTAAAATATCTCGACCAGTTTTTGTTTGCATTCTTTAATGATGATCTTTTGAAACAAACAAAAAAGTGAATTTTAAATTAATATTAATTAATTAATTAATTAATTAATTAAAATATTATACAAACTTACATCTGAATTTACAAATTTTTCAAAGGTAATATACATTTTAGCATTATTGGAATCTTTAATTTTATAGGAGTATAGAAAGGCTTTGTCTTTTTCTTTGATTTTATTTTCAATAATAGTTGTAAGTGATCTCTCAACAATTTAAAAATATAATTGGCTGCCTTTTACAGCACATACCCCTAATTTACTCATTAAAAGAGCCTTTATGTAGTTATTTTTAGATTTCATAAGGAAAAACCAGTATCTTAAACTGATATCCTGTTGAAAAAAAAAGTTTATATAGTCGATTTTATAATTATGATTATAAATTTACTTAAAATTATGTCCAATTTCCATTTTTTTTAATATCAAATATTAATTTATTTAAGTGAAAATCAATAAAATCTTCTATCCACAGTTAAAATAAAGATTCTGAAGTAGAAATCTCATATATATAATTCCCTTTAACTTTTATTTCAGTTTATATTAGAGCCCTCCGTTCTATAAAATTATTAAATAATATATTTTAATAATTATAGAAACATAAATAAAGTTATTCATACCAATCTTGTCTTTTTCTGACAAATTTTAGAATTCAGACTAATCAATTTTTTGCTAGTATAAAATATTTTTTACTTAGCATGGGCATTACTCTTAATTACACTATTCTTAGTGAATAGTTAACATTCCCATAAGATCTACATAGTTTTCTATATAATATTTGCATATTTTATAATTATAATATAATAAAGAAAGGGTTAATTATAGTTTTAGTTTTTAATTACAATTGCTTTATTTTATATTCTGATATTTTTAGAATATGAGATCCAGATACAAGCAAGTGATTTGTGGATTTTTAACTGAGTTATTTATGTTATAATAATATAGAGTTCTCATTTTGGCCTATTTTATAAGAAGAAGAAAAATAATAATTTTAACGACTTGGGGGTTAGAAAATTCTTAAAATATATAATATTCATTTTACTTGATAAGAAGCTTCTATTACTCCATAAAATAGGGAAATGATCACAAAAAATAAAATAGGGAAATTATTACTATCAATAATGTCTACAAATTTCCAAAAAGTAACTAAAATTGTGAAAATTTCTGCACAAACATGATAAAATATGTAAGTAGAACTTATTTAGTAATTGTATAGATGAAAGTAAATGATATATTCGATAATTCCATAGAGCAAATATATATGAGTCATCACAACCAATAGAATCTCAGATTTAGCTTAGCTGAAACTTACCAACAGCACAAGGAATCCGAACTTTATCAAATTGTATATATTATATCTCTTTTTTAAGTAGTTTTGACATTAAAACTCAGCATTAATGTAAATGAAAGCCTGTATCAGTTCATCCATTATCTAAAATATCAAAGTAATTAATCCGAAAATAATCCAAAAATACTTTCCGATTAATTCATAATTATAAGAACCATCACATTATTTTTCTCCATTGTTGACAAACCCTACAGAGAAAAATATATAAATAATACCTTGACTCTATTTATATTATAAATATACCACAGTATATGGCTCCTATAGAAAAGTCAAGTCTGAATATTGTAAAAAGCCAAGGATACAATTAAAAATAAACTTAAAATCCTACAAAATAGTTCTGTTTTTATTTAAAATTATTATCGTTGATCCTTAAAAATAAAAATAATTTAAATAGAGATACTTACAAATTAGTATAATATATATTAGTGTTGAATTTTAACAGTATATTTATATATTGATTTTAGTTTTTGCTTATAAGTTGATAATTACTTCGTGGACGAGAGAGCAAGAACTTAAAATGATATAACCACAAAAATGTCTATAATAAATAATATTATAGCAATCAGAGGAGCAATAATAGATGAATTAAAGAGTAAAACTACAGGTTTAAAAATTTGGTATTCAGATATATAAAAAAGCAGTTTTGTAAATTCATTATCTATTTTATCTTTGAGCATATTGGAACTTATTAAACTTACAAGTTAACAATTGAAAATAAATATCAATAGCTTTTGTAATCTTATGGAAAGTACATTTTAGGAATCTCTATTTTAGATAAATAGAAATAGGTTGGAAAGCTTTTCTATAATACTTTCTATTAATCCTTATTTTTGAATTTTTTATCTAGAAGTCGTTTTACTTTTCATTTAAATATTTTAAAAATTATTATTTGTTTTTTTTTTTATTTAAATTGTGAAGTTGATAAATAATATAGTGCTTTTTTATTTTTGTTAATATTTCCTATATAAAGTAGTTATTGATATATTATTATTATAATAATAATAAATTGCAATATAGGATATTGTGGTTTTATTTTGTTAAATTGAAGGTGTAGGAAGCGATTCTTTCAAATATTCATACGGTTGTTTACTAGTTTAAAAATTAAATCCATTTTAATTATAATAAATTAAAGAGTTTTGGGAAAAATTAATTTTGTTATAATAATTATCAATATTAACACTTTATAACATAATTTAATGTAAGTATATATATATAATTATAATGTCTTATTTTAATATTATTGATTATTTTATATTATATATAAAATCTTTATTATATTAATTCAATCACTCATTATTTAATATTTAATTCATTTATTAAATTTTATTTTCTACAATATTCATCATTGAATCTTTGGTCTATTTAGAACTGTTTAACATACTTTTTACCAATTCTAGTTTTACTTTAGTCAAATTCGATACCTCTCATCAAATTACTAAATAACACAACAAACAAGCTACTTCCCGACATGGCAGCTGAAGCCACAGTGGGGGATATTTCGAAATTAAGAGAAAAGAAGACCCCAGCGGCAAGAGGAAGCATAATGAAGTTATAAAGTGATGCCCAGAACAAATTGACATAAATGAATATCTTGCTGTATTTGATAAGCTTGAAAAGAGAAACAATTTTCCACAAGTTTTCGTTGAGGGCGACGACATCGGAGGCAAGCAGATTCATTTCGGATTTCGCATTAATGGTGACTCCGATTCCGGCCTCTTAAATGGACAAAATGTCATTGAGTCCATCTCCGATCATCATAACTTCTTTGCCGGTTTTTTGTTTGAGGGATTTAATCAGTTCTTTTTTGGATTCGGCGTCGGTTTCTCCGATCAAATTTTCTTCAGGAATGTTCAAATGGATTCCCACTCTCTTGACAGTTTCTTTTGCGTCTCCAGAGAGAATGTAAACGTCTTTTTTCAATTCTCTTTGCAAATAAGTAACGACAGCAGGAGCTTCTTCTCTCAAATTGGCTGTGTTATCCAGAGAGATTTAGAACGCGATTCTGTTTTCTAAGGCCATGAGTAAGCAAGTTTGCCCTTTTTTGCTTTGCTCATCCAAATACTTTTGGCTTTCTTCATCAATTTCTACTTCATTGTCTTGCATAAGAGATTTGTTTCCGATAAGGAAGGGAATGACTTTTTCTGATTTCTTTTTATGTTTTAAGGAAGCCTTTAATCCATTTTTCTTAAATTAAATAGGTCCTTCGACGACATAGCTGAGGTTAAGACTGTTTGTGATGTGAGACAAGGATTCTTTGTACAGGAGTTCAGCAATGGGGTGTCTGGATTGCTTTTCAATTAAACAAATGATCTCCCAAATGTCATTTTCTTCATACCCAGAGTCTTTGATATGGAGGGCCAATCTGTATTCAGTCACCTTGTCTACCTTGGTGAAAAGCGTTCCAGTTTTGTCGAAAATTACAGATTAAGTATTCAAGATTTTGTCGAAAATGGTGTTCTTTTTAATCAAAATGTTGTTGTTCATAGCCAAGTTCAAGGTAATCATAATAACGCTGGGAATGGCGAGTCCAAGGGCTATAAATAAATAAAAATATGAAAATTTTTATTAAAATGAAAATTAACTATTTATTGTAGATTAAATTACCACAAGGACAACTGGCAACTAGTACTGAAATGAATCGCATAAAAGGCACGCAATATACGCAGTAGTCGTGGACTTCTACCGCATCAGCGGCGATCAAAATAATCCAGATAATCAAAACAAGGAAAGCCACCAAAATTATGATCTTTACGAAGTAATCACTGATGGTTTTGAAGAGGGCTTAGATTCCAGTTTCATTGCTTTCTTGATCATTCTGGGCCACGTTTAATTGATTAGAAATCTTGTAGAGCATAGAGTTTTCGACAGTGGCTTCAATTTGCATAATTCCTCCTCCCTGGGCGATGGTGGCTCCAGATTTTAATCTGTCTCCCAACTTTACGGAAAACGGTTCGTCCCATCCGTAGCAGACAGAGTCTATGGCCTTCAAATCGTTTTCAATCTTCAAAATGACTCCGTCGACGAGTAGTTTTTATCCAGGGACCAATTTAATGAGGTCTCCCTTTTCTATGAGTGAAATTTCGTATTCAATTTCATTTTCGATGTCAAATTTTCTGTTTTTGGGTTCCAAGTACATGGCTGTTTTGTTGGTAAGGAGATCTTCTTCTTTGAACAAATTCTCAGTCATTTAGGTGATGGTTCCCTTGGCCTTTCCTTCGAGGAATTTTCCGAGTAAAACGACAAGCAAAATGAGTGCAGCTGATTCAAACATGTGAACAATTAATTCGACTTGTTCTCTTCTTTCATTTTTCTCCTTTTTAGAGGGATTTCCTTAGCTAAGATCATCATTTTATTGGTTTTCAATAATGTACATTATGGTCAAAAAGATCCCCATAAAGAAGGCTGACAGACTTCCTATTGTGATCAGGGTTTCCATATTCATAATTCGGAACTAGGCGAAACTTCGGTACGCTTGTTTGAAAGTGGAAATTCCGTATTTTAGTATTACGAACAGAGTTAAGAGAAACACAACTAGCATGTAAATACTTACCACATCCATTTCAAAAGGGTAAATGTATGTGCTGTCGAAGAAGTCAAACTACGGGATAATAAGAACAAAAATCACATATACCAATACTAAAATAAGAGCTAGGATTAAGTCTGAAACTCCTACTCCATCGAATTTTTTTTGTTTTTTTTTAAATTAATCCAGGTAAATGTCCCTTACTTCCACAGTGATTTTATCGTTTTTTTTCAATTACTCATAAATTTGGCTGGATTTTATGACGAGAGGGTTATAGGTGATCTATAAATTTATTTAAAAATTAGTTTTTATCTTTATTAGAATTTTTTGTTGGAATTTCATTTTATTTTGATTTTAAATTTAATTCATTCATTCGCTTTGAATTTTTTGTGGCTTTTTGTTTAATTAGATTTATTTATAATCTAGTAGTTTATATTAAAACAACAAACAAACAAACTCATTAGTACTTAATGTGTGTTTTATTTTAGAGCAATAAAATTAATATATATAGACAGGAAAAAAATTTTTCCAAAATATAAAAAAACATTTTACTTTAAGAATATTGAGTTCTTGGACCTAGCAGTCAGTGACTCCTGATATTTCTTTCATTTATCTGGAAAGAGACTCTATTACATTTTATCCAATAGATTATTTTTCAGTAGAAGTTGAAGAAGAAGTTCCAGCTGAGATCTCGAAATAACACTATCGTTTGCTATCAGATTATTCCATGTTGATTTCTATGGGAGCATGAAGAACTTAAAACTTTAGTTCTATGAGGGAATCTTGAATGCTTTATATCGTGGTGGCTGCTTCATCAATGGCGACTTGCACTTTTTCAGCCAAAACATTGACTGAAACTTTATTTACTCCTTCTTTATTGCCAAGACCAAGTTTGATCTTTTTAGCACAGTTGGTGCAGCTGATTCCTCCGACTTGGATTTCATAGAGCTTGGATTTGTTTATGGCTATTACTTATTCTTTGGTCATTTTGTTTGGTTTTTGTTTCTTTTTATTGTGTTGTTTTTTTTTTCTTTTTTCTTTTTTGTGTTGATTTTAATGATTGTAAGCTCCTTTTTTACTCAATTATAATGACATTTGGTGAGTCATGAGTCGACTCATGAATCACTCACGATTCATATTAATTTGCCCTTTACAAATTATTACAAATTAAAATCGTATAAACAAACACTATTTCAAAAGCAATTTTTAATATAATACACTTAATTCTGCTCACAGATAAGTTAATATAAACGGTTTTTTGATTTTAAAGTTTTGATTTTAAAAATTCTTATTAAGATAAAAATAAGCAAAATTAATTTCCCGCTAATTTTTTATGGGATAAACTTATATATATATTAGTATACATGTATAAAATATTATTAGAAATAGTGTTTATATATATATAATATTAAAAAGAATTATATTTAGATTTAATTTTTATAATCTATCACATTCCATCTTAACTTTCTATTTCTTTTGTATTGGATTATTTTTTAGAATGCGATTGAGTCATTTCTCCTTTTTTAAACAAATGATCAGAGTGAAATATCTTTTGGTTAGAAGTTATATTACTAGTTTCTTAGTATTGACGGGTTTATTATTATTACTATATGACAACTGTTCCTGACAAACGTTTCCTCTACCTTTCATCCGATAATTACCTTCCCAGATTCGCCTTAAAATGGCTTTGTCTTTTAGAAATTTATCGTTTAGTAAATTTAACATTCCCTCCACTTTTTTTTAGAAGCAATTTTTTCTTTTTGTTCAGATCTGTATAAGGGATCTAGGATTAATATAAAATTGGTCAATAATAATAAAAATTCTAAAGTTATAAACAAAAATAATTTGAATAAAAAGAATACATTTATTTATTTATTACCTATTTTAAAATAATACCATAGTTTCCCTCTTAAAAATAATTTCTTTTTAATAAAATAATAAAATTAAAATATAAAATATCACAAAAATTTTATATTTTTTTTTTTCTTTACTGATACTCCTTCATTATATCAAAGTCTGAAATAATGTAAATTTCAACATTATGATCTTTTTCAATTTATTGAATATTGTGGCTTTTTCGCTTGTTGGTATACCTGTTGTGGTACTTTTGGGCAAAATAATTTTAAGTTTTAGATTGGTTGTCCTCACCGGTCAAAAATCCTTGCTAATTATAATACTCATCCTGTCCTGTATTTGTATAATCATACTACTGATATGGAAGATAAGTACTATTTTTCGAAAATTGATAAATTTTCCCTTCAAGTTTTTCCTATAAAAATTATTCAAGTCCATCCATAAATCTTCTTTATTAATTACTTTTCTGCATATGAATAAAAATTATTTATTTTATTAAGGAAATTTCATTTTTAAAAAAATTTTTATAAAGCTCTATAATAAAATAATAAATATATACCATATGATCGTTTTCCTGTATACCTATACAATTTAAAGAAAAGAAGTCATCAGAGCCTTTAATTCCTATTTAAAATAAATAAACGTAAACTTCTTTGTTTATATTATTAAAAAAAAAAAACATCATAGATAAATAAGTAAATAAATACCTTTTGGTTCTGAAATTTTTTAGTATGATTTTCGCCTATTATCGTCACCATTTTTTCCTTTGCTATTTTTTAATAAAATGAATAAAAATAAATTTCTTTTTATTATTTTTTGAATAACAATTTTTTATTACTATTCCTATTCTACCCAATTAGCAAACTATTCATAATTTTAATACCCATTTTTATTTTCTTCGCTCGTATCTTCAGACATGGTTTGATTTATTATTTGTAACTTTTTGATTGGAGAACCTGTCCCTACACTACTTCTCCGTTATTTTATTTAATTGCTGTTACTCATGCTCTTTCTGATAACTGTTGGTTGTTTAACTTTTTTCCCATTGTTTGCTAAATCATTACTATTTCTCTTTCCAACGACATTGTTTTTTGGAGTAAGGCTTATATTGCTATTTTAATTGGTATTAATAGAATACTTTTTCATTACTTGGTGTTTTTCTTTACTCGAACTACAAAACGAATCTCCTTCTTCTCCTTCTTATTCCTGTATCGTTGAATAAGGCAATGAAGACAGTTCCGAAGAGGACGAAGAAGATGAGTCAATGCTGTTTTCCATATCTTTTCCGAATTCTGCTTGCACAGAGTTCTAATCAAAGAATTAAATTTAACAGTATTCAAAATAATTGGCAATTTAATTAAATTAAAAATACGATTTTTTGAAAATCTGCGAGAGAACTATTCTTCATTTTTTACTTTCGATAAAAACTTGGATTTCTTTCCTGCATTGCCGAATACCTTATCAGACAGTCATAGTGGTACAACACTCTGAGTTTGTTTGGGATGTAGTGCAGTTACGGGCAAAATTGAATCAAATGAGTCGCTTTGTTGCATAGCTGACACCCCATTTTCACGGTGTAAAACTGCTGCATAAACAATTTGTCCTTCATTTCATTAAATCTTTCGAAATCTTGTTCGGTCCCAGACACCTGGATTATTTTCATGAAATCCTTCCTGGCAATTTTGTAAAGCGTCGTAAAATCACAAGAACGAGCCGAAGTTTGCCTGGGCTGCCCCGTCAGAAAGGAGTACTATCCGAAAGCCTGATTTTGATTTAAAGTTTCGATAACGAGGCCATTTTCGTGCAGACCCTGCTTTCTGAAACACTGGTAGTAAATTTCGACACTGCCCTTTTAAATTATATACAAACTTTCATCTTTATCGTTTTCTGTGAAAATGATATCTCCTTCCGCGAGCGTTATTTCCGTAAAGCACTTCATTATTTTGTTTTGCGCCTGCACGGAAAAGTTGTTGAAAATAAAATCGACTTTGCACAAAATTTGCTTCGCCTCCTCCAGTAAAATTTCCTCCTTTAATTGCTGGGAAAGGGATTAAATGACCTCGATTTCTTCTTTAGTCGTTTTCATTAAATTGTCCTTGTATATTTGGTCCAAATAGTTACGAATTCGTACTCTCAAGTTAAAACTCAAGTTCTTTTTTATCATATATCTGTTCACAGCCTCCGTTGACTTCTGATTCAGTTTCGTATTCCTGTAAATCTCGCCCATAATTTCTCCCAAGGTGTTTATACTGTATCCGAAAATTCCACAAGTCGAAAAAAACGCCACGCAACTAAACACAGTTTCCGGAATAGTAACAGGAAAGTATACAATTACGGTAACCATCTATATATATATATGTGCGCGTGAATATTTTTAGTTTAAATTAAAATAAATTATTTTGGAAAAACGCAATTGTTACAGAAGAAATGGACCAAAAAAATGATTTGATATACTGTTCCCACCATCTTAGCTGATCGAGAGAACTTATGTGAATCCAGGTTTCCTGATACCTATTATTGGTGAAATTTTTAAATAAAAAATATTTAATAAAATATTATTTGAATACCCCATCCACGAAACTTCCATTTTACCAATAAAAAAAAAACATAAAGCTTGAAAATGCGCAATAGTAAGTAGAAGGAATACTAATCTAAACAGCTTGATTATTCCTTTTTATTTTTAATTGATTTCCACCGTATTGTTAATGCTGGCTACTATTTTTTTAAAGGAAACATACTTGAAGAAAACCAAAAATTCCTTCAAAAAGTCAATATTTTCAAAATCGTAATCTATAATAAGGCTATTTAATTCCTATTTATTGTTTTCGGGATCAGAATTTATAGGAAACATAAATGGAATTAAGGAAAGAATATCCGCCCATAAGTTGCTTACAATGTATTTTTTTAAAATTTTCCTTTTTTCTAAAACCAAAATCCCCTTATGGTAGTACCCCGTATTCATATTAATAAAAATATGAAGAGTAAATGTAGCGAGAATAACTTTTTGGATTAACATATATCGATGATAAAAAATGTTTTCTACCCGTATTCCGAAAACCAAAGCTATAGAAGCAGTCAAAATTATAGTTAAAATTAAAATCGATTGATAAATATCCCACATCAATCGGAAAATTGAATTCGGGGAAAAAGTCTTGATTTTATTTATGTAATTCGATATTTTCTCAACATTTACAATTTTTTTCACAAGGTCCAAAAAGACTTCCATTATTATTTTTTGTTTATCCACCTATTCTCCCTTTATATTTTTATTAAGAAAAAATGCTTAATCTTCGATTATATTAAGAAGTTGATCCTATGAGCAATTAAAAAAAAAAAACTAATTATTTTATGAAAATTAAATAATCTTCCTTACGCTTAAAATTGACTTTCCTTTTCTAAAATTCGATATAACTCTCTTGGCTATTGCTATTCCTATAATTCCTTTGTATACATTATTTAATCGTTTTCTTTTTTCTGTGTTATCATTATTTTGAAAAAATACTGAATCAATGTCATCATTTGACCCCGCTTGCTATAAACGGTCCGTATTGGGAACGGGAGTGATTGCAGGTGAAAACAATGCATTGTATTTTTTATTTTTACAACTCATGATTTCCTAATACAAAAATGTTAATTTTTGTTAATGCTAGCTAATTTTTTTTTTTTTTAACTTTAACTTTAACTTACCAAATGGTCAGTCAATTTTGGTGGAGTTCCTAAATCAATTTGTAATTGTAATTTTTTATTTCCTAAACTGGCTCTTGCAATCTTTATATCTGGAGATCTGTTCATCTGTTCATCTCCTGATTCAGTATTTAGTTTTTTTATTTCTTCTTAAATCAATGAGATTGATTTAGATCTATTACACTTAGGTATTATATCTATTTCAAGTATTTTTTATTAAAAAATCATTTGTATCTAAAAAATATTTATATTAATTACTAGAAATATTCATCATATCTTCTTTTAAATTCGCTGTTTTATCCGGATCATATATTTCACTTTCATCCGGAATCCGGTCCCGAATGTCTAGAAAAGAATTATTTGTATTCATCATATGGGTTTGCTACCTGTGAGAAGTATTGCTTTCTGTAATTATTACATTTTGCTATGACTCTTCCATATGATTGTTTTTTTTTAGTTATTTTTATGGAAAAGTTGATATATTTATTTAATTAATACTACCTTTATAAAGTATTAAGTCATTATTTATTTATTAACTTAATTAATATATTCATATTATAAAAATATAATATATTAAAAATAACAAAATTATTATATGTGATTAATTAGAAAAACCGACTGATTCCTTAAATTAACTGGTAGTCTAATTATATTATTATATAGCAATTAAATAAAAATATAATTGATGGATGGATGTTGATTAATGATATATTTTATTGTTATACTAATTAATTAATATAAAATATGTATTTTTAATAGGAAACATAATAATTTTCTCTAAAACAAATAATTCTCAATTTAATAAAACTTTTAATTCAATTTATATTTATACTTTTCCTTTAATTCGCCAATTATGAAATTTATTACTGATCCTAATAATCTGAATATTCAGAGTAACTACTTTTTGTGAATTCTGTTTATTATGATGAAATTTCCCCAGATTGGAAGGATCTCCTACATCAATAGTTCCCATTTTAGTAATCATTTTTTTATGAAAATTACTTTATCTTTTCGTAAGCTATCTCTTTATTATTCGTGTCTGTGCATGCCTTTTAAGTTTGAGTCTGTTTTTCTTATCAAATCCAGATCGATGTATGGAATCTTAGTAAATTATTAAAAATTATAAGCATTAACATAATTTAATATTTTACTTTTAAACAAACTTAGGAGCAGTTTCCCTCAGGAAAATAGTCTTAAAACTCTTTTAATATGTCGAAATCCAGAATTACGAAAAATGAATTTTTTTGTAAAGCTTAATTATGGTCTATATTATAAATTCCTTTACTAAAACGCTTTGGGAGTAGAACTTTTTTTCCTTACTGAGTTTAGTCCTCTTCGAATATTAACTGCGAATCACATTATTATTATTAAAACTACTACTACTAAATTTTATCTGATATATTCCGATTCAAATTTAATTATTATGTTTTTTGAAGGGAATTTTATATTTTTTTTCAAGTTTTTCCAGAATCATTTCTTCTATCACATCTAAAGATCTAGGGTCTTACTTTTATAATAAAAGTGCATTTTTTTTTTCATCTCCTTTGTTTTTGGGTGATTTATTTAAGATACTATTGATAAAAAAATAAACTATATAATCTTAAAACCAAAAGTAATTTTGAATGATGTACTTTTCACCATGAGTAGGAGAATTTTCGAAAGATATGTCTTACTTATCTGTCACAAATGAAGTGAATCCTATGTTCTACTGAGATGACGATATAATTTACTGAGTTTGATCAAACCCTATTTGGTGAGACATTTTTCTCTTCATATATTATTTAGACTGAGTATCTTTCAAAATACTTTCAATATCCGAAAGTTACTACATTTTTTGTATAATTTTCACTGAATTTCTTCTGTTAATTGGAAGCAAGCTCATTCCGATTTCTTTTTAAGATTTTTATTTGATTTTTGCTTGGTGATTTATAGTAGGCTGAGAAGTGGGAAGTGGAAACTACTGAATAGATAATTGCGAAATTTTCCTTTTTGAGCTACCCGCCTGACTTGAAGCTTTTTCCTAACTCGAATCATCATTTTCTTCTTCTTCATCTTCATCTTCATCTTCCTCCTCTTCTATTTCCTATATAATAGAATTAGAAATGCCAGACAGATCTTTAGAATTTTCTAAAAAATCTAAATTATTATCAAGTCGGAATTCTTCCATCACAAGTAACTATTAAAAATAAAATATTTTAATTTTAATTATTTTATTTATTTATTTACATTTTTTGAAAAACTTCCGAGACTAGAAGACTTGGAGTATTGTCTCCTTATATATTTCTTTTTTCTCGATTGCTTATCAGAGTGCCGGGTAATACAATCGTAAGAATATAAAATTCTCAATTTATCGGGTATATAGTGAACATAAGGGCAGTACTTTAATAAATGTGTCTGTTTTTAGCATGCTATACATGATATGTTCATATTATCATAATGCTTTTGGAATAACTCATCCTTTAACTAATTAAAAATCTCGAAATCTTTATGGTTCTGCGTTAAAAGCCCAATAAATTTCTTTCTTGTTATTCGATACAAACTCGTATAGTCGCAGGAAATGGCTGAGATATCTCTGCCAAAAAATTTTTAAATATAAAAAAAATTATAAATTTTCATTTCTTTTAAAATTTACCTGGCCATTCCAGTAAGAAAGGAAAATTCTCCGAATGATTAGTTTTCTTTAAGTGTTTTGACAATGACTCCATTATTATTACTGGTGGAGGAAAAGTTAGAATTGCCGTGTGAATTTTGTTTGCAATTGTAAAATAAACTTACACAGCCTCTTTGTATTAAATAAAGACTGTCGTCCTAATCGTTTTCACTGAAAATGGTTTCACCTTCTGCCAATGCTATTTCCTCTACGTGGAACATGATTTTGCTAAGAGTTTGTTCAGAAAAATATTTCGTCAAGAAATCAACTTTCCCCACAATTTATTCCGACTCTTCTCTCATGATTTCTTCTCGCAATTGCTGAGACAGGGACTGAATGACCTATTTTTCCTCCGGTGTGGTCTTCAGCTTTTGTTCCTTGTGAACGTGTTCCATGTAGTTTCTAATTCTCAATCTCAAATCGAAACTCAAATTCTTTTTCACAGTGTATTTCGTAATCGTCATTAACGACTTTTGATTTTCCTTCTTACTTTTGTACATTTCAGTCATAATTTCTCCCAAAGTATTGATACTGTATCCAAATATACCGCAAGTAATAAAGAAGGCAAAGCAACTGAACAGAATTTCAGGAATTGTAATCGGGAAGTAAACAATCACGGTAACCATCTTTTAATGATTAATTTTTTTTTTAAATTTATAGATTTTTATTTAGAAATTTGTAACTTACCGCTGATAAAGCCCAGTAAAATGATTTTATATACTACTATTGCCATTGCAGGGTGTCTAACTCACTACTCTGTATCCATGTTTCGCTGTATCTTTTTAAACATATCAGTTAATATATGGTTTTATTTATAATATTAAAAATTTTTATTCACCCCATCCATGTGACTTCCACCTTAGCTATTAAAAAAAAGAGTAAACCTTAAATGTGCGCAATGCTTAGCAGCAAAAATATCAATTTAAATAATTTGATAATTCCCTTTTGCTTTTCCTTAATCTCTACCGCATTGTTTATCTTCATCACTATCTTTTTATAAGAAGTGATTTTAAAAAAAATCATAATTTCTTTCATTAAAATCCAATTTAATCTCAGCTTTATTTCCAAATTATTTTAGCCAATTTTTTAAACTTCACTTTCACTTTAAAATGTAAAGGGAATCATGCACAGTAGATCTCCTAAACAGTCATTGTAAAAATAATTTTTAAAAATGGTTTTCCTTTCATAAATAAGGATTCCTTTATGGTAATAGCCTGTGTTTAAACTAATAAATACGTGACTAATAAAAGAAATTAGAATAATTAATCTAATAGCCAAAATTTTGTGGTAAAACAGGTCCTAAATAATTAATTTTTTTATTTTTATGAGAAGAATTTGTTTAGATATATTATTTCATATACATTGAATTGCAGGTCAAATACTAAAGCTATACTAGTAAAGAAAAATAATATCAAAATCTAAATCGATTAATAAATATCCCACACTAACCGGAAACAAGAATTTGGAGAAAATATCTAGATTTTTGGCAGGGCTTTGCAAATTTTGTAATTGATAAATATTTTATTCAAAATATCTTTAAACTTTGACTGCTTTAGAGATTATTAATTTTCTTAAATTTTATCTAAATTTATATTATTTTTTTTGGGATCATAAGAGGTAACATCTCCAATTATCCGAAGTAAATTATTCTAAAATTTATTCGAAATTAAAATAAATAACTGATTGACTGACTTTATAAATTTGTGAAATTTACATTTATTATAGATTTTCCTTTCCGCCAATTAGAAACTAATTTCTTTGCTATAGTAAAACCAAATAGACCATTATGAATTAAAGATTGCTTTTTTTCTTTGTCTCTTTCAGAAAAAAATATTTACTGTATATTATTGTTTTACAAATAACTAAGCATTCTCGTATTTGTATTAGGAGACCCACCCACATCTACTAAAACCTAAATTTTTTTTTTTTTTTAAAATAAGTATAATTTTGAACTTAATTTTTTTTATTAATTATTTTCTTACTTTACTCGGTGTTATTTATTCACTGTTTTCCTAAATAAATTCACTATTTTTAAAACTTTGCTTTCGAGTATAAAATGATAAATGACTATTATTTCCTTTTTTAGAAGAACCTTATTAAATATAATCTTTATTAGTAAAAGATTCATTACTTTTATACAATACACTGGCACCTAAAATCAATAGTAATATACTAAAATAATTTGAAATACTTAATAAAATAATTATACTTTTATTAATTGTTTCTGATTTATTAACATCATCTATGTTTAATTAAATATCTTATTGATCCTAAACGTTATTATAATGGCTAGTAATAGTAACATCTGGATCTTGTAAATCTTCTTCCTAATCGATTCTATTAGGAATATCAAGAAATGAATGATCAGTATTTGCAAAGCAAGTTGGCTATCTATGCGATGTATTTGTCTCAAAAACTATATCATTCCTTAAATCAGAATTCATTTTCATTTTATAACTTATAAACAAACTTATTTTTTTTTTCCTTTTTTTATTTATAATAATTGCTTTATTAATTAATTTATTATTCACTATTATATTATTAATTACATATAATTGAACAGAATTATGTTATTAATAATTTATTAATTAATTATAATATGTATTTTACATTTTAATTAATAATATTTCTTTCGATATATTTTTATTATATATATATAATCTATTGTAATATTAATAATTATATTTATGCAATTTTAGTGATAAGCTAACTATATGACTAATTATTTGTAGCACAAGGGTATTCTTAATAATTTGCTTTTTCTGCATATTATATTAATAATTTATTATAAAATTTAAGCTTTAAAAAAATTATTTTTATACATATTTAATCAATAAAAATTTGAACTAGGCATGTCTAATTTATATTGCAAAATTGTTTAATTCAAAGAAAAAACTCTTTCTGTATTAGTATCTTAGAGGTCAAAATTTTCTTCATTATCCTAATAACTGACTCTATTTATTGTATTAGTTTCATTTTTTTGTAAATTTTACACTACTTTTTAATTATTTGAAAACTCATTAATAGATCTTGTTGAATTTTCATTTTTATAAATGCTCTCCGTATATCCTCTAACACTATTTAGAATGTTCAAGTCTTTGAAAATATAAGTTTACAGTATACACAACTAGTGTTTTTAATTAATAGAGTTCTCATTTTTCATCTCTTTATTATCATTAATATATTCAAAACCAATGCTAGATCTACTATATGGACCTATTTAACTTAGTATTTCTTTGCAAACGAGAAATTCTGAATTAAATTATTATAAATGTTCTATCTGCTATAAATTTTATAACTTTTCTTCATTATTTTTTACTAATTGTAATATAATATCATTATTTTTTTATTAAATACATTTTCGAACAGTTGATGATTTAAAACCTACTACTGCGATTAAAATGTATTAAGATTCATTCTCCTTTTTAATAAATTATTTATTGAAAGGTAAGGGAGAATTATTATTTGCTTTATTATTTTATTATGGATTGTCAATAATTACTTCAAAACTTGTAAATCTCAGATTTAAACATATTTTAAACCATGTAAATATAAGAAGTTTAAATAATGATTCTCTAGTTATAACTGTTTCTATGAAGGCAAAATTCTATATTCTGAAATCAATACCTTAATATTTATTATACTCATCTTTAAATTTAAATACGCCAATTACTCGATTAATGTTTTCTTCAATATTGCAAAGTTCAAATTAAATCTGACTGGCTTTCAAAAGGAAATTTGAATTACGAAAATTAAAAGATTCTTAATTTTGGAATTATTTGTTTATTTTATTTGGCCTTGCCTCTTGAATAATATGTTATGACTTATGAGAAATGTATTACTTATTAATAGAGCTTTAAAAATTAATATTTTTGATAGGAGCTACCTGAAGACTATTAAGCATGATAGATGATTCTAATAAAGTGTTTTGCCCATGTAATTAAGGTTCAGAATTTTTTATTTTTTGTTATGAAACTAAATTGAAATGATTTGAAAATTTTAAAAACTTTGCTATATGATACTATTACAAATAGCCCATTTCAAGTTCGTATAAAAGCTACTATTCTCCGCCGAAAAACTGTAGTTTGGGTTAAATTTAATTTTACAGTTAAAAAATCTCAGACTGAAACTTAATCATTTCTCCAATTAGTGGGAAATAAACTTCACTCATAGCTACTTTACTTTCCTATAAAAAAACAACAGAGAGTAATTATTGGTCGAAATCTTCCATTATGGTAGTGTACACTGTTGTGCTTTTTCCTATTTTGTAAATTTCCCGAGTTTCTTTTGAAGAAATTGTCTTTTCCCCTTATTTTAAACCGTCTTAACAGTTTTAATGTTGCTCTATATCTAAAATGGGACTGTTGCTTTAATGTTATTTTATAGTTTTTTCTTCTTTTCCCTTTTTTATTTCTTACTAAACTAAGATTTAGTTTATTTTTAACTTTATTTACTACTGGTTTTCCTTCTCTGCATATACATCTCTTCTTTATTTGGTTTTTATTTTATATGAATAAATGTAAATCCTTATTCTATTTTATATCTCACATTTTCTAATTTATTTAGTATTTACTAGTATATGTTTGCTTTAGAGGTTGGTGAATGATGAAGCGCCTCATTATTTATTTGAATGTTTTTCAAAAAAGACTGCATATCTTCTTTTTAAGATATTTTATCTTCTTTTCTGATTTTTTTATTCGCAAACTATAATTCTGTTTAGTGAATTTTATTATCATATTTGATTATTAATATTTTTTCTGGTATCATATCTAAAATTATTTTAAAGTTTTTTTGATTGCTTTCATTTTATTTTTAGTGTAAGTATCCTTCTCTAAGGAATTTTTCTTCATAATGATTCACTAATAAATATAAAATACTATATGCCAATAAATATATAATTCTTTATGCAGTAATTATATTTCTCATAACAGTCAGTTGATATATAAAAATCATTGAAACGCTTGATATTTGTCTTATAATATAGTTAGGACCAGCTACCAGAGTTTTGACTAGCATTCCATGATAAAATGATATTGCCATACCATATGCATAGCAAAATTCACAATTTTATTTTTTAAGGTCATCTTTTGACTTAGCTGCCATAAAATAAAAAGCTCCACATAAAAATAAGGCTACAATCTTTTATTAAAATAAATGATATGAATAATAAATAATAAATCATTTATTTACCGATTAATTTTAATTTTTAAATTTAAAAGAAAAAATTATTTATACTTGTAAACTTAGAAATTGAATAAAATACTTATTATTCTAAGTATTTTCAAATATAGGGAATGTTGATTTACTTAAATTTTTCTATATACCAAGCATGATGCCATCAACAGTAATATAGATAAAACTAAACCAACCAACATATATTATATATTTGCTGTTGAGTTTCCTATCTATTCTTCGTCTGAATTTTTATTCATTAATATATTTCTAATTGTATCTAGCATCCATAAAATGGCTACTACAAGTACTACCTAATATATTCTTCTAGCACGTTTTTATTCTCTATCATCCCATTCGTTTTGGTAATTTGAATTGTTAAATGTAAATGTGTATTTATTCATATCAATATTAAGTTAAGGAAATTTTCTTTTTTAATTATTTTCTTTAAAGTAAATTATTTGTGTTTTTATTTTATGCACATATATAAAATTTTATTAAAAAGTCATTAGCTTTTGACATATAATAATTATACATAAAACAGTAATAGGATTTATAAAATTATATGTTTTAACATACTTTTCTTTATTTTTTTTTATTACAACTCTATGAATCACTTTCGAAATATATTCATAATATATACTTAGCCAGTTATTTCTAAAATATTATTTTTATTATACACACAAAAATCAAATGAATTTAATTAATAATAAAATTAAATAATGTGAATTTCATCATAATTAATATACAAATAGATATTAATAAATTTAATATTATATACATTTATTATTATTTATCTATAGGATTAATATAAAAATGCATTTATGCATAAATATGATATTTTAATAAAGTATATAGGTGGTCATGGTTTTTCCAATTTTTTTTATTATTTTTTGATTTCAATTACTTTAACCTAATTAGTTTAATTAGGCTTATTGTTCATTTCGTTGGTTTTCTCTTTTTACTATTTTATTTTAGTAATATTATTTTATTTCTAGTCTTCTGTTTGTTCTACTCTTAATTTCAGCTTTATAATATCAGCAATTTATGATATTTTATTGACAGTTGAGCCATTTAAAAAATTTTCATTAGTCTTTAGATTTATGTCACATATTTATATTAGCTATTTAAAAAAATACACACAGTTATATAAAAAGTAATATCATTATTAATATAATTTTTACCTTTTCTAAGCTAGGTCTTGGAGTTAAAATACTTTTTTCTTTGGTGTCATATATACTATTACTAACTTATTATTATTATATTTACTATATATCAGTTTCTGATTGTTATTTATATTAATTAACCTATTATTCACTATATTCTTTTTAATTATTATAAAATATATTATTCTTTTCAATAATTTTTGATGTTTAAAATTCTATACTAATACTCTAAATTATAATAGTATAAAATTATTTAAAATAGATTAAATAAAAATATTTATAATGTATATATTTTACATTATTTAATGATTTTTATTTATTGTCTTCTGTGCTAGTATTTCCTTATTTCATAGAATCAATCTAATTTTTTCATTTTTAATAGAATTAGTTGATTGTGATGAATAAACTTTTTTCTCATATTATTTTTAAAGTTCCATAATTTGATTTTCGTATTTTTCTTTATTACTTTATTCTTCTGTTTCATGTTTGTTTTTACTCAATTATAGCTCATCGCTTAGCTATTAAATTTTATCTTCTTTTTGCTTTAGTTATTCCTATAAATTTTATATTTCCTTTTAAAAAGATATAACCTATTTGTCTTTTTCCAATTATTATTAATATGTTTGCATTATAATTGGAAGCATCTTTTTATAAAAAATAATACTTATAATTAAATAATATTTATAATAATATTAATTACTTCTGAATATGTTTTTTTGAATTAATTTTTCCCATTAGAGTAATATACTTTATTATGGTCAAGAATCTAATAATAAACTTTGTATATATTTTCATTACTACAAATTAAATGTTACTCAAATTTTTCTAATATATATTACAAGGCTTCCTTATATATAGATTATTCCTTTTTTAATTACTAAATCAATGGTATGAAATAAACTACTTCATTTCCATCATCAATTTACTCAAATAAAACTTAATCTAAACTATTTTAGTTTTTTAAATTTTTATACAGCTCTTCTTTTTCTTTACACTTTTTCAATAGATTCATAATAATTTAATAACTTTATCTTTGCATATGTTTTTCACTCATATTTTATGTTTCTATTTTCTGTTATTATTGCTACTACTGTTTATGAAATATATTTTTATTTTATATTTTATTTAGTTTTTGATCTTCTTCCCTATTGATAGGTGAAATATGCTAATTTTCCTATATTAGCGGAAGTAAATTTTAAGGAGCAACTAATAATTATAATTCATTGTTATAATTTCCAATATTATAGTTTTATCTTAATTTTTATTTAGGGCTTAGACTTCTACTAGTTTTGTAAATATTTCCTTTTAATTTAAAATTTAAATTATTGTTGATTTTTTTTAATCTACAGCGAAGGGTGATTTGGAAAGTTATTAAGGGAGTTAAAATTGCTGCATCTTTAGTTCCATTAAATGATCAGATTTTATAATCCTATCATTTAAATCGTTGTTCTTTTTTTATAAAATTATATTTACTGATTTATTAAAAAATACCCATTTTGTTTTTATAATTACTTCTTTTTCTATATTATTCTCAGTCTTCATTGCAATATACCCATACTACTCATGATCACTTTCTCTCTCACTTTTTAAGAAGTAAAGGGATTATTGGCCAATTTAATTTATGCATTTTAAAATATATTTTCATCTTTATACTTTATGACTTTCCGCTATTTAGGCATTATCTTATTTGAATTTTCTAAATTTTGATTTAATTTCTAAGATTTATTCTAATATATAATTGCTTTTTACAGATTTTGTTCTAAATCAGCATTTTGATTTTCAGGAGAAAAATTAATGTGAGGCATTTTATTATAAATAAATTGCTCTCCTTTTTGTACTTTTTTTGTAAGAATTTTGGTTTTTTTACAATAATTTTATTTTTGTTTGGAGATGCTTAAAAAGTGAAATTGCCACCAAATATTTATTTGTCAGAATTTTCTAAGTTATTTTTTGTTATTAAGTTTCGCCTTAATTATAATTTTAATCTAAATTGTTTAGAGTTTTAGCCTTGTTTTATACTTAAGATGATATTTTAAGCTTTTCGTTTTCTTATACTTAATGATTTTCTTGGCTCTCCATTTTTCTATATGTATTATTTTTATTGTTATTAATTATTTATCTTAGTTATCATTTATTAATACAGTATTTTGCAAATTTAATAAATAATTATTAAGCAATAAATACTAATTAAAAATTTCTATGCTTATTTTACAAAAACTTTTTTATATCAATAATTCAGTGAATAAATTATATTTTAATCTATATAACTATCAACTTTAAATATTTACTTTAATAATGATTATATAATAATATATATATATACAATGTGATATGTAATATATGGTAATAGTAGTAATTATGATAAATACATCTTTTTATTATCATAAAACTGAATAATTTTATTAAATTTATATATTATCTAAATCTTTGTTTTTTTAATATTCTGAGTTTCTTTTTGTACAATAGTTAATAAAAGGGTATTCATTTTATAGAACTTAATATTATTAATCATAAATATTTCTTTCTTCTATCATATCATCTTGTATTTCAGTCTGACTAAATATTTATTATTTACCTTATTATTATTAGATTTTTTATTCATTCAGAGAATATCTCTTTTGGATTAATGGAGTTTATACATTTTCTACACCTTTGTCAAGTATAACTCTAGAATCGGATAAATTATTAATCTTTAAATTTTAAAAGAATTTTTCTTGTTATTTTAAGGCTTCTTGAAATTCCTATTATTCTTTTATATTATCCTACTGATCTTGTTTTTAAAATTTTTAAATGATCATTTGGAAAGGTGATCTCTGATAGTTTTTCATTATTGACAAATTTTAATATATTAAACCTTAAATAGAGATTTATAACAACTATTTTGTATTCTCATCCTCTTTTATTTAAAAGTTAATTTAATTAGATGGTCCAATTAATCTCATTAGTTATTTACATATTTCAATATCATATTTTATTTATTTGCAATACATAGCATTGCCAATTATATTGTTAATATTATTATTATTGTTATGGTTGTTGTTGTTGTTATTATTATTAAAATTCATTTGTTATTATTTCTATAATTAATTTGATTGAGTCATCTATTACTTATTTTAACTATTACTCGGATTTCTCAAATTTTTTTATTAAACTAAACTCGACACGCTCAATTTTCTTTGAGATTACACTCCAAAATTTAGAGAATAATCTTGAGAATATATAGATTTTTCTCTAGCTTTCATTTAAGGACTTTTTTATCTTATTCCAATAATACTTAATTTTAATGACTCTCCCTCTTCAAAAAGCTCATTTCTTAGCTATTAAATTAAACTAGGTTATCTTCTATGATGTATATTTACGTTAAAAATAGAAATGTTATTTTGCTTAAAAACCATTTTAAAGTATGTATATATTAATAGCTGGAAGGAAAGAACATTTGTTTAGATTTGAATATCTGAAATTAAATTATTATTACTTCCCTCATTAATATTTATATCGGGATCTTGATCTAGATCTTGATCTTAATTTTCGATATTTATAAAGATATCTCTATTATTTTCTAACTAAAATAATTAAGCTATCTTTAATATTTCTTATCTTAAATATATGACTTCAGTTTTATTATTTAAGTTGGGATTATTATAATTAGAATTTTCAATGAAATTAGATCTTGTCGTACTTTTATAAATATCTTCGTTGTTGTTATTCGGTGTATTTTGTTTTATCCTTGGAGATTTTTATAAAATCCCCTAATTTTATTAACCACTTGTTTATAAATTATCTATTCCAAACTTTAGTTATCCCAGAAAATTATTAAGTATATATTCATAATAAAATTGTTAATATTAAAATTAAGCATCTTGATAGTTTTCATCATATTATATTAACTAATCAATTTTTGGAGGAATATATTGATATACTTGATGGTAATAGCAGTAGATCTCATTAAATTTTTTTTAATATACACTGTATTCAGGGAAATGTAGTAGGACCATTTATTATTTATCAATATTTTCAAATATTTTGCAGTTTACTATAAATTTATTTCCTTCCTAAATAACATCATAATCAAATTTAGAATGACATATATTTTTCTATTTTATTTTTTTATTACTATTTTTTATTCTAAAAATAAAATAATTATTCGTTAATATAAATCTATAATAATTTATATCTATATAAGTTCTACCTGGAATATTTGGTTATGGCAAGTTTTTTGATAATTATAATTATTTATACTATTACATTTTTCTTAAAATAGAAGCATATAAACTATTTTTTCCTTACGATAATATATTTACTCCTGATTTTTTTTGAATAACCTATATTTGCTTTAAAAATTCTTTCATTGTATCATTATTTGTGATATTTTTATCACTTTATAATTATTTATTTGCAAATTATAATTCTCCAGAAGTAATTTTTCATCATATGCCATTATGAGTATTTTTGATGGAATTGTGTTTAGAATTTTATTGAAGTTCTTTTAATAAGTATCCTTATTTTTTTCTTTTAAAAACCAGTCTCTCTTTTACTTTTCTTCTAAAAATATCATATATGAAGTTGATAGCAAACAAATTATTGAAAAAACCCATTAAACATGAAGAATACCCCCATCTATAAGGAATGCACTTATAGAAATAATTGCGACTACATTATGCATAATTTTTATGCAAAAATTAGGTCCTTAATTATTAAATCTAAACATATAACCTAAAAAAAATCCACACAAAGCCCTATCATATTTATACCCATAAGGCCCAATGTATTGGCTTTATTTTAAAAAATAACAAACATAAACTAAGAAACCAATTTAAATAATGCTCATCACAATCTATATAATAAAGTATCTTAATTGAAATTTGAAAATTATCTAATTTTAATAGAAAATTTATTTACCTAAATTAGCTTTTAAAAAAAGCATTGTAAAATGAAAATAAAGACTATTGTCGCTAATAAAATAAGTACTGCCTAGATATAGGTTAGGAAAGATAAGGATTGCAAGCTTTTATAATTCTCCTTATCTTCCTTATTTTATGGAGGCATTAAGTATATTCTTAGAAGTTCAAATTGCAACAAAAATAAGGAAATTAGTAATGGTCTTAAAGATTTTTTATACTAATTGTTGCAAGCAAAAGCATAATCACTTTCTAAATCTTTATTTTAAAAATATAATAATATATTGTTCATTTATATTTTTATTTTATAATTTATTATATAATTAATTGTTTAGTAAACTATACTTATAATTATTAACTTCGCTTTAACTTATTATTATTATTTATTTAATTTTAATGAAATTATTATTTATTGATACTGTGTAGATTTTCTAAATCATTTTTTCTTTATTCTATCTGATAATAAAACTAAAACTAAACAGTTAGGGAATTGTGTTGCTTGAAAATACTCAAATGAAAAATAATCATAATGCAATATAATATTAAATATATTTAAAATAATGCAATATTAATTTTTGTAATTTATCATTAATAATTATATATAATATTCAAACTTTGCATTTTTATTCATTATTTGTTTTTAATTTACAAAATATCAAAATAATTTTCAATACCATAAATTATTAAATAATATATATATATATCTCTCTCAAATTAATGCTCTGCTTTTAAATTTTTTATTAATTTTTAAAGACAATAAAACCTACTGCACAAAATTAACCAAAATTCCATTTTAAAATTCAAAATAATAGAATTTACGATAATTATATCAGCAATAGAAATTATTAATATACATATATAATCTGTGAAAAATATTGAATAAAAATAACCAAAATAACTCATAGGTATTTATTGTAATTAGAAATTACATTGCTTCAGAATTTACTTTTTGTTGAAAAAATAAATTAAAAAAGTAATAAAAATAGTATTATTATGAAACTTAAATAAAAGTACTAAAATTCAGCTATAAAATAAAGAATTCAAATTATTAACAATTTAGAAAAATATTTTTTAATTATAAAAATTTGTAATTTATTAATAAGTATAAATGTGATAACTTAGAACACTATAGATAGTCTTATTCAGATGATTTAACTTTTAAATATTTATGTTTGGCTATATATTATTTAAAAGAATATTTATTAATCTGAATATAAACCATAATAATTATATATATTAACTTGTAATATATGACGTATTTTATGAATATTAAAATTTATACTTCGTAATTAAAATTTCAACTAAGGGTTTTCTATTTTAATATTTTATTTTATATTAGGAATACTAAAATTTTACTAATTCTGAATATTCATATAGAAATATACAATAAATATTAATCTATAAATTGAAGTATAAAAAATGAATAATTCTAAAATATCATAACTATAATTTAATGATATAAGAGGAGATTATTTTTAAAAATTGAAATTTTAGTTATTATAAACAAAAAAAGAATAAATAAAAAAATATTTGTATTATATATTTTGTATTAGTGTTTAATACCCTCAAACTCAATAAAATAGATATTTATATAAATATATAGATAAGTAAATAAATATACTATCTTTAAATATATTTGTTTTCACTAATTCTATTTTATTTAAAAGAGAAAAAAAAAAACTATTGGCTAATTAGAACTATTAATTATCATTCTAAAATAAAAAAGAATTAAGTACATATATTTTAATTATTAAAATACATGAATAATTATAGACTATTTCTCAAATTTTCGAGGTAAAAAAATTTGATTTATAATTTCTTTAAAAATAGATAGTTTGTTAACTAAAATTAAATTAAATATTTATTATTTTTAAAGGAAAAAATTATAAATAAAGTACTAAATATATAAAAGTAATTTTATTTTTTGGATTTTTATATATATATATTTCTATATAAAAATATAATTCAAATATGGAATGATATAGCTGATATTCTATTATTATTAATATAAACAATATTAGAAACAATCTCGATTTTGTATTAGATTATAGGATTTTAATAAGTTAGCACAAAAATAATATTCAAAGTACATTTGATGGCTTTACTTGAAATAAATTTTTATAAAAGTTATTATCAAATTATTAATATTTCTATTTAGAAAACCTATATTCCATTTTGATTTTTTTGCAAGAAATAAATATCTATTATAACATTCTATTTAAAACTATGATTCTATATTTAAATTTATGTTTTAATATCTTTAAAGTAACTTTAAAAATATAATTCTTATATTAATGACGGAAATTATGATATACCCCATCAATTTATAAACATATAGTTATTTTCTCTTGCAAGAGAAAATAAATTTTATGTATTTAAGTAATTACAAAGTTTTAAATAATAAGCTTATTTAATTTAAACCACAGAAGAAGAAAAAAAGTAAACAAAAAAAAACATCAATTCTTATAAAGTAATAATAAATAATTAAAAAAAAAACTAAAAAAAAAAAAAGCACATGGTCGAAATATTAAACAGCTTTAATTTGGATAAAGATAAATCAGAAACAAAGTTAATTTTAAAATAAAGACAGAGGGCTCATAGCAATTTGACACCTAATAAAATGATAAGAAAACTTCCATTTTAGAAAATAGAAAGGTATAATGAAAAAAACCTTTAGAATTCTCTATTTTTGGATAAATCAAGTATGGTGCTAAAACCATTAAAAATTGACGAAAACCATATGAATTCTGTTAATAAATTGGTTTAAAGAATTACTAAATCAAGAAATGCGTCAACTACCTTATAAAAATTAATTCCAGATTTAAGTGCATAGAAAAATGCCAATTAGTAAAGTGAGGACGAGTATTATAATTAAATACATGAGCAAAATACTATTTAATAATTGAAAAAATTACTCCTTAATAAGTAATAATAAGTTCACGATAAAATATATAGGTAATTTTTTATATTAATTTAAAATATAATATTTTAAAAGTTTAAAGTAATAAAATGTATAAATAATACTATTATAATCATATTTTAATTTTATTATACGAATTTTCAAATTATGGCAATATTAGCAATAATACGTATTACATAATGTCCATACATTAGAAATTTAAATATACTTTTATTTCTATTATTTAGATAATAAATTTAAAATTAATAATAATTGCGTATTTAAATATCATATTTAATTTAAATAGGTACAAATAGTAATATATCTAATAGTAAAATATCGAATCTAATTCTTACTTTAACACCCAGTTCTAATTCTCTAATATAAATAATATAGAATCCAATTCGTGTAAAAATAATCATACCAAATAACTATTTGATGAAGAAGATGATGAAGAAGTAATATAAAATGGAGTTATCCCTTAAAGAACCATAAACAGTATATTGAAAGACCTTCATAAAATGAAAAAGAACTAAGAAACATAGCAATTAAAAAACCTTATATAATATACAAGGTCCAGAACATATACGCAAACTTACTCATAAATTAAATCCCCATATAATAATAAAAAATAAGAGATAAAGAATAGAAGCACTAGTTAGTACAATATAAACAATAATTCTAATAGTGGGGAAGATATCTCAATAAATAAATCACAATCGGAAAAAAAATAAAATATAACAGAAGTCCCCCAATTAAACTTTGAATTTTTAAAAGAAAGAGAAGAGTATTCTAAAGAAAAATGTAGCAAAAAATATAAAATTACTCCTTAAATTTATGCTTAAATTATAGAAATAAAATAATAAGAAACTGCTAGTAGTTGTGATTCTGACGAATACAATGGGATATTAGAAGATAAATAATTTAAAAATATAGAATAAGATATGCAGCCTGCTGAACTAAATTAAAGTGGGTATAGCACAAAAAAAAGTAGCAACTCATAAAGAAATTGCTAAGTTGAAGAAAATTGGTTGAATTTTAAAAATTTAACCACTGAATAAATATGTATCGATAATAAACAACTATCTAGAATCAGTTCTCAAAATTAAGAGCATGAATAATTGATTTAATTAAATCAATTAAATACATCTCAAAACTAAATCGATCAATAATATTAATAATAAGATGGTAAAGTACTGAGCTTGTCTGATTAATTGGTATTAAAAAAAAAACTAAAGCTTAAACCAAGAATAATTTTAGTGGAATTCACCTAAGCAAAACCTAGCAAACTTAAAATTTGTTGGCAGAAAAAGCTGGCAATTTTAATAATAACAGCACTATATCTAACTACGGCACTTCTGACTAAATCTTTAGAGGTAGAAAAATATTTAAAAGAAATCAGGCGACAAAATAGATAAATACCTCTCCCCTGCAAAAATAATAATGGGACAACTAAGGAATTCTAAATTAGCAGAGTGTTAAAAGAGACAATTATAAACTAAGTTTTGTAAATAAATTTAAGCATATTAGAAGCAATACTCATAATATTGGCAGTAATAATAATATGAGTATGACAGTTGAAGGGATGTAAATTTAATAGTAATAATTCAAGCGAATAATTAATTAAGCCACAAATAACAATAATAATTCTAAGAAATTTGAGTCATAAGACGTACCAAGTTATAGTAAGGGCAATAATACTAAAAACAACTTTTACTCATTTTTAGATGGGAAAAGATTTATGAGTAGATATTGAATTCCCTATTGATTAGGATCAATAAAAATATTAATCCCTGATTTTTTTTGGATAAAAATATATTATTAATGATATAATTATAAAAATTAATCCTTTATTTTATAATATAAATATTACCCTATAATGATAACTAACTATTTTATATTTAGAATACTAGATTTATTGAAATCATATAAAATATGATCTCTAACTAAATTATTTATAATTTTATGATATAAATATATATATGCTTATAATTTACATATATGTTTATTGTATATAAAAATATTTTTTTTATGAAGATTCAAGATTTGAAATATACAAGGCAGTTCTATTAATTCTAAATCACTGTATTTTAATTATAATTATATTTAAAATATGGCTTTCTTAAATATTATTTTTATAACAAAAATTTTTGACATTTAATTATGGGTTAATTAAATGATTTTGAAAGTGACTAAAAAATATTTTCTATTTGATTACTTTTATTAATTCCATAATTTTATTAAAACAAAAGCTATCCCATTTTGATTCTAGTGTATAGACATGAATTTATTTTGTGATATATATTTAAAATATAAATTATCTAATATTAGATAATCAAAAATTATAATTTCAAAAATAATGATACTATTAATTTAATTTTTATTTTTTCGATTAGAATAAAAAAATAAAAAAATTATGATTTGAATTTCTAAAAAAATAATCATTACTAAATTACTTTTGAATGCTGATAATCGTAAATTAGTATTTAAAAAAGATAATTTTTAAGACTATTATAATTATTAATTAAATTTTCTTATTGGGATCGATCCAAATAAAATATATTTAAAATCAATTAGACCCTTATAATTAAAAAAATAATACTGAAATATGGAGTTAATATAAATATTAGAATCTAATTAATAATAATATTTATATTCAACTTATTTAATAATTATAAAAATCTAAAATCTAAATATTTAACTAACTAAAATATATTAAAGATTATAAATAATGTCAGAACTCATTATCTAATTTTTGACACTAAGAGATAGACTCAATTTCATTATTATCTTAATTTAATAAATATAACTCTTTTATTTTAATTTAACCATTTTTTAAAGCTTAATTTTGGAATTTATTAACGCTTTAAAGTTTAATTTTTTACAATTTATATTTAAAAATCTATCCTAAAGATAATGAAATAATAATTGCTAAACAAAATCCAATAAATACTATATAAATAGAGCTTCGCTCTGATAGAGGCTAATACTGATAACAAATATTGCTTTATTTAGCAGCTTTTGTGTTTATAGGGCACTGAAATAAGCATTGATTTTTATACTTAAAACATTACTCACACTATTGTGTTAAAGGATTAAATTTCATATTTTATTAGCATTCACACCTCCCACTGTATGCATTTAGAGTGAGATTTTTTTCATTCTAGCAACTCAAGCATTATGAAGAAGATAAACTTTTTTATAAAATATTTTTTATTATATTTAATTGAAATCTTAATTAATGTTAAATATATAAGTACCAAGTCAAACACAAATTAGAGCATTTAATGCACTCTTTTAATGTGCCATTTTCATCATGATATCCATCGTTGCACAAACACTCAGGAAATTTGTTTGATCTATTTCTTTATAAACTGCACTTTTCACAGTTATCCATTTTTATAGCACATTTCAAGCATCTAGGTGAACAATTTTGTATTTGGATTTATCCTGAAGAAGTAACTACAGAAAAATATCCATTCACTTCTCTTTCACAGTTAGGAAGTAAAAGTTAATCACTATTACATTGTGTACACTGGTTAAATTTAATACATTCTTTGCACTTAGAACTACAAGGAAGACAATCCACATCGTTTTCTTCCTCATAATAACCTGGCTGTTGTATATTAAGCAAATAAATATAAATTGCAAATAATAAAATTAAAATACTAATAACTCACCTTGCAACCACATTATTTATCATTCATTCGTCCTTTACCAATTTTACAAGATGTACAATTTGATTTATTTTAAAGGCAAGTTAAGCATTTTTAATCGCACTCTAGGTTTTAAAATTATGATATTATAAAATTTAAAAATGATAATTATATCAATTTATTTTAGTACTTTAACATTTAAAGTTATGATCTTCATAATATCCAAAGGCACATGCACAATCTGGAATAATTTTATTATAGCCATTACATGAGGAGCAGTGGTTTTAACTTAAACACGTTAGACATTTACTATTACATAATTGACATTGTGAAATTTAATTTTCATAATATCCTTATTGACAGGTACAAAAAGGAGGGTTTATTCTATTAATTGAACATTTTTAGCAGTTTAAAAAATTTCCATTACAAATTTCACATTTTTTATCACATAGCTTACAATTTGTATCATTTCCATCTTCATAAAAACCATCCTAACACCCACATCCACTCGAAACATCTAAAGTTCTACCATTTCCAGGTTCACACTATGTACAGGTTGTAGCACTAGAACATTTCTTACATCTAACAGGACACTAAACACAATTTTTACTAGAGTCTTCATAGAACCCATCAACACAAGAACAAGGAGGAGCAGAATTTGAATTGGGTCTATTAACACAAGAAGTGCATACATTTAATGCTGTACAATTTTAGCAAGGACTCTGACATTGAGCGCAGATATCATTTCCATTATTATAATATCCAGTCATACAATTACATGATGGAGGAACTTGTCTATAAGATCCAATTTTGCATGTGGTACATTAGTTATTAGAATCACATTCCTCACACAAGGAATTGCAAGCTGTAAGTAAATTAGATATAAAAATGCATTTAAATAATATAGTATAAGCAGTATTAATAATAAAAATTTTATTTACCTTCACATTTTGTTATTCCGCTATAATAACCTGAATTACAATTACATGCAGGAGCTACATTACTTCTATTTGGGTCGTTGGCACAAGAAGTACATGTTGAAGAGTTAGAACATTCATAGCAAGGATAATTGCACTCAACACACACTTTCGAAATATTTTCATAATATCCAGGCAAGCAATTACAGGGAGCAGATGTTTTTCTACCTGGAGTTCCCTAAACCACACAGCCTAATCATGTAAAATATATTATATTAGCTTTTATTATTTAAACAAATTAACTCTAATTTTACTTTGGCAATTGCTTGCAGATCCACTACACTTGTAACAGGGATGAGAACAATTTTTACAATTTTTATCTGTTCCATCATCATATAAACCATCCTAACATCCACATCCACTCGAAACATCTAAAGTTCTACCATTTCCAGCTTCACATTCTGTACAGGTTGTAGCACTAGAACATTTCTTACATCTGGCAGGACATTTAACACAATTTTTACTAGAGTCTTAATAGAAACCATCAATACAAGAACAAGGAGGAGTTGAGTTTGAATTGGGTCTACTAGCACAAGAAGTGCATACATTTAATGCTGTACAATTTTAACAAGGACTTTGACATTGAGCACAGACATCATTTCCATTATCATAGTATCCAGGTTTACAGCCACATTAAGGAGGATTTTATCTATTAAGACCAGCTTTGCAAGTTATGCAAGAAGTTAGGGAATTACATTCTTGACAGGGAGATTAGCAGGGTTTACATGCTTTCTAATTATTTTCTTCATAAAAATTAGGTTTGCACAAACATTAAGGAGCTCCCTATCTGTTAATATCTGAGCAGGTTTGGCAGTTACCAGCATTGTTAACACAACGTCCACATCTGAAAGAACAACCTAATATAGGGTTATTAATTATAAATATTTTTTAATTTTCATCTGAATTATTATAAAGGAATAAATGTGTTCGAAAAAAATATTAATTTTAATTATTATTATTATATTCATAGAATATTATTATTAATTTAAAATATTAACATATTATTAATTATTAAAAATTGTTTGATCTTTACAATATACTATATAATATATTACTTGGACAAGCAGTATTCATTCCATCATCATAGAACCCATCTTTACAAGTACAACTGGGAGGATTTACATTTCTTGTTAAATGTTACTTGCATTTAATACATTTTAACGGGGCATTAGAGCATGTTTCACATATATACTTGCATCCTAATATTATAAATATTTTATGGGGAATTCATATTTAAGTTTACCTATAATGCATGTTTCCACAACCGCTGCACTTCCTCTATTGAAAAAGTCTCCTGCATTTTATAATTTTTCAACTGCTGTCCCAGAAGCAGAACCTTTATGACCTATGGCGGCAAAACTATCTCTATAATTAATAAATCTTCCACTATACCCTAATGACTTCAAGGCATTCCAAGCTCCTCCAGACATATTGTCATGACCTTCATCATCAATTCCAAAAATTACATGGTCTCCTTATGGAATAGAGTTTATATAATTAATCATGCTATTTACAGCCCCCAATCCTCCACTATAAGTATCATAATGGGCTGATGACTTATAGGCTCCTGTATATTTATCGAAGGTAACAAAATTCCTTAATTTATTAAGTTTAGATAATTAATAGAATTATTTAAATATATATTTATTTTTACCATCCTCGTCCATGATTAATAGGAAAGTAGATATTGTTTATAAATAAATCAAAGTTATCTCCTGCCCAATATCCTCGAGATATGACTTTTCCATAAAATCCACAATAAGGATCAGTATTCCCTTAAACTAAATTACTTTTACATTTTTGATTGCATTTGAAATAGTATTTAAATTATATTATTATTACCATTAAAAAATAATGAACATACATATAAAATAGTAATTTTGTAAGCCAGATACCTCATAAGATATATAGTTTTAAAAGTGTAGTATAATAAAAACTCCTTGTTGTTTATTATTTACTTTTTTTTTTTTATTAATATTTAATAAATTTATTATTATTGCTTTTGACTTCATCGTATGAGAGAAATATAAGTGAAATTCCTAAATATTAGATGAATAACTTTAAAGCTAACTGATAAAAAAAATCTTAATTATTTAGAAAATTTTTATATTCTAAAAAACTAATTATTTAATTATTAGAATATATCAATTTATTAAAAATTATATATGAATTTAAGCTAATAACTAATAATTCTATAATAAAGTTTATAGATAAATATTGTTATAAACCTTCATTTAATAATTATATATTAATTCCAAAACTACCAAAAATATAATTAAATTTGAAAAAAATCTATTTACTTAGATATTTTAAGTTATTAGAAATATTTTTCCATTAAAATTTATTAAATATTTGGAATTTTTAATAAAAAAATTATATTTTATAGAATAAATTTAGCAAAATTAAATATAAAATTGTTTTTAAATTTATTAATAAAAATATATTTCTATAATTATAATTTATTTATTTTTAATATGTGTATTTATATTAGTTATTCTAAATAAATTGTTTACTAGAAATAATTTTATAAACACCTATATGATATAAACTTAACTCTAAATTTAATTTATACAATGCTTTGATTGGTATTGAAATTTATTTAAAAAGCAATAAATGTAATATCTTTTTTGCTTAGTAGTTGAATTTAAAATATATAGAATATTATATTTAATATGGTAGATATAAATGCCTAGCTTCTTATAATTTATATCAGTATAGCAAGATATACATTTCCAAGATTTTTTCATATTTATAAATATAACAATAAAGACTATAATAATCAATATGCTTATTTTCTTATTTGTAAAAATATACATGAACGTAAAAAATTCTAAAGATGACTTTTTAATCACTTAAAATTAATTAATAATTTATTCATATTTTTCTTTTACTAGGCATTAACGAATATTTTCTAAATTAAATATATTTTATGTTTATGTATAAATTAGAATTTTGTAATTAATGGAAAATATTATAAAATCACAAAATATAAATAAATTATTATGTACTATATTTAAAAATATGCTATATGCATATGCATATATTTCTTTATCGGAATCATTTTTGTATTTCATTTAATAAAAAATAATTACATATTATAAGTTTAAATATTTTAGATCTGTAAATGATAGATGTAAAACCAAAATAAGAGTTTATACCAATCATAATATATATAAATCTTTAGTAATATAATATGCAATATATCTAAATATGTTTTATTTTAGAAATAATCATTCTTTTTTTCATCTTATTAAAGTTAACCTGATTAGAATCAACTATATTTAATATATACTTATTTCAAATAATATGATCAAAGAATAAATAATTTTATAGCAATATTCTATATTTTTTATTATAATTACTGATAAATAAATATAAATCATAAATATAAATATATATTATATTAATTTCTACTCTATATATAGCTTAAATGCAACTAAGCATTTAAATATATATTGTATAATTAAAATAAGAATTAATTTTATCGTATTCTTATAAAATAATAAATATTAACTTAATACTTGATATGCATATATAAATAAACTGTTTTCTAATATTTAAAACTGCTTTTTTAATTTATATTATACCAAACACATATATATATAAAAGTATCTTAAAATAATAATAATTTTTTATTAAAATGAAATTTACAATATATTATAAATATACTAATTTGGAATTTTTTTTTTAAGCAAATTCATTTATAATTATTTAATATTTCATATTTTAATGGTTTAAAATCCTTAATCAATGTCAAGACTTAAATCATTTGGATCACTGCTTAATTATGCTACACTATTTTTTTAAGAAAAATCTTAAACATAAGAGTCATTATTATAATTTTTCTATCGATTAATTTATTATTTTTCAGAAATTGCTTTTATTTATGAGAAAACTGAAAACATTCTTGATTTGAAATAATATCCTATACTAATTGAAAATAAGCATCCAAATACTAGCCCCAGAAGTATGATATATGGAGAGCTCTATTCAGAAACAAAATTATATTGTTTGCAGCTATGATCGGAGGGGTTTTATTTGGTATTTTATGGACATTAAACCACACATTAGTTTTTAAACCAGAAGCAAAAATCACATTATTTTGTAATAGGGTTGTATTTGGTATTAATTTCACATTCACATTTTCCTTCAAATTTATTTAAAACCAGTTTCTTTTCTTTAGAACAGCTTTAACATTAAGAGGAAGAGGTACTAATAATAAAAAATAATTGTTATAATTAATAATTCCAAAACAATAAATCTATGTATATACCATGTTTCACACATTGAAGGGCATGGTTTGCATTCGAATACAGTACCATTTTCATCATGGTATCCCGGAATGCATTCGCAGTTAGGAGCTTGCTAGGATCTGTATTACTATAAACTACATTAAATACAGTTGGTATTTGTTTAAACACATTTCAAACATCTAGGAGAGCATTTTTAATTTATTTAATCCCCATTTGGTGTAATAATTGATAAATTTCCCACCACATCTACTGTACAACTCGGAGGTAGCAAGGTTTCCTTATGGCATTTTGTGCATTAATTGATTTTATTGCATTCCAAGCACTCTGGTTTACACTTTTAGCATTTGGCAACTCCCTATACTTCAAAATACCCAGACTAGTATAATAAAAATATTTTATCTATTATTAGATTTTTTTTTTTTTTTATATTTACCTGACAGCTACATGATTTGTTTTACAATCTTTCAGCTCCATTATGGCAAGAAGTACAGTTGTTTTCATTTAAGCTACAGGTTTTACATTTAGGGGAGCACACTTTAATTTAATGAAAGGAAAAAATAAAATATTAAACATAATAATAAGATAAAAAATTTTATTCTAACTTACTTGAACACATATTTTAATCATTCAAATAATATCCATCTTTGCATCTGCAGTTGGGAAGTATTTAATTTTCTTAATTACAGCTTAAACAGTATGATTAGTCTAAGCATTGTTTACAAATGCTATTACATTTTTGACATACTTAATTGCTATCTTCATAATATCCTTCTTAACATGCACAAATCGGAATGTTTACCCTATTTAAGCTGCAAGTTGAGCATTCAGTCACAGAATTAGAGCATGTGCTGCATGTTTTAGAGCATTTCTAACAATCAATCTGGTTCGCCTACGTTATATAACCATCATCGCAAGAACATAACGGGGGAGATGGATTAGTTCTTCCGATCCCTGTCTGGCATTCCGTGCAAACAGTACTACTCGTACATTTGGTGCATCCTTCAGGACATTTTTCACATAACTTGGTGGTTGGATTTTCAAAATATCCATTTGCACAGTCACAGTTTGGAGGGCCATTTCCATTAGCTCTTGTAACACATTACGTGCATATTCCCTGGGCTGTGCATTTATTGCATGGACTTTCACATTAAACACAGTCTGCGTTATTTCCATCGTTAAAGTACCCGTCATTACACCCACAATCTCCTGATGTTTTTCTTTATATTCCTACAACACAAGAAAGGCAATTAACAGCAGAGGAACAGTTTACACAGGGATGCAGGCATTATAAACACATGTCCTAATTAGAACCGTCATCATAATAATTGTCTTTACAATCACATGTAGGAGCGTTGTGTCTAGTAGAGTGAGAACAAGTAGTACAATTTGTAGGGGATCCATTAGAACAGGTTTCACATTTATAATCACAATTTGAACAGGCCTATACTCCATTTTTATTGTAAAGTCCTGGCAAACAAGTACATTAAGGAGGATTTTCTCTAGTGGGATCTGAACAAACTTAACAATCAGTTGCGCTCGAATTACATTATTAGCATTAATAACTGCATTCTATAAGTATATAAATTTATATATGTATTAATTATATTTTATTTATTATTTTTATTATTAAATTTTACATCCACAAAGTTATTAAGTAGGAACATTAAAATACCCAATTTTACAGCTACAAGTAGGAGGATTCTCTCTATTTGTGTCTGAACAAATTTAACAATCAGATGCACTAGAAACGCATGTTTGGCATTAAGAATCACAACTACCACATAACTTAGCACCTTATTCAAAAAATCCATCTTTACACTTGCAACTATTGGAAGGATCTCTATTTACATCTGAACAGATACTACAGTTTTCAGCAGATCCTGAACATTCATTACATTTGTGAGAACAAACTGGTTAAATTTTAATTTTCAATTAAGCAAATATATTATATTATACATATTTTTTTAAATATTGATGTCTTTACCTTAACAATTATTTCCATTATCAAAATATCCTGGATTACAACTACAGTCTGGGGCAATCTATGACCGATTAGGATCAACCATGCAACTTGTACAAGTAGTAGCATCAGTACATAAAGAACATTTACTGGCACATTATTCACATTCTTTTAAAGTATTTTCAAAGTATCCATTAGAACATGAACATGGATGGCTTGTGTTTCTATTATTTTAAACCACACAAGAAGTACAACTATTGGCAGATGTGCATAAAGAGCAAGGATGAGAACAATTATTACAATTTTTATCAATTCCATCGTCATATAAGCCATCCTAACATCCACATCCACTCGAAACATCTAAAGTTCTACCATTTCCTGGTTCACATTCTGTACAGGTTGTAGCACTAGAACATTTCTTACATCTAGCAGGACACTAAACACAATTATTACTAGAGTCTTCATAGAACCCATCAATACAAGAACAAGGAGGAGCTGAATTTGAATTGGGTCTACTAACACAAGAAGAGCATACATTTAATCCAGTACAATTTTAGCAAGGACTTTGACATTGAGCGCAGATATCATTTCCATTATCATAATATCCAGACATACAATTACATAATGGAGGATCTTGTCTATAAGATCCAGTTTTGCATGTGGTACATTAGTTATTAGAATCACATTCCTTACACAAGGAATTGCAAGCTGTAATTAAATTAGATATAAAAATGCATATAAATAATATAATAGAAGCAGTATAAATAATAAAACTTGTAATAATTAAATTTACATTCACATTTTGTTATTCCACTATAATACCCTGAATTACAATTACATGCAGGAGCTACATTACTTCTGTTTGGGTCGTTGGCGCAAGAAGTACATGTTGAAGCGTCAGAACATTCATTGCAAGGATAGTTGCACTCAACACACATTTTCGAACTATTTTCATAATATCCAGGCAAGCAATTACAGGGAGCAGCAGTTTTTCTACCTGGGGTTCCCTAAACCACACAGCCTAATCATATAGAATATATCAAATTAATTTCGATTATTTAATAATTTAAATTATAATATACTCTGGCAATTGCTTGCAGACCCACTACACTTGCTACAAGGATGGGAACAATTTTTACAATTTTTATCATTTCCATCGTCATATAAGCCATCCTAACATCCACATCCACTCGAAACATCTAAAGTTCTACCATTTCCTGGTTCACACTCTGTACAGGTTGTAGCACTAGAACATTTCTTACATCTAGCAGGACATTTAACACAATTTTTACTAGAGTCTTCATAGAATCCATCAACACAAGAACAAGGAGGAGTCGAATTTGAATTGGGTCTACTAACACAGGAAGAGCATACATTTAATCCAGTACAATTTTAGCAAGGACTTTGACATTGAGCACAGACATCATTTCCATTATCATAATATCCAGGTTTACAGCCACATTAAGGAGGATTTTATCTATTAAGGCCAGTCTTGCAAGTTATGCAAGAAGTTAGGGAATTACATTCTTAGCATGGAGACTAACATGGTTTGCATGCTTATTAATTATTTTCTTCAAAAAAATTCGGCTTACATAGACATTAAGGAGCTCCCTACCTATTAACATCTGAGCAAGTTTGGCAGTTTCCAGCATTGCTAACACACCGTCCACATCTGAAAGAACAACCTATAAGTAAAAGAAATTAATTGGCATATAGAGATAGATATTTATAATGTATATAATATTTCTTAATGATAAAATTACTGGGACATGTTAAATTCATTCCATCTTCATAGAAACCATCTTTACAAGTACAATTTGGAGGATTATTATTTCTTGTAGAATTACTTTTACATTGAATACACTTTAGAGGAGCATCTGAACATGTCTAGCATCTATATTTACATCCTAAATATTTTAGTATTATCAATAAATGTATTAAGTATTATAATATAAATAATATTCAAAGTACCAATAATACATCTTTCAACTACAGCTGGATTTCCATTACTAAAAAAGTTTCCCCCATCTTCCCATTTTTCAACTGCACTACCTGGAGAAGATCCCTTGTCTCCAATAGCCGCAAAACTATCACGGTAAGCTATTGATCTACCACTATATCCTAATGTTTTCAAAGCATTCCATGAAGCAGTTGTCATATTGTCATGGCCTTCATCATCAATTCCATATAATACATGGTCCCCATGTGAAATAGAATTTACATAATTTATCAATCCATTTATACTTCCAGGAGCATCATTATAAGTATCAAAATGAGCTGATGATTTTGCAGCTCCTGAGTATTTATCAAAAACAACAAAGTTCCTAATAATTTTTAATTAATTTATAAAAATAATTTTATATAATAATTAATCTTGTTAAATTACCATCCTCTTCCATTATTGATTGGAAATATATTTCCATTTATATATAAATCAAAATTGTCTCCTGCCCAGTACCCTCTAGATATAACTTTCCCCTTATATCCACAATACGGATCACCATTTCCTTATTAAATATTTTTGAAATTTAGTTTAGTTATATAATCTTAACTTGAAAACTTATAATATAAGTACCATATATTAAAACTATTATATTTAAAAAGTAGAAGAATGATGTTATTCGAATGTCAAGCCTAAATTAAAAAGTTAAATATTATTTCAAAAATGTTTATTTATATAAAAAAAAATACTTCATTTTTTTTTTGAATTGTTTGGTTTTCTATGTTTTTTTTTTTGCTAATATTTTACTATCTATAATTTATTTAAAAATTATAATTATTGATATTAAGATAAAATAATTTGAATGAATAATATTTAATATTAGAATTTATACACTAAATTGTAATTAATAAAAATATATACTTTATATCATAAAAACAACTATACCAATTGATTTCATATATTTTATAGATCGATTTACAATATTCTAATAGTTAAATAAGATATATAAATATAATATATTTTTATATAATATAATGGATAAATCGGAATTTCTTTGAATAAATTTAATATTTAAAAAAAAAAGTTAATAAAATAGTTATTTTTCTAAGAAACTACAATATATGTTTATGCTGATTTATTAGTTTCAAGCATTATCCAATTTCAGATAAATTTTGTGTATAATTAGTCGAAATTATTAATTTCATTATATAATTTCATTTTTTGTGACGTTTTTATTTAATTGTACGAATTGAATATTAATGAGAATTCTAATTAATTACATAATTTATACGGAATTATTAGAAATTATTTTAAATAATAAATACTAATTATAATAAATTTATAATTATAATTAGATAGATTAATATAATTTAAATATTATACAACTATAATTAGTATAAATACATTTATAAATAATATTGAACATTATTATTTTAAGTTTTAATTTTATTATATATTATTTATCTAACAAAATTATATTAATGACGTAGTTTATCAAATTCCAATTAATTTCTAAAAGAATAATATTATATAATTCAATCATATTTTACTTATTTATTCAAAGAAATTAATACAATAATTTAAATATTTATAATATAATATCAGTTTATTATTATAACTCTAAGTTATATTATCAATTGATCTTAATAAAATCTATAATCTTAGATTTTTAGTTTATATAAGCCCTAATTATGCTATAAAATTTATAGAATTTTTCCCACCAGTTTTATTGAATAAACAATATATTTGATTCTAAAAAAATAAAATCTTAAAGAAAATGGTATTTAGCTATTTAAACTAATATATATTTAAGTGATAAAACACTTATTTAGATCAAATAATTAACAGATTTTATATTTTAAAATATATATATCAGCTATAGAAAGAAAAAATATTATTTAATTTAAGAATTATATCACTAGTAATATATAGTAGAATACGATGTTTTTGGTTATATCATAACATAGAATATTAGTGGTAAAATTGTTTATTTAGATAAAATCTCAATATTTTTGGGCATCTATTCATGTATAAATAATAAGTATCTATTATTAATTTGATTTTAATATATATCCATGTTTTTAAATTTCAATACTTTGAGAATGTTATTATAATAAAGTAAATGTCTATCTTCTTCATAAACATATATTTATAAATTGATATATATTTTTTATTGATTCTAAATACTAAAAAAAAATTATAATGCTAAATATACGATTAATCTAAAAATTAAATTAAAACTCTACTATTTAGTTTATATTATATAAATAATATTTTATTATTTAACCTATTTTGAATTAATATATTACACGTACTATTTATTTAAAATATTTTCTTTTGACAAAATCTATACGTATAATTATATTCTAAAGCTTAAGTATCTTGTTTTAAAAAACTCATAATTATTATTATATATTTCTAATACAACATTTTTCTATTAATAATATCATTTAAGATATTAATTTTTAAAATTAAATGCTAATAATATATAATTATAGTACTATTTAAGTAATAATACATAATTAATTAGAATTTCATATGATGTTTACGGGTCTAAACTATATTTTGAAATATATTTTCAAATTAGTAATTTGTTCAGTATTATGTTATTTCCTATGGGAAACCAAAATAAGTCTATATTATTTGTATTAGTATACAAAAGGATTTAAAGAAGATTTTAAACAGTGTAGTAATTATGTTTTTTAAACTATGAAAAATTATTCAAAAAGTAAGAGTTATAATAATATTTTAAAATTTTTGTTTAACAGTAATTTGAAATTTAGTTTTTTAAATATTGTCATATAATTTACTATTCATAATAACAAATTATCTACCCCACAGTACAATTAGATAAAAAATACCATAAATATTTCTATATAAATAAATATTCTATTATTTTAGAATAATAAATTAATTTTTTTTAAATTAAAATGACAATATACCATGTATTATTAATTAAACTATTCTTCTAATTTATCATACGCTTATTATATATAATAATTTCAATTTTACACATAATAAGATTTCTATATCCCAATTAAATTAATATAGTTCCCATTACAAAATAATGAAAATCATAAAAGAAAATATAATTCACATAATTTTATTAAAAATTAAATAAAATTTAAACTATCAACATTATATATATTAAACAAAAATATTATATGTTTATAGTTAATACTGCTATCAATTAAATAACTATTATGTTTATTTCATAATCTTCTTTTATATTTTCTTTACATATATATATATTACCTATCTAATATTAATTATTATACAATAGGCAAAAAATATATATAATTAAAACTCAGGTTTTGATATTAACAATTTTTTATATTATGCTCATTATAATCTGTTATATATTTTTTACTAAAGGTATATGGCATATTTAAAATAATTATTGGCATATTAAAATGTTATAAGTAATATTAGCAATAAAATTTATATTTCTATAATAATATATATCATATGACAAAATATATAAAACACAAATTAGATGAAAACAAAAAGATTCATAAAATCTCGTGGGACTCATTTAAATATTTAACTATTATTAAATGAAATAATTATAGCTATAAAAATAAAATAAATCTATTTTTATATTGATCTTAATAATGAAACTAATTTTTTATATAATCCCTTTAAAACATGATATTTTTCCAAAAAAAGAATAACAAATATACAGAAAAAATGGAGTCCATTAAGGATAAACACTGAGCTATGCACTTTATAAAAATATGATTCAATACCGAAATAAATATTAAAAATCATCAAAATTTTCATTGCTTATACATTTTTAGTTTTAATAATTGATGGAAACAGCAATCTTATAAAACATTTGAACAATATTAAATCATAGGAATTCTATTTAAAAATCATATACTTATCATTAAATTGGAAAAAAAACATCTAATTTTGAACTATTACATAAAATCTTATTTTATATACTTAAGTCCTATAATAAATTCTTAAAATAAAAGAGTGAGAAACGAATTTCATAGATTATGGAGATAATTGAATAAAAGAATTTCTACTACTATTGATACCACCTTAAAACATATAAATCCTTGAGAAATAAGTAATAATTAATATATAAATTATACCTATGTCCACTATTCCAAATATTTATGTATTTGTTGCAATAAACACTTAAAGTTTAATTAATAACTCTATAAATAATCTAAAATTTAATACTAAACAAACATAGCAAAATAATACAAGAATAATCATTAAAAATTCATTTAGTTATTAGTAAAATCATTAATAATTGAATATATAAATATGGTAAATAATTAAATTGTAAGTTATATAGTAAAATGGTATATATTGAAATAAATATGAATATCTAATAAGCTATGTTATATTTATTTTATAGACCTCTTTTAAAGAAATTATTTATATAGAATCCTTAAAAAATATGTAATAATGAATATATTTTTATATTTTTCCCACTAATAAGTATCCTACTAAAAATATGCTAAATATAATGCAAATTATTTATCTTTTCTATTGATTTTATATAACTACTATCATCTAAGTAAAATTTTAAATCATAAAATTTTAGCAGACTAAATAGAAAAAGTAGGAGAGTTTTCAAAAATCCTAAGAAAATAAAGAAATATGAAATATTTTTAATGCTAATAAATAATTATCTTTATTTTGTTATTATAATAATTTAAAATAAATTTATGTCATATTATAAATTTAAAATAAATATTAAAACTTATTCTTTTATAATATTTATTAATATAATATATAGTTTTATTAAATAATTTTAGTATAACTTATAATAATAATTATATATAGCGTTTATAAATCTTAAATAAGAATTATAAAATTGTTTATATTCTATATGCAATTTTGTGCATTCCAATTATTTCCGGTCTTTATTATTAAAAAAATATTTTATTTAGTTTATTCATTATAAATTTATTTTATAATTTACTTTAAAATTTTAATTGTTTTTATGTATCTGGGCAATAAATATATTTAAAATTTCTTAATTTACCTTACACGTGCCTACTTATTATATTATCAAATATTAAACGTGTTTATATTATACATAATAATTAATTGTTACGTGTTTATCTTTTAAGGATATTCTATCGAATTTTAGAATTAATACAGTTAATATATCTACTATTTTAATTAATTATTAAAAAAATGAAAAAAACAAAAAAAACAAAAAAGAAGAAGAAATTAAAAAAAATTAAAAATATTTAATTAAAAAATAATAATAATACATTTAATACAAACTCATAATATTTATTTATGACAAACAATCAATTCACTCATTTTAAAATTATTATTCTCTGTGGATTTTTACTTATTATTGTTTAGTGTACAATATCAAACAAAAATGAAGCAGAGATTAAATGCCCTGTAATTGGTATAGATCTTGGAACGACATACAGTTGTGTAGGAGTTTATAAGAGGGGAAAAGTTGAAATAATACCAAATGAACTTGGAAATAGGATAACTCCTTCAGTAGTTTCTTTTCATAATTCATAAAAGTAATTGCAAAATTTATATTACTATAAATAATTAAGTTAATTGTATATGATGTTTAAAAACCATAGACTGGTGGGTGAAGCAGCTAAAAACATGAGTGTAGTTCATCCGTCGATGACAGTGTATGATGTAAAACGATTGATCGGACGAAAATTTACGGATCAAACAGTTTAAAATGACAGAAAATATCTTCCTTATGAAATAGTAAACAAAGAAAATAAACCATACATAAAAATGAGAGTCAAAGGTCAAGATGATAAAATTTATTCTCCAGAAGAAATTTCTTCCATAATATTAATAAAAATGAAAGAAATGGCCGAAAATTATACTGGGGAAAAATTAGAAAACGCAGTGGTTACAGTTCCAGCCTATTTTTCAGATTCTTAAAGATAAGCAACCAAAGACGCTGCTCTAATTTCCGGATTCAAATATGTGAGGATATTAAATGAGCCCACAGCCGCAGCTATCGCGTATGGTCTTGATAAAAAAAAGTCTTAAGTAAATGAAGAAACGAACGTTTTAGTTTTCGATTTGGGAGGAGGTACTTTTGATGTGTCTATTTTGGCAATAGATTCTGGAGTTTTTGAAGTGCTTTCAACTAGTGGAGATACTCATTTGGGGGGAGAAGATTTTGACCAAAGGGTACTCGACTATTTCTTAAAGATTGTCAAGAAAAAGCACGGATAAGATTTATCAAAAGACAAAAAAGCAGTGCAAAAATTGAAACAAGAAATTGAAAAAGGCAAAAGAGCCCTTTCTTCTTCAAATGAAATTCGATTGGAAATTGAAGACCTTGCCAACGGCATAATGTTTGACGAAGTTCTTACCAGAGCTAAATTTGAAGACTTATGTCTGGATCTATTCAAAAAAACCTTAGGACCTGTGTAGATAGCACTTGAAGATGCGCAGTTAAGCAAAGCTGATATTCATGAAATAGTTTTGGTCGGTGGATCAACGAGAATCCCTAAAATTCGAAATTTGGTAAAAAATTTCTTCAATGGAAAAGAATTGAGCCAAGGCATCAATCCCGACGAAGCAGTGGCCAGTGGAGCTGCAATATAGGGAGGAATTTTGTGTGGAGATGACGAAATAGATGGACTCACAGTGGTTGATTCAACACCTCTTTCACTTGGTAAACATATTTATTTGTATATTATAATTTTTGGCATTTTGTGTTTGATAAATTTGATGTATGTAAAAGGAATCGAAACTGTGGGAGGAATTATGAGCACCATTATTCCGAGGAATTCATTTATTCCTACCAAAAAATCTCAAGTGTTTACTACTTATTAAGATAATTAGACTCAAGTCTCAATTCAGATCTTCGAAGGGGAAAGAGCCATGACCGAACATAATAATTTACTGGGAAGATTTGATTTAACAGGAATTCAAAAGGCCCCAAGGGAGTACCTCAGATTGAAGTTACTTTTTTCGTAGATAAGGATGGAATTCTTTAAGTTAGTGCAGTGGAAAACTCAAGTGGTGTCAAAAATGAAATAAAAATCCAAAATTCAACAGGGAAATTATCACAAGAAGAAATTGATAGAATTATAGAAGAAGCAGAAAAATCCAAAGAAGAAGACTTAATGAAAAAGAAAAAATAGAAGCTGAATTCGCTCTTTCCAATTATATACAAAGTACTAGATAGTAAGTTGAAGATTCTGACAAATTTGGAGATTTAATTTCAAGTGATTAAAAAGAAGAAATTTTAACAGCCCTGAAAGAAGCTTAATAATGGTTGGACGAAAATTAAAATTCTTTAGACGCAAAATAATTTAAAGAATAAAAGCAAATTTTAGAAGAGTAAATAGATTAAATATTATTTACTTATATATAATAAGCTGTTTTTTTATTTTAGAATTGTAAATCCTATATTCACCGAATTAAAAAGTAAAAAAGTCATTAATGACGAAGATAACTAGAGTGATGATGATATCTACGATGATTCTCTATGAAAAAAAAAAAATTATTATGAATAAAAATATATTAAATATAATATCCCATATGTTTTTAATTTTATTTTTATCTTGTTACTCGTCATAAAAGAAAAAGTACTGATTTTTATATTACTAAACATTTAAAAAAATATGTATTATGAGTATATTTGGAATAATTACGAAAAAAACTTAATTAAACTTTTGAAAATTTAAAATATAAATATAATATATATAGAAAGAAAAAATATTAATAAATTTAAGAATTACATCTCTGCTAATAAAGTTTTGAAAAAAGTAGTAACGTAAAGTATCAATTTTTTAGTTTTTGTAAACTATGTAAGCTATTTACATATTGTTATTAGAACAAAAAAATATTCAAACTATGTATATTAATAATTTAAAACATTTATTTTTTAAGGTTATCTAATTTTTTTAATATATTTTAACTATATTCTAATAATTCATATTATTAAGAATTCATATAGAATAAAGAAATACATCACGCAAAAATAGTAATATTACAATATTATTTAAATTTACATATATATTATAATACATTATTTCCACAAAGTATAGGAAATTTATGAACAAAATTTTTAAATTATTTTATTTCTAATCTAGTATATTTTTAGTGAAAATGTTATTTTTATTTATTTCCTAGAATTTAATCTAATTTTTTAAATGATTAATTAGCATTTGATTTAGTGTACTATATAAAAGGATTATCTTAAATTAAAAATTATTACTATTAATGAAATTCTATTATATATATTTCAAGTTTAATTATCTAAATAATATAATAACTAAATCATATTATATTATATTAAATAATAATAATAAAATTAATAAACTATATTACATATTTAAAATTTATATAGAATATATGTAAATATTATTCAAAAAATGATTACTCATAATATCCATATTTACAACGGCATGGAGGTGCAGAATTTCTATTATCTTAAACAATGCATGACAAACAATTGGTTGGAGATAAATCACATTTAGCACATGGATGAGAACACATTATACAATTTAGATCAACCTAATTGTCATACCATCCGTCTGAACAACCACACCCAGTCTATATATCTAGAGTTCTACCACTACCTTATTAGCATTCAATGCATACCTAAGCATTAGAGCATTTTTTACATTTTATAGGACATTTTATGCAATTTTAACTCGTATCATCATAATATCCTTCTATACATGTACATGGAGGAACTTATAATCTCCATTAAGTTCCTATACTAAGGCAACCTATATTTAATGATAAAATTTATATATTTAATTTATTAGAATAATTAAACTAAAAAAGCTACTTTCGCAATTTGTTGGGGATTCACTACATTTGTTACATGGATAGGAACAATTTTTACAATTTTTATATGTTCCATCTTCATAAAAACCATCTTAACATCCACATCCACTCGAAACATCTAAAGTTCTACCATTTCCAGGTTCACACTCTGTACAGGTTGTAACACTAGAACATTTCTTACATCTAGCAGGACATTTAACACAATTTTTACTAGAGTCTTAATAGAACCCATCAATACAAGAACAAGGAGGAGCTGAATTTGAATTGGGTCTACTAACACAAGAAGAGCATACATTTAATCCAGTACAACTTTATCAAGGACTTTGACATTGAGCACAGACATCATTTCCATTATCATAATATCCAGACATACAATTACATGATGGGGGATCTTGTCTATAAGATCCAGTTTTGCATGTGGTACATTAGTTATTAGAATCACATTCCTCACACAAGGAATTGCAAGCTGTAATTAAATTAGATAGAAAAATGAATATAAATAAAATAGTAGAAGCAGTATAATAATAAAACTTGTTATAATTATATTTACCTTCACATTTTGTTATTCCACTATAATACCCTGAATTACAATTACATGCAGGAGCTACATTACTTCTGTTTGGGTCGTTGGCACAAGAAGTGCATGTTGAAGCGTCAGAACATTCATTGCAAGGATAGTTGCACTCAACACACATTTTCGAACTATTTTCATAATATCCAGGCAAGCAATTACAGGGAGCAGCAGTTTTTCTACCTGGGGTTCCCTAAACCACACAGCCTAATCATATAGAATATATCAAATTAATTTCTATTATTTAATAATTTAAATTATAATATACTCTGACAATTGCTTGCAGACCCACTACACTTGGTACAAGGATGTGAACAATTTTTACAATTTGTATCATTTCCATCTTCATAAAAACCATCCTAACATCCACATCCACTCGAAACATCTAAAGTTCTACCATTTCCTGGTTCACATTCTGTACAGGTTGTAGCACTAGAACATTTCTTACATCTAGCAGGACATTTAACACAATTATTACTAGAGTCTTAATAGAATCCATCAACACAAGAACAAGGAGGAGCTGAATTTGAATTGGGTCTACTAACACAAGAAGTGCATACATTTAATGCTGTACAATTTTAGCAAGGACTCTGACATTGAGCGCAGATATCATTTCCATTATCATAGTATCCAGGTTTACAGCCACATTAAGGAGGATTTTATCTATTAAGGCCAGCTTTGCAAGTTATGCAAGAAGTTAGGGAATTACATTCTTAGCATGGAGACAAACATGGTTTGCATGCTTATTAATTATTTTCTTCAAAAAAATTAGGTTTGCACAAACATTAAGGAGCTCCCTACCTATTAACATCTGAGCAAGTTTGGCAGTTACCAGCATTGTTACCACACCGTCCACATCTGAAAGAACAACCTATCAGTAAAAGAAATTAATTGGCATATAAAAATAGATATTTATAATTTCTTATTGATTAAATTACTGGGACATGTTAAATTCATTCCATCTTCATAGAAACCATCTTTACAAGTACAATTTGGAGGATTATTATTTCTTGTAGAATTACTTTTACATTGAATACACTTTAGAGGAGCATCTGAGCATGTCTAGCATCTATATTTACATCCTAAATATTTGGTATTATCAATAAATATATTAAGTATTATAATATATATAATATTCAAAGTACCAATAATACATCTTTCAACTACAGCTGGATTTCCACGAACAAAAAAGTTTCCCCCATCTTCCCATTTTTCAACTGCACTACCTGGAGAAGATCCCTTGTCTCCTATAGCCGCAAAACTATCACGGTAAGCTATTGATCTACCACTATATCCTAATGTTTTCAAAGCATTCCATGAAGCAGTTGTCATATTGTCATGGCCTTCATCATTAATTCCATATATTACATGGTCCCCAAGTGAAATAGAATTTACATAATTTATCAATCCATTTATACTTCCAGGAGCATCATACAAAGTATCAAAATGAGCTGATGATTTTGGGGTTCCTGAGTATTTATCTATAACAACAAAGTTCCTAATAATTTTTAATTAATTTATAAAAATAATTTTATATAATAATTAATGGTGTTAAATTACCATCCTCTTCCATTATTGATTGGAATATACATATTTCCATTTATATATAAATCAAAATTGTCTCCTGACCAGTACCCTCTAGATATAATTTTTCCCTTATACCCACAATACGGATCACCATTTCCTTATTATATTTTTGTAATTTAGTTATATAATATTAACTTGATAACTTATAATATAAGTACCATATATTAAAATTATTATATTTAAAAGTAGAAGAATGATGTTACACGAGTGTTAAGTCTAAATTATAAAGTTAAGTATTTTTCAAAAATGTTTATTTATATAAAAAATACTTCATTTTTTTTTTAATTGTTGTTTATATAAGTTTTTTTTTTTTGTCAATATTTTGCTATCTCTAATTTATTTAAAAATTATAATTATTGAAATTATGATAAAATAATTTGAAAGAATATTATTTAATATTAGAAATTATACAAAAAAAAAAAAAAACCAATAAAAATATACCTTTATATCATAAAAACAACTATAAAAATTGATTTCATATATTTAATAAATCGGTTTAAAATATTCTAATAATTAAAGAAGATATATAAATATAATATATTTTAATATGAATTAAAATAATAAAATGGATAAATATAATTTCTTTGAATAAATTTAATATTTAAACAAAAAAAAGTGAATAAAATAATTATTTTTCTAAGAAACTACAATATATGTTTATGCTGATTTATTAGTTTCAAGCATTATCCAATTTCTGAGAAATTTTGTGTATAATTATTGGAAATTATTAATTTCATTTTTTTTGAAGTTTTGATTAAATTGGACGAATTGCATATTAATGAGAACTCTAATTAATTACAAAATTTATAATGAATTATAAGAAATTTTTTTAAATAATAAATAATAATTATAATTAGATAGATTAATATAATTTAAATATTATACAGTTATAATTAGTATAAATACATTAATTTCTAAAAAAATAATAATATATAATTCAATTATATTTTACTTATTTATTCAAAGAAATTATATACAATAATTTAATATTTATAATATAATATTAGTTTATAATTATAAATCTAAGTTATATTATCGATTGATCCTAATAAAATCTATAATCTTAGATTTTTAGTTAATATAAGCCAAAATTATGCTTAATTTACTATTCATAATAAAAAATTATTTATTCCACAGTAAAATTAGATAAAAAATACCATAAATATTTCTATATAAATAAATATTCTTTTATTTTAGAATAATAAATTAATTTTTTTTAAATTAAAATGACAATATACCATGTATTATTAATTAAACTATACCTCTAATTTATCATACACTTATTACATATAATAATTTCGATTTTACACATAAAAAAATTTTTATATTCCAATTAAATTAATAAAATTCCCATTACAAAATAATGAAAATCATAAAAAAAATATAATTCACATAATTTTATTAAAAAATTAAATAAAATTTAAACTATCAACATTATATAAATTAAACAAACATATTATATGGTTATAGTTAATACTTCTATCAATTAAATAACTATTATGTTTATTTCATAAAATAATATCTTCATTTATATTTTCTTTATACTTATATATATATATTACCTATCTAATATTATTTATTATTCAATAGGCAAAAAATATATATAATTATAACTCAGGTTTTGATACTAAAATTTTTTTTATATTCTACTCATTATAATCTATAATATATTTTTACTAAAGTAAAATAATTATTTGCATATTAAAATGTTATAAGTAATATTAGCAATATAATTTATTTTCTATAATAATATATCATATGACAAAATATATAAAACACAAATTAGATGAAAATAAAATGATTCATAAAATCTTGTGGTACTCATTTTTATTAATTATGAAACTGATTTTTATAATATCCCTTTAAAACATGATATATATATATATGTTTCGAAAAAAATAATATATATATACAAAATGGAGTCCATTAAGGATAAACACTGAGCTATGCACTTTATAAAAATATGATTCAATATTAATACCGAAATAAATATTAAAAATCATCAAAATTTTCATTATAAGTATAGAATTTTCAACATGCCATTTAACTAAGCTTATGAATTTTTAGTTTTAATAATTGATGGAAACAGCAATCTTATAAAACACTTGAACAATATTAAATCATAGGAAAAATATTTAAAAATCATATGTTTATCACTAAATTGGAAAAAAAACATCTAATTTGGAACTATTACATAAAATCTTATTTTATATACTTAAGTCCTATAATAAATTCTTAAAATAAAAGAGAGAGAGAAACGAATTTCATAGGAACTATTCCAAATATTTGAGTATTTGCTGCAATAAAAAAGTTTAATTAATAACTCTATAAATCACACTAAATAAAATAAAGATAGATTTATATATATCTAATAAAAAATAAAATAATCTAAAATTAATGCTTTACAAATATAGTAATATAATACAAGAATACTCATTATAATTATTAGTGAAATCATTAATAATTGAATATATAAATATGATAAATAATTAAATTGTAAGTTATATAATGAAATAGTATATATTGAAATAAATATGAATATCTAATAAGCTATATTTATTCTATAGACCTCTTTTAAAGAAATATTTATATAGAATCCTTAAAAATATTTATTAATGAATATATTTCTATATTTTTCACTCTAATAATATCCTACTAAAATATATACTAATTTGATATAAATTATTTTCTTTTCTATTGATTTTATACAACTACTATCATCTAAGTAAATAAATTTATATCATATTATAAATTTAAAATAAACATTAAAACTTATTCTTTACTCATCATAAAAGAAAAAGTACTGAATTTTTACATTACTAAACATTTAAAAAAATATGTATTATGAGTATATTTGGAATAATTGCGACAAAAACTAAATTAAACTTTTGATAATAATATTATAAATATATATATATAGAAAGAAAAAAAATTATTAAGTTTAAGAATTAAATCTCTGCCAATAGAGTTTTGAAAATTGTAGATGATCGGCTAATTAAATGAATATTGATTATACTAGCTGTTTAGTAACATAATGTATTTTTAGTTTTTTGTAAACTAATTACATATTATTATTTGTACAAAAATTTTCAATCTAAGTATATTAATAATTTAAATTACATTTATTTTTTAAGGTTACCTAATTTTTTTAATATATTTTAACTATATTCTAATAATTCATATAGAACAAAGAAATACATCATGCAAAAATAGTATTATTGCAATATTATTGAAATTTACATATATATTATAATACATTATTTCCACAAAGTATAGGAAATTTATGAACAAATTTTTAAATTATTTTATTTCTAATCTAGTATATTTTTAGTGAAAATGTTTTTTTTATTTATTTCTTAGAATTTAATCTAATTTTTTAAATGATTAATTAGTATTAGATTTAGTGTACTATATAAAAGGATTATCTTAAATTAAAAATTATTACTATTAATGAAATTCTATTATATATATTTCAAGTTTAATTATAAAAATAATTTTAAAACTAAATCATATTATATTATATAATAATAATAAAATTAATAAACTATATTACATATTTAAAAATTTATATAGAATATATGTAAATATTATTCAAAAAAATGAATACTCATGATATCCATATTTACAACGGCATGGAGGTGCAGAATTTCTATTATCTTAAACAATGCACGACAAACAATTAGTTGGAGATAAATCACATTTAGCACATGGATGAGAACACATTATACAATTTAGATCAACCTAATTGTCATACCATCCGTCTGAACAACCACACCCAGTCTATATATCTAGAGTTCTACCACTACCTTATTAGCATTCAATGCATACCTAAGCATTAGAACATTTTTTACATTTTATAGGACATTTTATGCAATTTTAACTCGTATCATCATAATATCCTTCTATACATGTACATGGAGGAACTTATAATCTCCATTAAGTTCCTATACTAAGGCAACCTATATTTAATGATAAAATTTATATATTTAATTTATTAGAATAATTAAACTAAAAAGCTACTTTCGCAATTTGTGGGGGATCCACTACACTTGTTACATGGATGGGAACAATTTTTACAATTTTTATATGTTCCATCTTCATAAAAACCATCTTAACATCCACATCCACTCGAAACATCTAAAGTTCTACCATTTCCAGGTTCACACTCTGTACAGGTTGTAACACTAGAACATTTCTTACATCTAGCAGGACATTTAACACAATTTTTACTAGAGTCTTCATAGAAACCATCAATACAAGAACAAGGAGGAGCTGAATTCGAATTGGGTCTACTAGCACAAGAAGTGCATACATTTAATGCTGTACAATTTTAGCAAGGACTTTGACATTGAGCACAGACATCATTTCCATTATCATAGTATCCAGGTTTACAGCCACATTAAGGAGGATTTTATCTATTAAGACCCGTCTTACAAGTTTTGCAAGAAGTTAGTGAATTACATTCTTAGCATGGAGATTAACAGGGTTAACAAGTTTACAAACCATTTTGTTAATAAAAATTTGGCGAGCACTCACATTAAGGTGGACCCTATCTGGTAGCAGAACAAATACTGCAGTTATTTGGACTTCCGTCACAATGTAAACATTTTGATGAACATACTAGTAAATGAAAGTTATATATTATTTACGATTTTTGTTTGTTTTATATAAATAGTTTAATATTATTGTACTAAGACATGTCAAGCTCTATCCATTATCATAATATCCATCCTTACAAGAGCAATTAGGAGGATCATTATTTCTAGTTATATCTTATTAACATTCTATACACTCTAGAGGAGCATTTTAACAGGTAATGCATTTATATCTACAGCCTATTTTTATGATTTTTTTAAAGCTAAAATGAAAGAATCAATGCAATAAGAAAAATTTGTTACTAATTAAACATCCTTCCAGTACAGCTGGATAATTACTTCCTGATTTTTACCATGATTCCAATGCACTACCTGGCTAAGATCCTTTAATTCCTTAAGCAGCAAAGCAATCTCCATATCCTATTGGTCTATCACTGAATCCTAATGTTTTCAATGCATTCCATGCAGCAGGAGTCATATTTTTGCTACCATCTTAGTCAATACCATATATTACGATATCTCCAATAATAATAGAGTTTATAAAAAGTATCATCTTGTCTACATTAGTAGTATGCTCAATATAAAAATATGCAGAGTTTTTTTAAACTCCTGTATATTAATCAAATACTACAAATTCCTAGTAATTTATATTAGTATAAAATATTTTCTATATATAATTAATACCATCCATCTCCATTATTAATATTTTAATATTATCCATTAATTTATAAATCAAATAAGTATCCAGTGTAAATTCCTCGTGATATTATTTTTCCAACATATCCGCAATTAGGATTGAAGTTAGTTTGTTCTTGAATTTGAAATAATTAATATTAACATTTGAAAATCTGAGCTAATTTTAATTACCATATACAAAAACTATTAAATAAAAAAGCATACGGAAGAATGTAAATAAAAATTTAATCTATTTAGACAAATATTATTTAATAATAGATGGTTTTTTTATCAAACATTAAATTTTATATTATTTACTTCATATATTAATCGATTTATTTTTTATTTTTATTTAATTTTAAACTTATTTTATTATTATTTTTATTAGAAAAAAATAATAGCATGTAAATATTTGTAATTTATTTTACTATATTATTGTTAGAAATTTAGTAATTAAATTATGTAGATAAATATTTTCTAATAATTAATGCTTAATATTAAAATTTCAAATTATGTTAGATTATCTAAAAGAGATGGCTGTCAAAAACATTTAATTTTATTTTAAGTGTTTAAAATAAGTATTGAACTAAAATATATTGCTTAAATATATTATACATAATCAAATGACAAAGAAAGCAGAGTATAGAATAAAGTGATTTAATTATAATTTATTATAATGTAGCTTAAATATAAAATGTTGATGTTCTTACTTTAGTATAATTTTCCCTAAAGTACAATGTTAGTATTTTTATATAATATATTCTAATTTTTCTATACTAAATGTATGAAAAGAAATTAGGAAACATATAAAATAAAGTTTTAACTATTTATAAGCCATAGAAAATTACATAAACTGCTAAATTAGTATTTTTTTATCAGTAAATAGAGTCAGCTTTTATATTTATTTTATAGTTTATAATTCTATATAATTTTATATAAATATAAATTTAATAATTCTAAAAACTTTAAATTAAACTAATTTTCTCAATATTAAAATAAAATATAAAAATATAAAATAAATGATAATATTTATAAAACCTTGGTTATGTTTTAGGTTTACTTTTTAAAAATATTATGTAATATAAAAAAATTATGTTATATTTTTATTGTACATATTTGTCACTCAATATCAGGTATAGTATAAAAAATAACATAAGTTAAAATTTATTTTATATATGTATTTAAAAAACCAAGCTTATTATAAATAGTTTTTATTAGTGCTTATTATAAATAGTTTTTATTAATGCTTATTATAAATAGTTTTTATTATTATTATAATATTTTATTGACATAAAAACTCATTAAATTTAGAAATATTACATTTCAAGAAGATAATTTTAGAAACCATGCAGACAAATCTAAAAATATCCATATTTCTATATATTATTTGGATGAAAACATTTTTTACATGAATTTTTATTTAGTAATTATATAAATTACAAAATAATTATTAAATCAATATAAAGAATATATTAAAAATATAATAAGAATTAACAAGCATTTTATTTATATATATATAATTATTACACTATGTTATAATAATAAATTATATTAGTTTTTTTAACTTTGCCTAGTTATTTTCAATAATTGAGTCTATTTTTCAAAAATTGATTAAATTATTTAATTTTTAATTTAAATTCGACCCATCTTATATAATAAATTAAATAAAATATTATATAATAAATTTAAAAATTAATTTGTATTCTCAGAAAAAATAATAAATATATGTAATTAAAAAAATTTCAAATGCTCATAAAAAAGGTGCTCAATTTTAAATAAAATAATTTGAAAAATGTATTATTAAATAGCCTTTACTTTTATTTTTATATCATTAAATATTATCGACATCTAATTTTTTTATTTTAGCTAATTTTAAACAATACTATTTATATATTTTATTTAAAAATAAATTATATAGTGTATATTTGAATAAAAAATAAATAGAGTATAAATATATATACATATAAACTATTTGAATATTTATAATTAATTATTTTAATAATTTAAGTATTTCTATATTATAAAAGTGTCGTGATAACTTAGAATTTTTATTTAATTTTAGATTATTCTTTAGTAGTTAGAACAAAATAATTTAAATAAAATTGGATAAAAATATATTTTTATTAAACTTTTCTAAAATATTTTTTAGATATATTGATTTAGATTTCATATCAATCTTGTTTATATTCTCACATAAACTTATAAATTTTTTCTTATTAACATGTAATATACTTGCATAGAATATTAAAACTCAATCTATTAGATTTTTATTTAAATAAATTTCTAATTTACTAATATAGTTTATAGAACACTAAATTTTCTTCTAAGTATATTCAGTTTAATATACAAAATGCAAGTTTAAGTTTTCCAAAATAAATCTAATTTATATTAAGTGGAGATGAATAAATTAATGCATTCATGATTAAGGCTCTGATTTTGAAAAGTCATATGGACCATACTTTCTAAAATAATTAATATATTAAATATATTTTTTTCTTCTTCTCCTAATTGAATTGAATATATAATTGCACAATTCATTAATATGTTTTAATTGAAGCAAATCATGGTTTTTATAAATATACTAAATAGAAAAATGTTAATTTATATTTTTAATAAAATTGTTAGTTAAGTGTCTTTTTAATTTCAAAAATAAAACTATATATTAGCTCTAAATATATTTATATTCATAATATATATATATACATATATTAATAGTAACTTATGAAGAAGTTCATAAATATAAATATAGAGAAAATGTCATATCATTCATCAGAAAGATAATTATTACTAACTTACGAAATTTTTGATAAATTTATTTCTGAATCAGATTCTTTACTTTTAATTTTTAATACTTTTTATTTATTAGCTTAGAGATTAATTTTAAGGTTTTGATTACATTAAAACTTATTGTTAAATTTATATTTTAAGATTTAATAAAGAAGGTAAGAAACAACAACTACTATTAATATTAAAAAAGGAGATAATATATTTATAGTATATCTAATAGATAAACATCTTAATCCATCTTAATCTACTTGAGTATTTTAAGGACATTCAAAAAAGCAGTCATTCTTATAAATATAACATTTCTTGCATAATAGAGTTTTTAAAAAACTAATTTATAGTTTTAAATACACTCACACTTTCCAGTATATTAATTTAGTTTCATGAAATTTTCTACATTACATTACAAACAAGTTTCTTAATCTTTACTATATTAATATATAATTTATAATTAATAAATAAATACCATCATATTAATTTATTACCAGGTTTTACAAAAATGTGAGCATTTAGAACATAATCCATTAATTTTATTTATATAGTATCCAGATACACATTAACAATCTGGAGCTTAATTAATTCTATTTTAATCATATCTACATTCTGTGCAGTTGCTGGGATTATTTTCACACCTCAAACATTGTTTATCACAACTTTAAACAAGTCTTTGATCATTAATTATTATAGTAAACTTACCTTTAGTAGGATTAATGCAGTCAGGAAGTTATAAATTATTGTTAAGACATTCTAAACAAGAATTTGGTTTATCACACTTTTTACATTATGGCAAGCATATTTCACATTTTATTTTTCCTGGAATTTCATAGTATCCCTACTAAAAGAAAATAAAAAAATTTTAACAATTACCTATAATTAATAATAAAGCGATTTTACAATGCATTCACATTAATTGTTATTTAAATGTCTTCTAACGTTGCTAAAACACGAAATACATTTATCAGATTCTTCAATACAGTTTTTACATGAAAAAGAACATTCTAATATTTAGTTTAATATAATTATTTTATTTTTATATTCATATATTACCTTCGCAAGTTCCTATTTAATTTTCGAAAAACTTAGGCTTGCATAAACATGAGGGTATAATTCGATTGGGATCTTTGCATTTCAAACAATAGGATTAACTTATACATTTTTCACATTGAGAATCACATTTTATACATTAAGAATTTGAACTTCCAGACTCATAATAACCATCTATACATTTACACAAAGGGGGAATATTTCTTAATTAATTTTGGCATGAAGTGCAATTACCTGATTTAAAACTACAAGAAGAACATATGTAAGAACACTATTGGCAGTCAATATTACTACTTTGATCATCAAACCATCCCTCATCACAAATACAATTCGGAGGAACTGAATTAACTCTACCTACTCCAGCATTGCATTCTGTGCATTTAGTTGCACTTGTACACTTAAATAATATTTTTATTAAAATTTAAAGTACGATATTTAAATATACATAGGTACCTTTGAACATTGCTTAGGACATCGAACGCAAATTTTAGAATCATTTTCATAGAAACCATCTAAACATTCACAAGAAGGGAAACTTTTTATATTGGCTCTGGGTAAACAAGAAATGCAAGTATCTATATCTGAGCAGGTTGAACACTAAAGAGCACATTTAATGCATTATAAATTTCTATTCTCAAAGTATCCATCTTGACAACCACAATCGGGTGCAATTTTAGAATGACTTCTGGCAACACAAGAAATACAAGTAGATATTCCAGAACAGTTTTAACATGGATGTTGGCATGGTTTACAATCTTTGTCAGTTCCATCGTCATAAAATCCTTATAAACAGCCACAGGGAGAGTTATTTTGTCTTTTATATCCTACTATACATTAAGTACAATTAGATGAAGATAAAGAGCATGTTGGCAGGGATGTGAACATTTTTGACAATCAAAATTGTTTCCTATGCTATAGTATGCAGGATCGCAAGCACAAGGTGGAGAACTCGATCTATTTTGTCCAACTACGCATGAAATACATGTGTTTTGATTTGAGCAGTTCGCACAAGGATGATTGCACTATTTACAATCATTGTCAGTTCCATCGTCATAAAATCCTTATAAACAGCCACAGGGAGAGTTATTTTGTCTTTTATATCCTACTATACATTAAGTACAATTAGATGAAGATAAAGAGCATGTTTGGCAGGGATGTGAACATTTTTGACAATCAAAATTGTTTCCTATGCTATAGTATGCAGGATCGCAAGCACAAGGTGGAGAACTCGATCTATTTTGTCCACTACGCATGAAATACATGTGTTTGATTTGAGCAGTTCGCACAAGGATGATTGCACTATTTACAATCATTGTCAGTTCCATCATCATAAAATCCTTATAAACAGCTACAGGGAGAGTTATTTTGTCTTTTATATCCTATTATACATTAAGTACAGTTAGATGAAGATAAAGAGCATGCTTGGCAGGGATGTGAACATTTTTGACAATCAAAATTGTTTCCTATGCTATAGTATGCAGGATCGCAAGCACAAGGTGGAGAACTCGATCTATTTTGTCCAACTACGCATGAAATACATGTGTTTTGATTTGAGCAGTTCGCACAAGGATGATTGCACTATTTACAATCATTGTCAGTTCCATCATCATAAAATCCTTATAAACAGCCACAGGAGAGTTACTTTGTCTTTTATATCCTACTATACATGAAGTACAATTAGATGAAGATAAAGAGCATGTATGGCAGGGATGTGAACATTTTTGACAATCAGAATTGTTTCCTATGCTATAGTATCCAGGATCGCAAGCACAAGGTGGAGAACTCGATCTATTTTGTCCAACTACGCATGAAATACATGTGTTTTGATTTGAGCAGTTCGCACAAGGATGATTGCACTATTTACAATCATTGTCAGTTCCATCATTATAAAATCCTTATAAACAGCCACAGGAGAGTTACTTTGTCTTTTATATCCTACTATACATGAAGTACAATTAGAAGAAGATAAAGAGCATGTTTAGCAGGGATGTGAACATTTTTGACAATCAGAATTGTTTCCTATGCTATAGTATCCAGGATTGCAACCACAAGGTGGAGAACTCGATCTATTTTGTCCAATTACGCATGAAATACATGTGTTTTGATTTGAGCAGTTCGCACAAGGATGATTGCACTATTTACAATCTTTACTTGAACCATCATCATAGAATCCTTCTTTGCAGCTGCAATTTGGAGGATTTTCTCGAGTGTTATGAGAACACTATGAACAATTAGTAGTATTTGTTAGGCAATTATCACATTTGTATGAACAGCAATTTGATGCATTATCAACACAAGAATTATTGCACATATAGGAGCATTCTAATACATAATAAAAAATTGCATTACTATTAGATAAGTTAAAATTTTCTAATATATGTTGAAATTTTTGAATTTTATATAGTTTAATATTTTTTATCAAATAATAAATAATTGAGAAATTTAATCCAATTATGTACTTCACCATTAATTTAATATAGATATACTAATGTATTTATTATAAATATCAATACTCTAGCATTTAAGTGATGTTCCATCGTCGTAATAGTTTTTTTTACAAAGACAAGGATTGTCATTATCTCTCGTTTCATCAGGTTTACATATTATACATGTATTATTAGAATTAATTTCACAGCTCAAGCATTTTTCTGCACATTCTTTATTATTGTTTTATTATTATATTTAATATCAAAAATAAAATTTTATGAATTTAAGTTTTACAATTTATGCAAGCATTTACTTCAGCAGGATCACTTCCTTAAATTTTATGTTATTATATAGCTTATCCATGTTACTATCCTTTAATACCAATAGCAGCGAAACTATCTCGAAATCCTATAATATTATTTTCGTCATACCCTAATTTCTTTAACGATTCATATATTTTATTTCCAGTTTCCTTCGTGGCTTCATCCTTTATTCCATATGCTACTAATTAGCCTGTGGGAATATTATTTACATAACTGACCATAATATCGTGATCAAAATTGACGGAATGTGTATCAAATATTGCAAAATCAATCATTTATCCAGTACTTCTATCAATTTATAGTAAATTCCTTAAAAAATATTGTAAAAATCTTATTTAGTAATAAGTAAATTTGTTTAATATATAATATAATTACCACCCTCTACCTTCGTTCAAAGAATATTTTTATTCATTTCTATAAATTTCAAAATATTTAAAACTGCCAAATGATCCTTATGATTTTACTTTATACTCATTAAGACAACTGGTAGGTGTTTGAAAGCTTATCTACAATATAATGAGTAAACATATAAATATTTTAAATAACTAAATTGATAGCATATCTTTTCTAATTATTCATTTTATTAAATTTTTGAATTTCCAATTTATTATTTTATATTTAAATATAAATAATTTAATTTCTTTTTTTATACATTAGATGGAAAACTAATTAGATACTTAGAAATAATAATAGTTTAAACAATATTCTACGAATTGACTCCTTTAACGATTGAAAAAACAAACTTTGAAATAAATATATTTTGAAATTAACTTATATATATAGAACCAAGATACCAGTATTATTTGTTTTTTAATATATTAAATTATAATTTATAATTATCTTCAATATTTTAATATCTATAATATATAGAAAATTATATACTAAATATTTAATTCTAGGAATTAGAAATTATTTCATATTAATATATATAAATTAACTAAAGTCTCTAGGTAGTTAAAATTGTTTATATATATATTTTAATTAATATGAATATATTGGACATTCATACTTATAATTAAATTTTATATAATATATAGGTCTTATATATTTTCTAATATTCTTATTATTTAAAAATGGATTATGTATAAAACTAGAAATTTAATTTCTTTACGAACTTATAAAAATAAGGATAAACCCTTGTAACTTAATGACATTGAAAAATTTAATACAAAAATTTATTTATATTTTATGTATAATGAAAATTATCCATCTTATATTATTTAATATTTTCTTTATTTTTTATTTTATTATATTTTTAATAAAAATTACTAAAAGTATTAGAGTAATATTTCTTTAAAATACAGTTTAAAGTTAACACTATTAAGTAAATTATTTAGCTTATTTCTACTTTGACTTGGATTATAATAATTCATATAATATTAAATTTAATTGTTATTTGCCAATCATTTGATATTAAAATAATTTTAAATTCCAGATTTATTTTTAATAATAAGGTTTTTAGATATTATAAGAAAATGTTTTATAAATTACAAGCCTTAGATATTTTTTTTTATTTGTAAAAGAGAATGCAATATAAATTTAGTTCTGTGATAGAAATTCTATACATAGAATTATTGATTAACAAATTTTATATTTTTTAATATGATTTTAATTGTTTAATCAAATAAAAATAAACTAAAAATATTTATATAAGTTATTTTACAATGTTAATATAGTGAACAATTTTATTATGTCCACCTTTGCCAATAATATGCCAGCAATGAGGCTTAAAATATGTTATGTTACTTATTTAGAAGGTGCAATATCGAAGAAATAAATTATTTGTAAACATTCTGCAAAATATTTGGAAAAAATAATATTCGAATAAATATAATTTTAAATTAATTTTTCTAATATTTCTTAGTAATATATTAATTATATACTGAATAGCATATATTAAATAGCTTAATTTATTACAATTAACTTAAAAACATAATAAAAATAAAGAATTAATACTAGTATATTCTAATTTTTTGTTTAAGCTTTGTGTATTTAAATCTAATAACTATTGATAATTTATCATCTTTTTATAAAATTTCTTCTTTTTGTTTTAAAAAAATTATTAATTTAAATGACATAACATTTACAGTATAATCGATATATGACATATAATTTAAATTTTGATATATAAATTTTATTAGTTTAATTTTTAAGTTTCTGTATTTTAGATAAAATTTAGAAGTAATTTTATATAAAAATTATTTTTCCTATAAATTTAGGTTATTTAATATACACCTAAACGAAAAATGAAACGAACAAATTCATTTATATTTTGGAAAAAGAATAACAAATAGAAATTATAATTATAACTTTTATTAGATTTATGTTTTAATAAATAAGGTTAATCCTTTCTTATATTATATTTTTTCAAATTATTTTATTATATTTATATTCTAAATATCAGCTTAATTTATATAGAAATACTTTCTTTCATTTAAAAATTTAAATATATTTTAAGAACAATTAAAGATATGAAGAAATATATTAAGATAATCTAATAAAGAAGAAATAAAAAGATATTTTTAATATTCTGTATCATCATAAAAATAGTCATATTGTAAATCATAAAAATTTAGATTTCTAATACATTATTTTAGTAAAGGTCTTCATTATTATAAGCATCTTTTAACAAAATACATAAATTAGGAAAAATTATTGAAAGGAATTAAATTTAATTTTAATTATGTAATAAAAATTTTCATTCATATTATATTAGTGTACATATCTTGCAATTATTTTTTTCACATATGAACTGACTTGCATACTATTATTATTAAAATTAATTGTTTTATATTTCTATTTTATTAAACTATAATATTTACAATAAAAATATAAAAACATTACTATTTAGTAAATGTATAGGAAAAATATAAAAATAAAATTGCAAATTTTAAAAAATTTAAAATTAAAAATTACATTATATAATTAAATTACGCTATTGCAATCTAAATATATATTATTTATAATTATACGATTTTTATATATTTAAATTAGTAAATATATTATTTATTATTTAGATAATAATAATATTAAATGAAAATCATATCATAAAAAAATTAATTTTATAGAAACATAATATAAATATATATAAAAAATACTATCAAATTGATGATAATAATAAAACCATTTTTTAGCTTAAAAATAATTTAAAACAATAATCGAATCATTATAAAAAATTTATTTATTTATAAATAATTTGTTTATTTATATATATTTTTTTTTTATGATATTAATTTATTTTTTGCATTTAAAATATTATTTTTGCAAGCTAATTTAAAATTTATTCCTCTTTTTTTAATTTCAATTACTATATAACAATCGATATATATTAATAAGTGATGATTTTTAATATTTAACATAAATAAATCAAAATAATTTGAAATATCTGTATTATTAATTTGATCTTAAAGTAGAATCAAATTTGTATGAAAATGTTATTATATAAGAAGTATATAATTGATATGGTAACTAAGTATTTGTAATGCGATAAACATATATTATGGCATATAAACTAAATCATTTTTACATAAGCAATAGGGGGATTTTGAATTCGATTGGAAACATTTTGACATTGCGTACAATTTTAATTTGACTATTTACATTTTAAACATTTTTTAGAACATATCCTAAAATACTTTCACCTTAATTAGTAATAAATGAAAAATGTCCTATTTATTAACTTTTGCAATCTGGAAGTAATAAATCTTTTTCATGGCATTCAGTACATTTTTAAGAATTTAAACATCATTTACATTAAGGATTACATTTTTTACAATTAATATCACCTTAAACTAAGAAATATCCAACCTTATAATGGTAAATTAATTATTTACACTATATTTAGTTTTAAAATTTAAAGATATTATTTACTTTACAACCGCATTATGGATATTTCATGCTTTTTCCTATACCATAATTGCAGGATTTACAAATTCCAGTATGTTTTTCACATGAAGGACATCGTAAATCACATTCTAATTAAAATATTTTATTATAATTTGTATAAAATGATATTAATTTTACTTGTGCAGTTATTTTAATAATTTTCATAATATCCCATAGCACATTCTCATTTAGGTAAAACCCTTTTTTCCTAATTACAAGAGAGGCAGAAATCTTTTTCTAAGCAGGTTTTGCATATAGGATTACATTGTTAGCATTATTTTTAATTATTTTCAAAATATGAATGAGAGCCATCCACACATTTGCAAGTTGGGAAAGGATGTGAATTTTTTCTGTCTACACACTTGGTACATGTTGTTAATCCTGAACAATGAACGCATGGATGAATACATTTTTAGCACTGCTTAGTGCTATCTTCAAAATATCTGTCCAAAAATGTACATTCCGGAAAGGTTGGGAATGAGATCTCACTACACAAAAGAGCATATGTTCAACCCTGAACAATTGATGCAGGGATGCTAGCAGGCTTAACATTCTTTTTTTCTATTTTCAAAAAATGTATCTTTGAAGCTGCAGTCTGGAAAAGTATTAGAATTATCCTTAACCACACAAGAGGTGTAAGTTTTTAAATTTGAACAATTTACGCAAGGATGGATGCATTTTTGGCAAGATTAGTCAGTGTGTTCGAAATATCTAAATAAAGCAATAAGAAGACTTCTAAGAATAGAAGAAAGAAAAATAACTTGAATAATAAATAATATATAAAAATTATTAATGTATAATTATTTTATAAATTAATATTATAATTATGCATATATTTAATATGTGTATATGTTCTTTAATATTACCAAAAGGAATAAAAATTATGTTTGCAGGGATATTACTTTAATGAAAAATTATAAAATGAATATATTTATTAAAAAAAAGATATATATATATATTATTTTAAATAAAAATCATTCAATAATTTATGATTCATTTCTATAATTTATTGATATATTTTAAAAATTCATATCAGTATCTAATTTTAAAGATTTACTTTAATTTATTAGACCTTTTCCAAAGTATACTAATTTTTTCTTTATAAAATTTGGATAAATTTAAATTTTATGAAAAAATAAGCAAACATTGAAGCTACAGAAGCGATTAATATTAAAAAAGGTGATATAGCATCTAAAGTATACTAAATATCTTAACATTTTGAACCATAGATATCTACTTTTGTATTCTGTGGACATACAAATAAACATTGGTTTTTATAATTATAGCATCTCTTGCAATAGGTTTTAATAAAGATATATTTAGTTTATAGTTTTATATACATTCACATTTCCCTGTAAAATAATTTAATTCCAATAATAGATCTGGTTGACACTACAAACACTTTTATAAACTTTTGCTTTAAATTTTATTAAATTGATTATTAATTAAATGAATAATATTTTTTAAGTAATTTATTACCATGTTTTGCATAATTGAGAACACTTACTGCATTCTCCCGTAATTTTATTGGAATAATACCCAAGTTTGCACTTGCAATCAGGGTTTAATTTATTCTATTTTAATCCTACCTACACATCGTGCAATTACTAGAACTATTAGAGCATCTTAAACATTTTTTATCGCATTATTAAGTAATGTTTAATTATCCTGATACTATGGAAAATTTCCCTTCTAAAGGTTTACTGCAATCAGGAAGCTAAATTAGTGTTTAGACACTCTAAACAGGAATTAAGTTTATCACATCTTTTGCATTATGGTAAACATAATTAGCAATCAATTTATCCCAATATTTCATAGTATCCTTACTAAAATTAATACAAATAAACCTTCAACCTTATAAATAAATTTATATAATTACTTGGCATTCACATTTCTAATTATTTAAAATCCTTCCAATTCCATTAGTGCAGGAAGTACAGTTATCAGGTTACTTTATGCAACTTTTGCATAAATTTGAGCATTCTAAAAAAATATTAGAATTGGTGTATATATAACATAATAATTATATTTTATTATAATTTAATTATTTTACTTTCACAAGTTCCTATTTAATTTTAGAAAAACTTAGGCTTGCATAAACATAAGGGCATAACTCGATTGGGATCTTTGCACTTCAAACAATAGGATTAACTTATACATTTGTCACATTGAGAATCACATTTTATACATTAGGGATTTGAACTTCCAGACTCATAATAACCATCTATACATCTACACAAAGGGGAATATTTCTTAATTAATTTTGGCATGAAGTGCAATTGTCTGATAAAAAACTGCAAGAAGTACATTTATAAGAGCACTGTTGGCAGTCAACATTAATACTTTGATCATCAAACCATCCCTCATCACAAATACAACTTGGAGGAACTGAATTAATTCTACCTACTCCAGCTTTGCATTCTGTGCATTTAGTTGCACTTGTACACTTAAATAATATTTTTATTAAAATTTAAAGTACGATATTTAATATACATAGGTACCTTTGAACATTGCTTAGGACATCGAACGCAAATTTTAGAATCATCTTCATAGAAACCATCTAAACATTCACAAGAAGGGAAACTTTTTATATTGGCTCTGGGTAAACAAGAAATGCAAGTATCTATATCTGAGCAGGTTGAACACTAAAGAGCACATTTAATGCATTATAAATTTCTATTCTCAAAGTATCCTTCTTGACAACCACAATCGGGTACAATTTTAGAATGACTTCTGGCAACACAAGAAATACAAGTAGATATTCCAGAACAGTTTTAACATGGATGTTGGCATGGTTTACAATCTTTGTCAGTTCCATCATCATAAAATCCTTATAAACAGCCACAGGGAGAGTTATTTTGTCTTTTATATCCTATTATACATGAAGTACAATTAGATGAAGATAAAGAGCATGTATGGCAGGGATGTGAACATTTTGACAATCAGAATTGTTTCCTATGCTATAGTATCCAGGATCGCAAGCACAAGGGGGAGAACTCGATCTATTTTGTCCAACCACGCATGAAATACATATGTTTTGATTTGAGCAGTTCGCACAAGGATGATTGCACTATTTACAATCATTGTCAGTTCCATCATTATAAAATCCTTATAAACAGCCACAGGGAGAGTTACTTTGTCTTTTATATCCTACTATACATGAAGTACAATTAGAAGAAGATAAAGAGCATGTTTAGCAGGGATGTGAACATTTTTGACAATCAGAATTGTTTCCTATGCTATAGTATCCAGGATTGCAAGCACAAGGTGGAGAACTCGATCTATTTTGTCCAACTACGCATGAAATACATGTGTTTTGATTTGAGCAGTTCGCACAAGGATGATTGCACTATTTACAATCTTTACTTAAACCATTATCATAGAATCCTTCTTTGCAGCTGCAATTTGGAGGATTTTCTCGAGTGTTATGAGAACACTATGAACAATTAGTAGTATTTATTAGGCAATTATCACATTTGTATGAACAGCAATTTGATGCATTATCAACACAAGAATTATTGCACATATTGGAGCACTCTAATACATAATAAAAAATTGCATTACTATTAGATAAGTTAAAATTTTCTAATATATGTTGGAATTTTTGAATTGTATAAAGTTTAATATTTTTTATCAAATAATAAAATAATTGAGAAATTTAATCCAATTAAGTGCTTCATCACAAATTTTATATAGATATACTAATGTATTTATTATAAATTTCAATACTCTAGCATTTAATTGATGTTCCATCATCGTAATAGTTTTTTTTACAAAGACAAGGATTGTCATTATCTCTCGTTTCATCAGGTTTACATATTATACATGTATTATTAGAATTAATTTCACAGCTCAAGCATTTTTCTGCACATTCTTTATTATTTTTTTTTTTATATTTAATATCAAATATTTAATTTTATAAATTTAAGTTTTACAATTAATGCAAACCTTTACTTCAGCAGGACCACTTCCTTGAATTTTATGTTATTATATAGCTTATCCATGTTACTATCCTTTAATACCAATAGCAGCGAAACTATCTCGAAATCCTATAATATTATTTTCGTCATATCCTAATTTCTTTAACGATTCATATATTTATTTCCAGTTTCCTTGGTGGCTTCATCCTTTATTCCATATGCTACTAATTAGCCTGTGGGAATATTATTTACATATCTGACCATAATATCGTGATCAAAATTGGTGGAATGTGTATCAAATATTGTAAAATCAATCATTTATCCAGTATTTCTATCAATTTATAGTAAATTCCTTAAAAAAATATTGCAAAAATCTTATTTACTAATAAATAAATTTGTTTAATATATAATATAATTACCACCCTCTACCTTCGTTCAAAGAATATTTTTATTCATTTCTATAAATTTCAAAATATTTATTACCGTCATCAGATAATCCTAATGATTTTACTTTATACTCATTAAGACAACTGGTAGGTGTTTGAATGCTTATCTACAATATAATGAGCAAACATATAAATATTTTATAAATAACTAAACTGATAACATATCTTTTCTAATTATTCATTTTATTAAATTTTTGAATTTCCAATTTATTATTTTATATTTAATATAAATAATTTCATTTCCTTTTATATATTAGATGTGAAAAGCTAACTTAGTTTGTTAATTAGATACTTAGAAATAATTATAGTTTAAACAATATTCTATAAATAATTTTTTTGACTCCTTTAACGATTGAAAAAAACAAATTTTGAAATAAATATATTTTTAAATTCACTTGTAAATATAGAACCAGATACCTGTGTTATTAGATTTTTAATATATTAAAATATAATTTATAATAATCTTCAATTTTTTATCATTTATAATATATATAGAAAATAATATATTAAGTATTTAATTCTAGGAATATATTCTAATTAACTAGGATTTATTGGACATCCATACTTATAATTAATAATATATATAATATAGGTCTTATATATTTTCTAATATTCTTATTATTTAAAATGGATTATGTATAAAACTAGAAATTTAATTTATTTACAAACTTAAAACCTTATAACTTAGTGACATTGGAAAATTTAATATTAAATTTTATTAATATGTTATATAAATAAAAATATCCATCTTATATTTAATAATTTCTTTATTTTTATTTTATTAAATTTTTAATAAAAATTACTAAAATTATTATAATAATATTTCTTTATAATAAAGTTTAAAGTTAACACTATTAAATAAATTATATTGGTTATTTCTACTTTGATATGGATTATAATAATTCATATAATATTAAATTTGATTGTATTTTTGCTAATCATTTGATATAAAAATAATTTTAGGTTCCATATTAATTTTTTAATTATAGGGTTTTTAGATATTATAAGAAAATGAAAGTTTATCTACAATATAATGAGTAAACATATAAATATTTTATAAATAACTAAATTGATAACATATCTTTTCTAATTATTCATTTTATTAAATTTTTGAATTTCCAATTTATTATTTTTATTTAAATATAAATAATTTCATATATTTTTATACATTAGATGTGAAAAACTTAGTTTGTTAATTAGATACTTAGAAATAATAATAGTTTAAACAATATTCTACAAATAATTTTCTTGACTCCTTTAACGATTGAAAAAAACAAACTTTGAAATAAAGATATTTTTAAATTTACTTGTAAATATATAACCAGATAACTGTATTATTTGATTTTTGATATATTAAAATATAATTTATAATTATCTTAAATATTTTAATATCTATAATATATAGAAAATAATATACTAAGTATTAAATTCTAGGAATTAGAAATTATTTTATATTAATATAAATTGGCTAAAATCTCTAGGTAATTAAAATTGCTTATATATATTCTAATTAACATGGATTTATTGGGCATCCATACATATAATTATTGTTATATATAATATAGGTCTTATATATTTTCTAATATTCTTATTATTAAAAATGGATTATGTGTAAAACTAGAATATTAACAAATAAAACCTTGTAACTTGGTGACATTGGAAAATTTAATACCAAAATTTATTTATATTGTATATATAAGTAAAATTATCCATCGTATCCTATTTAATACTTTCTTTGTTTTTATTTTATTAAATTTTTATTAAAAACTACAAAGATTATTAAAGTCAACACTATTAAATAAATTATTTTGCTTATTTCTACTTTGACTTAGATTATAATAATTCTTATAATATTAAATTTAATTGTTATTTGCTAATCATTTGATATCAAAATAATTTTAGATTCTAGATTAATTTTTTAATTATAGGGTTTTTAAATATTATAAGAAAATGTTTTATAAATTATAGTCTTTTTTTTATATTTTATTTTATTCATAATATTTTTTAATTGATTTTAATTGTTTAATCAAATAAAAAATAAACTAAAAATATTTAAATAAATCATTTTAGAATGTTAAGATAGTGAACAAATTTTATTATGTCCACCTTTGCCAATAATATGCCCGCAATGAGGCTTATAATATGTTATGTTACTTTATTCAGAAAGTACATAGTCCAAGAAATAAATGATTAGTAAACATTATGAAAAATATTTGGAAGAAATAATATTCGATAAATATAATTTTAAATTAATTTTTCTAACATTTCTTAGTAATATATTATAATTATCTACTGAAAAGCAAATATTAAATAGCTTAGTTTATTACAATTAACTTAAAAAACACAATAAAAATAAAGAATTAATGATAATATATTCTAATTTTTGTTTAAGCTTCATATATTTAAATCTAATAACTATTGATAATTTATCATCTTTTTATAAAATTTCTCCTCTTTATTTTAATAAAATGAATAATTTAAATATCATAATATTTACAGTAGAATCGATATATAACATATAATTTAAATTTTGATTTATAGATTTTATTTGTTTAATTTTTAAGTTTCTGTATTTTCTATTTAATTTAGAAGTAATTTTATATAATTATTTTTCCTTTAAATTTAGATTATTTAATATATACCTAAACGAAAAATGAAACGAACAAAAATTCATATATTTTGGTAAAAGAATAAAAAATAGAAATTATTATTATAACTTTTATATTTTTATCTCTGACTTAATCATTCATTGGATTTATGTTTTAATAAATAAGGTTAAACCTTTTTATATTTAACTTTTATTTTCTCATCTATTTTTGCTGTGTCCATGTGATATTTTCAAAAGGTATTATGTAATACTTCTTTAGAAATATTTAAGGCAAGTTTAGAAATTATTTGTAATACATTCTCCCTATTCTATGGAATTTATCTTAGAATGATTTAGATTAGGTTTAAACTATAGGACTTAAGTATATAAAGTATGGGTGAATATAAGTATTCCATAAGAGGTGTTTGTTTTTCTAATTTAGATTTTTACGTAGGTAATATTATTTACTTCTAATATAGTTTTCTTTTTGGTTTTATTTTTAATTGATTATTATTTTATTATTAATTTTTATTCTAAAGAGTTTATAATTTTTTTGTGAGTAAAATAATAAGTTGAATGTTTAGAAAGTTGATTTATTTGTTTACTATTATTAAAAATGAATATATTATGATTATTTTACTTTATATTTTTCCAAATTATTTTATTATATTTATATTCTAAATACCAGCTTAATTTATTCAGAAATATTTTCTTTCATTTTAAAATTTTTAAATATATTTTAAGAACAATCAAATATAGAAATATATTAAGATAATCTAATAAAAAAGTAATAAAAAAGATATTTTTAATATTCTGTATCATCATAAAAATAGCCAATATTGTAAACCATAAAAATTAAATTTCTAATCCATTATTTTAGTAAAGGTATTAATTATTATAAACATCCTTTAACAAAATACATAAATTAGAAAAAATTATTGAAAGGAAATAAATTTAATTTTAATTATGTAATTAACATTTTCATTCATATTATATTAGCGTACAAGAGGAATAATTATGGATGAGGTGGTGAGGAATAATTATGGGTGAGGTGGTAAAATACCTAATTTCATATTAAATCACTACGGCTCGAAACCTAGTGATGAAAATTGTTTATTTTCTCAAAAATTTCCTCGCTCTCTTGATTCCAGTATGCAGGATAACAATATATGATATCTTTGGTGTATAGAGGGGGGATCCTACCGTACGGTTTCTTGGAGAAATAAAAATTTGAAGTAGGACCAGGTAGTGTAGTGGCAGGTGACCCTTGCTACCGTCTATGGATCTAATAAAATATCTGGGAGGCTATAGACATCAGGAAACCTGACAGTATAAACATCTATAGATGGAAAAATAAAATGTAGTTCCTGCTATCTCCAAAAAGGAGAGATCTTGCAGAAGCAGCCTTCAGGTGTAACTGGTTTACCTGCAGGAATTAAATATGCAATTCTGAACAAGATTGCATTAAATATCATTAAGCTAATTCAGATATTAGCACAAAGTTAATAAGATTTTAAGTTCACCTAAATGTGTACTTGAAGCTTCATTAAACAGGTACATCTAATCTAATCTAATCTATTAGCTTACATATATTGCAATAATTTTTTCACATATGAACGAAATTGCAAATGACTTACATACTATTATTATTATAATTAATTGTTTTATTTCTATTTTAGTCAACTATAATATTTACAATAAAAATATAAAAACATGACTATATATTATATATATAGATAGTGTATTATAAGACATTAATAACATGAATTTTTTTTCTTTTCTATATTTCTTTATAATTTAGAAGTAACTTTACCATTAAGAAGAAAGAAAAGCAAATCTCACACTCTAATTAGAAAAATTTTAATAAATTTATAATTAATCATATCAACTAAAAAACCAATTAATTTTATATTATAATATAATTTTAATTATATAATTATTCACAAAGAGTTATATACTTGAAATATTATGATAGATAATTATTTTAGAATTATTTATTTCAATATTTTTTGAAAAAGCAGATAAAAAGGCAAATATTACCTACCCGAGCATACTTATAAGTAAGGGCAATAATCTACCATATATGCAAAATTTAATAAATAATTGGAATAAAGATTATAGTGTTTTATGTTGATAAATTAATAATATAGATTTCATTTTATAAATAAATGTAATGTTATACTGACTTTTACTTATGATTATTTTATTATTTTTAAAAAAAATATATTAATTTGGAGTTAAAACTAAATAACGAAATTTAATTTTTGAGAAATTAAGTTTGATTAATAAATAATCAATATCAAAGAAAGGTATATGTATTTTATCATTTAGTAATAAGATTTCATAATTAATAAATCAAATTTATAGTATAGATTGAAATAAATAATTTGTATTCATAAGCAAAAAAAATAATCAATAAAATTAAAAATAATAAATTTAATATAAAACTATTAAAATTAAAACACCATAATATATTCCATTTTTTATATTATGCTAAACGGTTTTTTACAATAATTTGATATGTATCAATATCGGATTATACTAAATAACGAAATTTGATTTTAGAGAAGTGATTTATCATTTATAAATAATCAATTATCAAGGAAATTATTATGCCTTTCTATTATTTAATAACGAGATATTAAATATAATTAATATTTAAGTATATAATGAAATAATAAATTTGATTTATATAAAAAATAAAAAACTACAAGTTTAATATTTAAAATATTATATAAAAGCAATTAAAAATATTAATTTTTTGACGAAAAACTCCATAATTCTAATTTCAGTTTAAATCTTCAATATTTAAATCAAACTCATTAATTCTTAATTTATCATCTAATTCTAAAATTTCTATTTTTTAGTCATCATCATCATCATCATCAGAGTTTTTATTTTATATAATATCTCCAGAATTCTAAATTTAGCTGAGGTTTTCTATAATAGTATTTTAAACATTTATTTGTGATTTATTATCACAATCATATACTTCTACTTCATCAAGTTTCATGTTTTATTATTATTTGTTATTTTAACATAATTTTTTTCATTTATCTCTAGATTAAATTGTTTGTTAATTTTAATATTCCTTTAAAAAAAATTTTCTAAAATTTTTTGTGAATAATAAAACCAACAAAAATAGCAAACCAAAAACCTCCTAATATCATATAAGGATTTCTAAATTCTTCTTAGTTATTGTATTCATCACATTAATTTAATTTGATATTTAATTTCGTATGCTTGGGACATTCTTTTAAGCAATTTTATTTATACTAGAAACACTTCACACATTAGCTTTAAAGCGGGTCATATTATGTACCTTATTCACATTCACAAATTCCGTTAAATTTATTTAAATACAATCTTTTTTCTTTAGAACACCCAGTGCATTATGTCTTAGATGAGCTATTTTATTACAGTAAGATAAATAAAAAATAAAGTTTATATATTTAAAATTAAATACCAAGTTAGGCAAATTGCAGGACATTTTTAGCATTCAGTATTATTTCCATTATCATCATGATAACCATCTTCACATAAGCAATAGGGGGGATTTTGAATTCGATTGGACCCATTTTGACATTGTGTACAATTTTAATTTGTCTATTTACATTTTAAACATTTTTTAGAACATTATCCTAAAATACTTTCACCTTAATTAGTAATAAATGAAAAATGCCCTATTTATTAACTTTTGCAATCTGGAAGTAATAAATCTTTTTCATGGCATTCAGTACATTTTTAAGAATTTAAGCATTATTTACATTAAGGATTACATTTTTAACAATTAATATCACCTTAAACTAAGAAATATCCAACCTTACAATGGTAAATAAATTATTTACACTATATTTAGTTTTAAAATTTAAGGATATTATTTACTTTGCAACCGCATTATGGATATTTCATGCTTCTTCCTATACCATAATTGCAGGATTTACAAATTCCAGTATGTTTCTCACATGAAGAACATTGTAAATCACATTCTAATTAAAATATATTATTATAATTTGTATAAAATTATTTTAAATTTACTTGTGCAGTTATTTTAATCATTTTCATAATATCCCATAGCACATTCACATTTAGGTAAAACCCTTTTTTCCTAATTACAAGAAAGGCAGAAATCTTTTTCTAAGCAGGTTTTGCATATAGGATTACATTGTTAGCATTATTTTTAATTATTTTCAAAATATGAATGAGAGCAGCTACATGGAGGATTTTTCTCTCTATTATTTTGAACAGAGCAGGCTGATATATTATTTTTTTAATATTTAATTAATAAAATCCTTTAAAATATAAACAATTTTTTACTCATGCAAATTGTTTTTGAAATACAATTAGAACAAGGGTGTTCACATTTAAAGCAACTTAAATCATTTTTATTTGCATCATACCATTCATCTATACACCCACAGTTGGTTTTAATATCTACATTTCTACCAGTTCCTGGCTAACATTCTGTGCAAGTATTCTCATCAGAGCATTTAGAACATTTGCTGGGACATTTTACACATTATTTTTTGCTATCCTCATAATATCCATCTGAGCATGTACAGGAAGGGAATGAATTTGAATTATCTCTTACAACACAGGATGTGCAAACTCCAATTTCTGTGCAATTCACACAGGGATGTTCACATATTTGACATAGGTCAAGCTTGTTATTAAAATAACCATCCACACATTTGCAACTTGGGAAAGGATGTGCATTTTTTCTGTCTACACATTTGGTACATGTTGTTAATCCTGAACAATGAACGCATGGATGAATGCATTTTTAGCACTGCTTACTATTATCTTCAAAATATCCATCAATACAGGTACAGTCCGGGAAGGGTCGGGAATGAGATCTCACTACACAAGAAGAGCAGATGTTCAACCCTGAACAATTAATGCAGGGATGCTAGCAGGCTTAGCATTCTTTTTTGCTATTTTCAAAGAAGGTATCTTTGCAGCTGCAGTCTGGAAAAGTATTAGAATTATCCCTTACCACACATGAGGAGCAAGTTTTTAAATTTGAGCAATTTACGCAAGGATGGATGCATTTTTGGCAGGATTAGTCAGTGTGTTCGAAATATCCATCACTGCAAGTGCAACTAGGAAAAGGATTGGAATTTGATCTTGCAACACATGATTTACATATGCTTAAGCCAGTGCATAATGTGCAGGGGTGTTAGCAAGCTGAACAAACTTCTTTTCCATCATCATAAAATCCGTCTTTGCAATCACAATTGGGAGGATTAGCTCTATTAAGTCCAGTTCTGCATGTTTTGCATTCAGTTTTTGATAAACACTCCTCGCAAGGAGATAAGCATAGCTAGCATTGAATATTTTTTCCATCATCATAATATTTAGGTTTGCATTCACATTATGGGGCTGTTAATCTTGTACTGTGTGAACAACTGGTACACTAGTCAATTTTATTTTCACATTCTGAACATTTATGAGAACATTCTTTATAAATAATTATATAATTTGTTATGGAATAATAACATATTAAACAAATTTATCAAATTACATAAACAATCTATGTTTTTTCCATCATCTATATAACCTTTTATGCATGTACAATTTGGAGGATTATTATTCCTTGTTTTATGTGTTCTGCATTTTATACAATCAAGTGGAGCATTATTACAAGTATCGCATCTATATTTACACCCTATAAGATTTTTGTATTTATAATCATTAAATAATACTGCATCCAAAATGATTTTTACCTACAATGCATCGTTCAATTACAGCAGGATCACCATTACTAAAATAATTTCCTCCAGCTTCTAATTTTTCAGAAGCACTTCCAGGCCTACCTCCCTTTACTCCTATAGCACTAAAAGAATCTCTGTATTTAATTGTTCTTCCACTATATCCAAGGGTTTTAGAGCATTCCATGCAGAAGAAACCATTTCATCAACTCCATCATCATCAATTCCAAAGCACACAACATCACCGTCCTATATTGAATTAATATAGTCAATCATTCGATAAACATGTTTTTTATCGTCGTAAGTGTCAAAATGAGCGGACGATTTTTAGAAACCTTGATCTTTATCGAATGTAACAAAATTCCTAACATTTTTAATAATAAAAATATATTTAAGTATCATGAGGATTATATATATTTTATTAATATTTTTTACCATCCTCTTCCATTATTTATTTTCCATTTAGACCCATTAAGATAAATATCAAAATCATCTCCTGCCCAATATCCTCGAGATACCACCTTTCCTTTATATCCACAATATGGGTCTCCATTACCTATATAAAGTAGAAATAATTTTAAAGTTGATATTATACTTATAAACTAAAATATTCATTTAACCTTTAACTATTATAACTTGAAAATTGAAAATCAAATATATAATACAAACAATAGTTTTAAAATTTAATATTTCTTATTTTTTCATTCGAAAAACTCTATATTGGTATATGTTTGTTTTTGTATTTATTAATTTTTATTTTTATTTATTTAATCAGATTACTTTATCCATATAATTAATAAATTTAGAATAAATCATTAATATAGCAATAATCGATAATATATAAATTAATCGATAGTTATCGTATGTACTTTAAATTGCTATCTTATAATTAGAATATTTCAACCTTAAGTATAAAAAAAAAAATTATATGTATTATAAAATAGTAAATTTTTTCTAACCATCAGAGAGTTTTATTACTGAAAATTATGTGGTTTAATTTAAATAATGTTTATGTTATAAATTTATATTTTTATATTATAATTATGAAATTATGAATAATAATAATAAAGCTTTTAATTTTATATTATTTTATTATTAGAAATAATACCATAATAATCACAATATCAGTAAATTATGATATAGAAAAAAAGAGCTATTCTGACATTTATTTTTGTAATAATTGAGATAAATATTGAAACATTTAAATTATAATATATTTAGAATTTATTTCACTATTTATTTAGTTTGAAATATGGAAATTCTCATAAATATTAATAATCGGAATTAATATAGTAATAATATATTATTTTGATAAAACCTATTAATGTATTATGTTATTAAAACTGGTTTCTTTAAGAAAAAAATATTTTATAGCAGCAGAATGAAGATATTAAAAAAATAATTTTAGATTTAAAGAAATAAGTAATTTATTTCAATATTCGACTAAATTATTATTAAGTAATATCGAGAAACTATTATGAAATAAATAAATATTATATTTATCTTATAATATAAATATAAATCAATAAAAAATATTGTATATAACCTAATTTAGTCAATTTCTTTTATTAATTCAGGAAAACAGATTAGTTAAATTTCCCTGAAATTTCTATTTATAATTTCTATATTATTAGATTTAAATAATATATATTTGGTTAGATTTTTTAATAATTTTAGAAAAATAGAAAAATTAGACTTCTTTAAACTTTTTATAAACCCAGATCTTTAAATCGCATTTAGAATATTTAAAATTATTATATTATCATATGTATCATATCATATTAAATTTATTGAAGTATATTCATAATTTTAGAATTTAATTTTTTTATAAAAGAGGAACTATTATTATAATTGATTTTATAATAATTAGAAAAATTATTAATAAATTAATAAGCAAATAATATATTTGCTTTTGAAAGTGTATATATACAACTAACAAATATTTAGATATATATTGTTAAGTTATACCTTTTATTAGAAAATTAGTAATTTTAATGATAAAATTAATAGTTTAGAAATTTCTTAATAAATAATATAAGTATATATATTAAAATTCAATTTTTAATATGAAATCAGATTAATATGTATTAAATTATTTACTATTCTAATATCCTATTGTATTAAATTTACTAAAGCTTCTAAGTTTATAAAATATAAAATAAAAACGTGTAATTTATCATATATTAATACATGACTATTTTAGAATTTAGTTATGAATTTTCTCCATAAAATTATATTATTATTTTTAGTTTTAAAAATATATAAACCCATAAATTTATATTTGAATATAGTGTAGCGTGTTTTAAAATAGAGATAAAACAGCCATATAATATTCATATATTATTTATTGTTTCATTCATATTATAAGCTCTAATTAAATTCCTCAAAATAAAATTACAAATCTATTTTTTTAAACTAAATTGATTATTTTTTCTAAAATAAATAATTAATTCATAAAAAATATACTATAATACTAATGTTTTTTGGAAAAGAAAAAAAATACTGATTTATATATTTATTTTTATGTATATGTATATGTATATTAAAATATATTTTATAAAATTATATATAAATTAATTTGAAATAAAATAAATGTCTATTAATGAAATAAATAATATATGTTTTAAAAAAATATATAAATTATAAAATGAATATATTTATTAAAAAAAAGATATATATATATATTATTTTAAATTAAAATCATTCAATAATTTATGATTCATTTCTATAATTTATTGATATATTTTAAAAATTCATATCAGTATCTAATTTTAAAGATTTGCTTTAATTTTATTAGACATTTTCCAAAATATACTAATTTTTGCTTTTTAAAATTTGGTTAAATTTAAATTTTATGAAAAAATAAGCAAACATAGAAGCTACAGAAGCGATTAATATTAAAAAAGGTGATATAGCATCTAAAGTATACTAAATATCTTAACATTTTAAACCTTAGATATCTACTTTTGTATTCTGTGGACATACAAATAAACATTGGTTTTTATAATTATAGCATCTCTTGCAATAGGGTTTTAGTAAAGATATATTTAGTTTATAGTTTTATATACATTCACATTTCCCTGTAAAATAATTTAATTCCAAAAATAGATCTGGTTGACACTACAAACACTTTTACAAACTTTCGCTTTAAATTTAATTTAATTGATTATTAACAAAATGAATAATATTTTTTAAGTAATTTATTACCATGTTTTGCATAATAGAGAACATTTAGCGCATTCTCCCGTAATTTTATTGGAATAATACCCAAGTTTACACTCGCAATCAGGTGTTTAATTTATTCTATTTTAATCCTACCTACACATTGTGCAATTACTAGAATTATTAGAGCATCTTAAACATTTTTTATCGCATTATTAAGTAATGTTTAATTATCCTGATAATATGGAAAATTTCCCTTTTATAGGTTTACTGCAATCAGGAAGCTATAAATTAGTGTTTATACACTCCAAACAGGAATTAAATTTATCACATCTTTTGCATTATGGCAAACATAATTAGCAATCAATTTTTCCCAATATTTCATAGTATCCTTACTAAAATTAATACAAATAAACTTTCATCCTTATAAATAAATTTATATAATTACTTGGCATTCACATTTCTTATTATTTAAAATTCTTCCAACTCCATTAATGCAGGAAGTACAGTTATCAGGTTGTTTTATGCAACTTTTGCATAAATTTGAGCATTCTAAAAAAATAATAGAATTGGTGTATATATAACATAATAATTATATTATATTATTATAATTTAATTATTTTACTTTCACAAGTTCCTATTTAATTTTCGAAAAACTTAGGCTTGCATAAACATAAGGGCATAATTCGATTGGGATCTTTGCACTTCAAACAATAAGATTAACTTATACATTTTTCACATTGAGAATCACATTTTATACATTAAGGATTTGAACTTCCAGACTCATAATAACCATCTATACATCTACACAAAGGGGGAATATTTCTTAATTAATTTTGGCATGTAGTGCAATTATCTGATTTAAAACTACAAGAAGAACATTTGTAAGTGCACTGTTGGCAGTCAACATTACTACTTTGATCATCATACCATCCCTCATCACAAATACAACTCGGAGGAACTTAATTAACTCTACCTACTCCAGCTTTGCATTCTGTGCATTTAGTTGCACTTGTACACTTAAATAATATTTTTATTAAAATTTATTGTACGATATATATATAACTAGGTACCTTTGAACATTGCTTAGGACATCGAACGCAAATTTAAGAATCATCTTCATAGAAACCATCTAAACATTCACAAGAAGGGAAACTTTTTATATTGGCTCTGGGTAAACAAGAAATGCAAGTATCTAAATCTGAGCAGGTAGAACACTAAAGAGCACATTTAATGCATTTTAAATCTATATTCTCAAAGTATCCATCTTGGCAACCACAATCGGGTGCAATTTTAGAATGACTTCTGGCAACACAAGAAATACAAGTAGATATTCCAGAACAGTTTTAACATGGATGTTGGCATAGTTTACAATCTTTGTCAGTTCCATCATCATAGAATCCTTAAAAACAGCCACAGGGAGAGTTATTTTGTCTTTTATATCCTACTATACATGAAGTACAGTTAGAAGAAGATGAAGAGCATGCTTGGCAGGGATGTGAACATTTTTGACAATCAGAATTGTTTCCTATGCTATAGTATCCAGGATTGCAAGCACAAGGGGGAGAACTCGATCTATTTTGTCCAACCACGCATGAAATACATATGTTTTGATTTGAGCAGTTCGCACAAGGATGATTGCACTATTTACAATCTTTACTTGATCCATCATCATAGAAACCTTTTTTGCAGCTGCAATTTGGAGGATTTTCTCGAGTATTATGGGAACATTAATTACAGTAATTTTATGATAAAATGCACGTTTAACAGAGATAAGAGCATTATTAACAATTAGAATTATTAGCAATACTAAAATATCCTTGGCTGCAGCTGCATATTGGAAAATTCTAATTATTCTATCCAAACACACATTTAAGGCAGGTAGTTACTATAGCTGGTCCATTATTAGAATCTACATGCTTTTATATTGCTTGTCCAGGATGTTGTCCTTTGTATCCGATTGCAGCGAAACTATCCCTATATTTAATATTTAATTTATTGTCATATCCGATTTTTTCTAAAGCTTCATAAACAACTGGACCTGTTTCTTTAGTAGCTTCATCTTATATCCCATAAACTACTAATTATCCCTATGGTATATTATCAATGTAATTTACTAAAGTTTAAAGTGGAAAACCTTTTCCATGAGTATCAAACGATTAAAAATGAATAACTTAGCCTGTAATTTTATCAAGTTATGCAATGTTCCTATATAATAAATAAAATTGTTGATAAAATTTATATAATAAGAATTTTTATTAAACGATTTAATAATTATTACCATCCTCTCTTATTTTATATGGTTAATTTATTATTGTTAATTTCAATTTAAAATAATTTATCTGGATTTCCAGCTCCTTACGATGTTACTTTACATTCTAAATTACAAAAGTTTTACTATTACTATGTATAAATTAGTAACACGATTAAAATGATAATTATATATATATTTTTTGCCATATTTTTGATAAACTTAAAACTTGCTAATTATTTAAATTTTTAATTATTTATATTTATTCTATCCCTTTTTAAGAGTGTTAGGGTCTTATAATTTTTTCTATATAATATTTCTAAAACAAATGTATAGAAATATAGATAAATTTTTATAATTATTTAGAAAGTATATTAGATCAAATTTTTATAGTAAAATAATTATCTAAGAGAATAAATAATTTAATATATTTTTTTGATCAATATTATTTTAATTAATTAGATAGTAATATGAATACATATTAAAATTATTTTTAGCTTAAACTTTTGTTATAATTTAATTTTCTAAATATCTAACTATTCTATATTCCATTGAATTATTTTGTTTTTCATATATTTAAATTATAATATTATTATTAAATCTACTTCTTTTATATAACACTTTACCATTATAATATGTTTATTTCACAAAACTTCTATAAAAGAATACAAAACTATTTTATAATAACATTTCTATTATAATACTATTTAGGATTATAAAATTAAACGCCAATATATACTATATATTACTTAGAAGCGTATTCTAATAATATTAAACTAATTTACCTTAGAAACAATAATCTATTAAATTATTTCATTATTAAATTCCTTACTTTTAAAAATGTTTTATATACATATGTATTTCAATAAATGAAAGAATTAATTTGAAAGATTATTTAATTATATGAAATTATAACATTATTTATATATTAAGGTTAATAAGAAAAAAATATAAAAATAAGAATCAATAATGTAAGGGAGATTAAAAAAGAGGAATTAAGGAAAAATTGTTTAAATTAGTATTAAGTTATTTATTTTTAAACTAAATTATTTTTTTAATAATTTTGATTGTATTGTTTTCCATATTTTTTTAGTTTATATATTTATTAGAAAAATATAATCTTTATATTTTATAATTTTATTCTAAAGAAATGTTTAATTATCAAAGCCATGGTATTAATGTTTCTATAAATTAAAATATGTTTAATATTGGAAATTTGATAATATTAATTAATTTCTATTATTTTTGTTAATACCAAGTTCATATTTTTATACACTATTACATATAAGAATAAGATAATTTATTAATTTTTTATTATTAATTCTAGAAGATTTATTAACTTTATATTATTATTCTATAAATTTTTCTGATAATTTATATAATATTACTTAAATTTTAAATTTATGTATTATTATATTATGATATTAAATAATAATAATATTAGTTATTATAATTATATATAAAATTAATAAAAATTTTTTTTAATTTCTTGCTAATAACTTAACTTAGAATTAATATGAATTATAAATATAGAGCAATGATTGTCTAAATGATATAATGTATATTAATATATTTTATAATTATGTGTTTTATAGGTATATATTCTATTTGTTTAATAAGACAAGTTATAAATATTAAAGTAAAATTAATAATATAAAATGACAAACTCACTTCAATAATTAACGAAAGAAATACTTGCAAATAATTATATTTAATTAACTCAAAAATTATGGAATCACTTTAATATTTCTTTGAATTTTAATATATATTTAGTGTAGATGAGCGTGAGTGTGTACAATATTATAATATAAATCATAAAACCATTTTATCCCAAGAATATATTTAAAAATTATAAAATATAAAATATATTGAGTAGTCATTTATATCTCGAATTCTTGTTTATGATATTCTGTATTTATAACAAAATAATTCTTAAAAATAAGCGCTCTTAATTTAATGATTTAAAATTTATGTATTATTAATAAAAATAAACTCATTTTTAATAAGAATATATAGAATTTTAAGAAAAAAAATAAAAATATGGAATAAAGTAATATATTCAAAATATTAAATGAAAAATATTAAATAACTATTCCCCCAAAAAATGTGTTTTATAAAAGATTATAGAGAGAATTATACATAATTATGTAATTGAAGTTAAAAGAAATAAAAAATAGCATAATAAAATAATTTGTGTTCAATAATTTTCTAAATAAAGAATTAAAAATATAGGAAACTTTGCCTAAAGACAAAAACTAGAAATTTTAAAGATTTTATTGGTTCTAATAAATATGATTATACTTGTCTCTAAAAAATAAGTTAAATTTTTAGACTTTTTTAATGATTTTCCTAAAAATTAGAAATAGATACTTAAATAAGACTTTAAAGGATAAGTTTCCTTTTATGATATCCTTAAAGATTTTTCATCTTAAATTAGTGTAAAATATATGTTATTTAATATTTATTATTATTAACACGAAATCTTATTAGAGAAAGATGTTGGAATAATAATGAAGATACAGTGACAGTCTTAATAGGTAGAAATATTAGCCTATTGGTTTCTTTAGAGGAATTTAAATTTGATTTTAAGTAATATATATACTTTTGGGATATGATAAATTGAATTCAAAGAATAATTTAATTAAATTTTGTTAAAAAGTGGTCATGTAATAACTTAAAAGGAGCATAAGAGTTAGGATAAGGCATAGGGCTCTCTAAAAGATTATAAAAATTAGAATTTTTGATGAAGTATTAATAAAATAATGCCTAAATGATTATAAAACTATTCATAATATATTTATAGCAATAATTAAGGTGAATATATTTTTAAGCAAAAGATCTTGATCTATTTTTAAGAGGTGTTTCTATTCTGGGTTCTTAGTTAAAAGAATTCAAATTACATCTGGGTATTATAGAATAAAATAATGGAACATATAAATATATTATTTATAAAAGCATTATTATAAACAATATTAATAATTATTTTTAATAAAAAACTAATTTTCTAAGCAATTTTTACAAATCATATTTTGCTTTTATAACGTATAATTGTAAAATGCTAATATTTGATATTATTATTTAAGTATATTTATAAATAGCGAACATAGATTAGGAGAAGATACAGGATTATATTTATAAATTTTCTTATGAAGTGCAATCAAATATCAAAACTAGACCTTGATATAGGGTAACACAATTTTGATAAAATTTATATATAAAATAATTATATTTATTAATAGGTTCGGAGGGGAGGTGCCAATAAATATATAGTTTAATAATATTTATGAAGGAGTATATAGCTTATAAAATTTGGAAGATTTATCAATTGATTATTCGTAAATATTATTCTTTAATTATTTTTGTTAAAATATAAATTATTATAAATAGGTATTTATTCTAAAATGAAGAATTATTTTACTTAATCCTCTCAAATTCAAAAATCCTCTAGCATTAAAATCTCTAAACTTTAAATACATGTACTCGCTACATTACTTCATTATTATTAATTGCAAAATAAATAATAAGTTTAAATTGTTTTTTTAATTTCTTCAAGATAATACTCTAGCTAAAAGTTAAACTGTGATATAATTTTTTAACTAATAAGTAGTTTTAAGAATTTAGAAGAATTTAAAATCAATTTATCGTAATATATTTATTCTATACCTTAAAATTTATATATTCAGTTTTTAATTATTTTAGATAATAATATGTTGATTTGAAGCAATTTGAAATTTTAGGAAAGCATTTAGAAAAATTAAATAATTTTAAATCTTTAAGTCTATAGTTTAGAAATAATAACTGCAGTAATGTAAAAAATAATTATAAAATATAATTTGTCTGATTTTAAATAATTTAATTCAAGGATTACTTTTCGGAATAATTCATAAATAGTATGAAAAAAGTGCAAAATTTATAATAACTTTATAGATGCTGGGTAGTGATCTTATATAAAATGAATAAATAAGTAACAAATATTTAATTCTTATTTTTATAGGCATGGAAAAAAAAGGAGAAATTAAGGGAGCTTTTATATAATCTATTATTAATTTGTTAAAAATCACATAAATTTAACACATTTAACATTACATTTGAGGTATCTATAAACCTTTAATTTTTATAATCTTTTTAATTTAAATATAGTTTAATAGAAATGAATGATTAGGAAAGGAATGAATTAGGATAAGTTATTTCTTGTTTAAAAAATCTATAGTATCTTAAACTTGATCTTACGTAATTAATCATATTAATGCTCTATAAAAATAAATTTATAATATTTTAAGATGCACATAAATAAATGATAGCTTAAAATCACTTGTATATAAAACTTACGACAATTATAAAATCTAAAGAAGTTCTACCTTAATACATCGTATTGTTTTTCTTAAATATATTAATAGTTCTATTTGTTTAAATTAAATATATAAAATTAAGTTTTAATAAAATATGAGTGAGTGGAAATGGATAGTAAATGAATTGGTTTTAATTTCAACTATAAATTATAAATATTGATTTTGCGTAAATTTATAAAATAGAATTATATATCAAGTTAAAAATGTTTATTATATATTTATTTGAAGAGATAAGTATGACGAAAATTAAATAAAAAATAAGGAAGAATTAATAAAATAATTATAATCAAGATGTAAATAGTTAAAAAAACTATATATATCAACTCCATTTTGAAAAATTCATAATTTTTTTATTAAATATTTAGAATGGAAATTATAAAATATTTCATATTTTTATTGATTTATTCCTTTGTTTTATTATATAGTTAGTATTGAATTTTTATATTATAGGTTACTTTTTATTCATATTTAATTCAAATGTATATAGTACATATTTCTTAGTGTAATATCTTTGTTCATAATATACATATATAACTCTTTTTTTTAATGATCATTTAATATATATATATTATTTTAATTTTCTAGGTATTATAAAAAATTATAGAATTTAAGTTTAATATTAAAAATAATACTAATTATATAAATAAATAACTCTAGTTATTTTTAATCATATGAATATTATAAAAATTAAATGAAAATTTAAATACTTATAAGATTTATATTAAATTATTCTTTTTAACTTTATTAAATAATTTATAGAAAATTCCTTTTTTAGATTCTTGATACTTTAGATTTATTATTTATGAAAGTATTATTATAAAAGTAATCAAATTAGATTCAAAAGTACTAATTAGCTATAAAATTTATTATTACTTTTGATTAAAAATCAATGGAGTTTTATTCTTTTGAATTTATTTATTGAGGATCATGATTTTATCATAAAAATAAATTTAAATATCTATGAGATATTATAGAAGTACAATAATATAATATATAAATTATATTATTCTAATGATAATATTATAGAATTAATTGAATAATTTTATGACATAAAATAATTTTATGGATTACTTCTTTATAATTTTAGAAATTATTATAATTTTTTACTCTTTATTATTTCTAAGTATAGTTTATATTCTATAATCTTAGTATAGATTAATTCTAAATTTATCTGCCTAATAAGCTAATGACGAAATCGTTAATGGTATTATTGCGTAATAATAAAAAAAAGAAAAACATTTATTAACTAGAATAAAAAAATAATTGAACATAAAAATATAAAATTATTTATTATTTACATATATTTTTAATAGTAAGTGATAAAATACATAATAAAAAATTCTATTTAGATACATGCTGCTCAACTAAGGAATTAATATATTGATTGTATTTAGTATTTATTTCTATATTTTTTATAAAGCTTTATTTATGGACTTCTAAAATATATATAATTTTAATTCTAAAGAGATATAATAATAGAAGCGAATAGTTTAAATTAATATTAGAATATTAAAAGATAAGCTTATTAATTATTTATGGTAAAATATTAAATATTTATAAAAATAAAATAGATCGAAGTTTTTGTATATATTAATTAAAATAATTTTATAAAGAAACTTGAAATGATTATTTAGTAATTTGAAGTAATATTAGGTTTTTTAACGCACTTCTAATACCTATTTTATTTTAACATGATATATTTTATTTATGTTATTACAAATATTAAATATTATTTTTAATTTTTCTAATGTGATACTTATTCTTGTCCATAATTATAATAATAATGCTTTTATATTAGGAGTTAATATTTTATATTTGTAATACTTAATAAATTAATGCCTGATAAAAAATAAAAATATATAAGTATAAATTAATAAATTTACTAAAAGTAATTATTTTGCTTAAAAAATTTCAATAAAAATTGGTGTAGTGATTAACTAATATATAAAAAATAAAATGTATTTCAGTATACTTAACTTATATATAATAAATTTATATCGAGGATAGTTTACCCTTTTTTTTTTTTTTTTATTAAAATCTGATAAACGAGCAAAACGGTATTTAATTTTCAATCTCAATACCAGTTTAATATATAAAAATGATAAAAATAAATGAAATTAATGCAGTAAGGAGTTTAAAAATTAGACTAAATATAATTCCATATTTTAAGATCTTTGTATTTATATTCTTTTAATATACTACACTAAAAAATACCAAAATATATCAAAACACGAAACAAACAACATATAGAAATAAATTAAGTAATATTCAAATTATAAACTAGATAATAAAAATTAAAACTTATGTAATATTATAGAAAAAATCTATAATCCTTATTGTACACAAATATAATTTTTAATTTGAATAATTAGTTTATATAAAATGCAGTGTCTATATATAAAGCTATAATTATTACAATTTAATGTCTCTTATACAATTGATAATTTTATTCAATAATAAATTATTTTTTATGATAGTATTTACATATAATTTCGTAGTTAATAAAGTATTTTATTTCAAAAACTCATGGTTTTCATTGGGTTATTTGATTAAACATTAAGTAAAATAGTTTGAAATTAAGAATTAGTAATGATTTCTTAAGGGAATTTAAGCATTGATAGAATTTTTGAAGCATAACTTAAATCTTCTTACCCTTTGCACAACTTATAGAGGAAAACCAACAAGTTTTCTTCTTCATCTACAAAAGAATCCATTTTATAGAATGTAATTCTTTAGGCCAGTTCAGGAATTTTTTAAAATTCTGATAGTAATATATGCGAATGTGTAGAAAATAGCATAATGCTTTATGTGTTGAATATTAAATATTTTAAAATAGCAAACGCTAATGATATTCCATCTTTATCTGCAGTTCCCCTTCCCAATTCATCTATAAGCACTAATGAGTTCTGTGTAGCGTTATTCACAACATTTAGAGTTTCTTCTAACTCCACATAAAAAGTACTTTTTTTCTAATAATAGTTTATATATGAATAACAAATTTAAAATTAGCTTAAACTCTTTTAAATATTTACTTGCTGAATATTATCAGAGGCTCCTATTCTTGTAAATATTTTATCAAAAGGTTTGAATTGCATAAATTTACATGGTACAAAGCATCCAATTTACGCTATTATTATATTTACAGCTAAAGTCCTCATTATTGTTGATTTTCCTCCCATATTACAGCCTGTAATGAAGGCATTTTTAGGAAAATATTCCTCAGGTTTTAAAGGATTTGTACTATTTAATATTATATCGTTTTTTACCATAGAAACCCCACTTAATTGTACACAAGGATGAATGGCATCTAATATTTAAATAAAACTATCATTTTCGTTTATTTGAATTCCGCTTATTTATTATTATTATTTTATTTGGTGTCGGTTATAGTCATTTTTTACTAAAACAATGGGCTATATGAACTACCCGAGCTCCTAGTGGTATTCGCTGCTGAACGATACAGCATGGAGTGAAAGTAAACAATCTAATTCTTTTAATATTTCAACAAATTAGTCCCACTATGGTCTGTACGAATAAAATTTTTAAAATAATTAAAGTGTAAAATCAGTTAGCTTATCTCTTAATTCATCCGTTTCATAATGTTATTATATGATCAATTTCTTCAATTCTTATGTATAAAATCTCTCATAATCTTTTCTAATAAAATTGCATTTTACTATTAATTTTTAAATCGAAAATTTTATATATTTAAACAATTGTTTACCTCTTGCTCACATATTCTAAAAAATCTGGTTTCGGCTATTTTTGAAAAACTGAAATTGGAAACTCTAATTGATATTCATATTTAGCATGAGAAAATTATATTTCCTTACATTTAAATTATTTTCTAATTTAATCCAAATAATCTTATAAATCCCTTTAAGAGTCTAATAATTTTTCAAATTAAATATCATACTCATTACAAACGCCTTTGTTAGGCACTGGTTTGTCTTAATGAATGCCTTTCCATTCTACATTTTCTTCAATTTCTGATATTATTTTCCTAATATCAGGCATATATCCACTGACCTCTTTATTGTTTTCCTTGTAAATAGTTAACAATTTTTTAAGTCTAGGGCTATTAAATCGATTTATCTGCGAAGTGAGATTTTCTTCTATTTCACTAATTATTTGCTCTGTTTATACGAAAACAGTTTTTAATTCCTTCAATCTATTTTAACTCAAATCTCCGTAAGAACTTATGTCTTTTTATTTTACAGTGTAGAGATAAAGTCGATTTATAATTTTTTCTATGTCTGGAAGGGTAGTAAGAAAAAATTAAATTATTCCCTATACCCAGAAATATGTTCTAGATCTTTGATGCATTCTTGCCTTTCAATTATTTGTTCTGCATTCGTAAGCGGGTTTAGTAACCATTATTTAAGTTTTCTGCTTCCGAAAGCAGTTGAAGTTTTATTCAAAAATTCGAATAAACTGTACTATTTTAAGATATTTTTCGTGGATTTTGTTCCATAGGATACTTACAATAAATCTAAATGCTACACAGTTTAAGAATCTAAAATCATGGTTTTTTATTAATTCAAATGATGCATAAAATCATTATTTTCTTCATTCTATTGTTAATACTGTAGTTCTTCTGTTTTAGAATCTATATCATAGTAGCAATAGGAGGATATAGGTAAAATTTTGCTGAAAAGTAGATTTCTTTTCAAATAATATGAAAAAGCACAAAATGATTTAAAAATTTAATTTTCATTTTAATCACTACTTATATCCTCTTGCTAGCTTTATATAACTAATTTTTCTAATATGGTAGGTACTTTTTATCGATTATTGCTATGAGTAAATAAATTGTAAATTTCTGTTGGCAATGAGGGGTTATTATAATATTTATGCATGAGCTTTTTGAGAAGAGGCTTGGAAGGCTGTAATTTTATAATCTCATACGTTTCTTAGTCAATTTAATCATTAAAAATAACCTCTTATGGAGGGAAATTCTGAAGTAAATTTTTAGTTTTTAGTGATGCAAATTAATTTTTTCTTCAAATTCAGTGAGAATAGTCCGATTTAAAAATGAATCAAACATAACAATACCGAATTTACAATTATTTTAAGAAATGAAAATCAAATAATGATGAGTTTGAGAGTCTAGGAATTAGGCCTAATCTTGCTATTACTATTACTGGTTTTCACTCACATTTTTGGGTTATTTTTCATTAAAAAAATTCATCGAAATGGGAGCGAGTCCCCGAGTGTGCACAACAGTCACTTCTCTTTTCATAGTTTCATCGTCATCTAAATCCCCTGCTTTTTACTCTTCCTGTATTGCCAAATCATCTTCTTCATTTTCTATTTAATTTTACTCTTCTTCATCAAGTTATTGCTGACTAACCTTGGCCTTTTGCGCTTTTTCTCTCTTTTCCTTTTTAGCTGACTTTACTCGGAACTTTTATTAGGCTTCTGATTCTATTTGCTCACAGATTGCAACTGTATAGTTTTGTTAGAGTAGTTTTTTTATTGCATAATGTATTGAATGGGCTGGGATCCCAATTTTCAGTTTTTTCATTTGAAAACTGTAATCCAAAACCTTATGAATTACTATGGCGTCTTAAAAAAGAGCATCAAAAAAACGGCCTCTCCTTACCAATAAAATTCGATCAAAATTGGTTGATTTATGAAACCAATATTGCTTTAAATATCCTGTCATATGGGCTACTCCTTCTTGGGGAATAAATAAGGTTTATCCATCATAGTCCGGATGACTTGGAGGCCTATTCTATTTATCTCTTATTTAATCTGGCTAGCAAAAGTTGGGAATGGTTGTGTACATATCATTTACTAAAGAATCAGTCTCGAATTCTATTTCCATTTGATCATCATCAAAATTATTTTAATTATGTTTAATTTAGTTATTATCTTAGTTTAGTAACTATTTGTCGTTTCTATTTAAATGAGAAGTTTCTAATTTTAATACTCTTTTCACTTTTGTTTCTTCTTATTTTTCTTACTTTTCTTGCTCTTATTCATAATTCAGTTTTATTAGTTTAATTTTTTCTTATTTTCCCCGTTTATTTGCTTTTAAATCCTGCTTTTATTATTCAACGTTTTGCTTGTGAATTATATCTAATATATTATCTGAATTATTGAAAGAATTTTCATCTAGAAATTGTTCGTTCTCCCGACTAATGTAATAAAAAATATAATGAAAAGAATGATCAAATTAAATTTATATTATTTTTAAAGCCTATATTACCTTTCATATAAATTTTAAAACTAATTATCATCCTTTTCTTATTCATTAGTTTTTTCAATCATTTTAAGTCTCTTGTCCTTATTTTATTATTTTTATATATTATTACAATCAAATGTTAAATTATTATCTTTTATATGAGTTTCTTCTTTGGAAAATAACTTAATTTATATTTATTCAAATATTTTTCGTTAAACTTTTTTTTTTTTTGTTAGCTTTTGCAAATAAATTCATCGAAAAATTTATATTAATAACATCATCGTTTACATTGTTTTGTTGATTACAAATATTATCTTTACTTTATGTTTATTGGATTACTTCATTTGAAGTTGATTATGAGTCTAAAAAATCTAATATATTTACATTATCTTACAATTAGTTGATTTTTTACTTAGGTTATTGTTATTTTCTCTTTTTAGACATTTTATTGAGGATATTATACTATAAATTTACTAAAATATTATTTTTTTTATCAGATTTAATTAGAAAATTCAATAATATTAATAAAAATAATTATTGTAATTATATGTAAAACATATGTATAAAGATATATGTATAATAAAATATTTAGCATAATATGACAGTTTTTCTTTAAATATTAAAATAGGAAAATAAATAATAAAGAATTTAATCGATTAACTTCATACATGCAATAAAAATATAAAAATTATAATATAAATTTATTTATTAAAAAAATATTTTATTAGCCTATACTTTATATATTAATATTAAAAAATTGTTATATATAATATTAATTAAAAATTTATCATAAATTTAAATCATGCCAATTACATATTCTAACTTTAGTTTTCAATTTAATCTTCAATTTCTTACTTTCCATAGCTTTGGATTTACTCTGAATAAATTTAACTTTCGTTGCTTGATTTTGCAGCAAATTCACTTGCTTTTCTTCTTATTATTTTTATCATATTTCTTGAAAAGAACTTTTTAAATTTGTAATGAATAAAAACTTACATAAATAATATTATAAAGAATCCTATAACCATTATATAAGCCATGTTATATTGCACTTAATATTAAATTTTTTTGCAAGAATACAATCCTTTAAGTGTAATATAGTCGGGTGGGCATTAAAATAAGCAATTACCGTCCAAATAATAGCATCTTCTGCATTTGTTTTAATTTTTATCAAGTTTGTAGTTATTTAAGCATTCGCATTATTTAGTGAATTAATTCAAGTAGAAGTTTTATTAATTTTCACAAGATGAGCAAGAAAAAGAATTTTCACTAAATAATAATAAAAGCTTAACAAAAATTGATTTTTTTAATTTATTTTAAATACCAGGTTTAGCAAAGTTTATCGCATTTTACACACTGCTCCAATTAGCCATTTTCATCATGGAATCCATCTAAACATTTGCATTAAGGGGGATTATTTTATCTATTTTCATCGATTGTACAACTTAAACAGTTTTGTGAATTTTGAGTGCAAACTTTGCATCTTTTTGAACATTTATAATCATAGGTGCTATCTCCATTTTAAATTGTGAAGCTTCCCTCATTATCTGATATACAATTTGGTGGTAAAAAACTGCTATTTCTGCATGTTACGCATTTTCCAGCACTCTCACATTCAGCACATTCTGGAGAACATAATTTACATGAATTTTCTTTTTCGTAATATCCACTCTTTATAAATTAATAAAGAATAATAATTTATAGTTATTATAGTTTTGTATTATTAATTACTAGGCATTGGCAATTAGAAAGTAATTTTATATCCCTTCCTTCATTATTATGACATCTAATGCAGTTATCTTTACTGCCTGAGCATTCTTTGCATTTTTCAGAACATTCTATTATTTTAATTTAACATAATTAAAATACTTCACGATTTTAAATTAATATTAATTTGTATACTTTCGCAGATTTTTTGAGGATTTTCGAAATACCCTCTTTAACATTCGCAGTTTGGAAACTATCTATTTATAGGACACGCTGTACATCTGGTGGCTGATTCAGAACATGTTTTGCATTTGTAATCACATTTTTTACAATCGGGGTTGTTTCCTTCATTAAAATAACCAGGAATACAATTACATGGGTGTGCTGTTTCTCTATTCAATCCACTTACACAACTTAAACATTAATTTGCTTATCCGCTACACTAGCTACATGGATGCTCACATTTTTGGCAGTGTATATTGGTTCCTACGTTAAAATAGCCTTTAACACAGTTACATGGCAGAGTAATAGATCTATGATTTCCTGTCACACAAGATAGGCATGAGTTCCCATCTGAACAGCTTTGGCATTGGTGTTAGCATTATTAACAATCATTGTTCTATCCTAAAGAAAAGAATCCCTAATTACATAAACAAGGGTGGCTAGTAGATCTATTGGCTCCAACTACACATGAGGTACAAGTGTTTAAAGAAGAACAATTTACACATGGGTACTGGCATTTCACACAGTCTGCACTTACCCCATCATTGAAATATCCAGGTAAACAATTACAAGGGGAAGAAGTAGATCTATTAGCTCCAACTACACATGAAGTACAAGTATTTAAAGAAGAACAGTTTACACATGGGTGTTAACATTATACACAATCAGTATTAACTCCATCATTGAAATATCCATGTAAACAATTACAAGGAGCAGAAGTAGATCTATTGGCTCCAACTATACATGAAGTGCAAGTATTTAAAGAAGAACAGTTTTGACAAGGGTGATTACATTATATACAATCAGCATTAACTCCATCATTGAAATATCGAGGTAAACAATTACAAGGGGCAGAAGTAGATCTATTGGCCCCAACTATACATGAAGTGCAAGTATTTAAAGAAGAACAGTTTACACATGGGTGCTAACATTTAATACAGTCAGCACTCACTCCATCATTGAAATATCCAGGTAAGCAATTACAAGGGGCAGAAGTAGATCTATTGGCTCCAATTACACATGAAGTACAAGTATTTAAAGAAGAACAGTTTACACATGGGTGCTGACATTTTATACAATCAGCACTCACTCCATCATTGAAATATCCTGGTAAACAATTGCAAGGAGCTGTTGTAGATCTATTGGCCCCAACTACACACGAAGTACAACTGTTCAAAGAAGAACAGTTTTGACAAGGGTGTAAACATTTTACACAATCAGCATTAACTCCATCATTAAAATATCCTGGCAAGCATCCACATGGAGGACTTGTAGATCTATTCGCCCCTACTACACATGAAGTACAAGTATTTAAGGAGGAACAATTTTGACAAGGATGTATGCATTTTTCACAATCTAGTTTGTTATTATCATAATAAGTATCAAAGCAGTTACATGGATGCTATATATTTCTATGCTTTCCTTAAAAACACTTTAAACATTACTCAACATGACATTTTTTATCTACACCCCTATCATATAATGCTTATCCAGCACTCATCCCTTTTGTTCCAGTCCCAGCATATCCCTCTCTCCATTTTAACTTTTCATTTGGAAATCCTAATGTTCTTAAGGCTGAATATTCTCTATCAGTCATTTCTTTACTGGCCTCGTCTTCAACACCATATGCAATAAATTCCCCTGGTTTCATTCCTTCAATATAATAAGCTAATTAATTTTAAATACTAGAATCTAGTGCATGAGTATCAAATTTTCTAAATTCTATCAAACTCCCATCATTTTTATTAATCTTTGCAACATTCCTTGTAAATTATTTGGTTTAATAATGATAAATACAAATATCGTATATTAATTAATTTATTTGATATAATATATTAACTTATAGTAATTTATTTTACATTCCTCTTCCTGCTGTAAAACTTAGTGCTTTTTCGTTTACATATATATTAAAAGATGAAAGTGGGGCACCATTATTTTTTGCTGAGATAACCTACATTAATATTTCACAATAATGGAATCTCTGAGAAGGAAATTATAATATTGCTTGTTATATCATTATAAAGAGCAATACTATTAAAAATATCACATTCTAATTAGTATTTTTCATTTGATAAAGTACTCTTCAAAAAATAGTTTTATTATATGAAGTTTATTAGTTTTTTATTAAACTGTTCAATTTATTTTTTATAATGTATACATAATATTAAACAATTGACATTATCTATAAAATCAAAATTCATATTGCTTGATATAAGTTAATATTATATTCTAATTTAGTGTAGAATTTATTCTGTCATTTTATTCTAAGAGTAAAATGTAGAATAGGTATTCTAAAGCAGGTATTATTTAAATTAAATTAAATAGAAAAAGCTAATATGACAGGTAAAGAAAATAGATTTTTAAAATAATAAATATATAATTTTACTTATTTATATATATTTTTTTTACAAGATTTTCTAATATTTAAGGTAAATATATTATCACTCTTATCATACAACTTGATTATAAAATTAGAATAAATAATAAATTTTCATCAGTTTTTTATTAATATTATAATTGTATTTATATATTAATAATCAGTAATTTTCTAAAATACTTAAGCATAATATTAAATGTAAAATTATTTATTAAAATTTTATTTATTAATACATTATTTCTATTATATTTTCAATATGATAAAGTATTTTATTCTAAATTAATCTTGGAAATAATAATTATTGTACTAAATCTTCTAAATTGAAAGAAAAAATTTCTAAATTTCTATTTCACTATTAAAGAACCTAATAACTTTTTATATATACTCATATTTTAATATAGATTTAGATAAATATTCTTCTCATAATTTTTTATATTTTAAACATACAAAAATTGAAGAATTATAAGAATTATAATTATAGATAAATATTTGAATTGTTAAGTAAAAGCTATTATAGGTTCAATTATGCAAATATTATTAAATTATTTTATAAACAGCATGAGTATAAATTTATTTTTTCTATGTTTTAATTTTATAAATTTTTTATATTTAATATATTAATTTCTTCAATATCATAAATATAGCTAGAATTATCAAATTTATTATTTGCTATTAATATTTTTCCTTCCATATTAATTTATCTCATATTTCGTCATGATCTACAAATTATATATATAGTAAATTAAATATGATTTTATTCTCATAAATTAGATAAATAAACATACTTCAAATAAATAGTTGCCTTTTTTATTGTTACTATTTTTTAATAAGTTAAAATTTGTTTGTAAGAAAAATTGGAATTAATATGTAATTTAAATATAATTCTAATTCTTTATTTTTTCTATTTATGTATTATTCATGGTATTTATTACAATTCTTAAACTATAAGCTCTTTATATATATATATCATTATACATATTTTCCATATCATCATCCTCACTTCTAATAATTTTATAATATATTTCTTGCTTATTCTTATATAATTGTTGAGTAAATAATATACATATATAATGATAATATCTTAGAATATTAAAATATAAACATATTTATAAAATATAAAATAAATAACAAAAAAATAATTAATAAAAAATCAAAGAGTTTTATGTTATTCTTTATTATTCTAGAGGTAATTTATTAATTTTATACTATTAGAGTTTTATATTTTATATATATTTAAAGAAAATAATATGTTATTTAGAAATAATAAAATATAAATAAACATAATGTTTTAATATTTTTAAATATAATTAAAAAAATTATTTAGAAAATAAAGCTATGTTAATTTATAATTTGAATGGAGACATTCATTGATTAAGACATACTATTTTCTATTTAAATATATAATAATACAATAAAAAGTTGTATTTTTTACACTATATTTTATGAAAATATTAAAAGGATTTATTATCTGTAAATAATTAAAAATATAACCATTGATATTACTTTATTATCATATACATAATATCTTTTATTGTTAATATAAATAATGATATTATTATATATTATTTCTAAACATTTTCATCTATAATTCTTATAAATTAATAATTTATAATGTATTAATTATTTTCTATAATATTTGGAGTGATAAAAAACTATTTTATACAGTAAATTATTTTTAATACAATATATTAAAACACTATTTTAGTTAAAAGTTATTTCTTATTTCATAAAAGCCTAACTAAGTTGAAGAATATTAATTTATAAGAAAATATATATAAGAATTAAGGTTTATATTATAATTATAAGCAACATGCCTTAAAAAATTAATTATAGCTATATTTTTATTATTAAATTTATAGTCTTTTGATTATGATTATTATATGATGCAATGCTTTGATTCTATTATAATATAAAAAATGAATACCTTAAATTATTTTTATTAAATTATATTTGAATAAATTATAAAATTTTGGTAGATTTTTAATATATAATATGCTTATTATAATTATTAATATAGTATTATTCAGATTTTCTTTATTTTAATATGCATAAACTATATAACATTATAAAATTTATATAATATTGGTAATTCATATTAATGTTAAATTTTTTTATTATATTTATCTTATATAAACTTTTTATAAAATCTATGTATAATTTTTAATATAATTTTATTATAATATTTGTTTATTTGTTTGTCTCTAGAATAATCCTATATATTTCTTGTAAATATATTTTAATATTCATTGCAAATTATATTTATAATATTTCACACGCAGAGTTTTTCTAAGCACATCAAATTGTGATATTATATTTCTAAGTCTAGTTAAAATTAATTCTAATAAAAAATTATTTAAATTATTTCCAAATGTTTAATGATAAAGTATTAAATTTGTATATTTATATTTTGAGGAATTAAAATATATTTTATAAAAAATAATTATTTTTTTATTTTATTATAGTTTTTAATATTTTAATTTATATTTTTTTATAAAATAATTTATAAAGTTATATAATTTTTTAAGTATATATCACATGCTAATTTAAATAAGCTTAGAAATATATATTTTACATTAAAAATTTCTAATATATTAGTAATTCTTTATTAAATGTCATAAATATTGATTAATTCTTAAAAATATGCTAACCCACTTTTAATTTATGAATGAAAAATAAAAATTAAATATTATAAAATTAAAGCATATACCATAGATACATAATAAATTATTAAATACCTAGCATAGAAATTTTGATTTAAAATTTTATTTTGTATTTAGTAATATCTTATTATAATTTCAAAAATAATACAGTTATGAATTTTTTCTATCTCACAATAAAGATGAATATAAGGTAAGAAATTCAATATAAAAAGACCAAATTTTAAGCTAACTAATAGGCTATTAAATTCCATTAGAAACATACTATTAAAACAAGAGAAAATATTTACTAGGAAAATTGATAAAATATTTTCTGAGTATAGCTTATTATTATTATTATCAAATATATAACATAAACTTGTTATTGCTTATATTAAAATTTATTTGTAGTGTATGTCTTCAAGTTATTAATTTATATACTTTTAAATGAAAAAATATAAATTATTATTGAATAATATTTATTCAAAAAAACATATTTTTTTTATTTATATTATTTTAAATTAAATAACTATAAATAAGAATATTTTTATTAATTTTACTAATAATATAATATTTATTTTTTCTTTTTACTATATAATTTCTATATAGTATGATAATGTATTTTTTAAAATTTTAGAAAATAAAAGGAAACTAATAAATATTGGTTTGATTCACTAATTTATATTTATTTTATCTTTAAATCATTGATACGATTTAGTTAAATCTATAATGGATCTTTTAGAAATTTGTTTTTCAATAATTAGATGTTAAAATATTATTTGAAACTAAGATATACTATCAGTTAGTTGGTAAAAATTAAAAGATAATTAAAATTATATCAGCAAAATATTAATTATATATTATATTAAAATATTAATATAATTACTATTTCTTATTTTAAATATCTTGCTTTTATGACACTTTCTATATACAAAAATTATAGGCAGTTTTATACTAATCTGAATGCAATATTAATATAAGTGAATAAAAAATATAAAATAATAATAGATAAATACATCTAAAATATAGAATAATTTGTATTTTATGACCTTGTTTATTATTATTTTTTTCTTTTAATTATTCTTTTTATAATTTTTTCATTGAAATAGACTTGCAAGGATAGATTATCCAAGCTTTAGAGTAGAAGGGTCTCTGAAACTGATTATATCCTTAAATGTGAAAAACACCTAAACTCTGATAAAAAGACTATGAAGAATAATGATGGAAGAATTTTTGATCAATTTCCTGTGAGAGAAATCCCGTATCTATTTAATTTATGTAAATATTTTATCAATTAAATCATTTATATTTATGTATATACCACATATATAGGCTTATAATAAAAATATAGCTTATAAATTAATTATCATTTTTTAGTTTATTTATTCTCAAAAATGCTAAATTAAGAATCCTTAACTTATATAATAATCTCTAAGGAGCACAGTACTTTGATTGTATATAATTTGGAAATTTAGGATTTTAAAAGATTTTTGAAAAATGATTATTAAATTTTAGAAATATATTTGCTGATAATTAATTTCGCTATTTATTAAAATGAATCTAAGTAGGATTTTAGACCGTTAAAATTAATTCTACATTGAAAAATTCCGGTAACCAACTTTGGGAAGTGTTAAAGATCTGTTTTTTCCAGCTACCTATGAGGTACTAATCTTTACAAAAGAGTAGTTAACATATATGTATTAGTATCACAAAGTCTGTATTTATTATATCATTAAAGTATCCTGACAAGCAACCGCATGGAGCAGTTTTATATAAATTTATACCAGCTCTAATGAATTACAAGTATTTTACTGGAAATATAAGATGTTGATATCTAATATTATCTATATAACAAATAGAATAATAAATATATAAACAATTATAAAGATACTTTTAATTTCTATGAATTCCTACTACAATAGTAGAAATTATTTAACATTGACATATTATAAATGTATATTCTGCAAATAATTTATCTATATAAACAAAAATATTAAAGTATAAATAATATTATTTATATTTATATTTTAATATATATATATTTAAAAAAAAATATCTAATTTAGTAATTATAAAAAATTACTGATTTATTAATAGAATAATATTAAATAGAAAATTTTAAATACATATTTTAGTTTTTATAATGGATTATAAAAATATTTGTATTATAATCGAAAATAGTAATTAAATACTGATAATTATTATAAAAATAACATATATATATATTTATGTATTTATTTTTTATTTAATAATTTAGTTGTAATTAAATTTGTCCTTCTCTTTTTAATTTCAATTACCATAAAGTTATTAATATTTATTACTTAGAATTAATTTTTTTTTAATTTATAATAAATATATTATAATTAACATCAATAAAAAAAAATATATTTAAAAAAAATAAATAAAAATAATTTTAAATCTCTGTAATTGCCAAGAAATTCTAATATCTAAAGCGAATGAGAATTAAAATTAAAAATTAATTTTCATTTTGTTTTTAATAAATATTATACTTCTGTTAATATATTTATAAATATTTTTATTTATATTAAAATAACTTGAATATAAATAATTTTATTCTCATGCTTTAACTTTATGCATTTATATTAAACTCATTCAATTATAAAAATACCCAGGCAAGCATCCGCAAGGAGGAGTTGTAGATCTATTGGCTCCGACTACACATGAAGTGCAAGAGTTTAGAGAAATGCAGCTAGCACAAGGGTGTTAACATTTTATGCAATCAGCACTGACTCCATCGTTGAAATATCCAGGTAAGCAATTACAAGGGGCAGAAGTAGATCTATTGGCTCCAATTACACATGAAGTACAAATATTTAAAGAAGAACAGTTTACACATGGGTGCTAACATTTAATACAGTCAGTACTCACTCCATCATTGAAATATCCAGGTAAGCAATTACAAGGAGCTGTAGTAGATCTATTGGCCCCAACTACACATGAAGTACAAGTATTTAAAGAAGAACAGTTTACACATGGGTGCTAACATTTAATACAGTCAGCATTCACTCCATCATTGAAGTATCCAGGTTAACAATTGCAATGAGCTGTAGTAGATCTATTTGCCCCAACTACACATGAAGTACAAGTGTTTAAAGATGAACAGTTTTGACAAGGATGTGTGCATTTTACACAATCTGAATTAACTCCATTATTGAAATATCCAGGTAAACAATTGCAAGGGGCAGAAGTAGATCTATTAGCTCCAAGCACACATGAAGTACAAGTGTTTATAAAAGAACAGTTTTGGCAAGGGTGTAAACATTTTATACAATTAGGATTAACTCCTTCATTAAAATACCCAGGTAAACAATTACATGGGGCAGAAGTAGATCTAATGACTCCAACTATACATGAAGTGCAAGTATTTAAAGAAGAACAGTTTTGACAAGGATGTGTGCATTTTACACAATCAGCATTAACTCCATCATTAAAATATCCAGGTAAACAATTACAAGGAGCTGATGTAGATCTATAGGCTCCAACTACACATGAAGTACAAGTATTTAAAGAAGAACAGTTTACACATGGGTGCTAACATTTTATACAATCAGCACTGACTCCATCATTGAAATATCGAGGTAAACAATTACAAGGGGCAGAAGTAGTTCTATTGGCCCCAACTATACATGAAGTGCAAGTATTTAAAGAAGAACAGTTTACACATGGGTGCTAACATTTAATACAGTCAGCACTCACTCCATCATTGAAATATCCAGGTAAGCAATTACAAGGGGCAGAAGTAGATCTATTGGCTCCAATTACACATGAAGTACAAGTATTTAAAGAAGAACAGTTTACACATGGGTGCTGACATTTTATACAATCAGCACTCACTCCATCATTGAAATATCCTGGTAAACAATTGCAAGGAGCTGTTGTAGATCTATTGGCCCCAACTACACACGAAGTACAACTGTTCAAAGAAGAACAGTTTTGACAAGGGTGTAAACATTTTACACAATCAGCATTAACTCCATCATTAAAATATCCTGGCAAGCATCCACATGGAGGACTTGTAGATCTATTCGCCCCTACTACACATGAAGTACAAGTATTTAAGGAGGAACAATTTTGACAAGGATGTATGCATTTTTCACAATCTAGTTTGTTATTATCATAATAAGTATCAAAGCAGTTACATGGATGCTATATATTTCTATGCTTTCCTTAAAAACACTTTAAACATTACTCAACATGACATTTTTTATCTACACCCCTATCATATAATGCTTATCCAGCACTCATCCCTTTTGTTCCAGTCCCAGCATATCCCTCTCTCCATTTTAACTTTTCATTTGGAAATCCTAATGTTCTTAAGGCTGAATATTCTCTATCAGTCATTTCTTTACTGGCCTCGTCTTCAACACCATATGCAATAAATTCCCCTGGTTTCATTCCTTCAATATAATAAGCTAATTAATTTTAAATACTAGAATCTAGTGCATGAGTATCAAATTTTCTAAATTCTATCAAACTCCCATCATTTTTATTAATCTTTGCAACATTCCTTGTAAATAATAAATTTATATATTTTGAAAGCAAAAATAAATTAGAGATTATTTTATTAAAATAATATATATTTATATTTTATTTAAAGAAATTGATATTTTATACATTAATTTATTTTATAATATTTAGAATATTTAATTAATTTTTATGGAATTGGATAAAACTAGCAGAATGATTATAATCCTACAGATTTCATTTAATGTAATTATATGGGCTTTATGCACATCAATAAAATTTATTACAATCCTATTAAAATTAATATATTCCTGTATGATTTAGCTAAATTCTTCTTTTCATCATAATACTTTTTTAAATATTACTATCCTCAAAATAAAATTGCAAATCATAAATTTTATTCTAGATTTTTAAGAATTAAATATGTATCTATATATATATCTCTTTAATTTTATGGCATTTATTCACTAATTATGATTATCAATTTAACTTATAGTAAATTTACTAATTTGTAATTATTTTCGACAGAATTAATAAACTATATTTTATATATTTTGAATGTACAATTCTATAACTTTATTTTGTGTTTTTATATTATTTAATAAATTAACTTATAGTAATTTATTTTACATTCCTCTTCCTGCTGTAAAACTTAGTGCTTTTTCGTTTATATATATATTAAAAGATTAAAATGCGGCACCATTATTTTTTGCTGAGATAACCTACATTAATAATTCACAATTATGTAATCTCTGAGAAGGAAATTATAATATTGCTTGTTATATCATTATAAACAGCAATACTATTAAAGATATCGTATTCTAATTAGTATTTTTCATTTGATAAATGTATGTATGTATGTATGTTATTTATTTGTTTATTTGTTTATTTATTTATTTATTTATTTATTTATTTATTTATTTATTTATTTATTTATTTATTTATTTATTTATTTATTTATTTATTTATTTATTTATTTATTTATTTATTTATTTATTTATTTATTTATTTATTTGTTTGTTTATTTATTTTATTATCAAACATTTATTTTATATAATATATGATTATGATAATTTAACTATCGGGATTTTACAAGGTTACAAATTCCCCTCAAAAAAAATAATAAAATAACAAGAAGATTAGAAGAAAGAAAAATAAATAGAATTTTAAATAATATATTAAAAAAATTGATATTTTTAGAATATAATTTTATAAACTATATTAAATTTTTAAATATATTTTGTATGTGTATATGTTCTTTAATATGGTCCAAAAAAAAAAAATATATAATTATTATGATATATTGTCAATCCAATAAAAAAATTTGGAGTTTAATTTATAATAATAATAAAGAAAATTTTAAAAATTACCTAATTATTTTCAGATATTAAATCATGTTTTCAGAATTTGATTTAATTATATGAGTTTTCAATTTAATAACAATCCTCATATATAATATATTAAATTAATTACCTTAATTTATTTTCAGAATTTAGCTTAATTTCTCAGAATTTAATATTGCTCATAACTTCAAATATTATTAATCTACCTAATTATAGACCAAAAATTAATATGTTCCCTTTTTAGTTATTTTATATAGCTAATAAAAAAATAGAATTACAATTTTCTGTCGATCTTATATAATATGACCTAAAAATTATTATAATAAATATAAGATTTCTCTATTTTTTTTATTATATTGTATTATTATATAATTATTAACTATATATAATAAATATGCATATTTTCATTTTTTTGGAACTTAATAGAAAAATTTAATGATTATGTTATAAAAATATCAATTAATTTTAAAATTTGATCATACTATAAACATATTTATTTTTTTCAAATGCATATTTTAAATTTAATCTTATTTTTTAATAATTTATTAGATTTGCAAGTTCTTTATTTAAATTAATAATCTATCTAAACTAATATAATATTGATAAGAAAAATTAGTTTTATTAATGCTTATTTATATATCCTATTCCAAATTAATGAAATTTTATATTATTATATTGAAAGTATTTAATATATAAAAATCATTAAAAATTATTATTTTTAGCTTAAAATTGAATATTTAGTTATGTTTATTTAATTGTTATCCTTTTGTAAATTTTTTTGGTAAAAATATAAAGATAACAAATTATTATTTATATATGATTAATTTAATTATTTTCACTAAAATGATTAATGCAAAAATTTGTTGAAAAACTAAAATATATATTTAATCTATTGATAAATTAATATAATATTATTCAATTTTTCTTTATTTTAGTATGTATAAACTATATAACATTACAAAATTTAAATAATGTTGATAATCCATATTAATATTAAATTTTATAAATTATATTTACCTTATATAAACTTTTTATATCATCTATGTATAATTTTTAAATATAATTTTATAGTAATATTAGTTTATTTGCTTGTATATGTAATTATCTAAAGAAAAATCCCATATACTTCTTGTAAATATATTGCAATATCCATTCCAAATTGTATTTATAATATTTCGCAAGTACAGTTTTTCTAAGCACATTAAATTGGGATAGATTAGATTAGATGTACCGGTTTAATGAAGCTTCAAGTACACATTTAGGTGTACTTAAAATCTTATTAACTATGTGCTAATATCTGAATTAGCTTAATGTTATTTAATGCAATCTTGTTCAGAATCGCATATTTAATTCCTGCAGGTAAACCAGTTACACCTGAAGGCTGCTTCTGCTAGATCTCTCCTTTTTGGAGATAGCAGGAACTACATTTTATTTTCCATCTATAGGTGTTTATACTGTCAGGTTTCCTGATGTCTATAGCCTCCCAGATATTTTATTAGATCCATAGGGGGTAGCAAGGGTCACCTGCCACTACACTACCTGGTCCTACTTCAAATTTTTATTTCTCCAAGAAACCGTACGGTAGGATCCCCCCCCTCTTTACACCTAAGATATCATATATTGTTATCCTGCTTACTGGAATCAAGAGAGCGAGGAAAATTTTTTTTTGACAAAATAAACAATTGTCATCACTAGGTTTCGAACCGTAGTGATTTAATATGAAATTAGTTATTATACCACCTCATCCATAATTATTCCTCCTTAAATTGGGATATTATATTTCTAAACTTTATAGAAAGTCTAGTTAAAATTAATTCTAATAAATAATTATGTAAATTATTTCAAAATGTCTAATGATGAATTATTAAATTTATTTATATATATTTTTAGTAATTAAAATATATTTTATAACAAATTATTATTTTTTCATATTATTATAGTTTTTAATTTTTTAATATATATTTTTTATATAATATTTTATATACTTATAAAATTCTTTAAGTATATATTATATGCTAATTTAAATAAGCTTAGAAATATAAATTTAACTTTAGAAATTTCCAATATATAAATAATTCTATATTAAATTTCATAAATCTAAATTCGTTCTTAAAAATATGCTATCCCACCTTGAACCTAAAAATTCTTGGAGGGAGTATAAATTATTTTTATCTCACAATAAAGATGAATACAAGGGAAGGTGTTCAATATAAAAAAGACTAAATTTTAAGCTAACTAATAGTTTGTTAGATTCCGCTAGAAACATACTATTAAAACAAGAGAAGCTATAAACTAGGAAAACTGATAAATTATTTCGGATTGATGCAATTATTGCTTCTTATTATCATCATAAAATATATAACATAAACATTTTATTATTTATATTATACATTATACTCAACAGTTCCCCCTACTCAAACACACTATCTCCCTTCACGACAACAATGTCTTCTAGTTATGAATTTATATACTATATTTCTAGAATACAACTTTTAATGAAAAAATAATATTTTTTAAAAAGTAATATATATTCAAAAAAACATATTTTTCCTTGTTTATAAAAAATTCAAATAAATAACTATATATAGGGATATTTTTATTTAGTTATATTAATAATCTAATATATAAATTCTTATTTATTACTATATAATTTTTATAAGGAATGATCAATATTTTTAAAATATTAGAAAATTAAAGGAAACTAAAAAATATTAGTTTATTCACTAATTTATATTTATTTTACCTTAAAAACATTGATACATTAAGTTTTATCTATAATAGATCTTTTATACATTTGTTTTTCAATAATTAGATGTCAAAATATTGTTTGAAACTAAGATATAGTATCAATAATTGAATATAATTAGAATTCTATTAACATAATATCAATTATGAATAATATTAAAATATAAATAAAATTACTATTTTTTATTTTAAATATCTTGATTTATATAATACTTTCTAAATTTAATAAAATTATAAGCATTTCTATAAAAATCTGAGTATGATAATAATATAAATAAATAAATAAATAAATAAATAAATAAATAAATAAATAAATAAATAAATAAATAAATAAATAAATAAATAAATAAATAAATAAATACAAAGTTTATAATACAAATTAATAAATACTCTCAATATTATAGGATAATTTGTAATTTATGATCTTGTTTATTATTTATTTTTTTTTATTATTTTTTTTCATTGAAATAGACTTGTGAAGATAGATTATCCAAGTTTTAGGATGTAAGGGTCTCAGAACCTGATGATATCCTTTGTGAAAAATACCTAAACCTTGATAACCAATTCATGAAGAAAGATGATGATTTTATATAGGACTTTTTGCTCAATTTCCTGTGAGACAAATCCCGTATTAACTTAGTTTATGTTAATATTTTAGTTTCATTCTAATTTATTGGATTGATTAAAAAAAATAATACCTATTTTTTATTCTATTAAATCTTTTTTATTTAATGTAAATACATATATTGGCTTATAATAATTAATGTTGGATGCTCTAGTAATATTATGTATATAAATTTTTAAAATACCTATAACCCTATTTTACAAATGTTGAAATAAAATTTCAAATTATAAAATTTTCAAAAAATTTAATTTTGTTTGATTTATTTTGATTTTTTAAGTTTTTTTAAGTTTTTTTTGCATATTTTTATTAATGCTTTTTCCTTCTCTTTTTAATTTCAAATACCATATTGTTATTATATCATAAAAAAAAATAATTAACAATAATCAGAAAAAGTGTATTTAAAAAATAAATCAAAATAATTTGAAATATTTGTTATATATAAGAAATTCTAATATCTCTGTAGCAAATTAAAATTAGAAATTAATTTTTCATTTTGTTTTTTAATAAATACTATACTTAAGTTAATTTATTTATAAATATACCTTAATAATATATTACAAATGACATGACTATAATAATTTTATTATTATGTTTGTCATTTTATATTAAACTCATTCAATTATTAAAATATCCAGGCAGGCATTCGCAAGGAGGAGTTGCAGATCTATTAGCTCTGACTACACATGAAGTGCAAGAGTTTAGAGAAATGCAGCTAGCACAAGGGTGTTAACATTTTATACAATCAGCACTGACTCCATCATTGAAATAACCAGGAATACAATTGCATGGGTGTGCTATTTCTCTATTCAATCCACTTACACAACTTAAACATTAATTTGTTTATCCACTACGGGAGATACATGGATGCTCACATTTTTGGCAGTGTATATTGGTTCCTACGTTAAAATAGCCTTCAAAACAGTTACATGGCAGAGTAGTAGATCTATGATTTCCTGTCACGCAAGATAGGCATGAGTTTCCATCTGAACAGCTTTAGCATTGATGTTAGCATTATTAACAATCATTGTTCTATCCTAAAGTATAGAATCCCTAATTACATAAACAAGGGTGACTAGTAGATTTATTGGCTCCAAATACACACGAGGTTCAAGTGTTTAAAGAAGAACAGTTTACACATGAGTGCTAACATTTCACACAGTCTGCACTCAACCCACCATTGAAATATCCAGGTAAACAATTACATGGAGCTGATGTAAATCTATTAGCTCCAACTACACATGAAGTACAAGTGTTTTAAGAAGAACAGTTTACACATGGGTGTTAACATTATACACAATCAGCATTAACTCCATCATTGAAATATCCAGGTAAACATTTACAAGGGGAAGAAGTAGATCTATTGGCTCCAATTATACATGACATACAAATGTTTAAAGAAGAACCGTTTACATATGGGTGCTAAAATTTTACACAATCAGCATTTTATGTAATAAATTTTGGAATAAAAAAATTAATATAATAATATATAGAAAAAATTAACCATATGAAATATTCTTTTATATTATTTAATCATAGAAACAATAAGTTTATTAATTGAAGAAAAATATAATTCCTATTTATTTACCTATATACCATATAAAATTACTGAAATTTCTATTTTTAAACCAATTTATTTATTAATATAAGTATTTTTAACTTTATTAATTATTTTATTTAACAAGATATTAACAAAAATGTTTATTAAAAAATTAATTATCTATCATATTATAATTCATATATAAAATAAATTAAAAAATATTCATTATGATACAGATGAATTATTCTCATATATGTCAAACATAGATTCATTAACTTATGTACTAATTTTCTTAGGAGCACTTTACTTTGGTGATTTATAATTTACTTTTCTAGAATTTTTAAAGATTTCTGGAGAGTGCATCATTAAATTTGACCAGCAGATTTTGTGGATAATTATTTGCAATATTACTAAAATTGTGAATCCTATTCCAACTATATAAGGCTTGTTTAATGAAATTATATATTTTATTTTTTAACATTCATATTTTTCTTTAATCGTCACATGATCAGGAGGGCATTTTAATAGGCAACTCCCTTCTAAATTGTAGCATTTTTGGCATTTATTACTATTATGATCATATTTAAAATTCTTTATACATTCACATTTTTTAGTATAGTCATTTAAAATTAGATTGTTCTCTATGCTGCAACTTGTACACTCTTTATAGCTATTGCTATTATATACATTTTATTGATTAAGTTTATTTTTATATATATTATATATAGTTACCATGTTTTGCACTGCGCATGGCATTTCTCACATTTAGATAATATTCCGTTTTCATCATGATATCCCTCTTTACATTTGCAAGATGGAGGGTTATTTTCTCTATTTTAACTTACTTCGCAACTCAAACAATTTTAAAAGCTTTGTGTACATAATTTACACTTCCTAGCACATTTAAAATCTTTATTTAATTCTCCAGTTATAATTGTATAACTTCCAAATTTTTATGTCATGCAGTTAGGAAGTAGCAAATCATCCCTATGGCATTTTATGCATTCTTTTTAATTTTAACATTCTTAACACTAAGGAGCACAAGGAAGACACGAATTATCTTTTTCATAAAAACCTTTCTATAAAAAACAAATATATATATAGTTTCACCTTCCTAAATATATTTAAATATTTAATATAATAATGTACCAGACATATACAACTGGGAAAGGACTGCATATCTCTTCCAAATCATTATGACATTTACTGCAATTATCTTTACTTCCTGAGCATTCATTACATCTTTCAGAACATTCTATATTTTTTATTTAACATCATTAATTAAACTATTTTACTATTCTATATTAATATTAATTTGTATACTTTCACAGATTTTTTGAGAATTTTCGAAATACCCTCTTTAACATTCACAATTTGGAAATTATCTATTTATAGGACACGTTGAACATCTTGTGGCTGTTATAGAACAAGTCTAGCATTTGTAGTCACATTATTTGCAATCAGGGTTATTTCCTTCATTAAAATAACCAGGAATACAATTACATGGATGTGCTGTTTCTCTATTCAATCCACTTACACAACTTAAACATTAATTTGCTTATCCACTACAGGAAATACATGGATGTTCACATTTTTAACAGTGTATATTGGTTCCTACGTTAAAATAGCCTTCTACACAGTTACATGGCAGAGTAATAGATCTATGATTTCCTGTCACGCAAGATAGGCATGAGTTTCCATCCATACAACTTTAGCATTGGTGTTAGCATTATTAACAATCATTGTTCTATCCTAAAGAAAAGAATCCCTAATTACATAAACAAGGGTGATTAGTAGATCTATTGGCTCCAACTACACACGAGGTACAATTGTTTAAAGAAGAACAGTTTACACATGGGTATTGGCATTTCACACAGTCTGCACTCACCCCATCATTGAAATATCCAGGTAAACAATTACATGGAGCTGATGTAGATCTATTAGCTCCAACTACACATGAAGTACAAGTGTTTAAAGAAGAACAGTTTACACATGGGTGTTAACATTATACACAATCAGCACTCACTCCATCATTGAAATATCCAGGTAAACAATTACAAGGGGAAGAAGTAGATCTATTAGCTCCAACTACACATGAAGTACAAGTGTTTAAAGAAGAACAGTTTACACATGGGTGTTAACATTATACACAATCAGCACTCACTCCATCATTGAAATATCTAGGTAAACAATTACAAGGGGCAGAAGTAGATCTATTGGCTCCAACTATACATGAAGTGCAAGTGTTTAAAGTAGAACAGTTTACACATGGATGCTAACATTTTATACAATCAGCACTCACTCCATCATTGAAATATCCTGGTAAACAATTGCAAGGAGCTGTTGTAGATCTGTTAGCTCCAACAACACATGAAGTACAAGTATTTAGAGAATTACAGTTTTGACAAGGGTGTTGACATTTGACACAATCTGCATTAACTCCATTATTGAAATATCCAGGTAAACAATTGCAAGGGGCAGACGTAGATCTATTGGCCCCAACTACACATGAGGTGCAAGTATTTAAAGAAGAACAGTTTACACATGGGTGCTAACATTTAATACAGTCAGCACTCACTCCATCATTGAAATATCCAGGTAAACAATTGCAAGGAGCAGCAGTAGATCTATTGGCTCCAACTACACATGAAGTACAAGTATTTAAAGAAGAACAGTTTACACATGGGTGTTAACATTATACACAATCAGCATTAACTCCATCATTGAAATATCCAGGTAAACAATTACAAGGGGCAGAAGTAGATCTATTGGCTCCAACTATACATGAAGTGCAGGTATTTAAAGAAGAGCAGTTTTGACAAGGGTGTTAACATTATACACAATTAGCATTATCTCCTTCATTATTGAAATATCCAGGTAAACAATTACAAGGGGCAGAAGTAGATCTATTAGTTCCAACTATACATGAAGTACAAGTATTTAGAGAAGAACAGTTTTGACAAGGGTGTTAACATTATACACAATTAGCATTATCTCCTTCATTGAAATACCCATTTTAACAACCACATGGGTGAGAGGTATTTCTTTTATTTCCCACGATACATGAAGTACATGCATTTAATGAGGTACAATTTTTGCAAGGGTGCTAGCATTTTGAACATTAAGGCTACCCAGATTCATAATAAGTATCTAAACAATTGCAAGGTAATTAATTATTTCTTCCTACTGAAATATAACACTTTAAGCATTTTTCTACGTGTACTCTTTTATCATTCCCCCTTTAATATTAAGCTTATCCTGCATTTAACCCTTTACGTCCAATAGCTGCAAATCCTTCTCTCCATTATAGCACTTCGTTAGGAAATCCTATTGTTTTTAAAGCTGTGTATTCTTCTGGTGTCATTTCTTTACTAGCTTCATCACATACCCCATATACTACAAATTAATTATTAGGCAAATTATTAATATATTATGCAAGTTTATTTTATATATTAGGATCAATTTCATGTGTATCAAAATTTCGATATTCTATTAAATTTCCAGTTATATTGTCTAGTTTTGCAATATTCCTATTGTTCATAAATGTAAATTGTATAATTAATAAAATATATTTTATAACTAAATATGTACATTCCTCTCTATTCTTAAGTATTAAGTTATATTTAATTTCGGTATATTTTGAACCACTTACTTGGTGCATGATCTTCACCTGAATTTCCGTCAGAAATGACTTATATATAATTTTCACACCCATTAGGATTACTATAAGGATATTATTGTTCTGTAATTTAGATCAAAATGAAAATTAATATAACAATAATATATCTATAAGTATTTGATTTTATTATTATCATTGCGAAAATAGATTAATTTTACTATTTAATATATGAATATAGATTAAAATACTATATTTTGATTTTTTTTTTTTATATTTAATTTTTTATTATGTTTTAATGCTAAATTGGGATAATCTATATTTTCTTTTATTATATTTAAAAGAATGATATATATCGTAAATATTAATGCATATAGAAAATAAATTCTTTATTAGAATTGCTATAAAAATAGAATTTTTGAAATGTTTTGATAAATAAATATAATTTTAAATAATCTAAATATTTATAGTTTATAATTTTCTATTAACTTAGAAAATACATTATAATATTCTAAAACCAATAAAATATATTTAATAAATAAATTATTAAAATATTATTTGTAGATGAAAAAAATTTAATAATATATACAAATAAAAATAAAATATATAATGATATTTTTTAATTTTTTTCATTTAAATATTAATTTTTAGGATTCTATAATAGAGATTGGCATACATATATTAGTTAATAAGAATTAGTTAGATTAATATATTTTTAAATTTTGTGCAATATTAGTATTATTATATTTTATCAAAGCAAAAAACTTTTAAATATTTTTTATATTTGTTAATTCATCATTATCATTTTCTAGTTAGGTATAATAACTCAATTCTATGTTTTTTGTTAATTTTAAAATTAAATAAACTTTAATTCTATATTCTAGCATTTTAGAACATCTTTTTAAAAAATTATATTCATTTAGAGCTAATTGATAGTAAATTTATAAATTTTTTCTGTTTAATTATATTCATAAAATTTTAATTTACAATTATAAACTGTTTTATATTTATTTATATTATTAACAATTATGTTATAATTTAGAGTTTTTAAAAATAATTTTTATTTCAAATTAGTCGATTAGAAATAATATTATATATTAATATTTTTAGAAATTCTATAAAATGTATGAAGAAATATTAAATTAGTTTTGATGATAATTTTTATCAAACTAAACTTTTAACTTATATAAAAATATATTTATTATTCTTCAGATGAATATAAAATAAATTACAGTATAATTTTAATTATAATATATAAACTTTTATAATATACATTTTTAATATACAAATTTATCACACAAATTTAGAAAACTTTTTTTTATATTCTAAAAAACCTAAATTAAATAAAAGAATTATTAGAAGAAAATAGTTTATAGTTAATATTATTCTCTATAAATTACTAATATTTTTATTAGATCTTCTAGTTTTCATTAGATGTATAGGTTTGAACCCTAATCCTGAGTTATCTAAAAATTGAATAAGTCAAAATATAGATATATGTATATATATATTAAATCATCATAAATTACCGGTGCTAAGCTATCGGGGTGTTAAATTTATAGAGGGAGAACTGGCATTTCTCCTTGAGTGAGATAAATAAAAATGTCCTGATTATTGTTAAGACTTTTATTTTTATTTTTCTTCTTCGTGTTGCTCGTCTATTTTAAAAGCTACCTTTTTATGACTTATGGACATACTATTATTCTTTGACTAATTTTTACTTTTGTTTGTTGATGTTAAAATACTTTTCAGTTTCTTTAATTTAAAATGACAAGATTAATTGAAATTCAAATTTAAATAAGTCAATATTATAGTTTAAACTACATATTTTATAAATTTACATTAGTAGCAGGCTTTAAAAAGTTGTTTGAAACTTATGGAGACATCAAAATAGAAGTTGTCAAATTCACTCCTGATATATTATTTTCATTATTTTCATCTTTTAATTCATCATTATTAGTAATTTAATTTTAATACATATGAGCTGTATAAATCTAAGGCTCTTCCTTTTTACTCTCAATAGATACTAATTATTCTCCCGATTTTTTTTATTCTAAAATTGTTGCCATCTACTGTTTATTTCTGTTTTTATATCATTTAAGATTTTTTCCCTAGTTTCATATATAATTGATTCAGCTTTTTATTGCAAATCTTCAACGTTGACAGATGAATGGGAAGTTATTATCTTATTAATACTATCATTTTACTTCTTTAATTCTATTTCTATTGGTTGGAATTTTAACTAATTGGAATTCTTTTTTTTATTTTACTTATCTTCTAGCAACTATTTTTCTAATAACTTTAGTTCTAATTCATTTTACTTTTATTTTTCCTAAAAGGTTTATTACTTTCTTAATATTTGTACTTATTCTTATTACTTTTGCTATTTAAATTTATTTTCTAAAATTCTAATTTTCTCTTACCTATAGAATTAATTTAAAGTAATTGTGTGTATATGTATATTTCTGTAATTATAAATGATAGAAAAATTACTTTAATTATTATTTAATTAATTTAAAAGTTATAAAATCTCTAATAAACTAAGCAGCATTTTCCTTTTGATTTTAATTTTTAATTTTTATTTATTCAAAAATTTTGTTTTCTTTTTCTTTTTCCTAATTACAAGTAAAACTATTGTTACTTTTTTTTAATTAAATATTTTCCTAGTTTTACTGATTTTCTTTATCTTAATCACAAATTTCATATTCTGACTATGTCTTAAAATTTAAAAAATATATAAATTTTATTTTTATAATAATCTAAAAACTATGGTTAGTTAAAATTAATTAAATACTAATATATTTACTTATTTAAATATTTCATTAGTTTATATCTGAAGCTTTTAATTATTTTTTTCTTTTCTAAAACTATCAAAGCTATTACGTGATTAACATCATCTTTATCTGTTGATTATATTAAATTAATTAACGAATAAAAGTACTGATTTATTTTAATCTATATTACTTATTTAAGGAAAAATTATTCTTTTTATTATTAATACTGAGGGCTGTCATTTGCCATCAATACATCATCACAATCTTCTAGCCCATTTTTAAATGAATTACTTTATGGATCTTATAATTAGAGAGACGTATTATTTTTTGATTTTCTGACACTTTTTATAGATTCACTATGATATAATTATTATTAGTTCATTAAATCGGAATAATAATCAACTCCATTTTCACTTTCCTCCGTATTTTAATTCTGCTTTTTTCCTGAAGGATAAACTTACTAATTTAAAATTGAGCTGGACTTGAAAAGTAATTATTTTATTGGCAAGGTTTTCTTCACTTATGTTTAGATCTGTGTCTTCACATTACTAGTACTCTTATTCACTGAGGGGAGTTTCTAAACAAAGAGGCTTTGAGTATTCTTAGGATTATTAAATATAATCATTGAAACCGGCTAGCTTCGGTTAAGGAAAGTATTTTTGTTTTTTTATTTAATCTCTCTCTTGATCTCTCAGAATGTTCAAACTCCTCCTTTTAAATGAAAATGATTTTTTATAAAATAAATAACAGCAAGAATATTTTAAATATTACTTTTAATTATTCCTAAAGTTTAGTAAAGGAATGGTATTATTTTCCTTTTAAAAGCTTTATCGAATATTATTTTTCCATTTTCACACATTGAAACTCTATTTCCATTCCTTATTTTTGCTATCATCTTTTTCTTTATCTGTAGTAATTTAAATTATTTATTGGGATTTTTTATTTGTCATCATTATTAATATTCTCTTTATTTTTTGTGGTCCAGATAGCAGAGTATTATGAAGCCTCAGACTGGCTTTTAAAGTCCAAATTGAGCTAAATTATTATATATTTTCAAAATTATCCACTGTTCCTTATTATTATTTTTGCTACTTATTTTCCTACAAACTCTATTATTCTTTGCATATATTTGCACAAATAGTAGATAAAATACTACTAGTAGACGATTCATAATTTTCTATTTAATTTTTACATTTTAAATTTAGAGAACTTTCTTATTACTATTAAGGTTTTAATGACAGTTTTTAAAGACCATTAGTTATATTATTAATCAAATCTTATACCTTATTTTTATTAGACTATTAAGTAGTGTTAGTATTTATAGTAGTAGTACTTCTTTATTATCTATAAGAATTAGCATTGTTACTATTATTAATTTGTTTTTCATTCCCTTTGTATTAATCGTAGTTAGATTTACTCTAATTATTAGTTTATGATTAGTTTGTTAATATTTATTTGCTAAATATATCTTCAAAAGTTATTAATTCTTCATTGGGAGAATTCACCTTCCTGGACTATTCATTGGCTTAAGTTTAATCTTAATTGATGCTATTATATCTTAGTTAATTTTTACTGGTGTTATGCTTATTTGTAACATTTTGATTTTACTCATTTATAGAACTTGTAAAAAATTTAGGAGAAGTTTATTCTATTTGAACTTCCTTAACAGAATAATTATAAGTTTTGGTTGGCGTTCTACTGTGATAATGAATTTGTTAGGGGTTATTATTAAAGCTATTTTCATCCAATTATGGAATTCCTTTAGGTGTTGTTATTATACTTTGATGACTACTGTTTGAATTTGTTAAAATAGAAGTATAGTAATGAAAAGAGGAATTTTTGCTTCTACTATTAGTATTGTAGTTACCATAGCCGTTTATATTATTAGAAAAACTGTTGATTGATGGGCTTTTATTATTTTTAATATTAGAAGCTGTTTGTTGAGTATTAAACATAGTAGATTGAGAATTTTACTAACTTGAAAGACTTGAAGGGACATTTAAATTGTTTTAACCTTTGTGCATTATATGATTCGTTTCTTTCGAAATATATGGTATTGTACTATATGTTTTTTTGTGGTAAAATCTTTATTGTGTGTTTTCTTTATTATTATTATTTTTTTAAACAGTTTCCCTTTTATTTAAACCTGGTATCAAAGTAGCGGATGGAATATTCTAATGCTATTGATAGTTTTGGAAATTCATTTATTGATAATCATTTGCTTTTTAATTGCTTAATTATTAATTTTGCTTCCATAACTGAAACTGGTTAGATTTCTAATCTGAACATCGAGGAGAAGTATAATAATTAATTACATTTTTAGGAGAATTAAAATCGTATTGCAACTATGATGCATTTTAATAATACTCTGCCTAGTTTAAATCTAAATTTTTCAAAGGCTAGGCTTATTACTATTAATCTTATTTGTTCATGAAGTATTATTAATTACTACCATATTCTTAATTTTTATGAATATAATTATTGCTTTATTGCCTTCCACTTGTAAATGAAATAATTTTTTAATTCAAATTAAAATACTTTGTATAGAAAATAATATTACTTGAAACTTGGTCCTGAATAGTTTTGATATTTAGTAAATTGCCCTACTTCTCTTCCAAAATTATCCTTAATATTATACAAAAATTAATTTATCATTTTTATTTAAATAAGACTACTATACATACATTTTATTTATGAGGATCTAATTCACAATTATTGTACTAAAATTATTAACATTCTATAGATTCCTAATATTAATCATATATATTATCATTTCCTTGACAAAGATAGCTTGGAGTTCTTTATTTATACTAAAAGTTATGCTCATTAATATATTTAGATGCTGTCGCTGATTTAGGCTCTTCTCTTACTTTTGTAATAACTACATCCTTGGATGCTTAAGGTTCTGACTTATTAAAATTTTCAAATGTTATTTTATAATTTTCTCCTCCTATTTTTGCTTATATAACTATAAATTATAAATAATATTCATTCTATTAATAACAACTAAAATTTAAAAATTGTAGCTTTAAAATTACCTGGAGGTTCATCTATATTACATTCCTTTAACGCTTAATTCAACTTGTCAATATTTTTGAAAAGAGTAATAAAAGAGTTTGAAACCTATTATTAAGAATAAATTAGTCAGCATAAAATATTGGAATGATTATTAAATTACCTCAGGATTTTCTTAATTCCTAGAAGGAGAATTTCCCATCAAAATTGAGTATATAAAAATGATTTATAATTTGTTTGTTTGTATTTCTCTTGTATAGTTTTCAACAAAAAGTACAGAGGGTTTTTATTTTTATTTATTGTGATAATAAAAATTTAATTAATAAGAAAAAGTCAGTTGAAAATCTAATGATATTACATGAATAAACATAATTTATAAAATAATATTAAAACTATATTAAATTTTAAAAATAAATATGAAATTAATTTTTATTGTAGTATAATTATAAAAAGATATAATATTAAAATTTAACTCACTTAAAATCTTCTTAGCAAATTATTTAACTGTATTATATTGTTAAACACACTCTTTTAATTTATTAATATTCTGGAGAAGTTGGGGCATTTAATTAATTATAAATTATATTAGCTGTTTAAACTCATTTTTTTATTTTGTAATTACACTAATATATTTTATTAAAGCCTCAACAATATATACAGTATTGAAACAAAAATAAGACAAGAAGTTTATGATATTAAGAAACACAATTTTAAAACCAGGCAAAAATCTGATCGAACAGCGAGAGAGACTTCGTTTTTTCGAATAATCTATATTTCATTAGCAGTCTTATTTTTTGTGGACATATTAGAATATATTGTATATCTGAGCGAAATAAAATCCAAATTAAAGGCGATTGAAGAATATACGAGAAAAGGAAGAATTTGATGAAATAATATAACTAAGCATCTTTCACAATTTGTTTCACTTATATAAAATATATTTAATTATAATTATATTTTTTTCCAAAAAAAACAGATTATAAAAATAAATTCGGTGCTAATGTTCAGAGTTTTATTGGCGAATTAATTGATAGTATTAATATAAAAACAAGGAGAAACGTTAGTGAAATTAAGAAAATTAATTTTTAGTTCATACAAAATCTGATCGGAATAGTTATAGACTTTGTTTTTTCGAAAAATCTATGTTTCATTAGCAATCTAAGTTTTTATAGAGATATTTGATAATATTAGCCATTAAAATTCGAACTATTAATGAGAAGTATAATGCTAGAGAAAATAAGGAAGAAATAACTGCACCATTAAAACGTTTTTCATTATATTTTTTAAATATATAATATTTAATTAATAATTAATATTTAAATTTAAAAAGGATATATAGAATTAATATAAATAGCCAGATATCCCCTTTATCTGCACTATTGATGATCCTATTCTTATAGACTCTATTGCTTAACTAATCTTAATGAGATAACTTATTGCTTTATATGAAACTTTATGATGATACTATAGCTAAAAAAAAGAAACTGCTTACTTAAACCTAAACTATAATGCTAACATAACTATACTTAATTAGAGATAAAAAACTAAATAATAATAACTAAATAATAGCAATAAAAATGGTAGAGTTGATACCGAACAAGGATTGCTAGCTTAAACGTTTAAAAGGAGATTTTTTTTATTTTTATCGACGCTTTAATGACATTATTTCTGATTTCTTATCTAAGAGTTTTTTAAATTAATCTCCTTTTAAACACTGCATGCAATACCTCTCTTTCAAAATGACTAAACATCCCAAAAAGCATTGGCACTGCTATTTTTTTTTTTTTTAAAATATATAAATAAAGGAAAACATCCTTGGAAAAATTGTTGTAGTCTATAGAGGCTATTTAAATCGCACTTTAAGTGCTTATATATAATAAATTAAAAGGCGAAGTAGCCGTTATAATATATAATATTAGACTTGATATATATAATATAAGACTTGGACTGCATATATAATATATAATAAAGAAAAAAAAAAATTTATAAATCTATAAAAAAAAAACAATCTTTCAAAATTAAAAAATAAACTGCAAATTCCTTCGCGGAAATTTTAACATACATTATTGTATTAGAACTCCTTTTTTTTTTCAGGGAGTCATTTTTCCTCGATAGGGGTATTTCACGCGTTTTTTTTTTTCATAAATCGAATTTATAATCACTGTCATACTATGTAGTATATTATCATTAAAATTATAAATATTATACTAATATTTTTAAAAAAACCATCTGCTAGTCTTAAAATAATAAAATCTAATATTTATATTATCGTATAAGCCTTTATGCTCAATTTAAACAGTATTCTAAATATAAATATAGTCACAATCTATATTTCTTAGTAATTATTGGGCTTAATATTCAATTATTTTAAACAAATTATATGATTCAACAAAATATCGTTCAAAAATAATTCTTCTTATAAAAATTCCTTCTTTTTGCCAAAACAATAATAGATATATATTTATTATATATAAAAAATAATTATAATATAAATTAACCATCTTTAATAAGAAATAAGTAATAAATATAAAAATTTTAAATATTACATACATTATTTAATTATATTGTAACCCCATAAAAAATTTTATTAATAAATCACTAATAATTTTAAATTTTTAATACCTAACATTTATTTTTTAATATTAATATCAATATTAGCGTGTTAATAATTGATATATTAATTACTTACAATATTTATTGATGCAAATTTTAAATATTAGCTTCTTAGTATGTATATATATTAGCTCCTAAAAATAAAAATCTGAAGCTAATACAAAACTAGATATAATAATATTATAATAAATTTTTTATAAAAGTTTACAATATATTATAAGCTTTAAGATATATATATATATATTATAAATATTTTATATTATATTCATATAGAAATTTCTACATTTTTTAAGTACTTTAACTCTTCAGTCATTTATTTAATGGTTTACTCATTAGAATTTATAGAACTATATTTATATAAAAATAATTTTTTATTATTATAAAAAAAATTAAAAATATTTGATTTACTTAATTATTATCTTTAATGTTTATAGTTTCTTTAATTTCTTTATACCTATTATTAATTGCTCTATATATTTCGTAGATAATTAATTCCTCCTATATTATTTGTTTATTAATTAATTAATTAATTAATTAATGCCTTTAATATTAATTTATATTGTTAAGTACGATAAAATTAGATGAAGAGATTCCAGATTATATAGTAATTATAATTTGTTAGTTAATTCCGTTAAAAATTAATTACTAATTTTATTTAATCTAAAAAATAAACAAACATAACATTAATAATTTAATGCTTATATTAATAAATTAATATTATACCCTAGTTAAAGCCTTAAATAATTGAGATTTGGCAATTTTTAAATTCCATTAAAAAGTATTTAGGCTCCTAAAGTATATAACTCATTTTTACTTTTTAAAAATCTTAATTTTAGATAATTTAATTCAAATAAATAACCTTATAATTTCTTACAAAAATGATATTGTTAGCTCTTTAATTGATTTTAATTGAGATATAGCTTACGATATCAAGTTAATTCCATCACTTCTTTAATGATTAAAAGTAACTTAACTAGAATATGAAGTATATAAGACATATTTAAATATTCAAAAATTAAAATTATATATATTTCTGAATACTGAACCATTAAATTAACTTTCTATATATGTTTCAGAAATGCCATTGATTATATTAAATATTATATTCCAGAAGAAGTTATATAGTGTTTTTCAAAAGCTTTATCAACTTAAAGAATTTCAATATTAATATCTTTTAATTTTGATTAGCATCTTATACCGTCCGCTATTTTATTAGACCAGAATCTTTAACTTCTAATTTTCTATATTTAATATTAAAAATTATACTTAACTTATATGTGTGTTTAAATATAATGTATAGTAATTACTAAAGCCAGAGTTAAAAAGTATTCAGTTAAGATAATTTTTTCAAAGATTCTCCTAAACAAATAATTCCTTCATTTGATATCCCATAGTTTTTGCTTTTAATTTATTTATACATAATTTTATTTTTAAATAATTTTTCTTACCTAATTCTCAACATTAAAATATTCAATTTATCCATTTTTTGTATTGATTTTGATAAAAATATAAGTCCTTAATCTTCAATTAAATTAATGCTTATTGTAAATGATATAAAACTATTAAATATTATACTCTAAAATTAAATATATAATTACTTTATAAATAGTCTTAAATCCTTCATATTTTAAAATAAAGATAGTTCATTGCTTAAACTTATAATACTATCATTTTTTAAAAAATTCTAACTTGTAAAAATATAAAAATAATAACAAAAATAGTTTTATTTAATATTAATTACTAATTACCTTAAGTCTAATTATAATTTTCTTAAGTTTCTATATGAATTATTTTAAAAATGAAAATGAAAAGTACTGGTATCTCTAGAATCAATAATTGTATTTCTAAAAATAAATAATATAAAATATTCTATATATTTAAATATTACTATGTATTTTAAGAATATTAGTAATTAGAATTAAAAAAATAAGTTATTTTGTAAAAATTTTATTAAAAATACTGTTTTTTGGATAAAGTTAATATATTTTAAATTTTACCCGATACAAATTTAAAAACTTTATAAATTATTTAGTCTCCCTATATCTGAAAAAATTTATTCAAAACCTTCTTATGATAGCTGATTATTACTAATTAATAAAGGATAACATTTAATGTATTTAATTTTGTAATTATTATTCAATATACTATATATTCATTTTCAATGTATTCAAGTTTGATAGTTAGGAAATTTCTTCTATTAATATTAATATGCCTTCTTCTCCAATATTGCAGTTTCTAATCATTATTAATATTATTGGTATTTTTTTATATATTAACTATATTCATTCATTTAAAATTTATTTTATTTAAATAGAAATATTTATATTTTTATACCCAAGAAGTAGTTCAAGCTTTGTTATATTTTTCATTTAAGATATAATTTCTGAAAGAAAATATCCTCCATATGCACCTATATTTTATTCTCTTTATTATATATACATAAAAAAAACTAAATAAACTATCATATGTGAAACATTACAAAAATGAATGAATTAATATAATATATTATACAATTTAACCTTAAATCAACAATTAATTGATCAAGTAGGCCAAAATACTAATCTTCTTATTATCTTTTTATGTTTAGTTAATTTATTTAACCAAATTTTGGTAAATACGATTGATATATCAAATCTAATAGGTTTGAACACTTATACAATTAAAACACTTTTTTCATGACAACAAAATATGATTTTTGCTTTTATTTAAAATCTTATTATTCCTTATTTTTGCTAATGTCTAAAAGTTAATTTTTCTTTAATTCTAGTAAATAATGTGTTTTCATTAATATGTATATTTTCTTATTTTTTATTGAAATTTTTTTAATAATATTATTTTGCTACTATTTTCCTTTATTATTCCATTAATATTAAAAGTGTTTATTTGTTGTTATGTCTGAAACTTCACTGATTTTTTTATATTAATATATTGGAAAACTCATTCTATAATATATGTACCAAATAAAGTATAATTAAATATGGATGTAATATTTACAAAAAACATAAATTATCAAAATATTATTTCAACTTTTTCAATATGTTAAAACTATTTCATAACAGATTTTATGCTGACTTCATTGGGATTTCTTGTACTATATTAATATATTATTAAAAAAAATCGAATCAGAAAATATAATACAATACACATTTACCTGTAAACTAACTTAAGTTATTTAAGATTTTTTAGTTAAAGTACACCTTTAAATGATTATATAATATTTTAAGCATTTAGTTCATTTCGACTATAAATTCATTAATAATGTAAATAACATGCTGTGTATAAATATTATAAGGAAATTACGACAAATTTATATATAATATTTCTAAATTTTCCATTTTTAGTATAATAGATTCGAATGCTAATAAAAAGTCTTCTTATATCTCATTTTTTCTGGTTTATGAAAAAAATAATTAAGTCATTTTTTATTCCAAAATATCGATAATAATTAAAATACCCGAATTAAATTTATAATATTTTCATTTTTTTTAGTTTAGAAAACCCTTATAATATGTCAATAGCTCCTTGAGATTATAAATCATTGTGACTATTGTTATAAAAAAAATAATATACTTATTTAATCTTAATTAGTTATATTCTTTTACTATAATTAATAATAAAACTAATTTATTTATTGTAGAGAAGATATAGCTCTAGAAATTAATTAAGTATTTCTCAAATTATTATCTATTCCAGAAAAACACATCCTCCTAATGATATAAAAAATCGTTTTATTAATCTTCTTTAAGATATTTAATTACCAGTTTTGTATGTGAATTTTCTTTAGCAATGGTAACTAAGAAAGAGCTAAATAGAAATCGCATATTGATTATACTTTTATATTATATTTTGTCTCCTAAGGTTAACTACATTTTGAAATATAATTTTACTATTTCTAATTATTAATTTATTACTCATAATCTTGAAGGAGTTCAAAATTTATAGATTCTAAATTAAAAAGTGCCTACAAAGCTTTTATTATTTCTTAAAAACCTCTATCACTAATTTCACATTTTCTATATATTATTTTATATAAATATGATAATGGAGTTAAATTAAAAATTTACTAAACCCAAAGCTAAAGTAAGACCAATTTAGAAAGTTTTTTATTGCTTATGATAAATATATAATTCCATTATCTGTTATAGGATTTTTGCTTTTATAAAATGATTTTATTAATTGTTTTATCTTTACTATAAAAATATACTTTTAATATAATAAATATATATATATACCTTATTTTTATTTTTAATATTTTAAGAGATTTAAGTCTTTTTAATGTTTAAGAAAAAATATAAATTCCCTCATCTTTGATTCTGTTTATACTATTATATAAATAAATTACTTTTTTTTATTTTGATTAAAAAAATTACTTTAAAAATAAAGAAAAGTCCTCCATATTAACTAACTAGTTCAGAGGAATACAAAGGTAACTAATTTAATCATTATTAAGGAGATTATCTCTAAATTATAAAAAATAAAATATTTATGTAAACTGTTATTTAAATAGTATTTTAGTACCTCAAGTCTATTTTTAAAGATTTTAAACTAGAAAATTAGATGCACTTTTAAGGAACTGATATTTATGATTTATTCTTATTTATTAATTTTTGCTTATTTAATATACCATTAAATTTTTGTTCAATAAATAAAAAAAAAAAAAAAATACAAAACTGTATTCTATTTAAAACAACTTTATTTTAAAATTTTGCATTATATAAAGCCATACAATAGCAATTTTATAAAATCAGACAAATCATAAATATCAGTTACTTTAGTTAAATATTTTATAATTATCTATATAATTTCCCAAGCAATTATGCCTAAAATTATTTTTTATTAAACATAATTTATTTTTCTTATATAAATTTTGATATTACCCCATTCCAATTTTTAACTATTCTAAAAATTTTAAATTTCCAAATTCTATGAATATTTATTTTACTGTAGATAAGCTCAAAGCTCCATTACTATATATTATATAATTTTAATCTTATGTCAATCATATATTATTAATTTTAAGCATTTTACTATATATCGATATGACACTTTTTCAACTATTTTAATTTAGGTATTTCTTCTAATATTGCTAGAAGACCCTCATTACCAATATTAGTATTTCTGTATATAATAAATATTTACTAAATTAAATTATTATTACAAATTAATTATTCTGAATTAATACCCTAAACGCAAATATAGATGAGAAATTTATCTCATTTGTGATAATATTTCTGAAATAAATATTCCACCATATGCTCCTATATCCTTATTTCTGGATTTTAATAGAATAATGCAATAAATTGAAAATTAAAACTAATTATTTTTTAAAATATAATACTATAGATGGACTTTCATTATTTAAACTTGGTTTAAGTAGCAACTTTTTCCAGGATGCTATGATAAATCTTTTAAAATTAATTATTTTGGCAGGAAAGTATTATAGATATCATTAATTCTTTATTCACTTATGCATTAATATTATAGAAATGAAGATTTTAGTTAAATGTAAAGTTGTTTTTAAAACTATTTAAACGTAAGATAATTATAAATTTCTGGGTTATAATTAATATTATTTTGCTTTAATTCTAAAAGGTAGTGGGTTTGCATTAAATTTTTTATGAAATTCTTTATTAATCTATAGCCTAAATTTTATTATACAAATTCTTGTGACTAATGTATATTAAAATTAGTGGTATTAAAAATTTAATCTAGGCAATTGTATATGTAAGTATATTTTTATAAACAAAATAAATGAAATTTTTCTACATTTTAATTAAACACTTATCTACAATCCCTATCATATTGTATATAATAAGATTATATTTTATATATATAAAAAAAATATATTATAAACAATCTTATTTCAAAAAAAAATTTAAATTAAGGAACATATGTAAATTTATTCATTACTGTTTTTATGCATAAATCTTAAGGGTTTTATAAGCTAAAATTAAAATATTTGGTTAGAATAAATTAATTATATAAAAATACGAATTCAAACAAAAATTTTACCTTACAATAATTTATAATTCATTTAATTTTTTAAGTTTTTCTATACCATTTAATGATTACACAAGAGCTTATGCAGATATACTATTACGCCTAATTATAATAAAATTATTAACTAATACTTAAATAAGCCATAGTTTAAATATTATTACGAGAGTACAACAGTTAGAGTTTCTAAATTCTGCAATTTTTATATTAAATTTTCAAATTATTTTAAGAAATCGTCCTTAATCTCGTTAGCTCTTTTAAATAATTTGTAAAATTTTTAATTAAATTATTTGTTTCTCAATAATGATATTCATTTCATTACAAAAATTGCAATTTTAAAACTTTTAGAGTTTAAAGTTATGAAATCCCTTTTAAGATATCAATAGCACCATTTGATTTTATCTTATTATCACTTAAAAATATAAGACTAAATTTGATATTAATAAGATTAAAATATTTTACTTATTTTCATTACAATAATTAAATATTTATATGCTATATCATACAAAATTATGAAAAAGCCCTACCAATGATTTCAGTATTCTTTTAACCTTACTATTCTCCTTCAAATGAAAAATGCCTAAAAATTAAAAAATTAATACATAGTAAGTGATATATTATTTAAATATTACCAGGATTATAAATGAAATTTTTTTAGATTTTTTAGTTTTTAAAGAGATTAAAAAATATAAGTAGATGCCTGAGAAGTAATTCCTTTAACATATGGCCTTTTCATATTTTAATAAAAATAAAAAGTAAAAATATAATAATAACAATTGACATACGGGTTTAGAAGTTCCAAATCAAGAGATTGTAAATTTCTTTATTTCACTATTCCATTTATTACTTCTTTTATTCCTTTATCTTCTATGACACATAACCTTATAATATAGTTAAAATATAAATAAGTCTAATAATAATCCATATTTAATTGGGGTTTTTAAAATTACTATAACCATAGTTGTAGTTTAATTAACTTTGATAATTTCTATATTGCTTATCCTAAATATATTATTCCTTCATCAGTGATAGGATTTTTACTATGAATAAATATATTATTCTTTATTCTATCGTATAATTATTTGAAATTTATAAAAACTTATATAATACCTTATTTTAAGTTTGAATATTTGCATTAATTTTAAATTAGATATAGCTTACGATAAATAACTTATTCCTTCATTTTCGATTTAGTTAATACTATAGATAAGAAATATTAGATCTTATAATTATATATTTTTACAAATTTACTTTAGATATAGTTATAAATAGTAAATTCTATCTAGCAGTTATATTCCCTTACTGAATTCTTTAACAGCAGTATTGTTAAATAAGTTATCTCTATAAAATTTATTTTTTTAAATTATAATAAGTTAAGTTGCCTCAAAATTTTTAAAGTTCTACCTTAAATCAATTTTTAATATTTTAATATTACGCTAGCTGAAAAACTATTTTGCCCCTTATAACATGGCTTTATTATTAATTCCTATCTTATTCTATCTATTTTATTATTTATATACTTTTTATAATTTTATTTAAATAAATACCCTAGGTTGATTGATATATTTTATAATTTTTTTAATTATCCAAAAGAATTATATATCTGTTCCATTAAATCATAATCTAACTGACTGTTACTATATAATTATTAGAATATATGTATAATCAGATTTATAAAAGAGAAATATTATATTTTTTTACTATATATTGATTTCACATTTTTATAAAAATGTTAGAGAAGTTATTTCTTCTAAAATCGCCATTACTCCTTCATTTCCGATATTGGTATTTCTAATATTTGAATAATTCAGCGTATAATCTATATTCTATATTTAAATTATTTTACCCTATTGATAATTTAAGCTATTTTATTTAATTCATACTTGATAAAACTTAAGATATATAAACACCTATATAGGCTCCTACATTTTTATTACTTAGTTTATAAAGCAAATTCTTTAACTAAATCATATATTATTAATATACTAAAATTATTTACTCAAGTTTTACTTCAAGGGAATCTATAAGTTAACAATTATTAATTTCATTTCCATGATGCTATGAAATATCAGTTAAAATATATTATTTTGGAATATATTTTTTCACAGCCTAATTAATGATATCTTATGAAACGTAATTTATTAAGATAGTCTTTATCAAGATATAGTGTAATTTTTAAATAGAAATAAAGTCCGAACATTGCAATGGTTAAGTTGATTTAACTTTTATATTATTTTATCCTAACTCCAATAAAAAATGTTTCTACATTGTTGTAAAATAGCCAATACACAATTATATTATAATATTGATTTTTTAATTAATATTGTAAATAGTAAATTCTTGTGATTATTATTATCACAAAAAGTAAAATATAATATTAATTAATTGAAATTAAAATAAATTGGTTATTCGGATAGACATAGTCAGATATTATACTCATTGAAATTAATAAATTCTGAAAAAAATAAATAAGATAATAAAACATAACAAAAGATATATTATATTCGAGCTATATTAAAGTAAAATAATATTAAAAAGACAAATATTATGATATAAAGGATTCTAAATAAACTCATTCACTTTGATCTTCATCTTCAGCGGTTCTATAATGAAAAAAATATAAATTTAAAAATATTTTAAAATAATAAAATTTTTTTATTTTACGCTAACCATTCTAACATAGCTTTAGCTGCAACTCTGGCTTTATTATCTTTTATTTCATTATATAAGTAGTGTTCAGAAAGGGTAGAAGAATTTTATCCCCATTCAACAATAAAGTCTAATGAAGCTAATTCTTCATCAAAGAAAATTTTCAAGATAGTTGCAAAATATTTATCAAAATCCTTATATTAATTAAAATTAAATACATTTATGAATTATTATATTTTTTAAGTTACTTCTGAAGAAAATTGAACAGAAAGGAATTCAATTAAATTTGCCAAGATAGAATAATCTAAACTTTCTTCAACTTTTAATTTTTTGTGTAAATTCTTTAATAAGACTACGTTCATCTTAACTTAATGAGCGATGTTAATAGTGAAAATAGATTAAAATAAAAGATAATAAATTCTAGATCCTAAACTTTTATCAATATTGAAAGTTTTAATCTGAAAAATAATTTAATTTTAATTATTGAGACAAAATATTTGGTTTAATTTTTTTATATTTACTTCGGTATAAAGCAAAGGGATAGCTTAAGCTTCATTTTCGAATGCAGTTTTTTCATCATTCAAGTTAGCTACATAAGACGCTCTGAGCCCAGTAATAAATTCTTACATTTTTTCTGTTGTCAAATCATTTAAATCTAAATGTTTTTTTTCTTTATCATCATCTTTTTTAGATTTTTTATCTTTCTTTTCTTTTTTATCTTTCTTTTCTTTCTTTTCCTTCTTTTCTTTTTTTTCTTTCTTTTCTTTTTTTCAGTCTTTTCTTCTTATTATTTATCAATACCGACTGATTTTTAAGGAGGGTTTGAAACAATGAATTTTGCTATTTTATGATCATTATCCAAATTGCATCTGGCTCCACAAGAATCACATTTACCTGTTACTTTTTCTTTTCTGATTCTGAATAAAAATATATAATTAGTCAATATTTCTTTAATAAATTAATACTATTATATATATTTTATTATTATTTTTTAGTTAAGTACCTCAAAACCATTTCAGGATATTTACATTCTTGACACAAGACATATAGTTCAATAAATTTATCAAGACATTTTTTCATTTCTTCGTGAGGAATAGATCCATTAATAATACATTGAACATCATTTCCATTTTTTTTGTAGATAGACACAGTACCAAACTCAATTCCCAAAAACTTTAAGGGATCTTTATATCAGTTTTAAATATAGTATTAGTTTGTATTTTTGTCTAAATCAGTTTATAATTTATAAAATATATTACATTCGGTAGGAACTCTTAAATGATCAGCAATATCTTATAAATTTACAATGTTAGTTTTAATACCATTTCCTTTACCTTCAACTTTTAATTTAAGTTTAGGCATTTTATATCTAAAAAATAAAATAATGTAAAAAATGTTTCATTATAATGTTATCTCTAAATTCCTTTATAATTTTAATATTGAAAATAATAAATTATGTTAAGAAAATATATATTTTCTTTTATAATCCAAATTGTAGCATTAACTTTTTTAATTATTTACCTATAATTAGGATCCTCAATGTATGTGGGGATGTTAAGCATATCACCTGATTCCATTTTTGCAAGTTGATTTAAATATTTTTTAATTATTGAATTATGTTAGTTTTTTTAAAAGCTATGTTTACTTATTATGTTTTTTAGGATTTTTTTTTACTAATTAATATATTCAATTATTTAATATTAATTTATGCCTATCATATAAAGTGTATATATTAGCATAATCATTAGCCTGGTTAATACAGAATAACCTAGAGATTCATTATCCTGCTTAAAAAAATTTTCTTTTATATTTAATCAAGTCTATTATAAACCAAAAATTGTAAACTAAGTATATATGTGGGTAGTCTACAGATAAAACTAAAACATGAATTATACTACGATATTTTTAAGAGTTAGTACTTATTATATTTATATATATATAATTGTATACAATTTTAATGATATAAAAGAGTTTAAAAATAAGAATGATCTATTTTTTAGATGTGTATATAGGTTAAAAATGAATATAAATATTTATAATTTTAAATATATTTGCTTTAGAAAATATAATATAATAATTATTTTTATAATATATTATTTATTTTAAATAATTTTTTAATTATTTTTTTAATTTTCTTATTAAAGCATAATACTAGTTATTTGAATTATAATTGTATTTAAATTATTTATAGACATAAAAGGTCAAGTTATAAGAATTAATTTTTTTTATAGTTACAAATATGAAAAAATAAACAATTTATTTTTAATATATTTTTAATTTTAATTTTTATTAGAATGATATTTTATTATAATATTTTTATAAAATATATTATCATTTTAATCTATTTTATTTTTGGATTGCATCATAATTTAGAAACTTTCTATACTATTAAATAAATTATTTATATATAAGCTCTTAATTCTTAAAAGAATTTAAAAATTGTAATACATATCTATAGAATTCATTTTTTTGCATAAATATTTCTACTTAAAAAATTAAAAATATAAATTTGATAGAAAAAATTTGTGAAAATTTTATATTTATTTATTAAATAAGATTTAACATTAATTTTTCTAACTCTAATTTATATAATCATATGTAATATTGATTATTACATATAAATTCGTTATGAGAACAAAAAATATTTGCTATTTAATAACAAATTTTGCGCAATTAAATTATAATAATATAATTACATATTATAGGTTTATAAATAAACTGTTTATTAAAATAAAAAATAAAAATAAAATATATATATATACATTAAAAACTTATTATCAAATAGTATCCAAGAAAAAAATAATATAAGGTAATCAATAAATCACTATCATTAAGTTTAAAATAATTTTATCATTACAATAAGAATTATTATTATTTAACTGATTTACTTTAATAGGATTTCTTGCAAGATATTTAAATTTATATGATAAACAGAAATCATACCTCTTTTTAACAGGCATTCGATTCTAATAGAAATATAAACCTCACAGGATCATAATAAAAAAAGGATATCGGTTCAACTAGGAGATTAAATAATCATGTCTAATCAAATTTAAAACCACTTAAAGAGATTCCTTATGATTCAAGCAAAAATTAAAGTCCAGATTTTTCTTATGACAAATAATCTTTATAAAAAATAAAATAATAATCATGCTCTCCTCAAAATATAGAAAATTCATTTTACTAAAGTTACTAAATAAGAAATGAAAAGTAGTAAACATTTGGAAATAGTCTTAATAAAACACAGCCGGTAATATTTACCAATGCTGTATTTTAGGGAAATGGATAAAAGAATACTAAAAATGAAGAAAATTCTTTTAATATCCTATAAAAAAATTTGATAGCAATTTTCTTACTTAACGAAATTCCCCTTTATACACTCCTAATAAAAATAAACTTGAAGAATTTTATGGAGTTACTAACAAAATTACAACAAATACTTAAAATACCCTAAACATGAGTACCACTCAAGATAGAAGTACTGTAAATTCCAACAATAATATTTTGTATGATAATATATCAGCCATATCTCCTATTAATTCAAGAGATTAGTCTCCCAATCAATCAGATATAATGATAAAAAATATAAATTCTAAGGTAGATCAAATATATTTTATTCAATATTTATTATGTTTTATATTATAATAATATCAAAACTAAATTTAATTAGTTTTTATTGCAGGTATAAGAATTATCAGAGGAAGTTAAAAGATTACTTAGTATTAATGAAACGCTAATAAAAGAGAAAAAATAATTATAAACAAAATATAGCCAAGTTGAATAGGAATCTAGTAGTTAGATTTCCTTAAACTATTAACTTTAGGAAGAAGTTTAAAAGTTATAAAACCAATACGATTAACTTGTAAAAAAGGATCTGATAATTTTATAAAATACGGAATAAAAACTACAATAAAAAGAACATATATAACATGATTAGGACCAAAAAATACATTTACAATTAAATAACTAGATTGAAGATTTAAAAAATCAGCTTAGTGAATATTAAAATAAATATAATTTGCTATAAAATCAAAATAATAGTAAGTAGAAATCATATAAATAGTAATAAGAGAATAAAATAAATTACGGAGACAATTTGGTTGAAAAAATAAATTCAAATTCAGATGTAGAAGAATATTTAGAGGATGATGAATCCGATGGGGGTATGTTTTTATTTGAATAAAAAAAGAATAAGAATTGCTTAAAGATGACACTGAATTTACAGATATTTAGCCTAAAGAAAGTGATTCGAATAGTGAAGAATATCAAATGATGCTTAAAGAAAATTAAGAATTGAAATAAAAAATAAAAATTTTGTAATTAAAAATAGAATATGACGATTAATAAGGAGATTAAAAAGTTTAAAATTAAATTATTCATCAAGTCGAAGAATAAATAAAATAAAACTATTCGAACAAATTAGAAAAATAAATTAAATGATATTTAATTTGGAAAATGAGAATAAAAAGTAATTTAATTATTTATTTTATAAAATATTAATTTGTTATACGATTTATAGATTGTAAGATCTAAACTCAAACTTATAGAACGATATAATAAAAAAGAATTAAATTAAATTGAAAATTAAGTGCCAGATGAAATATTAGAAACTTTATTTGACGAAAATGATTCTATTTCTGAAGATACATCTCCCTGTTCTAATTATGAGAGGAGAAAACAGAAAAAAACTATTTTGAATGCAATGTCATAATAAGAAAGGTAAGAGTTACAGCTAAGACATTTGAAAAATTAAAACCAAAAACTTGAAAAAGAATTAAATGATTGGAAGAGGTAGTATTGGAATTTAGAAAAATAGGTTATGGGAAATTAGCAAGGATTTCCTGAATTCAGGGATTCACAAAAAAGCTAAAAGGCAGATAATACTAATATACATCACTATGAATTTGATTAAATACATTAAAATAAGAATTAGAAATAATAAAATGATGATATAACTTAGAAAGTAAATATTGTAATAAATGAGGAAGAAGAACCTAATATATCTTAATAAGAATTAAATAATGCTGACAATCAAAATATCATATAACCACCCATATAGTAAGAGGAATAAAAAAGAGACAGTGTGTATAATTATTAAAATGGTCAAATTCCAAGAAAAAATTCATCCTAAATTGATTTGAATCCTATTAAAAAATTCTAAAAAGCCTCCTAAGCATAGCTCAATATTTAATTATCAATGACAGAGGTAAATTAAGGCATAGTTATTCCTAGTCTCGAGTCTTGTAGAAGTCATAATAGTGATGAAAATAAGAATTAAAAAGTTATTATAAAAAGAGCAGAATCTCACTACTACACTCTAAAAAATAGTGATAAAGGTTAGCAATCATAAATTATGCAGAAATTTCCCTAAAATGAAGATTATACAGTACAAGAAAAAGAAGAAGAAGAATCCTAGTAATAAGTTAAACAAACCGAGTTAATAGGATAAAAGCAAAGCGATTACAAGTTTACAAATAAATAACTCCTTGAATTTATAAAAAATAACAAAGTTGGATCTCCTAAAAGTAAAAATACTAATTCAAATAGCAGCAAAGCTTACTAATTTTTACTTTCTGGACAATAAAATCCTGATTCAATGAATCAATATACACCTTATAATGCTAATACTAATATTTAAAATAACAAAAGTGATTCATATCAAAGCATGTATACAACACCACAGAAAAATCAACAGAAAAATATTAAGAAAGCCATATAAGAACACCTGTTTTTTATCATAGAGGAAAGGTAGATAATTAAATCAATTAAAGCCAAATAAACAAACCAAATATAATAAGTCCCTCAACAGTTCGATATTAAACTGAAAATACACAGGAGTCGAGCAATTCTCCCATATTATAGCCACAAACAGAATAATTATTTAATCAATATTTTTAAAAAACCAAAGTTTAAACAAGAGAGGAGAGTACATTTAAATAGCAACCTCTTTATCCTATTACTAGTAAAAAAGTTGAGGTAGGAAAACAAAATATAGTTCAACATGGAAGTCCTTATAAATCTATACAAAATAAGTCAAAAGATGACTCTAAGTACTTTATTTCACCAAAATACTCTCCCATAAAAAGATATTTTGCATAAAACACAAATGAGGGGACTTAAAATTCTCTAGATGAAGAGAATTCCAATGTTAGAAGTAGTAGCAACAATAATAATTATGGAAATATTAGTTATGGAAATATTATGAGTTCGCAAAATTATTCAATCAATAATCCTTTAGCTTCTAAACAGAGTTCTCTAAATAATATCCACAATATTACTACTTAAGACACAGATAGATATAAATATAATTTAAAATTAGAATCATAAAATAATGCAGGTTTTATATCTGCCAGGGGTAACTATTCTAAAAAAAATAATAATAATACATTTGACCATTTTTAAAAAATAGCAATGAATAATCATACAAGAAATATTGATAGTAATTTATGTATAGATTATATGAATTATATTTTTTTAAATTTATATGTTGTATTAAACTGTAAATATAATATAAAATAAAATAATATAAAAAGAGTTTATTATAATTACTATTTTATTTAAAAAAATATAGACCAAATATTTATTTTATCTAATTTTTATTAACTAATTATAAAGTTAATTATTATACATGTTTATAAACTTATAACTCATTGAAACAGTATATTATCAACAATAAATATAAATAGTAAAGTAACAATTATATTTTTTATATTAATAAATAGGACATCAAATGCTAAATATTTTTACTATAAATAGAACATATTAAATTTTTTTCATTTGTAAATTATTGACTTCTTCATAAATAGGGTAATTCGTTTTTACATTCTGTATATCCCAAAAAGGCCATAGCGATATAAAATAAAACATACCATTTCCTTGTAAAAGAATAGGCTGACATATTATAATAAGGTAAATCATATAGTCTGTAATGAACATATATAAGACTAGCCACATAAATTATATTTAAGAAGAAAATTTAAGGATATAATAATAAAGTAGCATGCCAGGCAGGAGCGAATACTATAAACCACGGCTACCATTCCTTGCGATTTATTCTTATAATGGGGGGTAGAGATATAATATGATGGTAGAAGAAGGGCCATCTGCAAAAATTAAAATAGGAACCTTCAACAACTGTTATCAAAATATCTGTAATATAGTACCTTTTATTTAAAAAATAATATTTATATATAAAAATGTAGACTTGTACTCTTAATTCTAATTAGTATAGATTTTGGCAATTTAAAATTTTCTCATTTAAATACTAATAAATCTAAGGAATTATATGTTTTACCAATAGCTATAAAATATGAAGAATTTATATAAATTTGTAACTCTATCTCTGGGAACTGGGTTTTTATCAGAATATTAGGCTATATTTTTTGGATGATTAATATATCTGTATAATGAGGCTATAAATAAAGGTATCATTCCACATAATGAATAACTATACCATATTAAATCATTGTAAAATCGTATTGTTTTAGTCCAAGAATCTTCAACTTTATAATACTATATCTATTATATTAATTATTCTATCATTTTATAACTTGTCTACTTATTTTTGAAATTATTTAAATATTTCTTTTAGTTCTTTTTATTTTAATTTATTAAAATAGCAACACATAAGTAAACACCAATTTGAAATTAATGATGGTAACTTATTTATTGATATTTAATAAAATTTATTTCAATACATCAAATAATTTATATGATTATAGTATAATAAAATAATGCAAATTATTTATTTAGGTCGTCATTTTAGAGTGTGAATTTCTATAAATGCGAAATATAATTTATTATTATGGGTTAAAATGTATTAGAATAATGAAAATAATATAAATGTTTTATTCAGACGTAAAAAAAAATGATTTTATAATATGGCTTATTTTCTATAAATTTGCTTACTAATTTAATATTAAGTCTTTTTACAAGCTGTTTAATACACATATATAAGTATAAAAACTTTTGAGGATTTTATTTACAAAATTTTGTTTTTTAGAAATCCCTAATATAATATTTAATATTCTAATTAAGTTAATCTAATAAAATATAATAAATAATATATTAAATCTATAAGAATAAGTAGATATTGAAAAAGAGTAATTCAAATCTATTTCAATAAGAAATAAAAAAATAATTTTAATGCACAAATATCAATTCCTTTACGCCATTTTATTAATTATAACTATTTAATTATCTTAAAGTAATTTCAAATATATATGATTTTTAATAATATTAACAAATTCAATATATCCATTTTATTGCATAGATAGACAATATTAACGATATCAACTTCATGATAGTTTAATTTACCAAGTGTCTAAATCCCCAATAGATAAAGATATTATTTTGACATGTTCTTATGATTTTTCAATTAAACTTTATAATACTAAAACTAATAAAGTAGAAAAAACAATTAATGGACACGAAGATTCAGTAACAAGTTGTCAATTTTCTAAAAATGGAAAAAAAATAATTGCTGCATCTTTAGATAAAACTTATTCTGTATGGGATGTAGAATCTGGAGCAAAAATTACTTAAATTAATTATAAATAATATAATTCTGACTGCCAATAAGCCTATTTTCATGGAAATGATGAGGAAAATATTCTATTAATCTGTTAATAGGCGATTTATTTATAAAAATCATATATGAAAAAGTAGGATCTAATAAAAATTGATTCTACATCAAATATAAAAACACATGTCATTGCAAAAAAGAGATAAAAATTTTTTTTGGTTGTTTCAAATAGTTTCGATTTTTATATTGATATGAGAGATTTTTTAAATATAGAAAAATCTGAGAATTTATTATCAATAGATAGTTAAAGCACACCAAATACAATGAGTAAGAATAATTTTATCATATTTAAAAAACTTAACAATATTTCAAATTATATTTTACTTTTAGCAATTTCTCATGATGAAAAATATTTAATTATTGGAACTTTATAAGGATAAATAATAATAGTAAATGCAGAAAACTTTGATATACTAGACAATATATTCCATGAAAAGATGATGCATTAAAGCATTAAATTTATCGAAAATGATACTTTTTTTGCATCTAGTTATCTTACAGGTGGAGTAGATATTTGGAATTTTAAGACAAAATAACTAGTGCAAACTCATTTAAAAAATGATAAATTTGTTGACTTAGTGTTTTTAGATAATTTTGAAATATTACTTGTAAACTAAGATGGAGAAATAATTATTTTTAGCCTTTAAGGGTGTAAAGAAGGTTTTTATTAAACGGAAATTATGGAATGCTTGTCTTGCTATCCAGGAAAATAATGTTCATCTGATGGCTAACTTGAAAGTAATAATCTACTTTAAATATTGATTTTTAATGCTTTAAAAATGCTATATAATTAAAGGCTGTGAAGGTTCTAATAGAATAGTTGAATTGAATTGTATATGCCTTAATGATTATATTGATAATGGTCATACTTGCATTCATGTATAAATATTTTTCAATATATATATATATTTATTTATTTATTCATTTATTTTTTTTTCTATAGAAAACTTAGGCTCTTTAAGGATCAAGTAAATTTAAATTAAAATTAATTATATATTATGACTAATATTATTAAAGAATGTAGCTCATCTTGCAAATATTGTGATACTGACCCAAATATTTGTCTTGAGTGTAGTGATCAGACCAGACTTCTTCCTTATTGCAAACTAGTCCGCGGAGAATAGTTTCCGATTGTGAATGAAAATGGATAATTAATATACAAAAGTAATTATTTTTTATAATTTTTTTTGTTAAACTAAATAATTTTTTTATTAAAAGATTGCTCTCCTAATTGCAAAAATTGTATTTACAACGAAAAAAACTGTACTTAATGTCGAGGAAGTAATAGATAAATAGGAAAGTACAATTGCGAGTGTGAATTGGGATTTTATGAAGAGAAAGGAGAGCGAGATTGCCAACGTACCTATTTACTATATACTTATTATAAATTAGTTTTGATTATTTTAATAATATCTTTTTATTTATAGCTTGTAGTTAAAGCTGTAGAACATGGTATTAGATTTTTTAATAAAATTATAAAATATTTTAAATATATAATTGTTTTTTTTAAAATAGTAAAACAGAAAAATAATGTACAAGTTGTAAATCTCATACTTTAATGTAGTTAGATCCATTTGTATTACAATGCGTTTGCCCCTTAGGATACAAATTAAATGCACATGGAACACAGTGCATAAAATGTTATTAATATCTTCACTATTGTGTAGAAAAGTGTCCTGAAAATACCATACAAATGGAAGAAACACATATTTGCGAATTTAAAGAAGTTAAAAAAATAATAAATGGGCAACTTTTATAAAATTCTTAATAGCGATTATAATTTTACAGATAATATTATTTTCATTTTTATATTTCTACATTAAAAGAAAATTTTAAAAAAAACTTTAAATACGTAGTAAAAAATGTTAGATGAAGAGGAAGAAGAAGAAAATAATGATTAAAATTTAAAAAATTCTAATACAAATGAATAAATATTTTTAAAAGATAATATTAGCACAAAATCTTCTGTTGATATTTAACTTGGCAAATGTAAGTTATTTTTCAAAATGGTACTAATATTGTATTGATAATATTTTAATTTGATTTAGTCAAAAAAGAAGAAAACATAGAATTAGTTTGATAATTTAAAAAAAAAGAGCAAAATAAATATACTTTTTACAACCTTGATAATATTTTCATTATAAACTAATAGAAATCATTATTTAGATAAAATCAATATTCATATTTTTTCACGTGAAAAATTAATAGAGAAATTAATTACATTAATTAACTCTTTATATTTAACTAATTAAATAAATGTCATACTATATATATTTTTACCCTATATTTAATTATTTATTTTCCAGGCTTTTGGTATATACAAATAAAACATAATATAATTCTTATATCATGATTGTCTAGTATTTAATTTAATATAAAGTAAATTATTAAACAAAAAATAATAAATAAATTATGGTTGTATGGCTAATTCTAATATTTGTATGTGGATAATTAATGTTGTCTTAAAATTAAGGAAATGACAGAGTGAATAATTCCTTTGAAATACCAACAAACGTATTAGAATAATATAGAGAAACATTTGATAGGCCTGAAGCTACTTCAGGTTTAGTAGGAAACAATGGGTATTTAAAATTAAATCAAATATAATATCAAGTATAAATTCACAGTTCTCTTGCTGAAGTTTAATTATAATAAGAGTTTGAAAATCAGTATGATTCAGTTTAGACGTCTCAATATATTTTTGCTATGTAAACTTATTATAAAATTATTAATATTTGACTGATATTTTAATTTCTATTTATTTTATATTTATTATCATGAAAATAAAGATCTCCATAAGCTAGTTTTATAAGTTTAGAAATTCAATATCGATAATATTATTTATATGGAAAAATAGTTGATAAATAAGGTAAGGATTATAATTATTTTATATTTTAATTACTTTATTATATCTTTCTAGTAATTATATTTTTTTTAAAATACATTAGAATCAAAGATATAATACTAAAAATTATAGAAGATGGAGAATTAGCGGTTTAGGCAGAAATAATCGAAGGATTGCACGATGTTATGATAATTAAAGCTGGTAATTTGGAGCCAAGAGAAGTAATAACTATTACTTTTTCTTATATAGAAAAGTTATAAGTAGGTAAATAAATATAAATAATTCTTTAATATATATTTTCAGAAATTAAATTAATATTTTTGAAGCTATTAACAAGTTTTGGAAATTATCATTACCAATAAAAGAACTTGATCCATGTATTACGAAAAACACACCCACCTAATAGTAATAAAATGGAGATGCTTAAGGAAATGCAAATACTTGTAAAAGTAGCTTTGTAGGATTCTCTCCAAGATTATAAATTTAAATAGATTTGTATTATAGAAATGGAGATAAGACTGATATTGAATTTTGGAAATCCCCTACTCATTCCGACTATGTTACTTTTGTAGATTATTCTTAATTTAAAAGAATAACCACTTTCAAAATGACATATAATGAATAAACTTATAGTCAATTTGAACTTTTATTTGCGAATAAATAGCTAAATTAACCAGGCTATATGCTGACTTGTGTAGATAATAATGATTACTACCCTTATGCTGCTGAAGTCACATTTGTTCCTTAATTCAATAAAAAAAATATCAAGATGTAAAATATATTAATTGGTCTATATTTGATATTATTTCCCATAAATTACCATATTTTAATAGGCGTATAATGACTATTAAAATGATCCACATGATTTTGATAATTCAGAAAATATTATATAAAGCGAATATATTATTTTAATAGATCGGAGCAGTTTTATGAAAGATTATATTGGTAATGTGAAACGAGCTGTTGAATCGTTAATAGAAAAAATTCCAGATGTAATAAATAAATAGAGCACTATTGTATTTTTTTTTTTCAATTTATTTATTATTTATCATTTTATAGAATTCCTATGTTGATATCCTTAATTTTGGAAGCTATTATTTTTCTTTATTAGAAAAACCTCTGAATATCAGCAGTGAGTTTTCTGAAACAAATATATAAAATCAACATAACCAGCAATAGGTTTACTACTATTTCGATGATTTAGAAATATTTGATTAAAACACCAACTTAAAAAATATCAATATAAATGTGTTATTAGGGTTATGCATTGCATTAGGTGTATTATAAATATCAGGTTGCGTTTTCATTGCGATATAAAGAAAAAGGAATAATATATGCAAAACAACTCCAATTTAAAATGTAGAAAATAGTAGCGGAGATGAAATTACTTCATAACCATAGTAAAATAATTCGAATAATATGAGTATTAAAATAACTAAATAAGTATAGTTAAATTATAGAGCAATGAAAGATTATAAGATATGGAACTTTCAAATAATTATATATAATGTGGAAGCTAAAATTCTATAAAAGAAGAAAAAAAAGACCATATTTTGTTAGCTCTTCCAAACAATAAATACAAAGTCAAATACATTAATAAAAATTAGAAGAAATTTAAGAATAATTTTAAGAAACAAAAATTTCGAATAATAATGAAAAAATGTAAAATTCAGATTAATAATAATCTAATTAAATAAATAACTTGTAAACAGAATCTATAAATTAAAATTCAAAATAAAAAATATAAAATTAGTCAAGATTAAGCTATAATAGAAATTACATTATTTTGGGAGTAATATAGATATTGGGAATTATACTAGTTAGCATTTTATTTGTATTTTATGGATTTGAAAAATAGTAAGAAAATAAAATATAGTAACCCATTGATGAAGATATATTAAAAAAAATATAAGCGCCTGTATTTTTATAAAACTAAACAAATCGTATGAACCTAATTAGTTATATAAGTTCTATTGAAGCGAATATGGGATTTGACAGTAATTTAAAGCTGCCGTTAGACTATATTTTTAATGAAGTGCCAATATAATAAAATTTTTAAAGAAATATTTTTATATTTATGGCTGGCTATGAAGATAATCCTGATTTAATCATAAAAAATGTAAAATAATATTGCGATCAAGAAAATACTAGAGTATATTTCATAGGAGTTGGAAAATATGTTGATTTATCTCTTGTTGAGAAAGTTTCATAAGCAGGAAATGGAAAATACATATTCTTATCTTCTCATAATAATTACGAAGATTAAATTAAATATTTACTCAAAGACTCCATTACTCCCTTTATATCAGATTTATAAATTAATATGGATTTAAGATCAGTTTCTCTTACTATTCCTAAAATATCCTAGCTAAAATCTATTCGGAAAAATGAGGCGTTTTCTATTTACATTTTTTTACAGAGAAAATGAATTTCATAGAGTAATTTTATCATTTATTCTAAAATTTATATTGATATCTTAAATTTTTCTTTTATCTTTTATTCAATTTTAGAATTATTGAAATGTAATTTACTGATTAAAGTGAGAGTTGTAAAGAAAAATAAATACAAAAATACTAAATCGAAGTTAATTAAAAATATATGTTTTATGGTTATGAAGGAATTCATCAAATAGGAATTAAAAAAATGCTGGATTCAATTTTATTTAGTGCTATATATCAGCAAGAATATTTAGAAGATGTTTATCTAAAACATCCTTATAATAATGTGTATTAACTGAGTTCAGAACTTAGTATTCGATATAAGATATTAAGTGAATTTACAGGATTTATAGTTTCAGGAAATTAGAAATAAACTAAACCTCCTTATCCTGTAAAAAGCGATACAGAAGATTCAGAATGGAAAGGATAAGCTGACTCTTCTAAGTCTTGTCTAGGAGTATAGAAAGGGAATTAATATCTATAATTCATTTCATAATAAGTAGATAAAATTCTTTAAGAAAATGAATTATAATAAGGCTATAGTAAAGATAGCAAATAAAAAATAATTCTGGAAATTTATTGTGCATATAATTTTATATTTTGTAATTAATAATTATAATGTTATCATGACTTTTATATATATAAAATACAATAAATAATATTTAAATTATATTATTATACTAATCAATTTAAATGAAATGTAATATAAAGAATATGACATTCAAAATATAAGATTTAATAAAAAACTAATTTATCCAAAAAATATATATTATTTTGCTTTCAATAATTGAAATAAGGAAAGGAAAATATATTATATATATAATATAAAATTCCATTTATAAAAATTAATTTAATTCCTCAAATAGTTGGTGGTTCTTAATTGTCTAAAAATTCTAATTAGATTTTAGTCCACTTAATTTCTAATATCCCAAATATTTTTGGACCATGTTATCTAGTTAAAGACCTTTAATAGCTTTTGGGCAGCTAATCATAGTGCAAAAATATACTCCATCCGCAGTGTTCTCTTTTCATTTGGCAATGTTAACATTTTTCTGCTCCTGCCTCATTTTACCCGAAACACATGGTTTAAAATCTTTTATTATAGCAAGCCATACATCTCCACTAGAATATTAATATTAGTCTTTTTTATATAAATATTTATACTTTTTTATTATATTTACAGGTTCATTTGTCATTTCTCCTTAAGGAAACAGTTATGGCTTTGGGATATCTTCTGGTCTGTTTGGATATTTGACATCCTTATCGGAGTGGGTTACGATAGCTACTTCATAATTCCATTTTTCATATTATTTGGGGTATAATGTTTTATCTTCATTTTTAGCTTATATTATACTATCTATTTCTCCAATTTCCTTAAGAAAAATATACTTAGATTATTCTTTTAATAAGTTTATACGCAAAAATTACAGGCTTGTATTGGGTGTGCTATTTCTAATACTGAGACGGCTCTATATTTTATTTATTTACTTTTCCCCCTACATTTTTAAGTAAAAATCTACACATTCTCTGATTTAAATTAGTAATTAATTAAATAAACATTTATTATTTTATTTAAAATTTTAATGTAGTTACAGGACCTCCTGGTTTCAATCCATTCCATTGATAAAATTCAATTTATTCCTCATCTAAACTTTTCTAAGTGGTAAACATGGTGGTAAAATGTTCTCCTCCATGAAGGATAAACACATTATTTTCAGGAGTCAATAGAGCATCATTGATAGGAATGTTTATTTGGTGCACAGAAGAACTTAAGAGCCCAATTTGCAATTTGTTATTAATAGGAATTTTTTAAAGATTCATTGGATCAAATTAACCGACATTTCCATTAGCCTTATTTTATATTTAATTGCTTTTTTATAAATAATTTAATTTAAACATTCAAGTTTACGATTCCGGTAAGCATCAACATAATTAAATCCGTTACGCAAATATAGAAAGGAGGTACTACTAAAGGGAGTTCTCCTCCTGATTAAACAACTTCTTACTAAATTTTTTAACTCCTTTGGTGAGAATAACAGAATATAAGAATAGTATAAGTCCGCCAGGTTATTGATAAATTGATAAATTATTCGATAAGAATTATTGTGCCTCCTCCAAAGTATTACAAGTATTGTTTACCTAATCATTTTATTGATTTTTCGTGCATAATATATATTATTTGGTTCCTTCTTCTGAACAAACTCTTAATATTGAAAGTAGGGCGGCTATTAAGTCCTCGTTAGAAACTTTTTAATTGATTTAAAAATTTTCTTTTTTCAGTAATTAGGAAATGAGAACTGCATTTATTACAGATAAAGGTCCTGTTTTGATTTAAAATTCACTTTAGCGAGATAATTCATTTTGACAAAAATTTATTAAAAGATGTATTATTACCACAAGGACCGTTTTAATGCTACTTTAATCCTAAAGGATTTTATTCATCGAATTCAATGCCTTGAATTTGCCATGCTTCTGGTAAATTATTTTTGCTAGGCCATAAAATGTCTTCGGGGACACTTATTTCGCCTTAACTTTATTGCTGTTATTATTGATTTTATTATTAGTTATCTCCACCTAAGTTTTCTTCCCCCATTGCTCCTCCCTACTCGAAAAACATAGAAATTGCTATTTCTAAGTTATTTCCTGACATTTCCATGTACATTTAGGCTTGGTCGAGTGGAAGCCCTGTTATAGACATTAGTTGAGTAATATTTTCTTATTCCATTTTTTAATGTATATATGATGATTTTTGTTTCTAGTTTTTTAATATGATAAATTATTAAAAATATAATAATATAATTAGGCAAATGCGTCAAAATCTGATCACATACAGTAGTAAAATTGTTAAATACCTGGTGTATATAATCACTAAAGGAATGGAATAATCTGATATTTAAAGTAATAACATATCAAATTAAATTAAATTAAATTAAATTAAATAAAATTAAATTCTCGAACTAAATGATCGAAATTCTTAAATATAATTAATGTATTTTTAATAGATATAAGTATTAAAATAAAAAAGAGTAAAATATCAATTTTCATGAATTTCCTGCTAAAGATCTCAGTTTTTTTTAACGAAAGGTTTAGGTCCAATCATATCTTCAGGTTTAACCCATTCTTTAAATTACTATTCGTTGACGAGTCCCAATTCAATTCCAGATTCTAATAAGGTGAGGTTCTTTTTATGGGCATTTTTGGCTATTTTGGCAGCATTTTCGTATCCAATGTGAGGGTTTAAAGAAGTAACCAACATTAAAGATTGGTTCATTAATCTTTAAATATTATCTTCATTGGCTTTAATTCCGACAACACAGTTTTTGGTGAAGGAAGTCATAGAGTTTCCTAATAATCTAATACTGTGTAAAACATTTTTGGCAATCATGGGTCTGTAAACATTTAATTCAAAGTGTCCACAAGCTCCTCCGAACTAAATAAATATTTTGCATTTAAATAATTGTTTTTATTAACTATCTTATTTCAATTTTTATGTTTTTTTTTTTTTTACACTGGCAGCCATGTGGTGTCCCATAACTTAAGCAGAGACCATGGTCATAGATTCACATTGAGTGGGGTTGACTTTTCCGGGCATAATAGATGAACCGGGTTCATTTTCGGGTAAAGAAAGTTCTCCTAATCCAGATCTAGGTCCACTTCCTAAGAATCTAATATCATTGGCGATCTAAAAAATAGTTAAAATAAATACATTTTATTTGTTGATTTGTTGATTTTATTTTGCTTACTTTGTGCAAAGAACAAGCCAAAGTATTAAGAGATCCAGACATTTCTACTAAGGCATCATTTCCAGCCAAAGCTTCGAATTTGTTGGGAGCAGTAATGAATTTGTATCCAGTTTCAGCGGAAACCTAAAATAAAAATATGCTTTTTAATTAAACTGTTTGAGTACTTTAATTAATTAATTAATTCTCTAAAGTTATTGCTTACCTATTCAGCAACTTTTTCGGCATATCCAATATAGGCGTTTAATCCGGTTCCAACGGCAGTTCCTCCTTGAGCTAATTCGGAAATTCCGGGAATGGATTTTTTAATTCTTTCTCCAGCATTTTCGATCATTTGGGCATATCCAGAGAATTCTTATCCTAAGGTGAGAGGAGTAGCGTCTTGGGTGTGGGTTCTTCCAATTTTAATAATGTGAGCGAATTCTTTTTCTTTGTTTCTCAACTCTTTAGCGAGGAGTTCGAGGGCTATTTTAGAGAAAATTGGAATATTAATTATAGAATTTAATGGCAAAATTATTTAATTATGGGAACTTACCGGGAAGCAAAACTTCGTGAGTTTACATGACGGCAGCGATGTGAGCGGCGGTGGGGAAAGTGTCATTGGAACTTTGAGATCTGTTGACGTCGTCGTTGGGGTGGACTAATTTGGATCCTAATGTTCCTCCCAAAATTTCGGTGGCTCTGTTGGCAATAACTTCGTTGGCGTTCATGTTGGTTTGAGTTCCACTTCCGGTTTACCATACGACTAAGGGGAAGTGATCGTATAATTTTCCTTCTTAGACTTCAGTGGCAGCTTCGACGATGGCGTTGGAAATTTTTTCGTCTAATCCATATTCAACATTGATTTTGGCGATTGATTTTTTCAAAATTCCTAAAGCTCTGATAACGGATCTGGGCATTTTATCAATGTCTTCACAAATTTCGAAATTTTATACGGATCTTTGAGTTTAAGCTCCCCAATATTTGTCGGAAGGAACTTTAATAGGACCGAAAGTATCATATTCTTCTCTGTACTATATAAAATTTGTGTTATTAGAAAATTCAATTTTTTAAAATAATTAAACTATTAAAAAGTTTTTTTCATTTATTTTATTTATTTAAATCAACAAAATAATAATTTGCAATATTATCATTTTTTATTTTTGTATTATTGGTAAAATAACTGGAATCTTAAAATAAAAAGCATAATAATCCTTAAAAGGGTAGTCTATATTGATATAAATACCTATTAAGAGAAGCAATAAGATTAGTTTTTAGAAAGAGTTTAAAAGATATTTTTAACTTGTCTGGAAATCATAACTATTTTACTACTTTTTTATTTATTAATGATTTGTTTATTAATATAAAATTTATTATTATTATATATTCTTAATATATGTATTTTATTGATAAATATTATATTTATTCATTTTTTAGTATATAATATACCACTAAAAAATATACTGTGATTTATTATATTCATTTATTCACCTCATATAAAATTATTATTATAATATAAAGTGCGCAAAGATATTCCACTTTTATTAATTGTTATTTCAATTTATAAACAGATAAATAGATTAAAAAATATACTTGCATACTATTAAATATATAAAATTAACATAATAAGAAAATAAACCAATAAATTAAATTTTATAGCATCCATTCCATTTATGAACTCTTTATTATATTTTATGTATATAAATATATATTATTTTAATTAATATATAATAAATATTAAATGAATATATTATTTAAATTCTAGATTCATATTAATATATGTATATTTCAGACACACTAAACTTTAATAATTTATTAATATATATGTAATAATATATTATCTGCTAATAGTAAGAATTAAAGAAAACTATAAATTAAAAAAAAAAAAAAATTTAAATAAAAATTTGTATTATATTTAAAATGAATTAGGTTCAAAGAACCTCTGAATTTAACCAAAAGTATATCGACTCAAATATAGAAAAAGATGCATTCAAAATGGCTTTTTAAGTAAAGAGAGAATTTCATAGGGTTGAAATAAGAAAATCTAATTTGTAAGATAAAATGACCGCCAATCGTTTTCATAAACTATACACCCCTTAAAATATTTTAAAAAATGATTAAAACAAAAATTCCTATGTTACTACACCTGAAGTACTGAAATATTTATAACACGATATAATAGATAATTATTTTTCATAGCAAAACTATTTGTAAATTTATTAATAATTTAAATATTGATTTAATATTAAAATATTATTATTATAGAAATATAATTGATAAAAATATCTAGTTTTTAAATCAATTATAAACTATCAAATCTGGATTTTAGTAACTTTATTAAATGTAAGAATAAACAATGGATCAATGCATTACTAATTGCTAGTCTGGTTGCACTAATTTTAAAAAGAAAATAAGCTATACGACGAAAAATTTGTATATGAAATTATTAGAATAATTTAATAGTTCGATAAGTTAGATGGAGATTTAATTATAGAATGTATAGACATTCTTATTTTAAACGTATGCTTACATGGAGACAATGAATAATTTGTAAAAATCTTATTTGAAAACTAGCTAATTTCTATTATTATATAATTGTGGTAGTAAAATCAGAAATAATTTGACATAATTGTAAATATTAATACATTTTATTATATGAATATATTTAATAAATTTTTATAAGATAATAAAAATACTCTGCCTTTTATTTAAAAATTCAGTAGTTCTCAGAGATGAATTTTTAGAAAATAAGGGAATGTTTATTTTTTTTCTAATATGTAAAATAAAATTGATAATTATTAAAATGAAAATAGTGAAGATTTCTTAAATGATTACATGGATTTTTGCTCTATTTTGCTTTATTATATAGTTTAATTTCCTGTTGATTGTTCTTTTGTTAATTAGGTAGTAAATATTATTATATAAATATATCTATAACTATTGTTTATCCATTTTTTTCATTTTAATTAAAGATATCAGATATTATGGAATTTTTTGGCAAATGTCTTTAAAACTCTTAATCTTATGTGTTTAATTTACATATAATTTTAACAATGAAATAATGGATAGATTTTAACTAAGAAAACAGAGATATTTTCAAGTTATTATCATATTTATTAAATTCAGTATAAATTACTTTAGAATAAAAGTAAAAAATACTTATTATTTAATTAAATGGATTTTATATATTTTAATTTTTAGAATGTTTAAAAGTAAAGAGCGATAATATTTAATTCACAACTCTTTAAAAGCTATACACTTACTATTTTTAAATTCAAATATTTTCGAATACATCCAAAACAATGAGTCTTAATATTCTTAATTACTCAATAATATTTTATTGAAAAAAATATTAGATTCAAATTCAATTAGTTCTATCTTAAAAATGATGCCTTACAAATCCTTATTTCTACATTTGAGTGTCAAAGCACTGATAATAATTGTATAGAGAAATTCAATTTATAAGATATAATTTAGTAGATTTTAGAAATATACATGCAGTATAAAGGAAAAGTGGAAGTAAAACATGAATTTATTAAAATATTAGTTTTTAAATATTTTTTTAAATTAGTTAAAAAGAAATTCTTTAGTATGTATTTCGCTTATGTTATATAATTTCTTTGATATATTTGTTAATGCCTCTAACTTTGATACTTTCATCTATTTAGTAATACAGGACATAACCAACTATATTTTTTAGGATTCTGAAATAATATGTTAATGTTTGATAATAATTAATATTACAATTAAAATGCCGCAAATATAAATAAAAATGGAAGAAAAATCATTTTATGAATAGTTTTTTGAAAATACATTGCTAAAAGGTGCTTTGGAAAATATAATAAATAATGAAAATATATAAGTATCTGAGGCAGCAGAAATTCTCTTATATTCTTTAGAATAATGATATTACTTTTATATGTATTTTATATATAATAAAATAGTGATTTATATTTTAAAAAAAGGATGTCATTTGCATTCAATAATGCGGATACTAGACTAAAATTTAAAATAATGCCATATATAATTGAGTATAACATTTAATTATTGAATTATATATTTTCTCTATATTTATATAAATTAATTACACAAATATAGAAATATAATAAAAATTACTTTAAAATATAGCAACAATAAAATTAAAAAAATATTAGTTATGGATATAGAAAATTTACAGCCAATTTCATTAGAAAAGCAACGTTCTTCTCGTATTGTTCAGTACCATAATTTATAGATAGACCCCTTAAACATGGGAATTGATATGATAGATATTAGAAGTAGAGTTGAGTTGAAAGAAAATCATAAAGATTTTCCATTTTTATTGGACACTAGCGAAGAAAAGTAAATTTTCGTCGACACAAAACATCCAAGGTAAATTTTTTCATTGTTAATTTAATGACTTAAAATTATAATCTTTTTATAATACTATAACTTTCAAATCTTCTTTCATCAGATATAATGAGGCTTATTCTTTTCTCATTCAAATTGCTGAATATAAAACAAGACCTGTGCTTGTTCACACCTATAAAATTACTCTTTTTTCTATTTACGCAGCAATGGTGTTAGGTCAAAACAATTCAACCAAGATATTAGAGCAACTATTGAGTTTTAGCAAAAATAAATATATTCCCTCCATAATGTATCGTTTTATACAAATGAATTCCTAAAATATGGGAGTGCCACGATATCTTTGATAAATACGAAAGACTAAAGTTCCGTTGGAGAGTATAGGTTGAAAATTGAACAATAAGAAATGGGAAAACTGAGAGACAGATTAATGAAAGATAAAAGAGAAGATGTATTGGATACTTTAAAAAAATCACAGATGATAACGAAAGAAAAATAGTAGCGGGTAAACGAAAATATAAAATAAAAGAAAATCAATGCAAATATTTTTATTATAGAACTTATGGAAAATAAAGAAGAAGAAAATAGTGATTTGGAAGAAGATGAAAAGGAAGAAACAAAAAGACAATCCCTTATTGAATATGAATACTACACTATAAAAAAGAAGAAAACCATAAAATTTGCGAAGCTTTGGTGAATTATAATATCCCATATGTTCAAGAATATTTGTATGAAAAAGATGATAAGTCGATGGACACTTTAGAAATTTCAAAGTATAACAAAACTAAAATTAGACCTTATCAAGAAAAGGCGCTGGAAAATGCTGTGAAAAATGGTAGGGCGAGATCAGGAATTATTATTTTGCCGTGTGGAGCTGGTAAAACATTGGTGGGAGTAATGATTTGCAAAACCATAAAAAGATCTACTATCGTGTTGTGTGAGAGGGACGTGCAAATTGATTAGTGGAAAAATTCTTTTATTAATTTTTGTAATATTCAAAAATAAAGAATAGTAGTAAGTTTGAAGGATACCGCGGAAGGAATGAGTGTAAATTTGAATCTATTTTTTCTTTTTAATTTATTTTTTTTCTCTTTTATAAAAATAGAAGGATAAAAATCCCCTATTTAAAGATTGGCCCAAAGTTCCTCCCTTTATCCTTATATTGACTTATGATCAGTTGAGTTCGACATTAAACAAATCCAGTTCTTCAGACGTATCAACACGAACAGATGGAGGTATTAACATTGAGCAGGGAAACGAAATTTCGAGATTTATCAAAAATAGGGATTGGGGACTACTATTGGCAGATGAGTGTTAAACTCTTCCTGCAGAAACTTATTAGAGTGTGTTAAAATTAGGATTTAAAGTATTTAAAATAGAATTGTTATTAAATTAAATGATTATTTTTGATACGAATCTTTCATTTTTCTTCTTTTAATATTAAAGGTAAAAATAGGACTTACAGCTACCCCTTACAGAGGAGATAATAACATTAAATTATTATATAATCGAATAGGACCTAAATTATATGAGGAAAATTTACTTGATCTTATAAATAGAGGGTACCTAGCTACACCCTATTGTATTGATTTAAGATGCAAAATGCCTTCATTATTTTTGGCAAAATATAAGGAAAGCAAGGAAAATAAAAAATCTAATTTGGCTAAACTGTAAATTTTTATCCAAATAAATGCTCTTTGTTTGTTTGTTTTCAAATAATAATTTTATATTTACTAATAGACTTCATCAGGGTAATAGTAATAAGTTAAGAGCGTTAAAGTATTTGGTAGAACTACATGAAGCCAGGGGAGATACAATTATTAGTAAATAAATTTAGAGATGTATTTTACTGTAATGTAATTAATGTTTATTTTATATTAGTATTTATTGACTCCATTTGCGTCCTTGATAGATTCGCTGCAATTTTGAATAGACCAGTATATTACTCTAATACATTTCCAAAATATATTTATTTATAAATTTTAATAGAAATTACACGGAAAATGCTCTCTGACTGAGAGATTGTTTATTTTTGAACAAGTAAGATAGAAGACAATTTAAACAATATTTGTGAGTACCATTGGAGATACAGTAAGCATACAAAAAATAAATATAATTATTTATTTTTAGACATATTATAAAAATGTATATCGAAATTTAGGGTATAGATCTGCCTGACGCAAATGTGGGAATATAAATTTGTGGATTTTTCAAATCCCAAAGATAAGAGGTTTAGCGTCTTGGAAGGTTATTTTATTTTATTAGTTTATGTATTATATACATTATAGTATAAAAAATTTTTCTGTTCTATTATAGAATCATGAGAGCTAAACCTAATTAATGTGGGGAAATTAATGCTTATTTTTATAATTTGGTATCTCTTGAGACTAGTGAAGGTATTTCAAATAATTCAAAAAAGTTGATTTCTTTTTTTATAATTTTTGGTAAATGAATTTTAAAATTCAAGTTTCCTATTGCTACTTTAGATAGTAGTGTTTGATTAACTAAGGACTAAACTTTGAAATTATAGACGAAGAAAAATTATATGGATAAAATATGGAGTATACAGAAGAAGATAGAGAACAAGAAAAAAATTATTAGATAAGTATATTGATAGTATAGAGAGAAAGCAATGAAAATAATATAATTAAAAAATACCTGCACAAATTTCTTAATTCCTTTTTTTATAGTAAAAATTACTTATATAAATACATTATGAAATAGAGAAAAAACTGCTCTATAATAAATTGAAAATGTACATATAAAGTTATGAACAAAATATAATATTTTAATAATTGAATCAATTTAAAAATTTTTTATAAAAAATATTAACTAATATATAAATATTTCATATATTCATTCTTTTTCTTTTTCTTCTTCTCCCTATTCTTTTGCTGAATTTTGAATGATAAGCCCTGAAAATCTTCCAATAAATGTTCTTATAAAATCTTTCAGTTTGTAGTAGATCCCGTCAATTTGAGAATAAATTTTTTATTGGGTTCCGTTTGTATATTCTGGGCTGTTTTCATGATATTTATTTGCATACTCTATGTTTTATCTAATAGATACTGCATTAACAGCAATTATTCTGAAAATTGCTGGCAATTCACTTCTCAGTTTTCCAATACACTCATTGATTTTAGTTTCTCCATAAGTTTAAATAATTTCCAAGACCATTTTTATAATTTCATCAATATCATCATGGTTGTTCAACACTTTTTTTTTTTAATTATTGAAATAAATTATTTTATTAAATTTTTCTTATTATTTTATTATATTGTTACATGACATATTAAATAAAGGAGATTCTTTAAACTTTTTTATAGTAAGATCTTTCTTTTTTTCAACACTATTGGCGATCAAGTCCACAACTTTGTCTACTATTTTCTAAATTAATTCTTCATCAATTTAGCTCGGATCTTTACCTAATTTTCTGGCTTCTTAATCCATGAACTCAACAAAAGATAATGCAATTCTATCAATAGCTACTCCTCTTAAATATTGGAATTTGCTTTTCTTTTTATACTAAAATCTGTATGTTAAAAATATGGCAGTAATTCCATTTAAAATTTAGAATATTTGCGGTTCGTATTTTTCAATTTCCTAAGCGGCAGCTTCAGTAGCCAATGCAAGAGACTCCATTATTGTTCTTACAATATTTCTAGTCATAGTATCTACAAGGACTTGGTTCATCTTTTATTATATCGCGTTTGAAGATTTACTTTCTTCTTTGGGGGCATTTGAAGGTTCATATTATAAAAACCTTTAATATTTTAGGAAATATTTTAGATATGGTAAATATGATAAATATACTATTGAATAAATATTAATTAATTACCAATTCTTAACAGGCTTAAAATTGCTATTTTCAGTCTATACCTCAGCTAACCATCCATTCTATTTTTTGTCCTTGTATTCTCTTTTAACTTCCTTCACTTTATCTTTTCCCTGTTGGTAAGCTTCTTTGGCAGATTACTTAAATTTGGCAAACATTTAATAGTTTTATTTTTTTTCTTGAATTTTTTCTTTTCTTTTATTTTATTATATTTTATTTATTTACTATGGTTTCTGTCATAAATATACTAATTTATCAATATACTTTAGTTATTATATCAATATGAGATGTTATTCTAGTTATTTTAGGGTTTTTTAATTCATCAACGTAACCATTATAAAATCAACTATTGGCAAGAATTTTTAATTAAAGTACTTAATTTTACTATAGGAATTATAAAATATATTATTGTTTAATATAATAGTAATATAGAAATATTATTATTTTTTTATAAATTGGTATTTTTTAAATTAATAGATTTTTATATATATGCTTAATAAAAATAATAAACTAAGACAGTAAAGACTTGTCTTATAACATAAAATATATAATAATCTTAATGTAATTTTTAGAAATAATTTGACATCAATACTTATTATAAAAATAATCTCATTTCATATATATGTATAAAATAATCATAATTTGGCAAAATAAAATTCATTAAATGATTCTCCAACAAATTCGATTATATTGGGCGCAGTTAACGCAAATTTATATTTTTCTGATGCTTTAAAACTACTGTATCTCGTGATATAAGATCCTAAAACGCATCCTAATAGACAGCCTTAATTATTTTCTGGGAGGTTTACCTTTCCCCAATAGGAATATAAACTGGTCAACCCGGTTAAGATATCTCCAATCCCCCCACATCTTTTCATTGATCCCTTTTGCGATACTATGTAGGCAATTTTTCCATTCGTAATAATGTCAACCACGCCCTTATGAATAATGTTTACGCAATTAAAATGTTTCGACAATTTCACGGTATCTTGCACCAATTCATCATCCACAGAAACCTCTATTATGGTGGTCTCCTTTTCCAAAAAATCTCTTTTGAGAATCAACTCCTACTTGGCCTGTCTCGAAAGGTGGGGCTTTTCATTTGGGAAGTTCGTGCTCCACAATCTTTCAAATTCTGCCTGATTTGGAGTGAGGATAATGTCTTTGCTTTTTTGTCTGACTACCTGGCTCATTTTTTCTGCATTTCCATGACTCAAAAACCACAGCCCGTCCGCATCTAAAACTATTATTTGCCCATTATCCATTCTTTAAATTACTTCCGGAATGTACTATGTTATATACTGGTCTCTTCCGATTCCAGGCCCTATTACGAAAGCATGAAGGGCATTGTGCCAGGCCTGCATATTTTTTATTGTAGATTGTATCTCTTATTCAATATACGCCTGCTTGATAGCAGGATTAACATTTTATTTTATTTCATACGGAATTTATTCATTTGCAAATAAGTAGGGGTGCACTATAACTTCTGGAGAGTAAGATTTTATGGGAACTGCTGCGTTTTGGGTGCAAAATATGTGAGCCAGATCTGCTCCTCCCTTCAGTAAACTAATCGCGCTGTAAAAGGGAGCTCCTGTATATTCTAGGCACCCCCCAATAACTCCGATTCTTCCATTCGAACCTTTGTGCTAAAACTGATTGATTTTTGGGAGAATTTCTCTAAGGTTTTTCATTTATTTCGCACTTTTTTGCAAATTTTATTTTTTGTGTGAAATTTCTCTTACTCGTTATTTGTTAGTTTTGATTTCGATTACAATTTCTTCTTTTTTTACTTAATCTATTTGTTTGTTTATATGATTAATTGATTGATTGATGCTTTTATAACAAAAGGAAAAAAGAAAAATCAATAAAATCATTTATTCTATAGAGAACTCCGATATACAATAATTGGGAAGCTTACATTTATTAAGGCACCAGAATTTTTAATACATCTTAATATAAAAAATTCAATCAGAATAATATATCATTGTTTTTTTAATAATAAATAATTACTAAAAATCTGCTTAAATAAGAATTAAAATCACGTAATTAAAATTATAGTAAAAAATAAATAACAATTAGGGTAGTTAATTTAACTATTAAATAAATTGCTCTTTTCTTTGAAAGCCATATTTTTATAAAAAGGAGCAAAAGTAAATATAATGAATATAACGGGAACAGATGTATTTCTATTGATATTTAAAATAATAGCAATATTTACAATTTTACTACTGACTATTCTTTTGGGAAGATATGTGTAAAAGAAAGAATCAGTAACGAGAAAGCCAATTGCGATTAATTTAATAAACACATTTTGTGGAGGGGCTTATTTTGCCTTGTCGTTAATTATATTTTTCCCCGAGTCTTCACAACAGATACGAAATTATTTGATAAAAAAAACTACAAAAAATTAAGACGAAGAGGAAGTTAGTTTTTGGGCCGATATACCCTGGGCCACAATCATTGGCCTTTTGGCATTTTTATTCCTATTACTTATTGACAAGTTAATGCTTAATAAATATTATACTAAGGTATTAGAAAGTTTAATGATATTGGAAAAGTTAAATATTTTACCTGAAGATTAGTTAGAGGAAATATTAGAAGACATAAGTAACAATAACCAAAATCATAAGGAAAATTAGAATTCTAAGCCTTATGGATTAAATTCACAGGAGTCGTTTGTGGGTCATTAAACATTAAGCTATCGAAAAAATACTATTAAAAATAAACGAAATAGCAATAAATTTGATTATGATTCGTTTTTGATTGGAGATCATCGTTAAATTAGAATAAAAGACTAAGAGAGTTTCGCATCTTCTGAAATTGAATACACGCCCCACAACTTTAACGCTGAAAACGCTATTAACCATAATCAATCTAATGACACAGAGGAAGGAAATAGTAACAATTTATTGTCTTAAATATTGATGAGGGCTGATGCGAATTCTAAGGGACACAAAATATCGAAAACAAAGAAAAAAAACACAATGCACCAATAGTTTGGAATGCTTGTTTTGTATATCATTTTCTCTATTATCGAAGGGATGGCAATCGGGATTCAAAAGAAAATCCCAGCCTTAATTTTTATAACCACGCTAGTTTTCACTCACAAGTCTGCGGAAATTGTAGACTTTTCTCTCTTTTTGAGACTTGGTAAAGCTTTAGGAAGCACACATCTATAGTTTATTTTAATTTATTCATTGATGGTGCCCGTGGGAGTAGGCATTGGGCTGCTTGTTGAATCTTTTGATTCAAATATATGTTCCTTTTTTCTGGCCTTTGTTTCTGGCGGATTTTTGTATATAGGAATGGTTCCTCTTATGATTGAAGAGTTTTAGTATTCTAAATATTAAAAATGGATAAAGTTCTTTTTAGCACTCATGGGCTCTTTACTTGTTATTGGTCTCGATATCGCATAAAAAGGTGTCCAAGATTCACTGTGATAAGATGCATTTGAACGAATTTTTGATATTGGCTATATTAAAAGTTTTTATAAATTTAAGTAAAATATAATATTAAAATTTTATATAAATATAAACGAAATAGATACTATTATTATAATTAAAATTATATTTGATAATCATTTTTTACACTAACAAACAAAAGATTAATTCTTTATGATAAATTCTGAGTTTCTATTATGAAATAATGGGAAATAAAGATATAATACTTATATTTTTGTTCGAAAAAAGAAAATAAAAATTGTTTATAGATGAGTCGAACACAAATATATATATTTTTTTGTAAAAATCCAAAGTCCGAGTTAATTAATTCTCCCTATATTTAGGACGAATGACGGAACTTTTTATTCCAGTATTACGTAATTACATATATTACAAATGAACTTTAAATAACAAACATGTATTATAATTAATGCTAACTCAGCCAATAGAAATATAAAATTAAATTAAATTCACCAAAAATAATTGAAGAAAAAACAATTTTTTACTTATTTTTCAGAAAATATACTAAGGAAAATATAAAACAAAAACAAAAATAAAACTATATAAGTACCATCCCCAATGTTTAGTAAAGTATTCCAATTGGCAAAATATCCAGCTTTGTTTGCTTCTGGAGTGGTAGCTCATCATTTTTACGAAGAAAAAAGACATTATAAAACCTATGAATAAATAAAGACTCCAGAATTTCAAAATTACTTAGATGAGTATCACATGGAAAATCCAAAACTATATGATACTTATATGAATATCAACAGATTCGACTAATTTTTTGAAAAAATGATTTTAAAATGTAAAATTATATTTATATAACAGATTTTAACAAATTAAAACTTAAAATATATTTATATTATCATTTTACAATATAGAAAATAACGGGTTGTAGTTCTTTAAGATATTTATCAGTCCTGAGTTAAAACAAATAGCTCATTTAGGTCATAACTAAAAAGAAATAGATGACATTTCTAAGTTGAAACTTAATGCAGTATTTACGGCAAATCCTTAAGTGTAAGGACATTTTGGAATTATTCATGGAGGATTTACAGCAACCCTGATAGATAATATGTTCGGATACATTTCCACTTTAAGTAAACTATTCTATTCATTATATATTAGTTTTTTAAATACAGAATTTATATTTAAAGTATTGTTTTATTGAATTTATATTCGATCAAATTTCTTACTGTTATAAATTTATTATAGGCTAAGGACTCATACCATGCGCCACAGGACATTTAGATATAAAATATAACAAACCTATCCTTGTAGGACATGAGTATATGATTAAATGCTCCCTAGATAATGTAGAAGGTAGAAAAATAATGTTAAAAGCAGAGGTTGTTGATAAAAAGGGACGCGTTTGCACGACCGCTAGTGCGGTAATGGTTAGAGTTAAATGGGATATGAAGGCTTGGCAATTTTTGTTCGATAATTTGAGGGCATTGGATAATATTTAAAAAAAGCTTTTACATTTTTCTAATAACCAAGTTGTTTTTGGCGAAAAATAAAAAATAATCAAGACTCTTTAAATTGAGAGAAAAATAAGTTATATATAAATAAAACCTATGATATTTATCATAAATTAATTAAAAATTATAAACTTAATATATATTTAATTTTTTTAAAAAAAATTAATTTTTAATTTAATTATGATAAGTAAAATTATAAATTATTAAGTTTTAATATATTTTATTATAAATATATTTGAACAAAATCAAGTATTAATTTTGTTTGTATTTAATATTAATTAATATTAATATTTGTGTGAAAAGAAAATTTCTAATTAACATATGTCTCTAATATTTTTAGTTAATTATATTAACTATATATGATAGCAAATTTAAATTATGTAAAATTCAATGAAAAAATGTACAGCGATAGAAATCGAGGGAGAGTTACAAGAAAATTAAAATATATAGCATAATACAAATGAAAAAATAAAGCCTGCCATTGTAAATCAAATATAACTTAAAATAGAAAACAATCAGGAGTTAGCCATATATATGGATGAATATTTAAAAGAAAATGTTTTAGAATAAAAGAAAAAAGCGAAAGTTTGCAGTAATTTTATTTTAATTTATCTTTAATTTTTTTTTTATATTTTAAACTTTGTTAGAGTAAAATAAGATTAAATAATAAATAAGCTTAAGGAAACAGTTTCTGTTCCTGAAAAACTAAAATAGATATAAGATACATTTTCTCTAATACCTTATTATGCTTAAAGATTACTAGCCTTGCAAAATCGTATGAATAAAATAAACAATGAAATTTAAAAGGAAAAAAATAAATAAATAAAATAGAGGGAAGCATAAAAAGTGGGAAATATTACAATAACTAATTAGTAAAAAGAAAATACTTAATAAAAAAGTGCAAAATGATTTAATAATTCTTTAATATATAAAAGTATAATTTTCTTATAATTTCTTATAATAGTATAAATGTAATTAATGATTATAAATTTATATTTCAAATGAATATTTTCCAGGGATTTTTATCAGAAAAATTATTTTCCTTTACACTAATTTCTTTGCCATTTTTCATTGAATAAAGATTGGAAGTTCCAGTAAAGTCATGGTTTTTTATTACATGAGCAATCAATTTGGAAATGATTAATCCTCCTTCATAAGAAGGTTCTATCTAACTTTTATATAAATTGGAATTATATATATCGAAAGTATTAGAAAGATCTATGATGGGAAACTTTAAATCTTATGCTAATTTGAGTATTTTACCTTCATTATAAACTTTTTCTAATAAGCCGTTTAGTTTTAAAATTCCAGTTCCAGGTCCAGGAATCTTTATTCATAATATTCATTATTAATTCACATAAAATTTAAAATATTTGTTATAAATTTAACTTGAATTATTACCGTTTCCATTGCCTCGTATACGAAATAGTTATTTTATTTAATGCATGGTCTATACTACAGCATGAGAATTGCTTTAGCATTTTTATCATTTTATTTTATGCTTTATATAATTGCTGGATAGTTTTTATAAAATTGAGCAAGTTTTTAAGGAAGTTAGCTCATATCAGCTAGTATTTCTCTTACATCCTTAAATTAATTTTAAATATTTTATTTTTGTTTTAAAAAAAATATATTTATTAAATCATTACATTCCCTCCGACACTCAGTAATACAAATTTATTTTATGATTCAATTTTATTATATTCTTTTAAAGGATAAAATATTTCATTTCGTGATACTGGGTAGGGATCATCTTTGTTTCTTTCCTAATATGATATTAAAGGCATAGCTCCATATAAAACATTTCCAGAGGTAAATCCATCAGCTGCATAATTTATTACTTAGATGTCTTAATCTTGCAATTCTTACGATAAAAGATACTTTATACTTTATTTGTACCCTTTAACCCATACTATATTATCTAGTGGTATTTAAATTAAAAGGTAATTTTATATCAGTGTAAAGATATTATTTAATATTTATATTTTCATACCTATAGTGGAATCTCCTAATAAAATAAGAGAGGATTAGTTTTACTAAATATTTTATGTTACCGGTTTTTTAAAGAAGTTTCCCATGATATTTTTTTCTTTAAATTATAATTTTTATGATTAAATAATTTTTATTTAGCAGTGGTATATCTAATTTTTATGACTGAATTCTGATAAAATATAATTTACAAAAATATGTAAGGAATTATCATATTTATTCTAAAAAAAATACTAGAAGTTTTACAATTTAAAAGAGAATAAATTGATTAAATAACTTAGTATTTCTGATTAAGAAATTTTTAAATTTACAGTTTTAATATCATAAAAAGCCATATTTAAAAGTCATTTCATTATAGTGTATATATATTAACACATTATTATATAGAAATATTATGAATTAAGGAATAAATAAAAATTTTTTTAACTATAATTAATTATATTTATGCACATTTTTTTCATCATTATAGTTTTATACAATGAGAAGAAGGCAGACGAGAAGCTGCCAAAGAAATGGGTAATGATGGGAATTATGAATTACTATTTATGTATTTTTCTGCCATTTGCTAATTATTATTATTCGGAGATCCATCTGAAGAGTTTTCTTCATTTAATTGTTTGAGTCTTACTTCAAAACTGCTTACATCTTATGATTGTATATTTCCAGAAAAAATTTAATTATTCGGACTGAAGGCATTATAGTTATCACATTAGTCTTTAATAATTTTTAGAGGAGACTACGGAGACAATGATTTCGAAGAGGGAGCTGTATTTTTATTAGCATAATTTCCGTGGTCCGGGAGTTTAATATTTATAATTTTAGTGTTCTCCTCTTCTTTATTTTAATTATCTGCACTTTTTAAGTCTATTTACTATTTCTAACTACTTTAAACATCTTACTTCTCTTTAGTTATTTATATTGAATTTTATTCTTTTTTGCGATTATAATTACTAATATAGAAATGGCAATAACAATTAGAGCTGCAATAAAAATAGAAGATATCATTAAAATATTGTATTAATTTTGTTCTTTTTATTGATTTTTCGATATTGAAGATCCTTCTTTTACTAATTGTAAATTGCCTACAGCTTTAACTTTGTAATCATTTCCAATATTTTATTTGCTATTAGTATTTAAATGTCTTCTTCTCCTCTAGGCTGCTTCAGCTATTTTTGAAATGGCTTCTATTTGAGCATTCCCTATGGCTATATTCGATTGCAATTAATAGATGATTCTTCCCGGTTAGCTTGCATCTACATTAACTATATCAGGAATGAAAGGTCCCAATTTGATAGAGAGTCCGTGAAGGAAGTAATACTTAAATTCGGGAGACACTATTTTGTGTTCAACGAAAAAGCTTTTTTTCCTTTCAATTTGCAAGGGCTAGGGCAAATAGTTGTTATTATTGCAGGCGAAATCCTAGCAAAAATTGAGTTGAGTTTGTATATTGAGTTGGTTTTCACAGCAATCTCCTATAACTTGGTTTTTGGCTACTGTAACCTGTAAAGAATTTTCGTAATTTCGCGCCAAAACAGACTGCATTTTGAAATCATATTAAAACTGGAGTTGCCCGGCCATGTAAATGTGGAAAGACATATCACAAATCCATACATACTCTTCATCAGTTGTCGTTTTCTGACATCCCATTTGTTCCAAGTTTTCGTGCAGAGCGGAAAATGAATAGGTCTGGGTCGCAGGATTGAAGGTCCATTCGTTTAAACTAGACCCTTGGCTGAGTAGCTGACCCTCGAAGAAAATTTTCGATGTCAAACAGGTATCATCGAAAACATACTCAGAATCAGAAAACTTGATTTTAAAATCATAATTCGTTTTTCCCTGAACGATCTGTGGAGCACAGGTATTCGTCACAGAGTCCTCGTTTAAGCCCCCCAAGTGGTTGTGACACTGCTAGATTTTTTCCTGGGTATAGCAACCGTTGCCGAAAGGTATGCAATTTGAAGTATCAACACATTGCAATCCTCCGTATCCATCGTCTTTGAACCCAGAAACGCAAGGAAAGGAAAATAGCCCCAGTCTTGAAACTCCCCACCACCTTATTATTATTTTTAATATTATAATAAGAATAAGTATAAAATATTTATAAAATTAAAAGTACCATCCATTGTTCAAATCGAAATAATTGAATCTTAATCGAACAGATGTTGCATTTTCAGGATTGAAGGTTGGCACAATTAAGGATTCCTAAAAAACGGTCGGCTTGGCATATGGACCTTATGCGTTTTATATAAAGATTGGTTTGAATGGTCCTCCGTTGAAAGAAGCCTCTATGGAAGACTCAGCTCCGTCATTAAATCGCCAAGTATTATCAAATATGAGGAAAATTGAATTGACAGGATTTGAGAAGTTGATGGGGATCTCTGCAGTGGTCTTAAAAATTTTTAAATAAATAAAATGAATATAATTGGAAATTAAGTTTAAATTTTATATTTACTAACGAGGTATCTAATTTCTTATCAGTTATAAAGCAATTATAGTTGTCATTATCTGAAACCAACATGTTTTGGCAGCTTCCTAATTAAAAGTTATCTCTTCCTTCACTGGTGGCGGAATCTCCTCCGAATTGCCACCACTATTTATTAACTACACTCCATCCTATATATTATTTATATAATGTGAGGTTTTTATAAGAAAAGTAAAAAAAAAGTATGCCTACCGAAAAATTCTTAACATCCTCCTGCAGTACTTCCGCTATTGTCCAGTGTCCATCCGGCGGGGAAATTCTGGGTGTATGCATTGGATCCGTAGCCATTTTCAAAGTTCGGACTTTACTATAGAGTGAAAGATTAAAAATTTTCGTACCATATGGTTTATCCTATTTAAAATTATAATAACATTTAGTAAAATTATTTTGATACTAAATAATATAATAATCGGTAATATTAATTAAAATAACCATACCGAGTTATCTGTTGACTGATGGATTGCAAAACAGTTGACTTGTAAAATTTGTACTATCACATCCTAAAATATATTGACAGGTTGTTGTACTAGTCCAGAGTTAATTTCCTTTAATAAATTTGGTTATAATTTTAATATATTTTTAAATATTTATGAATATATTGTGATAAATTATTATAATTAAATCCATTATGCTTTACCTTATAGTAAACTCAAGAAAACTAAAAATATGCAAATATTAAATATCATAATCATTGGTGCTGTTTAATTTGAATGCTTTATTATTAATTATCACAATTATGGGTTTCAAAAATAAATATAGGTTATGTTTTATTGTGTTTTTATTTATAATTATTATTTTTTGTTTCGTTTTGTTTTTTTTTTTTGAATTCAATTATAATATAAGAAATTTAATATAAAAGTGTAAAGCTTATTAATAATAGATAATAATAATAATTCACAAGTTATTCATACATGTCTATATTACAAGTATATTATAATATATATTGCACTGGGTAGAAGTTATCCTAACTTTTAAACTGCTGCATCTCCAATATCGGTCAAAAAATTTGTTTTATATAAATATAAGATAATAATAACAAATTCAAAAATTTAAGAAATTGTTGTTAATAAAAATAAGTTGCCTTTATTTATGTAAATATTTTTAGGTTTTTTATTTTTTAAAATAAAAATTAATTTCAATTGAATTTATTTAAATTCCATACGATATAATGATAAAAATATCTAAAAAAAAAATCGAATATCAAATTGTTTCTATATTTCTAATTAAATCATATGGAATATTAGTCAAAACAAATTAATTTCCCTTATTTTTTTTTAACAACTTTAGAATAGGTGAGATGTTTTAAAGGTTATTAAATAATAAAATAAAAAACCAGTTTAAATTAGAACCGCATCAACTTTTTAAAATAATAAAATGGGCAAAATAACTATAAAACATATACTATATGATTAGTTTAATTATTGTCACTATCTATATTTTACTTATTAAATAACTTATATTGTAAAATATTCAATTAAATACAGCTTTTTTAACAGTAGAATGTTACTATTTAAATTATTTGGCAAATAGTTCGTGATTCAGCTACTTTAATTTTTAATTTTCTAATATTAAGGCCTAAACGCTCTATTAGGTCATCTCCTATTCTAAATTGCCATCTTTTCCATTTTAAATGTTAACTTTTATATCTTAGTTTTAACCATTATTATTAAGGGAAGTATCACTACACAATAAGCTTTCTAAATCATTGCAAAATGCTGTTATTTTTGATTTTTTAAGGGTAAATTTGTCTATTTTTTTAATTTTTTTATTGAGAATTTTGGTAGCAATAACAAACTTATCAACATCTAACTTTTAGGTGGTTTGGGTATTGCTGGGTTATTATTGTTGTTGTTGAATTTAAATCTACTTTTGTTGTAAGAATTGTTGTGTTTTTTCAAATTTGGAAAAGGGTTTGAAAGTGGTGTGTCTTTTAATGGTGGTTTAGGTGGTGGAACTATTAATGGCTGTGAATTCCAAGGGTCTAGAAATCAAGAGCAAATTCGTAATGGCCGAGGTATATTGACTGAACTTTTTGACGAGCTGTCCTTCCTAGTTCCAAAACAACAGTTATCCATCTTTGCTTCCCGAAATAAGTAAATTTTGCTCCAAATACATTGCCATGCACTCAACATCGGATTTGTGTCCTTCCAAAACTCTCATTTTCCACTATTTCTGCGAAACACTGTTCGAAGAATTACCCTTGCCGAGCGAAAGAGTTTGCGATTAAGAAGGCTCGTATTGGTCGGCAGCTACCGTGGAGACTTTGATTTGGTAAATTTTGCCATTGGCGCATCCCAAAAACGCCCATTGCTCCGAAAAATGCACACAGAGACACTTTATTTCACTTTCGCAACTCTGAGTATTGAGTTTGGCTCCCTTCTTAAAGTCCCACACCATGAAGGTTTTATCTGCGGAGACAGAGTACAGTCTGTTGCTGCCACTGACATAAATGTCAGAGATTTTGTCTGTGTGTCCGAGCAGCTGTTGGCAGGGCCTTACGTCAGAGGTGGATCTGTTTTGGTCTGCGAAGAGCCTATTGTTTGAACTGAAAATTTCCACAGTTTTGAAAACATTGATTATCCCATCATCTCCTCCGATGATGATGTGGCCGTCATCAGGAGAAAACAAAATTTTGCATATTTTCTTCTGAGAGCCTTTGAATTTTTTGATCAAAGTCCCCGACAGTGTGTGCCAAATAAACACATTCCCCTAAACACTCCCCCCGACGAAATACAATTCAGAATTCGAAATGTGGGTGGCTGATAGTCTTTCGGGAACGTGAATTCTCAGGGAAAGTCTCTTGTTATTGAAATTCCAAATGTTCAAAATTTGCTTCGAGGCTTAAAAGGCCAGAATGTGTCCAAATTTGTTCGAAATTTGCATCGTGAATTTCGAAGGATAGGTATCATCTATGTACCCTTCCATAGGAGCCAGGGTTTTGGGATCTATTAAACTGATTTTATTATTATCAGCTCCTGAAACGAGGATTAATTCCTAAGAAGTTCTAATTATTTCTGATAAAGTTTGCATTGATGAATGAATGTAATTTTTTTAGTACTTTTAAATTTAAATTTTATTTTATTTTCTTGATGAGTTGATATGTTATTGCTTTATAAATAAACTGGATTTCAAAAATATTTCTCGAGTTTTTTTTTTTTTGTTTGTTTATTTGCTTTCAGATTATATTTATTACTATTAAATGTGTAGGAAAAAGACAAAAAAATAATTGTGTTTCTTAAATTATATTGATTAAATTGGTTACTTAAGAATTAAGTAATAAACACAAAAAATAAGCTGTATTTAAATTTTATACACCTTTTTAATACACTAGCATATCAATTTATTACTTTAATTAATTAATAAAATCAAATTAATTTTTATAATTAATTAAAATCATCTCTACATGTCTCCCCACATAAAAGGCCTGTCTTTCCCTTGGTACTTCGTCGGAGGATATTTGAAAGGGAGACAAGAAATAAATTGACTTTTAATTTGTTTCGACCCCACCATGGGAGGAAAAAGAATGCCCAGTTCTGTATTATTATTGTTTATTTACGTCATATCTTTTTCTAGTCGGCCCCAAGCTGCCTGAGAAAAGTTGTGACTAAAAATGAATAAAATTTGGATTAAATTTGCAAAAATTAAACAACTGTGTAAAATATACCTTCCGAAATATATTACAGAATCATCTGTTATTTCTAATTCCTCATCTGTTAAAATCCCTACCTTAATATGAGGAATAACCCCGTGATGGAAGAAATATTCTTCATTTCCTTCGAATCTGTGCATTATTCGTTTAGGAAAAGCCTCTTGTAAAAAATAATCTTTTTCTGATTAAAAAGAGTGTTCAAAAATTAAGAAAAAAAATATATATTTATATATTTTTGCAATTTACACATGCACAAGGGCTGCGCCAATTCAACGCCGAGCTGAGCCTCGTTTAAAATATATTCAAGTGTGGGGTAGATAAGCTTCATATTTTTGGAACACTCTATCGGCATTTTGTTTTTTTTCCTTTGTTTTCTCTCGCCTTGGAGCAGAGGAAAATCCTAATTAAAAATATAAAGAGTTTTTCTTTAATGAATAAAATTTATATTGAATTGAAATCCTTGCTGCACACCTTCGATTAAGGAGTAAAATATTAATCATTTCTTCAATGAAATCCTCGTCCACCTTTCCGCAGCTTGTTGTCTGGTAGGTAAGTGTGGGAGTTTTAATTTTCGTTTCTCCTTTGAAGTGTTTGAGGACTCTTTTCACTTTGCCCTTGTTGTACTTACCCAGTTCTTTTCCTGCGTGTCTGCCGGGTATCCCAGGAATCAAAATTACGTTCACGTTATTGTAAACGTAATCTTGCAGATTCATTTGCAGTAGCTTCCTATATTCGCAGCCTTGCGGCATTAGTTTCTAAACAAATTCTTGCAAGGTTTCTTCAAAATCTCTACTAAAATCGAATTTATTCTCGAGTTATTGTTACTACATTTGCCCCATCTAAGATAGGTTTTTCTTTTAAAAATCTTAAAACCATATTCCCTAAGACCATGAAACCCAATCTTCTGCCATTTAATTTCCACTTGTTATAACCACCCTTAAAAACCCTGGAAATTTAATAAGCCTAATATTAATAATAATGAGCATTTTTTTATAAATAGAAATTTTGTAAAATTTACCATAATTTTGGATGAAACGGCCCGGGAAATGGCTGATTATACTCTTTGGGAGGATGAATCAATGTCCAATTGGAGTAATTGCAGTAGTTTGGTATCACACTTGGAAGAGTTTTCAGGTCTTCTTTCCTGCGATCATTGGCCAAAACAAAATTACAGTCTTTTTTGTTTGCTATAGATAATAAATGTTCAGATGAAAATCCGTATGTCGTTATAAATACACTTTAAGCAGTTTTTTGCGCTTCTTTTCCATTTTCTATGAATTTTTTTTATAAAATTTTAGTTTTAAAATAAAATTATTTAACACTGAATACTCTTGAAAAAAGGGTCTTCTGCGAATAGTTATTGAAAATCTAGCATGTAATCTGTGTGTTACTCTTCTGGGTAATTTTTTAGCTTATTTATATAAAATTGCGTATCTAGCTATGTATGAACAGATTAGGAAGATGAATCATTGCATGATTTTGACTCCTGCTTATTGTTTTTTCCAGATTATATCTGTTCTTTAAATTTCAATTCTTTTTTTAAAAATGAGATTCTTTAACTGAGTTATCATCAACTGTGACGGAATTCAAATCGTTTGAGAAAATTTATTTTTTTAACTATTTTCTTCTTATTATTATTATTTTTGCATTCTTTGTTATCTTTCCATTGCCATTTATTTCAATAATTTATTTTATTCTTCATACTCATTTGTTTAAACTTCATTCGCTTCTTAATACTCACACTGGTATTGCTATAAAGATCTTTTATTATTTGTTTTTTTTTCTTCCATTTTAATTTAAATTGATTAATTTTTTTTGTTGCTTATATTGATTGTATGAGATAAACTATTTTATTTGTGATTTTAATTTCTAGAATTAAGGAATTAAAAAACATTAATTCTTGACATAAGTCGTATTTTAATAGCAAATCAATTAATTGTGTGGTTTATTTTAATATTTTCAGTTTTTAAGCGCGAAAAGAAAAACAAAAAGCACACATTATTTACTATATATATTGTTAAAATTGCATAAATATAAAAACATGAATCAAGATGTGAAATTATCTTTCCAAGAAAAGGAAAATTGTTCATGGTCAACAAGCGTCAAACCCTGAGCTCTCATCATGCTGATTCTCTGTCTGAGTAATTAATTTTGATATAATTCTTCATTATTTTTAACTTCCACCACATATTTCATAAATTATTCATCATATGCCTTCTAATTGTCTTTGAATTTAGACTCGCTCTGCAAAATTTCTGTTTTCATCTTTAATATAAACTCATCAATTTTGTTTAGAGGCTAAGAAGCGAAGTGTTCGTAGGGGGGAATTTCATCAAAATTAAACCCTGCGAAAAAAGGATGTGCTTTAATTTAAGCAATTGTTGATCTATCTTACATTTCCTTTTTGCAAAGACCTGCAATTAGGTCTTTAAGTTCAGGGTAGTCTATATATTTATTTTAACTTTTTGTAACACATTTTCGTTTATTTGTTTATTTATATTTACCTTTGAATAAGCAATCTACATATACAGGGTCTTCCTCTAAACTTTATTGAAATATTAAGTATTCGGAATTTCCCAAGTAAGCAGGAAACCCTCCCCATAATTAGAAAGCTACACCTGCCAGCGCGTACATGTCAGTTTCCTAACTAGAACCTTTATTCCTAATTTATTCGGGAGCCTAAAAATGAATAAATATATATGTTTGCATTAAATAATTGCCAAATGTCCTACCATATAATTTGGAGTTCCTACAAAATGAGCGTAGTTTTTCTTTCCCTTTGCTCCCTGCCCAGCTCCAGTTATGTGTGGGTTTTCGACATCTCGAGCTGTTCCGAAATCTATTATTTTTATTTTATGATCTTTCGTCACCATTATGTTTTCATTTTTTAAGTCTCTGTGAACTATTCCTTTGGAATGCATGGCTTCAATAGCATTTAATATGTGCCCGAAATAGTATCTATATTTTTTAATAAAAAACTGTTTAAAATGCTAAAAAATATAAAATTGCAATTCAAAATACTTAAATAAATGAATTGAAACTATTCCAAATATTCTGCACTAATGCCATAATTCCCCTCCACTTACAAGTTCTAATTGCATATAATAGGTCTGCTCGTCATCAAAATTGCTAACAAACTCAATGAAGTAGGGACTTCCGTTAAGTCTTTATAGACAGTGCTTTTCCATTTCCAAATCTTTTATTTATTATAATTAGTTTTAATTTTATTTAAATTTTCTTACAAAAGATAAGCACTACCTTTCTCTTTATTCAATTATCTGACTCTTTATTTCTAAATCACTTTTATTGCGTAGTATTTTTCATCTTTTTTACATTTTGCCTTCCATATTTCTGAGAAGTTTCCGTGACCTAAATATATTACATAATATTCATTGTAATAAATTATATTGTTTTAAATTATTTATTAATACTGTATTACCTATATTTTATTCCATATCAAACCAACTGATCCCCTTATATAAGGGAAGATTTTCTATTTGTTTTTATTTGAAGTATGCACAGTTCTATTTGTGAACTTTCCAATTTTATTTTTAGCATTCTTAACTACAATATCTGACTTCTTTGCAACCATTGCATACCATTAATTTATCGGATTCTTTTTAGCAATGGTCACATTTTTTAGTTTAAGTTTACTCATTTATGTTTGGTATGTTGTTGTCATCTTAAACTTTTTTTCCTTTTCTTGACTTTATTATTATTATTCTATGTTGCCATCTTCTTTTATTTGCTATTCCATGTTTTTATGAGTGAATTATTAAAATTTTTTATTTTTCAGAGTAATTTTTTTTTAACAATTTAAATATTTAATATTATATTTATATAAATATAGAGTTTTTTAATATAATAATATTATATTATATTTTATATGTATTTTATTATTAATTAAAATTTAAATGATATTTCAGATAAGTTTCTATTAAAAACTTGTTGAATAATTATTTTTTTCAAGGAATAGGAAATGTACAATTTCAACTAAAATTATTAACCTTTTTTATTATATCAGTACTTTTAAAAAAATGATTCTTACTCTTTTCCACTATTTTAATTTTTAAAAGAATTAATTTCCGCCTTATTTTACTAAGGATTTTACATCTGCTAATACTGAATCTGTCCTTATTTACTACTCATTCCAACTTTATGCAGGAATTTATTTTGTCTCTAATTCTTTTGAAATTATTAAAAAAAAGATAAATAAAGTTGACTTAATAAATCAAAATTATATAAAATCATATTCGAAATTTACTAAATCTAAGAATTTCTTTTCTAAACTCTGTAATAACTTGCAACTTTTTAACAGATTCGGCTTAATTTAGATATTTACTTTCTATAATATAATTAAAAATTCATAGTAAATAAATATTATTTTAAAAACAACTTAAATAAATATGTATTTATTTACCTATATATCCTGAGAATTTGTCTTATCACTAGAAATGATCTCCTTGTATTGCTAAATTTATTTATGTTCCTATTGAATCTAATAACACAATTACTAATCCTTTTAAATTAATAGTTATATTTCTTATCTAACATTGTGAACGTCATTAAATGCTTCTTTCAGCTGAACTTATCGAGATTTTTCTTGAACAGCCAATTTTTGCTGAATATTTTTTCTTTTTCTATTTAAATTTTGATATTTTCAATTCTTTCCTAAGATTTATACATTTGCCACTATTCTTTCTAAATTTGCAATTTTAAATCATTTATCTTCTTTTAGTCGTTTTCTTTACTTTATTGTAAAGCAGAATTAGCCTTAATAAAATTTTTGATAAAATTTACATATATATTTTTCTTAAAACAAATGCTAATAATTACATTTTAAAGCTAACCAATTTATTAATAACTTTATTAGACGTCGTTGTACATAGTTTCTTTCTAATAGTGATTTTATTGTTTCTATTTATTATTATAAATCCCATTATTTTTCTCATAATGCACTCTGTCCGTTTTACAACAATCATAATTTTTCAAACAAGGCGAATCTAGTCTGGATTAAGATAAGGAAGAGTTTTGACTGTTTTATGAAGTTTTCAAATAAGGTTTAAAACTATTACTATTAGATGAATTTCTAATTTAATTTTAAGGAGTATTAGTACCGGTTTGATTGCCATCAATATACTTTTTTACTATTACAACAGAGTTTGGTAAAGTAAAAAAGTTGTTATTATAGCTCTTTTCATTTGAGTTAAAGGTTGTAGATTGACTCCTTTATATGTTATACGAGCTATAGGAATTGGCTTTATTATGTCTAGTATCAGGAGTAGATTCTTTAGTAAAAACTTTAGATCTTAAGGCTATTTTTTCAATTTCCGCATTTTTCATAACAAGTTCACTTCGATGCTGATAAAACAGGAACAAATTTTTATATTTTTTAGCATAAGAATTCTTTATATTTTTACTGTTTTTGGGGGCTTTTTTTTATTGACAATCAATGCACTTTTATCGGGAGATGTATGCATAATTCTTTTGAGAGGTATCGCGGACTCATACATTCTATTTTATTAAAAATGATATATTTTATTTATTCTCAAAAAAAGTCATTTAATATATAAAGTCATACTTTCTGAATGTTTGTGTCATTCTATTTGCATACATATCTGCCAAAAATTAATCATTTTAATAATCATTATTATTATTATTGCTACTACAACTATTGCTTGATTAGTTTTTTAAGTTGGAAGACTCGTATCTTTTTTATTTAATTTTTTTTAAACTAGACCTTTATCAAAATAAATCTCTCTCCTATTGTTTAAATTTTATAAATATTATTTTTTTATTATAATTTTTCGATTAATATTCTATAAGTATAAGCAGTACATTGAATTTTAGCGTGATTTAGAAAGCTTAAATTTTATTTTTTGTTTCTATCTTGTTTGCAAATAATGTTAGGTATTAAGTATGGATTCATAAATATTTTAGCCAGAATTTATAAAAAAATTAAGAATTTTATTGCGTTTGTTTGTATTTTGTTTTTTCGAAAAGTAAAATATTATAATAATAATAATTTATTGTGTTTATTTATATGAATTATTAATCACAAATTTTATTTGTTCTTTTGATGGATGATGGCATAGCCTATTTAATTTGTAATTTATCATAATAATTATAATTCCAAATAATTTATGTTAATACATTAAACTATTATACAGTTAATAAAAAGTAAAATCTATTTTTTATATTATAAAAAGTTCTAATATATAAAGTTTAAGATGAAAAGAAATGAGCTTTAATATATATATAAATGCAGTTGCAGAAATGGAATTTCACCGTCAATTATAGTGGTTAAGCACTTTATTAGTAAATTGATCTTAGTTATTATAATTGTGAAGATCTTTAAAGTGAGGTTAATAAAATTTTTTTTAATTATTTGAGGGACTAGAAGCTCTATTGCCATTATTACTTTTAGCTAGTTTAAGTAACTCTTTGCCTCCTTCTTTGCTATCAATAATTTTGGGATATTTAACTTTTTTGACTATTTCCGAAGATTGCTACTAATGATTGTTTATACCGATAGCGGATGTGTTAATGCTATTCGTTTAAGTGGATGTGCTGTTATTATGTTGCTAATCGTTCATAATGTTATTTTTCACTTTTTTGATCCTATTTGTATTTTCAGTAAATGTGATCGGAATAGTTCGTTGCGGTCTCCATCCCTTTTCTTTAACGACTCTCGGTGACAAGGAACCGTTTTTCTTCTAAAATAAGAAAATTTACTAATATATATTTTGTTTTTGAAATCTTAAATTTAGCGAAAAATTACTTCAATTTAAGGTAACTTAGTTCTTGTTTTGATATCTTCTAAGTATTTTTAAAATGATTTGTCTTCTAAATGGTCCTTCATTATAATTAAAATAATAGTTTATTAAAATTATAAATAAATTATTTTCGTTTAATTTACATATCTGTAAAGTCTTTCCTTCACTTATTTTTTTGTTCTTCTGTTAGTTTGTTATAGCCTGGCTCATCGTAATCCGATATTTTTTCTAAATTCACTGCGTGGTTAATTTGCTTTATTTCTTCAATATAGTTCGCATACTAATCGTGTGGCTAGAATTTTTTTGGGCTTGTATCGTGAACTAGTAGTTTTTCTTCGTTGAAAAGTCTCGGGTAATAGTTGCCAGGCTTCCAAGATGCTTCTAGATTTTTCTTATTGGGGAGTGTGAATTTCCTTTAAGTTTTTGTGTTTTTATTTTTACTAAATCTTCTTATAATTCCTAATCACTCTATAAGTTGTAATTTAAGTTAAAACAACATTTTAATATTTATTTTTTTAATTCTAAATTTTATTACTTTTTCTATCAATAAATTTTGTCTTCCAAACAATTTCCCGCATGGAACAGCAGCTTTAAAAGATGACTTTTATTCTAGACTTTTGTTTTTCGACTTTAAAATTATTAAAATATTATTTAAAAAATAATAAATTTTCTCAATCTATACCTTATAAGAAGAATTTAAAACTGAATAAGATAAGTCATTTCTTGTTGAATACGGCTTTTCTTTTAATATTTCTTCATTAATCTCATCATTCAAATACATTTCTTATTAAAATTACAATTTGGATTGCTTTAATATCTAAAAAATCTCCTGGATTTTGTGATTCATAGGAATATTCTAGTTTTTTGGATCAAAATCTTTTTGCTGCTTCTTTTTTAATTTTTATCCTTCTCATCTTGTTTCAATTTATCGGCTAACGGTACATATTTTACTCTTTAAAAATAAAAAAAAATTATAAGTTATGATTGAAAACACAAAACTTTTACTTGAATTCTCGAATAAAAATCTAATTTTAAATATTATTATTTTCAGTTGTTTAATATAAAACTTCTTATTCAGATTAAAAATTAAAAGTGTTTTCTTTATCAGAATAAAAATCTTCAAATTCTTACTCTAAATCAGATGGAAGTGAAGCTAAAAATATTAAATAAATAACTTGTATATAAGTTATTTTATAAATAACGCATTTTTTATTACATTTCGAAGACAAACTCTATTTACTTTATTGCCTTTCCAGTTCTGCAATTCCAATGTCTATTAAGGTTTTAACCAAACTATATTTTATCGAATTCATTCTTTTTTTTTTGAATTTCTAACAATGATTTTCTTTTTTCCTCTTCTTCTTTTCTTTTTATTATTATATCAATTTTTTTGAGCTTCTTCTTGTTCTTCTTTTTTCTTCTTTTTTAAATTTTCTTCTTCTTCTTCTTTTTCATTATTTTTCTTTTGCAATTCTAGCTCTTTTTTTTAACTCTCTTCTTTCTTTTTCTTCAACCTCTAGAGAGTCGCAAAATCTATTGTTAAAACAGAACCATCTTTTTAAGGAACATATACTTATCGACTCATTCAACCTAAATTGAAACCCAATATATTGAATCTTATTGCTTATAAACTAATTTACTATAAATTATAGTATTTTAATTGTCTTTATAAATAAAAGTAATTTTATTTTTTATTATTGAAAATTAAGTCGTTTATTTTTACAAACAATTAACTTAAATAGAACTTATCAATAAAAAAACAGAGAGTGTGGGTTAAAAAATAAAAACAAATAAAAACTTAAAATTTCTAACCCATTTAAAATTAAATTTACTTGTATTATCTTAATTTATTGTTATTCTAGAATACACTAAATAGAGGGAAATAAATAAAATAAATATACAATTTAATATATATTTATTAATTTAAAACTGATATTTTTTAATATTTTTCAAACATATCCAGTAGCTCTTACTGCAGTTAATATTCCCATCATCAAAGAACCAATGAATCCCTTTCAAAAACAAATAAAAATTAAAACAAAAAATTGCAAATAAATTACTAAAAAATATAATTATTACTGGGAAACACAAGTCCTATCCACTTAAATGTAATCCTTTAACATTGGTAGTAGTCTTGAAATAAATCGAAGGGTCATACAGTTTTTCAACTGTTAATTAAAGTCCATAGGGTGTTTTTCTGTTGTAATAGGTTTCAAATGTCAAAGGAGTACCTAAATTTTGGTATTCTATGCTGTCTTTGTATAGTGGGAACAATTTTTTAAATTAATCAACCATTTCTCCCTATATTTTTTTTTGTGGGCCTCATATTCTTCTTGTCTTCTTACTTCATTAACTCTGTAATCTTCCACCCATTTCCATCTGGCTTGGGAAATTACACATATAGCTTACTTATCAGTGTCAGCCTCTATTAATTAGACGTTTAAAAAATCATTACAAATGTTAGATTTTCGTAATAAATATGACATATATATGTATAAATACAGGTTTTAGCTGTGGGGAAACTTACAAACAAAGGTCTGTGTTTTTGGTCTTAGTATTTGTCGTTATCGGCATCAATGTCGTTGTAGGTGATGGCACCTTCATTTTTAGGCAAATACCACAAGTTATAGGTGGGAGGTCTTTCCAATCCTTTTGTATTGACTCCCAAAAATAACGAGTAACAGTTGAAAGCGGTATCGTATTCAAAATTGGAGGGAATTCCACTATTGCAGTTTTCAGGCAAAGATTTCAAAGTATTGGGAATACCCATTGTAGAAATAACATTTTTGGCCTTAATTTCAACTCCTCCCCTTAAAGTTACTCCTGTTACTTTTTTCCCTCTACATTGATTTTGTCGACATAAGCCTTTAAATTGATGGCAAAAATTGTTTAATCTTTTAGTTAATTAAATTCGTAAAAATTACTTTAGTTAATAAAGAACCTCCTTTTTAAATAATAGTGGAGGAAATAGACTATATTATATCTTTCGTTCCTTTTTAGGATACATAGATCCCTTTACTTAGTAATGAATCAATAAACTTATGTGCATGCTGAAATCGAGTTGGTTTAAATTAGTTCCTAAGTCTAAATAAAATTGAATAATTAAAAAAAAAAGTAATTTCAAGACTAAATTATATGTATTGGTATTATCTACCTCCTGATTCTCCTGCCAAAATCAAGGCCAATTTTTAGTTTTTAGAAATTCCAATAGTATCAAAAATTTCTTAGGTTGATTTTTTGTATAAATGAGAATATCTACGCGACAAGTAAGCATGGAGGACTTTTCCTATTATTCTGGGCAATATACAAGAAGCAACTATTCCTTGTTATAAAGCTTAAGACTGTTTACCATAGGCTTTGTATTTATTAATGGCGTCTTTGCTTTCGGGAAATTTACTTACCAAATTTTCATAAAAGGTTTTCAAAGGTGCTATAAATTCTATCTTTTAAATTATTAATATTAGAATTTTAATTAAATAATCTTAAAATGAATAGTTAATTATTTCACCAAGAAACTATTTGATTTTAATAAATGAAAAAAATTTTACTCTTTCTTCTCCATATTGTATAGTATCAAAATGTTTGAATACATTCCATTCTACAACTTTCGATCCTAACATAGATATAATATATCTGAAAGGCTTTACGTTTCCAACGTAGTGGAATCCTGAGTCAAACTCAAATCCTTATTCTTCAAATGTGTGGAAACACCCACCGATTCGATCGTGTTGTTCTAAAACCAATACTTTTTTACCTAATTTACTCAAAACTGAAGCACAGGAAAGACCACTGGTTCCACTTCCTAAAAGTTATTTATTTATTTCGTTAGTAAATTATTTATTTAGAATTTACTAAAAAATAGTCTTTATTTCTCAAAAATAAATGATAATGTATTATTGTTTTAATGAATGAATGTTAAAAAGGATATTCATTTTTTTATTGATTTTGTAAATTATTTTACCAATAACTATGTAATCGATATCTTTGGGGATTTTAGTTTTTGAAAATCTATTCTAAAGATCAGGTTCAACATATGGTGTACTTCCCTTTAAAATTTAACCTAATCGTATCAGCCTAAAGACGAAACGGAGTAACATTGTCAGCAATATTATGGCTGTAGCCACCATAATAGTGTATATATTGCTAAAGATTTCCATTTAAAATTATAAATATAGTTTTTTTTTAGAGATTGATTTTAGATTTGATTATTTTGATTTTTTAATTTGTAATATTTAGTTTCCTAAATTTTTGCAATTAAAAATTGATTTAAATCAGATAAATGATGAATTATAAGAAGAGAGATTTTTTACTATATTTATGTCTTTATTACAAACATTTCTAAGCATTTGATGCTTAATTATATTTATTCTATAATTCCTTTATAGAATAATTTATTTTTTTCTTGATTAAATAAGGGTTTGATTAAAATACGTCATAAAATATTTATAATTTATTCTATTACATCACTTTTGTTTATAGTTTATCAATAATTTAAAGATTGTGTTTTTTGAAAGGCTTGTATACGATTAATCATTTAATTATTCATCTAATTTATTTAATATCTTTACATTTTTGTGATTATTTTTGTAATTATTAGTAACTCTATATTTTTTGAAATTAGAATTTAAGTTTGAACAATTAAATAATTAGTTAATTTAAAAAAATTTTTATTCTAATATTACAATCAATATAATTCAAAGTTATAATTATCATTTTAGTTTAGACTAACATTTGAATATTTATTTTTAAATTAATTTTATATATTCATTGTGGTATAATATTATTTTTAGCATATATTTATTAATATATACAAAAGTAAAATATGTTTTATAATTAGGAAAATATTTAATCATATAATTTAAGCCTTATTTATAGTATTTTATTATATATTATTAACAAAATAAAGCATTCAAACTACATATATATGTGATCTAAAATTCTAGTGAGTACAAGATTTCTTTTGAGTGGGATGACCTTATATTTTATATATAAATAATAAAAATAAGAATAAACTAGTTGTTTGGTTTATATTTTTAGAATTAAATTTAAACTCAATATACGATTTAAGATTTAAATAACATTAATCTCAGTTTTTTTTCTATCTTATTTTCCTATTTGATAATTGTTAAAGATGTTTATAAAAATCAGTATTTTTAAGAGATAGTATTAATTATTATTCTTAATCTTTTTTTTTATTAAAAAACTTATATTTTTATAAGAAAATCATTCCCTTTCCATAAATATAATACAAGATGTTTTAAGATTTTTGACTATAATAGTAAAATCTTTTAGCTTTACTTTATTTTATTTTTAAAAATTTTTATTATAAAAAAATATAAAATTATCTTAAATAAAATTGATTTTATATAAATATTAAATAATCTATTTCATTATATACAATGATAAAACCAAGATTTTTAAATAATTTAAGATAAAGAATACTATATGAAGTAAATCCTGATTTAAAAAATTGGATTATAATAATTTCATAAATTATAGAAATAATAAAAACACATACCTTAATCAGAAAATTAAACTATATCTAAGTATATTCATAGTAAAAGTAATATATTTTTTAACTTTCAGATTTATTAAGTTTTTCATATTTTTTTTTTTTTTATTAATTAATTAATTAAATAAAATTAATAATTAATCATACTATGATTATTTATATATTTTATTATTCTTTAAATAAATACATAAAAAAAAATTCGATATTAAAATTATTATAAATTTAGTAGAATCCCTGAAAATATTATTAAAAAAATGATTATTTATTAAGTAAAAATGTTCGGAAAGCTATTTTTTTCCATCTAATTAAAATTAAGAATAAAATATTTTTTAATACCACTATAAAATTTTGATTAATTATTAACTATTTATATATATATATCAAAAAAAAAAAATAAAAAATCTTGAAAATAATAAATAAACCAAACCAAAAACATGGTATCAATAGATAATTCAGATAATTAAAAATTAATATTTGACACTTAAGAAAGAGATCCTAAAATTAAAAAGGCAATTAAAAAAGTTTAGACTATTGAATCCGCAAATGATATATTAGATGCTACAATAAATTGTGAATAAAATTAATAGGCCATAAAACCTCAAACATAAGTACTATGAAATTTTTTTATATTTTATATTTGATGACATAACACCCCTTTTATATGTATTTTAATGTAAAGAAATACCTAGTTAGAGAAAATGGAATGATAAAACTCGTGAAAAAAGTTTAAAATAAATAAAAAAAGAAAATTAAAAAAGCAATGATAAATCAAAAATAAAAAGATCATGAGAAGTAACTTGAAACAGGTAAAATAATGATGATATATTTGGTTATTTTTTAATTAATTATTTAATAATTGAAATTTTAAACTCCTTTAGCTTACATAAAGAATTAAGAAAATGAATATATTGGAACTCCTAATATGAACTTAAAAAATTATTAAAATATATATGAAATACCACTGCCAGAAATAAAAACAATTTTACCTAACAAACCAGTTTTTTTCCCTAATTATTCACTAAACAATTCTTAAATATCATCTTCCAAATTCTAAAAGGGATATAATTCCTGTAGAAATTATCTTTTACTAGATTAAACACCAAGCTAATCTACTTCTCAGTTTGCTTATGATAGTGTTTCTTAAGATAACTCTTTATTTTAAAATAAATCTGCACTGCACCCTTAAGATAGTATTAGGAAAAACGATAAAAAGTTGTCAAGATTCTTTACTATAAGCGATATTCAGGGAAGTTAATATAAAATCCACTAAAATGATGTTTTAGATAAATTGCAAAGATAGCATTAGGACTCTATGAGGAAATTGTAAAAGTTCGAAAAGTCATAAAATTACTCTCACCATATAATGCAATCATTAGAGGTGGCAAGGAAAATTCCAGAAAAAAAAATAAAGTTAAAACTAGCTGAATGTTAGCCTTATCTACAATAAAGTGAATAAAAGGTAATACAAATCATAGTCTAGTTTTTAGTATATTTTTATTTTAATTTTTTATTTATAAATTAGCTATTAAGCAGTTTTAGTTCCAAAAAAGATGAAGGAATATTTTTTCCTAGAGAATCTGAAATTGATGAATATCGAAAAATTGTATCCTTATCTAGAAAAAGTATGGCAGATCCCAATGATTTTCCTAAATTTTCGGAATGGAGAGAACATTACAAAGTAAATACTCATACAATTTTTTTATTTATTTGAATTATATTTTAATACTGATATAGATAACTCATATGCAATAATACAGAATGCCTATGAAATTAAAAAGAAATGAAACCTTATAGAAACTGAGAACGTAAAACTACAGATCTATACAAAATAACTGATATAGCTTAATGAGAAAAGTATAAACATTTATTAATATAAATTCTTTATATGAATATATTTATTTTAATATATCCAAGGTTTTATTATTATTATTTTATATTTATTATATTAGTTTTTATAATTCATTTATATATTATAAAATATATGTTTTGCTCTAAATAATATAATATTTTTCTCCTTTATATTTATAATTTTTATATAATTCGAATGCTATATCATTGCTATATATATATATTAATATTCACAATAACATTTATTAATAAAATAAAAAGCAAATATTTTTTTGTGATAAAATTATTAATTGTTTACATTTGTAGTAATTTATTAGTGACAGAATTGTAATAAATTTAATACTAACTAACTGTATATTTTAAAAAGTAATTTATTGCCACATATTAAAGATTTTAGCTAAAGTTTTATAGAAAATTAAAATATTATTTTGTAAGTGATACTTAACTCTTACTAACTATAAAAATAAAATATAATAAAATAAATATTAAAAAATGTAATTAAAATAGTTCCTCCAATTAAATAAATTAGTATTTTCAAATAAAACATAAAAATTATTTCAAAACACTATTTAGTACACTTTTTGTGCAACAAAATATGAAAGCGTAACTTATAAAGAAGAAGGAAAACATGTTTTCAATATCAAGTAATATACCAATATTAATAATAAATTAAACAATCAGCAAAATTTATTATATTTGACTTCAAGAGAACATTTTAAAATAATTGAATTTAACAATTAAATATATTTATCTTAAAGAAATATAAAAATGAGAATTTATATTAATTTGTTAGGGAAATGATGTATTAGCCTTTAAATAAATTAGAATTTGATAGCACAGGTAGATGCTTATTATACTTATATAGGCCCAGAGTAACTTAAAAATATAAATATAAATAATTACAAATATAAATTTCAATAAAATTTTGAATTAATTGCAATAGTTTTATACCTACACACTAATGTATTCTAAATTTGCCATCCCCTTTTTATATGTTGCTAAGTTGATACCTAACAATCCATGTAAATCGATATTTATTTTCTAAGGAGAAATAGTATAATATTAATATTATTTATTATATTCTAGTTTATTTAACATTTCCTGTTGCCCTTCCAGCTATGTTTGCTTTTGAACTATGGGGTAACTCTTAAATTCAGTATTTTTTATGAAATTCATTATTTAACTTTATAAAATCTAATTATTAGCTATTACAAGAATGATCAAATTAAAAAGTTATCTGAGAAGAGTTATTTCAGAAATATATTTATATAATGATGGGTAAACACTGGAAATTGTATATTAAAATCAACTATGGGTATTATATTGATTACTTCTATATATATATATTAAAATTATTATTATTTATTTTAAAAAAAATAATTTTTTAGAAAAAATTAAAAGATGATTAAGTTTCAGAATTATTTTATATTCCTTCCTTAAAAACACCAAAAACTGATGAATAAATGAAACCTCTTAAAGGTATTAGTTTTATTTATAATAAACGCGTATATTATAATATTTAGCTATAAATTACTGTTTTATTAGGTGATTTGTTTCCAGAATAATACCCTTATACAGAATTAAAGCCCCACGGATGGTCATGGACAAAATATTATAGAAATCCTTAAAATTATTTAGTAATTCCTAAATATGCAAACTATATAGATTCGGAAACATTAATTGCAGTATTTTAGGGAAAAGTTATTGACATTAATAAAAATACTTACTCTGAAATTGATTATAATAAAAAATAAAAGTATTTAGATGCCTGATAATATAATTTTTAGGCATATTGTATTAATTCCATTCAATTATTTATAAATAATAATTATATTAATTATAGGAATTATTATGAAGTTTAATTAATAATTTTATTTAATTGTGAATAATTATTATTATTATAAGTTAATTATTGTATACATTAATATAAATATTGATTTCAACTTATTTATTTATATATTATTTTTTTCTTCTGCAATTGTAATTTTTAGTTTATATTTTAAATCAATAGTTTTAAAGAGAAACCTTTTGCTTTAGTTATAATACAGTTTAAATCAATATATATTCTCCTATTACCCAATGACTATCAAATTCTGTTCAAAAAAGTAATTTGACGGTCTAATATTATTCTTTTACAAAAATTATAATACTTTATAAATCTCCCTAACAATACATTTAAAATAAAAAATAAATAATTTATAGAAACGATCAAAAAAATCAGAATAAACACAAATCAACAAAATTATAAAACAAATATGGAATCAAACAATTAATAAAAAACTATACAATAAACAAGTGAAATAAATTTAGTAGATCAATTACCATAATTTTAAGATAGTGGAAAAGATAATTATAATTAAGAAGTTGAAAATAATTTAAAGGAAATGCAAAATGAATATTTATCAAAAATAGAGGTTAAACCTGAAAAAGACATAATACAAATAGAATTTAAATAGATTAAAAAATAATATGGTGATTAATTTGATAAAAATGATCTATGGCTTTTATACGAATTTACGTAATTTGAAAAGGATATAGTTTTATTTCTTCTCAAAAATTACTCAGTAATCTTTATAAAGCAGCTTAAAAGAGATCTAATGAAACATCCTGAAAAGGGATATAAAAAAATGTATGAAATTATATAGGCTTATTGCAAAAAACACAATATAAATGATTGGGCAGAGGAAAAAATCAAAAGATAACATGAAAGGTATGTGAAAGACCATGAACAATTTTGGCAATGGAAATAGGATTAATAAAAATAAGAGAAAAATCATAATTATGATAAAAATTAAAAAAAGAAGAAATAAAACAAGATGAAGAATATGAATATGGTGAAGAAGAAGAAGAAGAAGTAAAAGAAAATTCTAATTAAGAAGATAATATGATTGTATAATAATAATAAGGATTTAAACCAGGAATTATAGTTAATTTAAGTGACTGTGTTTTACTAAAAATATTGGAATTTTTAGATCCCATATCTCTGGGAAATTTCTAAATAACTTCCAAGCATAACAAAGTAATTTATATATTAAATTAATAGACATATATATCTAATAATTTACTACTTTTTCAAGATTCTTGCTAGATCTTCCTTTTTATTCAAAAAGATATGTATGGCTTTACATAAATAAGGATTATCTCCTCTGCCTTAAACAAATCATTTCTTATAGCTGTAGCTCTAAGTATATTAAAGACCATATGACTTTCCCACTCATTTTAGATAAGAAGTGTAGAAGGATGTAAGAAAAGTTATATGGAGTGAGCCGGATAGCCAATTTGTAACTCCTATAAGCTATTTCAAATAATTCAAAGGCTGGTATTCATTGTATTTGAGTGCTCCCAGGCCAAATTTTGGAGGAGTTTATAGAATCAAAGAAAAATATGTATTTTATTGAAAATATATAAAACTAATAATAATTATGTTAATTAAACTAATTATTAGGTCAAATTCGGAGAGGCAGAATTCGGAAAAACCTACTAACCTGTAATTGAAGTTGAATATTATAGATATGTAAGGTTTTTACCAGATGGAAGCGTTCGCTATAAAATTTCGAATAAGAAATTGAAGAAAGATGATATTATTTAGTATATGATTCGATCTGATGAGGAATAAAGTTAAATTAAAGAAGTAAAAATAGGAGAGTACAGATGGTGTAAAGACTAAGTCATTTTCAAATACGCAGTCGGCAGTTGCATCTTTGAATATTTCTTGACAATATAACATCTTGAAAATAAGCCTAATTACGTTATGGCAGTTAATAAACAAACCTAAAGAAATCCTGAAATTAACTTTTGTTCTGTTTTATACCAATAAGGACCCTATGTTTCGGAAAAATATTTTAAATATATTCCTATTAAAGAAATTAGATAAGACATTGATGAGCCTTTAATTGGAAGTTGTTCATTATGATGATTACTTTAAATATTTTAAGTTTAATTATTATATAAAACACTTAAATAACTCTATATAATTATTAATAAATATATATGAATAATAATAATATATAAATATATAGTTTATATTTAATATAGTAATATTTACTATTAGTTTTCATAAAATATTTCACTCAAATAAAGAAAATCTGGTAGGGTTTAATTGAGATTTTCTCATTGTTTCTATGTATGAATTTCTTTTAAATTTTTTTCCAGCTGATTATGTGGAATTATGAAGACTTCTATACAATTATACAGTATCTTGTGATCCTCTTTCAATAAAAGGGGTTTAATATCTTCTACTACTCTTTCTCTTCATATCATTTTATTAAGACTCTTATCTAGGCAAGAAAATTAATATTATAATATTATTTAATAAAATATATTTATAATATTACTAATACTCTATTTCCTTCTTCAGTTGCTTATAACATTTTTATACATAATATTATCTGGTTTCATCATCAGTATCACAATCATCATCAACAACTTAATTCTCCAGCATTCCTTAATAGACTACACTAACCCCCAGCTCTTTGTCAGTAAAGCAATTAAATTCCATTTATTTCGATTTCTTTGAATTATTTAAACTTACTTTCATTTAACACGAATCACTTGCTTCATGGCTTATTAGTGAGTTAGATCTTATTTGTTATTTTTGCTTTACATCTCTTATAATTATGTGTCTTAATACGATTCATATCCTTTTTTTTTATTATTATTATTTTATTGCAAGACCTTTTCTTTCCAAATTTATTGTTTTTACTGATTTACAATATATTACGAATTGAAACTCCAATCCAAATTTCCACTGTTTTAATCTGATTCGTGTTATAATTTGTTTTACGGAGTATCAAATGTATTATTAACATTTTCTTTATTAGTTTCATTAATGAAATAGGGAACTTAATCGAATTCTTATTCGTAATTAAAATCTTCTAATTTTCTCTTTCTTTCTACTTGATTTAAATTGTGAAATAAAGATCCGCATTAGGATTTGGATGTTTTTTTATAAACATTATTTTATTTTATTTTTTTTATGTTTTTGAAATATTTTAAAGAAATTTTCCTTACTATCCCACATATTTTATCTCATTTCTTCCAGATTGGTTTCAGATTAAATTTTATTATCAAATTTTGTAATTTACTACTAACCTAATACTGATTTTTTCAATTTTAAATTACTTGGCTTAACATAAGTACTCTACACAAAAGTAGAAAAGTCTAGACTTTAAATAGTAGATTTTTAATTAAATTTTTTAATTTCGGTTTTTTCAGAAGGTTAGTTTGTGGAACTATAGTTTCCAAATAATTGCAGTGGTTAAAGATTTTTAAATCCAAGCGAATTTTCTGGAGTAAACAAATTAATTTTTTGATTTTATCTGATATTTTTAGCATTATCATAATCATCATCTAAAGATCCATTTTATTTTAAATTCTTATTTTTAGCATTCTTTAATAAAAATAAAATTAGTTATTAATTAAATATATCAAATTCTCATAATATTTTATGCATTTACATTATCTATGGTAGTAAATATATTCAAAGGTTTTTTTATTGTTTTTTATTCAAATTGCTAACTTTTTGTATAATAGCATTTTGTTGTAATTCCCTATTTATTATTTAATTATCATTGCTCGGAAGAGAATTTGAATTTTGATTCCATTTATCTGTATCTGCTGTTGAACTTGGGGGTGATGGATTTTGCCAAATTTTACACTTAAATCCAGACTATTAAGACATTTTTTATTTAGTAATTAAATTGAAATAGTAAAAATACAGTTTTGAAATTTTGTAAATTGTTTTTGTTTTTTTAGTTTGCAAAATTTATTAAAAGCTATTGAAGTAAGCTGTATATGTATATAAATAAATATATGCAAAAAATAATAAATTTCGTAAATGATATATTTAAATCAAATTTAAATTGTAGTGTTTCATAATTATAAACCCTCCAAAAAATTATTTAATCTACAGGAAATACACCGATACATAACTAATTTATTTATGATATGTACTAATTTATATTTATATAGAATAATAAATAAATTAAATCTAACTTTATATTATTATAGTTATTATAGATGTTTATAGATGATTTATAATAAAATGTCATTTTAAAGTCGTTGTTACACATACTTTTTAAATAGAAAGATTTCTAAAAATGACATTATGTATTATATCAATATGTGTTTAATCTTATAATCCCAGCAGAGCCAAAACCTATAAAAAAATAATTAAAATTTCATCGACTAATTATAAAAGCAATAGTAATACCCTTAAATAATAGTGCTTGTGCTTTTTATATACTTCACTTTATAGCTTTGCTGGCTATTAATTAAAGTCATATCTTAATAAAAAAGGAAGAGTTAATTTTTTACAACTGGGACAATCGCACACAAAGTAATTTTAATTTATTATTTTTTATTTGTACTAATCTTGAATTAACTTAATTATTTCGAGCCTTTCGATTTAGGGTATATTCTAAAATAAAAATTCAAAGAATATACTCATTTTAATTTTAATATTAATAAATAATATGTCATTACCAAATTATTTAATTTTTATTTTTCTAAAACCCTCACAATTGACTATTAGAACTTTTCTTTAGGATACTGATGAATAATAAGTTCTGGCGATTAATGCTTGTGATTTAAATTAAAAAATCTGTATTTTGATTGTTTAAGATAGTCATTATATTTTATTTATGGCTTATCTGCTGTGTTTTTTTCAATTTAAAAATTAACATTCTCAAAATATTCTTGATAGCATTTTATGAAATCATCTTGATCCATATCATCATCATACTTTTCAAATAATTACGTTTCCTCAGATATCTAAAACTGGGATAACATTTTTTAAAATAAAATAGTTTTTCTTTAAAATTTACATCTTCTCTCTTGTGGTCCTTGTTAATATCATAACAGTCCTATTCTTCTTCTTCTTCTTCATATTTACTCCCATTACGCTCTTATTATTCTCTAAATTCTGTTTCATCATCTGACACATAAAAAACCTCTTTTTCTTGATGTACTGGAAATAAATTAGCAGACAAAGCATTATTTCTTCTTTTTTATTAATCCTTATTATTTTAAACTTGTTTTTTATCTTTTTGATTGTTTACGTTTTCGATTTATGTTTCTTAAATATCTTCTTCTACTTCAATTTTTTATTTTTATAATTCTTGCTATTTTTCTAAGGACACTTCTGGTATCATAAATTTTAAGTCGTTTTCTTTTATATATTGATCCATTTATTCTATTTATTCATTATTTATAACTAATATTTTTTATAATTTCAAAGTATCAAAAGCAAAATTTAGAAAATTTAACTTTAATTTAAATGGTTAAGTCTACACCAATTTTTATTTATGTTCTTCTGAAAAAAAAATAATAAATTTTATTAATGAACTCTATTAAATAGTACTACTATTTTAAAATTAATTTACAATCAAATTTCTAAAAAATATAAAAATTTATTATTATAAAATATATATTTTATTTATTTATAATATATTCTTACTTCGATTATATTCTGGAGATTTTAATCTGTTAATTCATTTACCTTATCTATTACTGTCACAGTTTTTGACAAAATTAGTTATTTTGTACTATTTTAACTGAAAGGATCCTCATCATTTTTTAATGTAATTAAGTTTGGTTTGTGCTTTAATGCTGTTAATAATACTGTAACACCTTTTTTATATACAAATACTTATTTATTGTAAGATTATTATTAGTAATGGCATTACTTAATGTTGTTATAATAAAGTCATTTTCTGTTAAGTATTCCTCTTCATTTAAACTTTCTCTGCAAACTAATACATTCAACCGCCTTACGTGTTTAAAATAATGTTTTGGTTGGTAAGATTCGCTAAAGAAATGAATTATATATAACTTACTATAAAATTAAATAAATTATTATTTATTTTACTCAATACCAAGTTAAAATATCATTTTGGAAAAGTTTTATTATATAAGACATTCATAAATGTCGTTTTGATCTAATTATTTTATTAATTCCGGAAAAGGTTTTAATCCGCAAGATACCAATAATGTTCTTTTTTTAGCTTTATTTTGTTATTAGGTATCCATCATTGTGATTTAATTTATTATTTTTATAATTTATCAAATTAATTATTTTGAGTTTATTATTATTAAATACTTTATGTTATAATTAAAATAATATTATTATAAAAAATATTCTACATTTAAAAATTAAATATCTAATACATAAAATAAAATGCCTGATTTATTATTTATATAAATTAAGTAAAATAATTTGTATAATTAGTCAATTAAAAATTAAATTGAGACTTATACTTATTAAATTTATAATAGCAATATTTAATTTTGGATAAAATGAAAATAAAAAAAATTATTTTTCAATTTTTTTATTACTTGATTTATTATAGTTTTTAATATTATTTTTAATAAATTAAATGACAGATATCATAATTTAGTATATATTTCTTTATTAAAATATATATAATGACTTATATGTATTAGTAGTTAGTAATATTATTTCTCATTAGGTTAATAGACTTTACTGATTTAGTATGTGGCTATAGAAATAAATTGAGTTTAGTTAGACTAATAATAAATTATATATATTTTGTTTATTAATATAACCAAACACTATTAATTTAGAAAAAAAACAATTTTTGTATTAATCTTGTAATATTATATCAGAAAGACATTAAAAAATGCAAAAAAATAATAATGATTCTATAAAAGAGTTGAATACTCATTTAATAAAATAAGACAAAGAAGTAGAGTTGTAAGACACAAGTATTTTATAAGAGACTATAGAATGTAATATAAATATATCATTTATATATTCCAATAATAACGAAATTCTAGTAATAATTTATATGAATAAGTAAATATTCTATCATCATAATTTGAATTATAGAATAAAATGTACTAAAACCATAACCAAGAGTATAATAATAGCATGACACTAAAGAGGAGATTAGATCATATACTGCTAGTAACAGTGAGAATAAAGTTAAATAAATTTAACTTATTTAGAAGTTAAAATATATGAAAATTTAAGATATTGTAAATGATTTAAATAAAGAGAAAACCTATATAAGAATTAATCCAAAAAAAAAAATATTATAAACACATATGTACTTTTTTCAAATTTAAATGAACAATAGCTCGTGGCTTCTTAGAAAGACCTATAACGATTTGGTTCAATTTGATCATAGAGTAATTGTTTTAATTGATTATATCAATATTATAATAAAGAATAATTTAATTCTGATATTTTAATATTTCAGATTAAAAAGAGATTCAAATATAATTCAGAGAATTTAAAAAAACTACCTGATTTACCAGTAATTATTGTTAAATATAATAAAATTTAAAATGAAAAATATTTATTTTTGTATGTATTAAGTATGATAGGGAACCCACTGAAAATTTAAATCCTGATATAATAATGAATTTTCTTGAGGTTTATTTATAGTCTATAAGTAAACATGATTTTATTTGCCAAGAGGACGCATTTTGGGACTTTTTAGAAATATCAGATTTTAATCATAATGGGATTATTAAAGTAAAAGAAACATGGGTAGATAAGAGAGCTGGAGGGAGATACGAATATTAAAACTGTTGTAGAAAGTTGTATTCAAAATTAAATAATTGGAATAAAAGATACATGGTTATTACTTCAGAGGGAGTTATGTATTCAAAGGGAAATAGGAACCCGGTATAAATAAGAGAAATGCTATTATTTGACTATAATTTTGAGATGGTAATAATATTTTTAAAAATTTATAAAAATTAATTTTAAATAAAAAAGGAAACGGGTAAAAAATATACAGGAAAAACAAATGGAATTTTATTAAAAACAACAAGTAGAATTTTAGTTATTAAGGCTTTCAATTTTTATCAGTTTATAGATCTTATTGCTTCATTTCTTAATGCTCTTGAACTGTCTCCTTACACTAAAAATCATAGATTTAGTTCTTTTGCGCCTGTAAGAGATGAAGCAATTTGTAAGTGGTATATAGATGGATGTGTAAATTTTTTAATTTTTGCAATATTTGAATAATCAATTTATATATTCTATCAACGAATAGAATTATTTCTAAGATTTGTACAACTATTTATCTTAAGCTAAAGAATCAGTATACATAACAGATTGGTGGCTTTCTCCAGAATTATATCTTGTCAGGCCTGTAGGAATCGAAAAAAATTAAGAAACAAGAATAGATAGAGTTCTGGAAAAAATTGCATAAAGGGGAGTAAAAGTATATATTTTAGTCTTCAGAGAGCCCAAAATAGCATTAACATTAGATTCAGAATACACTAAATATAAGTTATAAACGAGCTTAGAAAATAAAGACAATATAATTGTTTTGAGGCATCCAAACACGGTGGTTCCTCTTCTTTGGTCACACCATGAAAAATTAGTTGTGATAGACCAAAAGTATGGATTTTTAGGTGGACTTGATCTATGGTAATTTTATTTGTTATAATAATAACAGCAATTTGTAATTCTATAATATACTTTTAAAAGTTATGGAAGATTTGATACAAATGAGCATCCACTGTCTGATTTACCTCATTACTAAGGAAATTAAGAATTTGTACATTTTCCAGGTACTTAAAAATAGTAAAATTTGATTAGAATTATATAAAATCTTAAATATTATTAAGGCATTGACTATTCTAATGCGAGGATAAAAGACTTTGTCAACGTAAGAAATCATGAAGTATGCTCTTTAAATAGAGTAAAGCAGCAAAGAATGCCTTGGCATGATGTACAAATTATGATAACAGGAAGTCCTGTTAAGGATATGACCCGTCATTTTATCTAATATTGGAATTTTGCAAAGGTTAATATTTATAGTAAGGAGAATGAACTTGGACAAATTTTGCCTTCAGAAAATGATGGAAGGCTATAAAATAAAGTTAAAAACCTATTTTTTGGAGCATTTAATAAGATAAAAAAGGTAAAAGATAAAATAAAGCAGCAATTTTAATAAAAAGACATACAATCAGATGGAAATACAGTCTAATTGAATAACACAACAACAACTTTAACAAATTAAAGCTTTATAACTGAATCATAATTTGATTCCAATCCAAAGACTATTAAACTAAATTAGTCAAATATAGAAAATGAAATAATAAGTGATAAATAGTTTTATACAAACACTACCGATTTTTCAATAAATTTTGACTAAAATACAAATTAAATTAGTAACTCTGAATCAAAAAATGATAAAAATTAATTTAAAATGTCAAGAATTCGTACCTATATTTAAAATATAAAAGAAGAAAATCAATAAGAATAGTAGAGATAAGCTCATGAGGATGCAACTGAATAAAATAATAAAAATAATAATGATTACAAATAAAACATTTAAAACTAAACAGTTTCTTTTAAAGTAGGTTCTTTGGAGTCAGGCAATCTAAACATGTAATAAATATTATTTTTTATTATTATCAATATTTTATATATGGTTGAATTTTTAGGAATCACTCTTAAATACTTGAATAGTCATCTTGTATGGATGATATAGAAGAAGAGGAAGAAGAGGAAAAAGTAAGTGAAATATAATAATAAAATTCATCACCCAATGATAAATAGGACCTAAATATATAAATGGGTAATAAAAAAAATAAACAAATTGAAGAAAATAATAAGGTATTTATATTATTAATTTTTAAAAAAATGAATAATCAAATTATTTTTAGGAAAATTCACCTATTACTGTTAATGACTCTAATTTAAAAAATATAATTAATTCTGTATAAAATAAGAATTAAGATCAAAAAGAAAGTATTTCGAGAACATAGTCTTAATAATCAGAATATAGATAGTATCTATCTCGTTCAATAAGTTACTAATCAGAAAGTAACTTTAGATACACTAGAAAAAGATAAAAAAGCTTAGATGTAAATTAAAAAAAAAATTAAATACTGTCAATTTTTAAATAAATTATAAATTTTTTGTTTAGGATGCGTAATCATATTTATAGCAATAAAATTAACTTGCACTCCCTATTTTAGAAGAATTGGCGAAGGAATGCAATTAATAAGAGGAAAAAATTTATATGGAATTACTTGATATGGCCAGTTCCAATAAATCATAGCAACCGAAAAAATAAGAATTAAACCGTGACTCTTTTATTGATTAAAAAGAATTTTTGAAGAATCTGATTTAAAAGTTGAAAATCCTTAGTAAGAATAACTAGGTACATGTTAGTGTCAAATGATTAGATCTGCTTCCTAATGGAGCTTAGGATTATCCCCGGGTTTTACAGAAATGTCTATATAAGTATCCATTTTTAAATAATAAAATCTTTTAGTCTCTTTATACATTTTTAGATTTCTTTTGATTATTTTTTTTTTATAGATTGCTTATATAGAATTGATAACCAAAGCATAGAATTTTATTTATATCGAAAACTAGTTCTTTATTTCTAATTCCGCAGGAAAAGAAGTAAAAAACAAAATAGCACAAGCACTAATTGATCGAATAAAACTAGCTGCTAAAAGGGGAGAGAAATTTAAAGTTGTGGTAATTATGCCTCTTTTACCAGGATTCGAAGGAGAAGTGAATGGATCGAACTCAGGAGTTATGAAATGTCAGCTCCATTGGGAGTATTATTATAAATAATGATTTTTAAAACATTATTATATGCATATTATTTTTATTACTAGATTTAATACAATAAGTAGAGGAGGGAATTCTATACTAGAGTAATTAGCTCAAGATGAAAATATAAAAAATCCTAACGATTATATATAATTTTATGGTTTAAGAACACATGGGACCATCGATGGTTCTCCTGTTACTGAAATAATTTATGTTCACAGTAAGTTAATGATCGTAGATGATAACTATGTTGTTATCGGTTCAGCAAATATTAATGACAGGAGTCTATAGGGTACTAGGGATTCAGAAATTTGTGTAATTTTTCAATTTCTATTGATTTATATTTTTTATGATAATTTATTGATTTTTAGATGGTCATAGAAGATAAAAACAAAATAAAAAGCAAATTAGATGGAAAATCTGTAAATGTAGGAGAATTTAGTGCTTCCTTCAGAAGGGCGCTATATTAAGAGCATTTTAATTTAACTGAAGTGGAATCCATGGACCCAATGTGCCCTACTTTACTTTCAAAAATAGAGCAATAGACAATAGTATATTATAAATATATATTATATAAAGAAGATTTTATTTAAATGTTTTCTTTATTTATTTAGAGAAATACAGAAATATATAGAGAAGTATTTGCTTGTTATCCGGATGATACATGTCTATCAATGAATGAATTTGAAACTTTTAGGAAAAATATAAAATTGCAAAGTTATTATGATTTAAAGTCTGAAATAAAGGGCCATGCTGTTACACTTCCTCTTAATTTCCTTAAAAATGAAGATCTTAACTTAAAAATTACACATAAAGAATATTATATTCCAACTGAAAGTTTTACTTGAGTTGAAATATTTTTTATTTTAATTCGATATTTAAAATTAATTTTATATCTAAGTAGTTTCTACTAAAATTAAATGTATTAATATATTATATTAATTTTTTAATTATCTACATATAGTATAAAAATATTAAGTGGAAATCAACTTATTTAGAATCAATATATCTTTTTTATATCTTTCTTAATTAATATACATATAAAAGTACATAATATTTCCCACACTTTACTATAATTATTTATTTAATTTTTAGCTGATAGGTTATAATGGCATATTATTAAGAATTAAGAATATTCAATTAAATCACAAATATACATAAAAAACAATATATACAGGTAATTAGAAATTTATTACTAATAAATAACTATAAAAAAAAATCATAATTTCATATAAAATTACTTTTTACTAAAAAACACAATATTATATCTTTGCCATTGAAAGCTAATGGGAAATATTGCTATATCATCGTCTGTAAAGAAAAATAAAAAAAAATTGGATGCTAACTTAAAAAAAAAAATGTAAAATTTAATATTTTAATTTATATTTACATTTTAATTACAATATTAAAGTCATAATTAAATTTTAAAATCAATAAATAGAAGAATTTGATTTTCAAATCAGTAAATACTACCTAACCATGGGTCTTTATGAAGATTCCTTGAATTAATTATAAAATTGCTTGGAATAAGATAAGTTTTGTCTAAATATTTATCAATAAATGGGTGAATCCTACATGAAAATGGGTAAGAAATAAGAAGCCTTACAATAATATCTATAAGGAGTTTATATTCAATTTAAAGCAATAAACAAAGTACATTACAATAATAAGAAAATTACTAATATTCCAGATTTAAATAAATCCTAAATGTAAAATAAATAACAGCGCTTTAAAACAAGCAAAATATTTTTTTGGATGAAGAAATCTAAATGTAATTCGAGTAAATAGGAAAATAAATAATCAGTGAATGTAAATGAAGAAATCAAAGTTGATGAAAAAATATAAAATTAAGTTAATTTTGAGTTTATTGAAAATCTTAAAACAAGAATATGCATTAAAAATATGATTTCCATATAAAAAGAAAAAGCATTAAGAAAAAAATAAGCCATTTGTTAAATTCAATTAATTAAGACGCTCTTACTATCACTTTAATTAAGGCCCGAAAAAACTTTAGAAATATTTGAATTTATAATGTTCAAACCAATTCCAGCTAATTCTATTAAATAATATATTTGAAGCATATTTTATTTTACTCATTTATTAATATTTTAAATGTATATAATCATAACTTATATTTTACTTTTATATTCAAATATAATTTATAAATTCATGTAAATATATTTATTATTGTAATTAAGATTATCTTTTTTTTTATATATAAAACATTTATTTTTATTATATATATAATAATAATATTATATAAATATAATTATTTAAAATCATTTTTAATTTAATATGAATATATTATAAAATAAAAATTTGTAAAAAAATTGAAATCAAATATTAATAAAATATATTATATCATTTGGGATTTACATCTTTAAATTCAATCTCTATACTATCGTTATTAATTTGGGTACTATGTCGATTTTTTCTTCTTCTTTATTTAGAAATTAGAGTAGGGGAGGTTCCACTTTATTTTATAAACTATTAATTTTGGCTAGATTTATTTGGCATACAATCCTAAATTTAATTACTATCTATATATATACGATTATCACTTAATTCTCTTTAAGTTTAACTAGTATTATTGTTTTTATTATAATAAAAGGTATCTATATTTAATTATTTAATTGTCTTTCCACTTGGTTCTTTCTAATTTTCGAATTAATGACTAGTTTTTTATTCTTCTTCTTCTTCTTCTTCTTCTTCCTCTTCATTGTTTTTTATAATTAGTTAACTTTACCCATGTTTTTATACAATATTTTCTAATCCGTTACTTTTGTGTTGCTAGTAACTACCTCCAATTTATGCACTATTGAAAAATTAATTTTATTATTTTTTATTGAAAGAAGATCCCATTTCAAATAAGCCAGAATTTCTGTTACTTAATATTAATGATTTTTATGCTGGAGAATTTTGAGTTGTATCTTTTGTATCAGGAATTGGTTATATAACTTTTAATCTCATGGTTTTGGTTTTTAACACTACTGAGCTCATATCAGGATTATTACATTGAAAGTTATAAGAAATGTCTGATTCATTGTCAAAGTCAGAATATTATTTTTGTTGATAAGACTAAACTGAAGAGGAGTCATCATGTTAATAAATATCTATATTTCCAAATACGCCTAAGGTATGCTGAGATTTAATTTATTTTTTAAAATAATCCTATTTATCACATTATAATTCTATTAGTTCTATATTAGTAAAGGTTTTGTTCTTATTTTTTTTTAATGTTTGCATGTATTTTTCTATTTATTTATTTTATTCTGGATTTATTTTAAAATAACAAGGCTTTCTTATTTAAGTATCAATTAGTAAATTTCTCAGAAGGTAAAACTATTCTAAAAACTTTGTTACTACTATTATTTATTCATATATATTATACATTTATATAGCTTAATGTTTTGGTCTATCAAATATTCTCCCTATGAAATATATTTATTAATACATATTTTTAAACAAAGGTTTAAATGTAACTATTTCTTTTATTTGATAATTTACCTAATAGTATATTCAATACTTTAACACTTGTATCATATTAAATAATTATATCGTTTAATAAATATCCTGCAACATATTTTGTAATTTGGTAATTTTCATTTCTTAATAACGATTTTTTAAATAATTTTGGGGCATTCTATAATTTTTGTTTAAATAATTAATATAAGCTGATTTTATTTATTATTTAAATAAATACAATAAAATTACTTTTAAAAATTATTTTTAAATGTTTATATTCATTAGAATTTTATTTGTTAACTTTTCATACGGTATATATATTAATTGATTTACTATATCTTCTTTAAAATTCATATCACATAATTCTTTGTAATCATAATTTCTTACTATTCCTACTATATAATCATAATAATACTCAACTAAAGGAGTATGAATTACATAGTCCATATCTATAAATAGAATAGTTAAATTTCTAGTTGTTTAATTAATAATCAAATAGAATAAAGAAATAATAAATTATTTTATTTAAATTTTATATATCATAATAAATTAGTTTATATGATATTTTTTAACTTCATAAAATTACCTTATGAATTTTGTGTATAATTACTAAATAACCTTACTTATGATTTTTATTTCAATAATGAATTAATTTATCTGGCTAATCTTTTTCCAAAAACATGAAGCAATCTATGAATTATGGATAAAAATTAAAATCCGGCAATCCAATTATTGGTCTCAACAAATCCCTAAATAATTAGTAAACAAGTTTTTTCCAAATTACAATCTTTTATTTTTCCTTCAATTCCTTACTTTATCACTAATATATAAGTATTAAAAATTCTATTAAATAATTAATAGAAACTATTATATAATTAGAAAACCAATTATTTTTATATATAAGAAATACCTAAAAATTAAGCTTCAGTTGGCTAAAAGGGCTGATTACAATATTTAATTTTATTTATTTCCTATTTAATAATTTTTATAAATATGTGAAATATTATCATAAGAGATAATACTAAATAAAAGAATAAATTAGAAAATGTGAATTAAATTAAAATGAGTAGTAATTACTTTTTACACTGGATTTTTTATAAAATAAATTTATATTGTTCTTTTTAATATTTCCATTATTAATTTTTATATCCTATTTTATGCGTTTCTCTTGTTTTTATTTTTTTTTATTTTTAGTTAGTACTAATATTTTATTTATTAGTTTTTATTTTTGATTTTAAGAGTTTATAAACCGTGTAAAAACATAAATTAAATTATGTTATTTAATTTAGGAAAGTATATTATGTTTTCTCCCATCAAACAATATAATCTATTTAGAAAAAATAAAATTTGGAAATTTAAAATAATAAAATTCTAACTGTTTAATAAATTAGGAGTATAAATAATTTATGAAAATTTAAATATTTTTTTTATCAAGATTTACTGTTATGTTAATATAATAAAAAATTATGGAAATAACTATAAAAAATATATGCTTTTTTATGAATTTATTATATTTAATAAGAATAGTTTTTCAATATTTAACATTCAAAATTACATATTGTTTTTCATTTTTATCATAATTTTAGTAATACTTGTTTTTATAATTAATAGTATTTCAGTGAATTATCAAAATGGAAAAATAGATATTTTTATAATACATATTATAAAATTACAATATGGGAAGAATGTACTTTAATCTAAAATAAATATATTTAATTTAGAAACTTCTTTATATAAACTTTTTTAAACATAATTAATAACATTTTAAATTGGGATTTATTCTTTTAAAATATAATGATAAAAATATAATTATATAAGTATTAATATTATCTCATATATTTAAATAAATTTGCTAACAATAAAATTAGATTAATTATCTATATATAGAATGAATGAGAAATAGTTGTGAATCAGGATTTGTTAACCTGTTTATTTACTATCACACATATTATGTAATATGTAATGTAAATTACGTTTAATACGATAATTGTAATATATTGAGATTCAATTATATATAATTAAGTAAAATTTAATTAATTAATTAATATTATAAAATTAATCTCATAAATAGATAAATATTTAACTTATAATATACCCTTAGTATTTAAAAAAATTTATATTATAAAATAAAATGGTTGATAAAGATTGTGGGTACACTTTTGTTTAAGCTATGCAACACCCTTTACATGGGGTTTCAACTGGAGCAAAAACTCCTTAAATTGTAAATGCAGTAATTGAAATCCCTAAAGGAAGTTAAGCGAAAGTAAATATAATATTAATATATATTCAAATAAAAATAATAATGTGGATATATTATCATATTAAATTAATAAATTTTATAATATTATAGTATGAAATTGATAAAGATTCTGGATTAATTAAGTTAGATAGAGTTTTATATTCTTCAGTTCATTATCCTGCAGCTTATGGATATATACCATAAACGTAATAATTTATGATCAATTCATATTATATATTTAATAAAAATTTAAAAATTTTAAGGCTTACTTATATATTTTTTATTTGTTAGTTATTGTGATGACAAAGATCCTTTGGATATTTTAGTTTTATGTACTGTAGATGTTGTTCCCTTGACCCTAATAGAATGTAAAGTATTAGGAGTAATGAAAATGATTGACTGTGGAGAAGAAGATGATAAAATTATAGCAGTTTGTACAGGAGTATAATAATTGTTTAATATAAATATAATATTACCATTATTTTTAATTTATTAAATTTTATTTTTAGGATGTATCTTATAGTGACATAAACAGATTAGAAGAATTACCTCCTTATACAATGGCTTCTATTAAAAGATTTTTTGAAGATTATAAAAAACTTGAAAGAAAAAATGTTACTGTTGATGAATTCCATGGTAGAGAAGAAGCTTATAAAATTATAAATAACTCAATTAGAGATTACAAAATTAAATTTCCTGATAACCCCGCCAGCAAATAATGATTTTAAATTAATATAATTAATCTTTTTTATAATATTAAAATAACAAAATATACTTATTATTAAGTATTTAAAATTTTAATAATATTCTTATTAAATCAAATAAATTTGTTTTTAAGTAAAATCTATATATTTTTGTCACTGTGAGTTCCAAATTCCCGCACATATTAATAAAATATACAGTTTCTCTAATATTTATTACTAATTAAACTAAGTGTAATTCTATTGCATAAAAATTGTGAATTAAATATTAATTTAGTACTGATAACAATAATAAATTTAAAAATATTTTATATATAAAATTACATAATTTATGAAGATAACCTTTCACGATTTTAAACTTTCCAATAATTTAAAAGGGATAATATTATCTAGTATAAGTGCCTTTTTTTTGTTTGTATGTATACTATTGTCAAACTGTACACAAAAAATGTTGGGCCGATTGTTTTATTATATTTCAGAAATTTATTTGGATTGGTTCTAAATTGCCTAATGCTCTATTTTTTAAAAGAAAAAGTAATATTATATGTTTTATGGCTTAAATTTAAGTTAGTATTTAAGAAATATTTTAATTTTTAAGACATATTTTAAAGATAGAAAGCTACTTTTTCTTCTTATTTTAAGAGCTGTTTTATGTGTATAAGCAAATATCTGTGGATTTGTATCTGTCGGAATGCTTGATTTAAGTCTGTATATAATAATTTGTGAGCTATCACCCTTGTTTACTTAATTGTTCTCAGTAATTTTTTTAAGAAAAAAAGTTGGCAAAGCTCTTCTTTTTTATACTTTGGTGAACTTCTTCGGTGTTATACTAATTATAAAGCCTAAGTTTTTATTCTCTCAAGAAGATTTTAATAAGCTACAAATTTAGATAAATCTATAAATGATGAAAATAATAGTTATGTTAGTGCATACTGCATTGCTTTTGCAATTCCAGCTTCTCTAGGATTATAAAGCGTTATAGTGAAGATGTATAAAATTAATAGATAAATATTTTTCAATTTTATAATTTTAAATTAATTTATAATCTTTTCACTAGGATTTAAATATAAGGAAATAAAGCAGGCTAAAAAATTCATTCTTCCATAACTGTTTAGTTTATCAATTTAATAAGTTTGATTTTAAATCCCTTATTTTTAATTGAAACTAGTAATACTCCTAATATATTTTCAAATTTCTATATATTCTTTTTGATTGCTCTATGTGGGTTTATAGCTCAAAATCTTTAGTCTAAATCACTTTTTTTAGCTTAGCCCTAGGTACACTTTATATTAATTATTGATTTAAAAATTCCAAATTAATTCCTAATACCTATTATTTATTGTTTATAAAAGATTGTAGTCCCTTTCTAATATTTATAAGTAGTTTACTCATTCATTTTGGGATATTTTATTTTTGATGAAAAGTTAACATTTATAAAACTATTAGGTACATGCTTTATAGCTTATGGATCTATAAGTATTATTAGATTTTCTAATATAAGTGAAAAATAAGAAATTAATAAATAAATATAGGAAAGTTGAATTTTATAATTTATAAAGTGTACACTAGTTATTTTATTACAATCGATTATTAGATTATAACATTATAATATATAATAATATTGTTAATGCTATTTAATATTCTTTATAATACATATTTATAACTATATTTTTTTTACTAATATTATAGAATTTATAAATATATTTATTATTTATTAAATTAATTTATATTATTAATATTTAATTAAAATAATACTCTAGTTATCTTTTCAATTGTTTTTTAAGGGCCTAAAAAAATATAAAAATTATATAATTAAAATAATTTGCCAATCTTGTAAATTTATGTAAAAGTTAATTATTACATGACATATTTATTATGTGACATTAAAGAAGTAATTTTATTTTTTTGGGGACTTATAGACAAGCTGTTTATTTTTTCTTATTTCTACTATTACTTTTAAATATTTTATGGAGAAAAGAAATGTGTTCCTCCATCTTATTCATATTATATTTCTGTATTTTATTTAATTGATATTTCACTTTTTATGTTTACCTTTTTAAATATTTATGGCTGTACTTATTGGTGGGGATATTTATGGTAACTTTATTGTTTTTACTAGAACCTAAATCCATCATCCAATTCATTAAATGATGAAAAGTTGTAATCTGATACTGTTAAGGGTTTTTCCAGCTGATTCAGAGTTGGATTTAAATAGTTGGAATCTACCTCATAGAACATACTATTTCTTGGCTTTACAGATCGTTTTAGTATCGATTTTAATAGTAATCCACTATTAGTCATGTAGTTACTATTTTTCATATTATTGACCTCAATTGTGTCTTTTGACTAGTTATCTTGATCTTCTTCATCAAGTTCAGATCCAGCTGAGGCGTTAAGGAGATTTAGTTTAGGAATTTATTAAGATTACAAATGAATTTAAGGTTTGTGAAGATAGAATGAAGGGGTTTAAATTCTTGTACTATAATTCATCATATGACTACTATTTTTTCTTAATCTTTCTGTTTATGATCCTGATGGATATTAAGAGCGCATATCTAAAGTATCATTTTTTCGCTTCTGATCTGCAAAATAAGAATTTGTAATTGATTGATTAACTTTCAGCCGAACAGCTTGTCCATTTTCTTCTTGAATTTCATCCATTTAATACTTTTATTTTTAATTTTTGTCTGAATTACAATTACATGATTCATTTTATAAATCTTTTGAACATTTAAGAGTAAATTTTTTTCCTGGAGACTCTTTTTCTACATATCCAAAAAATTTCGTTGAATCTTAAAACGGATTTTTTAAATTTGATTCGGCTAAATGAGGTATATTGCTTAATCCATTAAGTGACAATGTTTAAAATAATTTATTAAAATCATATTCTAACTCTTCCTTTTAAATAAGTAAATTCGACTAAATTTCTTTTTTTATTTCATTTTATTTAGATCTTAGCATATTTAAAATGATATTTCGCTCATTGACCTCTATTCTTATATCTAAATATAAAAAAAAAAGAAATCATAATAATTTATTAAATTATAAATATCTCTTAATAAATTAATTACTAATAAATGCTTATTTCCTATTAATTAGAGTATTTATTCTGATATTATATATGGCAAAGATTCACTATGGTCATGAAAGCTGAATTCTTAATCTTACACAGTTTAAATGGTTACTTATATGTAGTAATAAGACATTTCTTCTAAATATATATAAATGTGTCCTTTTGATTAATTTTCTAACAAAATCCATAAAATGTTAAAAATAATTTATAAAAATCGTTTCGGATCATTGAATATTATTTCATTTTTTATGCTCATTCCGTAATTAAAATCTATGTTTAAATTCTTTTTCTTTATAAATTCTTTTACACAATATACTACAATTTCAAAGCATCTACATAGGTTACAAGATTTGATATCTAAAGAAAGCTTTTCCGCTAATGAATCCATTATATTTTGTATTGAAAAAAGTAAAATCATACTTTCAAGTGCGCAGTTTTGATTTTTCAATATTTAAAAGGAAATGCTTATTTTTATAAAATATTTATTAAATTATGATTTATATGCAATTAATAAAAAAATTTGAATTTACGGAAAGCAAAGATTACTAATATTATTTAACAATTCAAGCTATTTTATCCTTTCCTATTTTATTACGGCGTCTTAAGCTTTTAGGGGATTTTTTTATTATTATTCATTTTCAAACACCAATATAAGACTTGGTTTATCCAATATTTTAAACTAAATTACTTTAACTTTGTAGTAATTGTTTCCCCTCGTACAGTATAATATATCAATTCCATCCTAATTTTATGGCAAGTTCGGATTAGCCTTAAAATCTTCAATCAATTCTTCAATACTGTGCAAGAAATTTAAATCATGACTCAGTCTTTGAACTGAATGAAACATTTTCCCAAATTTGTCCATTTTTCCGGAAGCTGTCAATATAGTATTACTAATTCTAGCTAATTATTCTCCTGTGATATTGTTTATTTTGTTTACCTTGCTTCTATCTCTATACAGGGAGTTTAAATCACTTTGTCCTCTAAGAGTATCTATCGAAAAAAAACCATTGTCTTATTAATCTTCTATGTCGGAATAGTCATTTTTCGTCTTTATCATTTCGTTTTTTTCAAATATAATGTTGTGTTTTTTTATTAAATATCGTTCTAAAGTGGGCTTATTTTATGTAAAAGCATAGTCAGCAACATTACCATCTATTATTTTTTTTATTAAAATGGATTTAAAGGCTTTTGATTTTTATAATTAATATTATACCTATTTTCCTTGAAAATCCAATACTAATCTCAATTTAACTTAAAAACTTTAAAAAATGGTCATTACTATTAATTTTAAAGGAATTCTACGCTTGCTTAGTTATTCCTTATAAAATGAGTGATTTTTTTAGTCTAAACTGCTAACCATTACTTACGATCCCATTACATGCTATGCTATAATTTTCCAGTATCTATACTTGAAAACTAATGCAAATTTAAAAAAAAAAAATTATATGTCAGAAATTTAAAAAAATTTGTTTTTTATAAATTAAGTATTACATTTAGTATAAATTTTTCTATTTTGGCGTTCCTAAGAATATATCTAAAAAACTTATATTGCTCCAGAAATTATAAAAAAACCTAATGCTATTCCTGAATCCATTCTTAGATATAAAATTATGATAATTCTTTTCAAAATTGCCATTGTTAAGTCAATCGGGAAATTATAAAAGGTAAAAAACTACAATCCAAAACGTCCCAAGCATTCTCCAATAACTATGATTATTTAAATATTATTTCTATTATTTGTCAATAGTACTGAATAAAGATTGATTGCAAGACATACTGTGTATAAAAAAAGCAAGTCTAAAGATAATAGTAATATTATTAATACACATTTGATGTACTTTTTACGATATATTTTATTTTAATAATGTTATAAAATGCAAATTGCCAGGACACTACATGCACTAAGTACCGCTGAAGTAATTTATATATCTTTAAACTACTTATCTAATAATGATTATATTATAAAAAAACCAAGGCCCATTAAAAACAGCAAAGAACAAGCAAGTTTATTATGAAAAATGAATCTTTCTATCAACTATTGATGATTATATTTTTTTAATGTTTTTTTGTTTTAGAATTGTAAATTATAATTATTAATTGCTTCTATATCTATATTCATTGCAAGTTAAATGAAATATTCTAGGTTATAGATTTTACAAAGTATGAGGAAAGAATGAGAGAGTATTTTTGGAAATAGCTGGTTTTATATTTAGGTACTATATATAGATAGTTTTAGTTTAAATTTTTTTTATTTTATTTTTTATGTTTTATATAATAAAGTATACTTATTTAATTAATTACGTAAAATATTTGTCAAATTTTAATATAAGTAAATAAAGATGAATTATTAAATAATTTATAAATAATAAATAATCATAACTAAAATAAGTGATTAATAAGTGAAGAATAATTGGTGATTTATTTCTTCGCCTTGAATGATTTTGAAATAATTTACATTTTTAATAAATGCAAAATACATATATATATATATTTATTAATTTATACAATATTAGAAGTTTACTAAATATATAAATATTTTACTATATTAAATATTTTTAAAATAAGGTTATATTATATAGGATTATTAATATATATTAAATAAATAAATTAATTAAATTTTATTATTTTCTAAATTTACATATAAAAATTATTAATACTTTAATTTGTAAATTTCAATAAAGATTCAACAAAGCATTTTGCTTTTGTCTATCACCAAATTAATATTGTTACTATCACTACTTTCAAATATTACAGTCTGAACTCTTTATTAATAAATAAAAATATTTTTCTTTAGGTTTAATGAACAAAATTTCAGTTTTATTACCTATCAGTTTACTATTCCGATAGATCCTTAGATATTAACTTTAAAGAATTACTATTATTTATAGAAATTAAGCAGGGCAAATCTTTTCGTTCACTTTATAAATTATCTTATAAAGTTCCCTTACGATCATACTCATGATCATTATCTATCATATTGATATCAAAATGATCTTAACTACTAAGCAATTCCTGGTGGTTTCGGGAGCTTAGTGGGTTATTTAATAGTTATCGCTATGATGATAATGGTTAGAAACTCTAATTATCCCTGGAAGTAAAACATTTAAATTGCATGGTTTTGGAATGTACCATATTATTAAACGGGCCATTAAAAGATGATTCCTATTCCTCAAAAGAGTTTTAATTATGACTGGATAAGTCATTGTTTCCTTTGAAAGTCAATTTTTTTTACTTTTAACTTTTCTCTATTCTTTTTATTACAATTCAAGTTCTATTTCTTGGTTAAAATTGCCATTTCCATTTGATTTTTTAAGAAAAGTGGCAGTTCCATCTTAATTTTTGAAAAAATTATGATTTATTCCATTTTGTGAATTACCCATATTATTTTCGTCTATAGGAATCATGGCTCTTGAAGAAAATTCGTTTTCAATAGTTGAATTTGCCTTATAAGCCTATTTTAAATCACTAGGCTAAGTATTCATAAAACTTATCTGCTGCTATTAATTAATATTATTTCTTAAATTTTATAAAGAGTAATTATTGACCCCTGTTTAATCATCTATATTGGTAGTAATGTTGTTGTAATTATGATTCATAATATATTATGGGTGTTCTTCCAAATTTTCTTTTTAATTTCCTATATAGTTTAATTTAAAATTCTGAAATTGATTATATTCTATAAAAGAGTCTTGCTATTAATCTTAATCTTCATATTTTTCTATTTAACTGTTGGTACTTTTGCGCTTTAATTTTGGAATATTGGGGAGTTCGTGATTTATCATCTAAACAAATTAATCATGAAACTATTCCTCCAGATCGTGCCTTTTCACTATTAGATTCGCTTATATGTCTCTATTATGGTCTATATTGGTATGAATTTTAAACTGAACTTCAGCTATGTCGCTACTTTCCTATGTCTAATTATAAATATAAATGTTTAAGAAATTATGTAAATCAATAAAAATTATTTTATATTACGACAATGCAATCACTCCCAATTAGAGGTAATAGCTTTTCAGATATTTAAAAACTGAATGGCTTGGGGAAAAACACATTTTCGTGCTCATTTTTTGGGGACTAAATTGTAAATTTAATGCATGAAAAGTGTTCTTAAACATGAAACAAAATCAGTCCATTTTCTGAATAATCTAAAATAATTTGAAAAATATTTATTAAAACTTATAGTATTCTCCTGGGATCATTATTTATGAAATCATTTTTTAATTTGATCTCGTATTTGAACTATAAGTTTTTATTTTCTAAAGACTCCTTGATATAATTGGTTATGCAAAACACAGTTAAATCCAGAATTTGCATTATGCTAATATTTTCTTTTTGAATGGATGGCTTTTCTGCATATAAATCAAGTATATTCATACAATCGATCAGCGCTACAAATGATTTAAGCGTGCATTCTTCTTGTCTCAGTATGTTCATTAGAATTCTACAAAATAAATTATAAATTTACAAAATAAAATCTGAAAACGGGGATTGAGAAATTTGTTTTAAATTTGCTTACTACATCTACATGCTTCCTATATCATTTGTGTACGACAAAATAGTTTTTTTTAATTCAAATATCTCTGTTTTGTATTTTATAATGCTATCTCTAGTCCTTAAGTCTTGAAATTGAAGAATAAGGGAGTGAGATGTGCCCAGCATGAATTAAATAACTTTAACTTAAATATGCTGCTTATTATGAGTGCATTCTAAAATGTCTATGTTTGTTATTGCATCCACCTAATTAACTAAGTCCTGAGAAGAAGTATGAAATCTCATATTCATATTTGAAAGTCGATATGTGCTGGCAAACATTCTACTCATCTGACTATTACTGCTTTACTACCTATTTCTACTTATGGGGCCTAAAGTCATTGTTTGGTTTTGAGATACTATTGAAATATAATATTTTTTTATTTTTCTAAATCATTTTCTACTTTTAAAAATTAAAGTAAAGATTATTATACCAGGAAATTATTAACCGATCTGCTTTTTATCTTTGTCTAGATTTTTATTTTCTTCGCTGCTCTAACTATTTTCAGAACTGTTTAAACTTTATTTTTTGCCATCTTAATTTTCCATTTCTTATTAATCTTTTATTACTTGGTGTTTTTTATATAAATACCTCTTAAGGGTTGGTTCCCCTCCCTCCTTAAATCCAAACTCCACTATATTTTTATCTGATAAAAATGTAAGTAAAAATAAATTTTTTTTTTATTAGTATTTATTTAAAATAAATGATCGTTACCAAAAATTATAATAATTACCTATAATTGACTTGGAATAATCTATATTTACTTTGTCGAGAAACGATTAGAATTCCTAATCATTTTTAACTTTGTATTTTCTTTAGGCTCTCTTTGTTTTCCCTTATAATTATAAATTCGATTGCTCATAATCAAAACCACTAAGTAATATATTATCTTTAACGATATCTCTACTTATCCTTTCCCAATATTTATACTTCTAAACTAAATTAAAAATTTTTGGATATAATTAGAAAATTATATTTAAATTAAACTATATTTTTTATAAATGTTTGGTTTATTTTAATTAGTTGTTTAGTTTCTTTTTTTAGGGAGGTTATTATTAAATTTTTGTTAACAAACCAACGAGACAACTAATTAACTAATAAACAAACGAATGTACTGATTTAGTATATATTATAATCCCTTTTTTTACATTTTTGAAAATGGTTTTGTTTTGAAATTCATTTACATACATAAGACAGACTGTGATGACTCCAGACAGAACAAACAACACAATCCTATAATATGAATTGGACCCCAAGAAAGCGGTTATGGCAACTCTATTTATAATTACCCCACACAAATCCCAATGAATGTCGTAAGTAAAAAATAGTAATTGCTACAGTTAAAGCAAACACTCACCTAAGGCAATTCCATCAATTCCGTTTAATTTATCCCCAATATTAATTGATTTGCAAATGAAAATTATGTCAACTGTTATAAAAAGCCTTAACATGAAAATGATAAATTTCATATAATGTTTGTATCTAGCTTTGATCCATTAACAAAATATCAAAACCAAAATTATCAAATTTGCTACTAATATGTAAAGACTTTGCACAGTCAATATTTTGTTAAAAGAGTGAATGATCATTATTACAATAAATTATACTATTACAAGAACAGCTGCTACATGAAAATGTATTAAAAATCTGTTTTGTGCCTGCTATTTACGATACTCTTTTCTAAAGAACGGTGTTTTGAATTAGAGGGTAAAAATACTAATACATTCTTACTAAAATTCCATGAGAATTGATACAATAGAATAATTTTAGTTTTTTATTGTAGTTTAGTATGGGTTTTAGTTTATTTTAGTATTTCTTTTTAATAAAAATATTGATACAAGTCTGACAAATTTCTGTATTTTTTTTTTTGTTTGATTTTATTTTAGTGTTTTATTTCACTTTTCTTACACCTTATATATATATTGAATTAATTCATAATTTTTGTATATATTAATTTACTTATTTTGTTTCAATTAGCAAGGGGTGTTGATTTAATTGAGTAATATTGAATTACTACACTAAGAACAATTAACAAATAATAATTTTCAACTTTGATTTTCCTTATATTCATCTTTATTAGAGATAAGCTAACATAAAGTAAATTATTAGAGTTATTGCATATATTTCTTTTTATGAGAGTATCAACTTCATAACATTAAATAATTTATCTAGTTTAACTTTATACTAGAAATAAGTCATATTAGATAAATAAGCTAATATATTATGAAATATTTATCATCAATATAATTAAAATTTATTCTTTCATAAAAATATAGAAAAATAAAAAAAAAAAATTATTAAATAATAATTGGAATAAAAAAAATATTTAATTTCATAATTTAAGATAGTATTTATAAAAACCAGCAAAAAATTAAAGAGATATAATTAGATTTTATATTGATATTAGTCCTTTTCCATATACTAGAAACTTTATTTTTTACATATACATACCATAATCATAATCAATCAGTATTAATATGAAGAAATATGTTTTTGTAAATAATATGTCTTTAAAAAGAAACAAATAAGTAAAGTATAAGGTGGATTATAATTATACCTAATTTCCTATTATAAATAGGTATAAGCTTTAACTGTAGAATTTTTTTATTTGAAATTTTGATATTAAATAAAAAATAAAAAAACAAATTGGAAAATATCAATTTTCAAATATTTTATTCTTAGTATCCTCGTAGAAAGTTTTTAAACTTTCTTCATTATACTCAGTGTACAAAGATATTACGTCCAATTAAAAGATGTCGCACATATTATTTGTTAGAGTTCCCACATTTGGTAAAGTTCTTTATAAGTCTCCGTGAACGAATTCTTTAATATAAGTTCCTGCGCTAGCCAATACATATAATACCTATATAATTAAAAACAAATATAAATCACTTATAAAAGATATGTTTAATTATACAATTTGGAATTAAATCATATAATTTTTATTGATAATTGTATATTTATCAAAATCTCTATTGAATAATAATCAACAAAATCGATAATTCTAAATAGGGTTTTGTCGTGATAAAGTAAATAATTGAATTGTTTCTATTTTTCTATGGAAATACAAAGAACAAAATAAAGTTGAAATTTCGGTAATTAAGAAAAAAAAGAAAAAAGCAATTTATTGGTCTTAATTAAATTAAATTAAATTAAATTAAATTACTCCATGCCTTTCGTCAATTTAATAAGCTCTCATAGCATAAATTACTTTATCCCTTATCAAAGGAGATCTTCGATGCAAAACTCTAATAGGAGTTCTTTGCTTAACCTCCAGATTTCTGATTTCATTTAAACCCTAAAAAGCTTTTTCATCAATATCTTTTTCAAATTACAAAAAGCATGCGTAAGCTTTAATCTTTTCTTCTTGAGAGTTTTGCAAGGAATCCCATCCCTCTTTGCCTGAAAATTGTAAATCTGTTACGTTTACTTATTTTTTATTATTAATTTTTTGCTATAACTCCTTTAGTAAATTAGGATCTTTAGTAGCAGAAATCATTTTTCTTGGATTCATCAATTCCAACATGAAGGGTCTTCCCTCTCCTAACATTCTTACATCAACATCTTCTCTTCCTTAAAATTATAAATATGTATAAATTAGAATTTTCTAATTTAAAGTAATGTGGAGTTAATTACCTCCTCCAACAAAATTATATCTTTCATTTTCAAAGTGAGGCTATATAATATTAACAATTTCATCAGCTACTGAAGTGGGAAGATCTAAAAATCTCCTAAATTTTTTTTTTTTAATTTTTTAAATTAAATTTTTTGTTTACTAAAGTGTGCAAAAATCATATATAATCATATAAATTTTTACGTTTAAGGGAGATATCTAGCATATTTTATATAATTTCCTGATATTAGCACATTTGAATGAATCGGAGTTACTTTCAAAATGTATCGCTTTAAGAAGGTGTGGGCTCCTTACCCTTCATAGCTTTATCCAAAAATAATCTCTACTTAAATTGTGAATTAACTCCAAATTGTAATGTGTAGGGCCAAGTTATTTATTTTAAACTTCTTATTGTTATTGTTGCTATTATTAATTATTTTCATTTTAAACATTTTTACCCTTTTTGTTATTCAATTTTTATTTTTTTTGCATCTTGAGTTCTCCTTTTTGGCTTAAAATTCCTTTCAATATGTCTTAAAATTGTTAAAAATACCACTGATCATCTTCGGGATTAGCATAATCCAATTTAATTTCCATTTTTCCATCATGAACTATGATTTTTGCATTTAATTATTCTTCCATTTCTGTGGCTATAATCCATTTCAATGCAGATCTTATTTCCACGAAATTAACTTTGGCTTCCTTAACAAATTGACTGGCTCTTTCCTCCAACATATCTTATGTTTCCCCTTCCCTTTTAATTGACATTTACTGGGATTATTACTAATTTTCCTTTAATTCACATGATTCTATGATAGCCTTTTCAGCAAAATATAGAGAGTGAAGGGTTCTTAGTTTCAAACTGTGGGGATAGGTAATGCTAAATCTCATTGTGGTGAATTCATAATTTTTAGCCTTAACTTTTTTAGCAATTTCTTTCATATATTCTAAATCATCCCCTTGCTACAAAATTCCGTAACACTAAACGCAATGTGTGAATTCATTGGTATCAGAACTTTGATTTGACTTTTTTATTATGTTTTTCTAATCGTATTTTGATAGCAATTCTTGGCCGACAATTTTTTCCAAGGTTTGCAAGTATTTGGAAAAGAATTATTTGTGCACATAAACTTCTTCACTTGTTATTTTAAAATTCCTAAAAATGCACCTAATACATGTAAAATCTTCAAACATGTGATAGAAAAAATGACTCAGTAAGCAGTCTTCGAATATATGCTTTATACTTGACTGCAGCTTACTTTCCAATAGTTGCTACTATTATTATTACTCGTTTTCTATTTCTAATTTTTAATCTTCTTGCTATCCCTCTTTCATTTTAAATTACAAATATCTAATTTATTTTATGTTTATTTTTGCTTTTCTATTGTTTTTAGTTTCTCTTTCTAGCTTTTCTAGGTGTCGAAATAATAAAATTGCACAGATTTTGTTACTTACAGTGTTTAATTATTATTATTATTAATTTTCTTTTACATTAAAAAAAAATTTTCAAAAAAAAACAATTATTAATATTAATAAAAAATTAAATAAATATGAACATATTAAAAATTAAATAATTATATAATATCTCCTTAAATATGTTAATTTCACGAATAATAGTTTCATTATTATTGTTGTTGTTGCTATCTGTTTTCCTCTTCTTCTAGCAATCTAATTTCTTCTTCTAATTATCTCAGCTCTTCTTCTTCTTTTTCTCTTTCTTTTTACTTAATTTCTTCTTCCGTCAGTTTATTTTCCTTATATTCAATATCACTTTGCTCTTAATGTTATTATTATTAGTTTTAAAAAGCTGATTTTACTTATGACTTTTATTAAAAAGTATCATCTATCAACAAATCACCGTTCTCCTAGTCTGACATATCATAGTCATACCTGTTAGTAGATTTTTTTTAGGTCTAGGAATTTGACTATATTACTTTTGCTAGTCAAATGTTTAGCTATTATCCTTGCTTTCTTTTAGTTCCTCTTATTCCTGGGTTTCCTTTTTAATGGGCGAAATTATAACCTATTAGTTTTATTTTGGTGATGTTGATAGTAATGAAATATCATTTTTGTTTTTCTAATTTTTGGAATTTTGAATTTAGCTTTTTTTAAAACTATCTTCACTTTTCTCTCTCTATTTTTCTGAAGTGTTGTTTTATTTGAAATTATGCCCATTTTCTTTTAAGTTTTATTTTTATTTTGGCATTGGACTACTTTGATTATAATTATTATCTTCTTTTTGATATTTTGGTTTTCTTCTTTTTTGACATTTTCCTGATTGGTAAAACAGGAGGAGAGTTTTCTCTACTTCTGTGGATTTTACTATCATTTTGGTAGTTCGACGAGTTGTTAGTTAATATTTTATCTTACTTTTATTTCTTTTATACTTTTTTATCACCTTCATCATCTATAATTTCACTTTTATTGAGTAACTCTTCCAATTACTAAGAATCATTATAATTCTTATTACTATTGTGATGATGTTATGGATATTTTTCCTGTGTGGCAGCCGCTTGTTTCTTTGAAAAACTATCATCCAAAATGGCTAATTTCGCCCGGATACTTTCGAAATACAGGTCATCTACCTCTTCTAGCGTGTTAGCGTCTTTTGCAGAAAATAATTTTTTGTCTTTGAATTTCAAAACCTGTTCCTTTCGCTTGGCCTAGGCCTAGATTTTTTCTGCTTCTTCCAAAATTTTTTGTTTTCGCACCATTTAAATCATTTCCGAGTTCATGTGAGAATTTTTTAAATTATTGTATTTCTTGCTCTTTCTCATTTCGAGGTGGTCACTGTAAAAATTGGATATTTTGCTGTCGTTAAATAAACTGCTATTATTTTAATGTAACAAAATTTAATCGGAGTCTTCGCTTAAGTATCGCTTCCAATTGTAGACTTTTTGGTCAAGCGAGTATTTTTGCCTTACATCTTTCAAATAGTTTTTGTATTGAATTTTCTAATTTTTTTTTTGTTCTCCAAATCATTGTGGGACTAACAAGTTGTTTGAGCCCCGGAAATGGCTGGAAACATTGGCTCGGCATCAATTTACAGCTTTTTAAATTATTTTTCGGACTTGGTGGCTCTTACGATTCGTTTCTGTTCCTCATTAATTACACTTAAGCTCTTTAAATATTGTTTTCCCAATTCTTTAGATTGACCATCCTAATAATAAAACATTATTTTCAAATAATTAAAAAAAAAAGCAAAGAATTTTTTACCTGCTTTATTTAAATCGGAGCTTTATTGAAAAAAATTTGTTCGTCAGTTATTTAGTTTTCAGTCTTTTCATGCTGGTGTCTAATTACGGCTTTAATGTATTTTCTCGGATTTTATATTTTATCCAATCTTATCTTCATTTCTAGCTCTTTTTTATCATCTAATTATAGTGCTTCCTTATTCTTTTAAGTCAAACTCTGAGAGTAATTTTATCTTGCTTTCAATTTTTACTCTTCGATATCTTTTTTATTATATCTCGCGTTTAATTGTTCTCTATCAAGCTCTTCGAGTTACTAAATTTTTTGATTCAGTTTTTCTGCCTCTATTTTAGGTTCTGGGAACTAGTAAAAAGATAAAATTTATGATAACACAATTAAAAAAAATGGATTTTTTTAACAATTTTTACATTTTGCAAAAGTTTATTATAATAGTCTTCCCTATCCTTTCTTTTTTATTCTTCTTTTTCTTTCTTTTCTTACAAATACTTTTGTTCCCTTTCCTGAATTAATAATTTTTCAAAATTACAAAAAAAGTAAATTATTTTTTTAAAAAATATCACTATTTTACAGTTAGATTTAGCTATTCTATTGGTTTGTAGTTTTAATCATCTTTATGATATTCTTTTATTTTTTCTTCCACACTTTATTTCATTTTGGCTTATTCTTTATTAAACTTTCTCTCCTACTCCTTATATAAGGGCACCTTCCTATCATCAAATTTCTATTTATCTTTGAAATATTTTTCTTCCAGTTCCTAGATTTCCTGCAGCCTATTTTCTTGTCGTTTTTTCAAATCCTAAAGTTTCTTTTAAAACTTTTCCTCTTTTTCTTTCCTTTGTTTTTCAGTAATCTATTGCTTTTCTTTTTCCGTTTGTTTTTGCTACTCTTCCCTTTTATGTTGTAACTCGATTTCCTTATTTTTTACTTGATTTTCAAATTCCTTTTTTTCCTTACGAATTTTTGAAACCATTTGTTTAGCTAAAAAATATTTTATTATTTAAAAAAAAAATTTTTAATTATAAAATACCTTCTCTTCTCCTTTTCTCTTCTTCTTCTATTTGAAATTATCTGAGACTTGGGTGAGAATAGGCGCTCTTATGATTTATGATATTTTGATCTTTCAGCTCGTCAATATAGTTATCCATATTTTTAAGCTATTTCTCGAGTTCTGCTTTGCTTTTTGAAGCATCTTTCAGTTTTTTACTGATAATACTATCTTCTATTACATTATTTTTTTATAATTAAATCCCTAAAAATATAGTTATATATTTTTATTCAACATTTATAAATATCAAAGCAGTTTCTATAATTAACATATAAAAATTTACCTCCAAATTTGTTTAAGCAGATATCAATTTGTCATAATACCTCTTATTATTTGTATCCACGAAACATTTTGTATCCTTATGCAATAAAAAATATGCGTTTTTAAGTCTAATTTTTTATAAGAATTGTAAATACTTACAATATAAATTTATTAGTCAAGATTGGCTACTAAGTTTTAGAAATACTTATCTTATTATATTTGAATCAATTTTTCTTGTCATTTTTATTATTTTCTTGCTTTTCCTTTTTTTTATCTTTATTTGCATCGACTTTTAAATTAAAAATCTAGAATAAAATTCAAGATTTTATTAGATGAATTGGTTTTAGAATAGATGACTTAATATTAAAATAGTTTAATTTAAATATATATTTTTTTGTATACTTTATCTTTGTCATTGCTGTTATTTTTAGAATTTTTTGAATCCTTTTCAGGTTGCTTATTAGGTTATTATTGTGTATTTTTGGTTTCTTTTTATTTTTGGGAGTTATTGGGATTTGTTTAGTTTTTCTTCATCAATAAACTTTTTTTTGATTTTGCTCTTTATTTTTTTTAGGTTGTATTTTTATAATTTTCGCAGTGTACAATAAATTGTATGGTATTTATTAAGAAAATATAGTATTAATAAAAGTTCATAATAAAATATACATTAATAGCATTGTACCTACAAATAAAGTTTAATAAGTGAACTATTTTTTTTTTTTCTACATTTGCAATAACAACAATAATCTATCAACTTAATTTAAACAATAAAATATAAGTAAAAAAAAGAAAGAAAATAAATAAATAAAGCTATAATTATAAAAACAACAAAATAAATTAAAAAATTTTAAAATATAATATTATAATCACTTTAACTGCACCAAAGCTCTGTAAGCATATAATTTTATATTATTACAACTCGAATTTAAATACTTAATTATACTATTTTAAAATTCGTATGAAATTATATTCATTCTGGTTGGCTAATAAGCTGATATATAAATTATCAATTAAAGAAGGCCTAAAATAATGAAATTATTTTATTATTTATGGTCTAAAAAGTGTTCCATAATGATTTTAAAAGTGGGCTTTTATACACAGCTTCTTGGGCGATTTCACATGGATTCTGCAGGGTTTTGTAGTTGATTTTTGAGATTTCCTCATATTAAAGACACCGATTATAAATCCTTATATCACATATTTATCCAATGGCCTGATCTCCATTGGCAGAATTTCCAATTTCAGTAATATTTCTCCTGGCCAAAATATTTTTGATTTTGCTAATTGATCTGTTATTGATAAATAATTCCAAAGACTTCGAGTTGTTATCGACATTTAAAAACAGTAAATTCCACCCGTGCAGGCATTCCTTTTCAAAATTGTATTTGATATATCTGGCATTGAGTTTGTCATCCACAATAATCCAGCCACTTTCTTCAGGATCTATCTGTAAAAAGGGAACAGATCTGCAAGAAAATAGTGTTTTAAATTTCAGCTGAATTGGTTTTCCCCCTTCAAGGGGATTTTTGAATTTCGTGGCAGCTGTCTTTTAAAGAATTTCCGGTGAGGGTTTGTAGAAAAACCAAGCGGAAATAAAATACGTATACGGCAAAGTAATTCCTTCTCCAATTATCCTTAAACAGTCATTATCTTTAAGACTTATTCCCCAGTTCTGCTCGTAAAGACCTTATTTCAGTGAGGTTGAGTTGAATGCAACATTTAATTTTATAGAAAAATTTTTTTCAAATATATTTATATATAATACCTTTGCTCTTTATTTTATCGGGATTTCCTATTATTTAAATATGATCATTTGCATTGGAGGAATCCATGCCCAAAAAATTGGAGTCTCCTTTCAGCCAAAATATCATTTAATTCGGGAATTTCACGAAATGTTGTAAACAAGTAAGAATTTCTCTTTTAATAATGGTGTTTTCCTTTTCCATTAACTGTTCTAACAAATTCATAATTTTCAATTCCTGAATCATATACTGCCTTGCAAAAATGATAGTTTATAATTTTTAATTTATTTATTTATTGAATACCTTTCCGAATCAATGAGACACAATTTGCCCAATAATATCAAGGACTTATATTGAAGCATCAATTTGTCATCTTAGTGAAAATATTGATAGGCAAACAAGAAAACATCTCTGAAATCTGGCTGCTTTTCTAAAAATTCATTCGGTAGACTGAATATCGCCATTGATAGCTCTGCACTTATAAATGAAAAGTCAATGACAAGTTCTACTTATTCAATTTGCAACAATTCATCCTGTCTACCATCATCTGGAAGTGTTTTGTTTTAGGAAGTTTCGAGGGTATTAGATCTATTTTCCTTTTCTTCAGACTTCAAATAAAATTGGTAAATTCTTAACAAAATCTGCGCGTACGAGATATTTATGTTTTGATAACTGGAGTACTGCTAAGGATGAGAAAGTATATTGGAAATGGTCAGAAACAAGCAGTTTTCAACCTAACTCCACTCATTCATTTATTTGAAATACTGGCAAATGAAATGCTGAAAATCCTTGGAAAGCAGCAAGATAACTTAGGCGTCTCTGCGTAAAGACAAAAATGAGAGAATTTTTGATAGACATTCCTTAATGATTTCATCCTCTTGTAATAAAGGAAGAATTTTGATAATGGTTTCTATGATTTGAAGAATCACTCCACTCTTACTTTCTCCCTCTATGAGAAAACCCATAAATTCTGGAATTGCATAAAAGCTTTGGATATAAATATTAAATTTTCACCTTATTAATTATAATTTATTTTTTGCGTTACTTTTTGCTTTGTTGCATTTAAAAAGGAGGACACATCTTAATTAATAATTTTCGCAATGGAATCAAACTCTCTTCATTATCCTTTTTATTTGAAAGCCCCGAAATGGCTTTATTCGCATGTTTTTAAAAAAGAGATATGAATTAACTAGAATCATATTTCTATAAAACGAAATTTATTTCTTCTAAATCTGCATCAGGTTACTACTAATTCTTTAGTGGCCTTTATTTTTCATCGTCCGAAATAAATGATTCCTGTGTTTCTATCATCTTTGAGCTTTATTTTTTTATATTACAAATATTTATAATTTCCCTTGTAAAGTTTATTATTGAGTTTTTTAATATGTTAATTAAAGAGTAGAGATAAAATTCTGAAAAAGTGTGTGATATAGAGTTTTTTATTACTTTTAAAACGAGTAGTATTATTATATTGATTTTAAATTTTAATAAATAAAATCATCAACATTAAGATTAAGCAAAAAAAATTAAGTTGAAATTGTAAAAATTTTTTTACTTAAAAGAAAGATTATATTGAAATAGAGAGAATGAGCAGAAAATAGAATATAAATTTACTTGACATTGATTATTCCTATGTTGATATTAATTTTCCATCTCTTGATATATTACATAATAGAGTTTCCTCTGGTCTATACCATTGTGTTGGAATTAAGTAAATGCCTAGATAAAAGTTGTTTGATGATGATAAAATTGAATACAAAAACATCACATGTAAAATAAAATAGCAATTACTTTATAATTAGTAGATTTATAAAATGATTAGTTTCATTAAATTCTAAAATTTTAATATCAATGTGAATAAGATACGTCTTACGAACTGTATGGCTGGGGATCAAACAATAAATTCGTTTTGGGAACAAATTAATAACTGATGAGGAGCTAAATGAGTTCGCTGTTAAATGAAAATAAACAGAACTAAATGTTAAATTCAAGCGAAGACTCAATTAAAGAGGTAAAACAAATGAGCCTTGTTCCGGCCAAATAGCCCAAAGAAAATTTCTAAGATTAGGAAAGTGATGACGAATCAAATGATATAAATGCTCAGGAAATGGTAAGTATATATTATATATATTTGATTATTAAGCTGCTAAAAAATCTGACTGAATTAGGGATTTGAAGAATAGTATGTACCAAGAAAAATTGCTATTTATAGAATTTTAAATAAAAAAAAATTAAATACTTACCGCTTTCTGTTTCTTGTGGGGTTTATCACACTGCCATACTGGCAGTTCCAGAAGAAGATCTGATTGATATCAATAGAAAAATAATGTCAACTTAAGAACTCGATGATAGGAAGCTCAACTATATGTGGAAAGAATTTTATTAAAAAACAGCAGTTTTTACTTCTGGAATAGTTGATAACAAAAGACTTGGATATTTTGTAAATATTTCCTTTAAAAGTAATATCCATTTAATTAATATAAATATATAACAAGGTGTGCTGCAAATACTGTAAAGGTAAAAATGAACTCGTAAAAGGAAAAGAGTCTTTATAGGGATATATGTGCGACATATGTAGGATAAGATAGCCCCCAGAGTCGCTCTGTCTCAGATGTGATTGCAATAATTGTAATTACGACGTGTGTCCGGCTTGTTTCGAGGAAAATCAGGTAATCCTTTTACTACAAATTTGATATTTTATATAACGATTATCATTAAAGGTAATACAATGCGAAGTGTGTAAAAAAAAATCATTCATTGAAATTATAGACCCCTATGAAACTTTACCATAGCAAATTCCAAAATGCTAAGTTTGCGAGTCATTAGTGTGCTAATGTAATACTTGTAAAACGAAACACGTAAAATAATTTTGGGATGGGATAACAAATATTTTTAAATTTTTAAATAATTTTTCTATTTTTAGACAGACTTTTCACATACTAAATTCTGCAGAAATCCTGATTGTCAATTAAAAATGAGAGAAATCATTTAATAGTACGACAACTCCTAAACTGCTAGCTCCTTTCTTTGCTCATAGGAATGCGGCTCGAATGTCAATAACTATTATTATTGTTACTCATCAGTAAATTCATTTTAAAAAATAATTTTATATAATTTTGAATTCCTAATACTATCTAGGAAGAAGATAAACAAAAGCTTTGCTAATATTGCTAGAGTAAAATTGAAAATCTTATCGACATATATAGGGAAAAAAACTACTACGTTGAGAGGAAAAAATACGAAAATAGCTGTGATTACTTCAATCCAGAATACAAATACTACTGTGATAGATGCGACAAAAGATTTTAAAAAGAAACTAAAATTGGAGAATGCCTCACTTGCAAATAGTATTTTGTTTGCTATACTTGCATTTTAGAAGTAATTCAAAATAGATTATATATATGCCCTTTAATAATTAATTAATTTTCCATCAGGGAGCTAAGTGTGGCAATAATTATTGCAAAAGTGTTTCCAAAGTGACCCCACACCGTGTGACGACTCCAGGAGGATATTTAATTATAAAAGAAGGAAGCAAAGAAAAAACATGTGGACTGGAAATATCAGAATCTAAAAATTTCAATACTTTATATATGCTCTGCAATTGCTCTAAATTTGGGTACAAATTATGTTTGCAATCCTGTTATAATGAAGCTGTAAAAATGCATATTTTTTTTGATTTTATTTAAATTTAATTTGACTTTCAAACATAAAAAACAGTGGGAAGATATGTTTTACAGAAACTAAATGCCCTTTATCAGGAGCTCTGATGATTATTCTTAAAAATATTACAATAAAAATAAGCTCAATGATATTCGAAAAGGAGATTTTAACCAAATGGGGGAAGAGGACTTGGAGGAAGAAGAAGAAGAGGAGGATGACAATGAAGAGTAAGAAAATCTATTGATCAAAGATGGAGATAGATATCACAATGGAGATGAAGTTGAGGAAGATTTTTCTTATTTTTCGGAAGATTTTGCTGATAGCTCAAGTGAGGGAAATGAAGATTTTTTAGAATTTTAAAAATGTGTCCCCCTGCAACTAAGGCTTCCTGAACACAAAAAATTTATTTAGGGGATTATTTAACTTTCCTGTGGAGATGCTTATTCCCTTATTCTTACAACAGAGGGAAGAGTGTACGCCTGGGGAGATGGAAGCAGTGGAGCTCTAGGTTGTGGACACAACTAAGATGAAGCTATTCCCTAACTCGTTAGGTTCGATGCCGACATAAAAATCTAGTTTATTTCTGCCGGGTCTACCCATGCCTGCGCCATTTCAACTTCTGAAAAACTTTATGGCTGGGGAGGAGGTAGCAGTGGCTAAATTGGGATAGGATATGTACAGAACTCCGTCAAGTTAATACAAAATCGATTAACGTTTATTTTTATTTTGCTTTTATTGTAAAAAATGTATTAAGTAAATAATATATTATTATTTATTTAGCATTCCTTAAGCTATTGCGGGGGAATTAACAGAAAAATCAATAGCACATGTGAGTTGTGGAGGGAGTCACACTGTAGCAGTCACACTAGATGGATATACCTTTTCTTGGGGACTAAATGGGAATGGGTAATAAATTATTTAAGTAGTTAAATTTCAAATTATCAAACTTTGTTATAAATATAAAGTTAGCTAGGATTGGGAGATTATAGAAATAGATACGAACCGACCCGAATCACTCACCTAGACAATTACTTCACGGTTTAGGTTTCGTGCGGGATCAATGATACCTTTATTTTAACAGAAAATGGACAGGAGTTTGCCTTTGGAAATAACAACAATAATAAATTGGGGATTCATGATAATGCCCTGAAAGATAAAAAAAATTTTTCAATCCTCACAGATTATAGGACGAATATATTAAAACAGAAAAATACAAACATAGCCTCATATTTCAACTCGTATCCGGAAGACACGCAACCTATGCCTTGCTGGATTCTGGAATACTAGTAATTAAATTAAAAATAAGTATTTTAATTATTTGTAAATTTTATTTATCATCATCTATTTTAATAGTTATCGTGGGGATTGAATGTCCATGGAATTTTAGGCAGAGCAATAGAACTCCTATAATAAATTGATGATAATTCGAAATTTGCAAATTTATAATCATCTCTCAAAAATTCTACCAAAAAGTCTTAAAACTCCTAGTAGCAATAATAAAAATAATTAGAAGAAGGCTAGTATGTGTCTGAAAAATGCGATCCTGGACTTATTGTTTTAGAAAATGATTATTCTAACAATGTAACCTAATTCGTAGAGATTTTAGATAAAACAAAACTGGAGTAAATGAAGTAAAATTATATGTCAACAGGAATCAAGCAAGTAAAATGCGGACTATTTCATACTATAGCCTTAACGAATGCTGGGGAAGTGATAGTTTGGGGAAGCAATAAGTACGGATAGCATGGAATAAATAATACAGAATTAATGGAAATGCAATAAAATCATAAGGATGATATGAAGTTAACACTAGATTGCGAGTATCTTTCATTGGAATGCTTGCCTTCGTTTTAGTCGGTAATGATATTATAATTTGTTTAAAAATAATTTAAAATTATCTTAAAAATATTCAAATAAAACTTAAGTTATTCAATGTCACCGTAAACAAAATAATTACAAGCATTTCAGCGGGATATGAGTATTGCATGGCCATCGAAAATAGAAGAGCTGTGTATGCATGGGGGAAAAACACTGAAGGTTAATTAGGAATTGTAAATACAATTTAATATGGGAAAACATATTGTATGGATAATAAGTAATATTATTAAATACCTTTTTTGTAGGGTCTAATTTCTGAATTTGAGTCCTAACCAAGTAAAGTCGGTACTTTAGAAGGAAACCTTATCAGGTAGGTGGCATGTGGAGAAACGCATTCACTTATTTTGACACAAAATGGGGACGTCTATTCTTGTGGACATCCGGAAGATGGAAAACTCGGACTTGGAGAAAGATCAACCTTACAAATTACACCTCAAAAAATCGATGTAATAGCGATTGCATTTCAATTATTATTGTAGTATTATATATTAATATTAAAAATTTGTATAGAAATTGTCACATACTGAAGTTGTTAAAATTGCTTGCGGAAGAAACCATTCCATTGCATTAGCCAAAGACCCCTACGATATGAATGCTAAGAAATTTAAAAAGCACAGCAGATTACAACAGTTCAAGTAAAGTACTTTTTCCTTAGTTTTTAAAAATTTAATATATATTTTATTACTAGATAAGTAGTATTTACTTGGGGGTCTGGATGGGACAGCAAATTAGGACATGGGAATAAAGAAAATCTATGGGAACCTAAATAAGTGTAAACCAGTTATAATTTTATTGATATTGACGCGGGAGCAAGACACTCCGCAGGACTAGATGAAGACAGAATGATGATAATATGGGGTCCCTACCAGTGCTTCGGAGTAGCGAAGCCAGATGATGATAAAAAGAAGAAGAAGAAAAAGTTTTCTGATAAAGAGGCCTACGAATTTCAAAAGCCTGTTAGACATCCGGAATTTGCTAAAAAAGATATAAAATTCAAAAAATTTCGCTGGGAGACAAATATTCTTTGGGTCTGTCAGAAACTGAAGATATTTATTACTGGGGGGAATTCGACTTTTCTCTGCAATGTTTATAATAAAGGGGGGAAGTAAATATGGATCAGTTCGGGGTTAAAATGTATCAAGATTCCTTTTAATTTTAAGAAATTCACTGTAGCAGGAATCATGCCATGGCTTTATCTAAGAACTAAGCTTATTCTTGGGGGTATGACACGAACACAGGTATGTTGTATGAATAGTATTCTAATGAATCGTTAATTTTTAAATTTAAATAAAAAATAAAGGGAGATTAGGACTTGGGTATTCATATTATGATAAATAGCTAGCTGAAGAGTAAATGTTTTCAGAAGATATAGATCAGCATAAAGATTTAGGCAAAAAGTTTCTGGATTTGTCGAAGAGGATTGACTCTCCTGAGTTGTTGGCATACTTAAGCTAATTTCTTAGTGAGTAGTATACGATAGTTAAAAAACGATAAGCTAAACTTGAACAACATTATGATTTTATGCAAAATAAAGAAGCCGAAAAATTGTAATAGTAGTAAGAAGTTGATTAAGTTGATGAAACTGCTTTAGAAACGAAAAATGAATCGATGTCCGCATTAAGTTTGAAAAGAATAACTTCTTAAAAAAATATCAATAATCCTCATTCTTCAACCAATATAAGTATTAAATTATTGTGCTATAATTACATGATTTGAATATCAACATTATTTTTGCTTCTAGGAAGTTCTTCAGCCAAAAAAAAAACTACATTTATTGATTAAAATCAATAGAATTCGGCTACTACTCCTCTAACGGGATCTCCGCATATTGATTATAAAGTTTCTAATTTCAAATAAATTGTATCATCTTTAGAGACGAGAATTTACAAAAATATAACTTTTTTGGAAGAACTACAAAGCTCTGAAGTATCTTTAATAAAATTAATATATATTAGATATTTATTTAACAAATGTTAAATATAATTAAAAACCTAGGACGGAGTCCCTGATCTTTTCAATGCTGTGAGTCGAGATGAATATCATATATTTGATAATGATTTGATTAAGTATCTCTATTTAAAAACTAAAGAAAAATATCAATAAGTATAGGATTTGTATTAGGAATTCAAAAACTACTAAATTTATTTTGATAATTTCACTAAAGATACTTCTTCTATTATTTATAAAAAAATAACATAAAATGTATGTTTTATTTTAAAAAAATATAATTAATTAATTATTCATCCAAATTAATTTAAAATAGCCATACAAAATAACATACGAAAACTACTATGATAAAAAATCGACACATTTTTCTTATAAAGAAGATTAATACCTGTAGCCCTATTTAGGCCTAATGGAGCCGTATAGATATTTATTGAGTTAGTATTAACTCCACCCATGTTATCTTTTTAACCTATATAAAGTCTGCAAATAATAAAAATAAGAGGATGAATACTTCTTTATATTAGAAGAGTTATTTGGACAGATTGAAGAATCGGAAAGAAAATAAAGATTATTTTTGGAATTGGCCAAAAAGATTTTAAAGTACGATATTGAATAAAAAATTATTAAAAAAGTAACAACATTTTAATTACATTTTCTTTAAAATTTTAATTATAGAATATTTATTAAATTCTATTTATAATTTACATCTTAGTAACTTGTCGCTAATAAGATATAACTATCATTAAAAAAGAATGAACCTGAGAATTTATCATATTTTTTTGTCAAATTATATGCTTACCTATACAATCAACTATCTGCATCTTTAATTATTAATAAGGAGCTTAGAAATAGTGTAGACAAAGTAATAGACTAATTAACACCTTAAAATTATTAATTTATTAAAATATATAATTTATAGATTATAGATAGGATCTACACGAGCACTTAGCCTAAAATTCTAAAGGAAATTTCGATTGTGTTTAAATAAGAGCTATGTTAAAAATACTTCCAAGAAAAACATTTTCAAGGAGAAGACTAGAGGTATATAAATATTTAAAAAAAGTTATTTGGAACAATTGATTTTAAAAATAGGAGAAACTTTATGGAAGAAAGATGTGAAGATTTAAAAAAAACTTTATTATTGTTTTTAAAGGACATAAAATCAAACTCTTCTGATAATAATCCCTATAAACTGCCGCCAATATTGGCGAAGTTAGTATTAGATGTCTAATCTATCATTAAAAGGCTTATTCCAACCATCAATGATTCTATATTGGATAACTAACTACTATGTAATTTGATTTATTTAATACAAAATATACTCTATAATGTAAATTATTTATTAAACTAAGCTATGATTTTGATGAGTTTTATCGAAAGCAAGCATAAATAACTGTCGTGTAAAAATGAAAAAACTCAGTAATTATTCGTTATTATTATAAATTTTTAAATTAATTTAAATGATATTTAATTTAAAAAGACTTATGTACCTAAATTATGAATCATTCTATGAAATACTAAATTACTTTACGATGGGAAAAATGATTGAAAATAATTAATTGACCTATTTGCATAAAATCAATGACTTTATAAAATCCTCTAACTTAGCAAGGAAAGATCTATATGATATTTTAACAAATAATGAAGTAAATAAATATCTTATTTTTGAATTTATAGTTTTAAATGTTATTTATACTAAAAATTATCAGAGAGATTAGTTTAAATTCAAATCACATAATTTTAATACTGGGAGTGACATGATATTTGATATTTATTACCATTCAACAAAAGTAATATTAAGAAAATTATAGAAATTTTCATTAAACCTATTCTTTTAATAACTTTAGTTAGATGATGATTATATAACTATATCTATAAAATCCCTTGTTTTTATAACTTAAATTATATGGAATAATAAAGATGAAGAAACTCTTTGTGTAATTCTGCCATCTTCAGAAGATATAATAAATTTTGTAAAAAAAAAATACTTTTTAGTTAATTATTAAATGATATAATTTATTTCTAAGTTTGTGGAAGAATTAAAAAATTCCGAACTAAAATCGTACAAAGATGATCCTCAATTTTATTTAAAATAAGGTCAGAGAAAAATTAATATTAAATTAATCACCAGATAACTTTATCATGAAGATGTTTAAAGTATTTCAAAATGCAGAAAATGTGGCTGCTTTTTATAGCTTAATTATTTGAATACTAACGCAGTTCCACTTGTAATTTTTAGTGAAAAGATTTTATATTATTGTATATATATATAATTAAAAAAAAATTAGCTTGAAAAATTTGATTACCTTAACCCCCATTCACTTGAAGATTTGTTTTTGTAAGTCATTAAGTATATGGACTCAAGTATGTGGGATGGACTTACTTGTGGGAAATATGATATCATAGAAGATTTTCTATTGCCTAGAATAGATGAATTTGTAAAAATCCGTGTATGGCATGATGTTAAAGTATTGAAAGACTTTTAAAGCGTTTTTAATGCTTATGTATAGGTAATTAAATTATAAATTGTATCTTTTTATTAAACTCATATGTATTAATATTCTGTTACTTTAAGGTAAAAATTCAAGAGGCCAAAGACTCTAAAGAACTTATGTTTGAGCCCCAACTCCGTATTGATACAATTAAGGAACTTAAGTCCAATCTAGAAAAAAGATAGCAAAAGATATTATAATATACATTCAAGATGGAAAAAAATATTTTAGCCTTGGAAAAAGTTCGTCAATATTTAATTTATAAAATGGTAAGTTAAACACTAAATATTAGTTATTTTGATAGAATGTAAATTTATTTTTTTCATTAAAAGGAAAAACATAAAAAATCTTCTGTCGGAAAAACTATTTTAGAATTCAAAAAGTAAGAGTTATAGTAGATTTAGAAAAATTGTTTTATAGGATTGGCAAATAAGGTACGGTATTAATAAAAGGGTTATCATTTAATTATAATATTTAATAGAAAGAAGTAGAATTATATGTAGAAAGATTACCAGAAAGCTAATACGGAAAAATTATATAGGCAATGAATTAAACCAAAATGTCCACTGATATATACAATTATATTGAAAACTTTGATGAATAAGCATAATTACTTAATCCAAATCTATCACAGAATTAATCAAAGCATTTTCTGCAAGAACCTTAGTTTAAATTTGATATGTTTGGTTGCTATTCTTTTTTAAATTTGAAAAGGAAAAATGCAGTGCATAGTATTTCGCAAGATTTGATAAAAAATAAAATCAGCCATTGGAAATGAAGAGTAAGAATATTTACTATATTTTTAATTTATCTTTATTCTTAATAATTTGAATAAAAATGGATAGAACTAAAAATAATAAAATATATCCAAGAATCTATTATATGTTGAAATAAACACCAGAAAAAGATATTGAAGGGACCCTTATATACAGAGAAAGCACAATTAGTGCTATATCAATTTTATCATGTGGACTAATAAAAGCTAAAAATTCTAAATAATTTACCATTGAAGAATTTATAATTCCTAGAGATGATTTATTAGAAATGAGGGCATTATACATAGTTTCTAATACCAAATAAACTGGAAAATAATATGGAAGTACACTATTCATTTATGAAGGATTGTGCAATTTGTTAAATAAAATCTAAAACCAGTCTGATATTTATTCCTATACATACGATCTAATAAATGAAAAATAAGAAAAGAAAAGAAAGGCAAAATAGGAGCAGAAAAAAGAAGAAGAAAGAAAGAAAGAAATTATTGAAGAAATTAAAAAAAAAAAAAAAAATAAAAGCAATGAAATTTAATCTATTTTTAACAATATATTATTATAATGAACTACTTTATATATATATTCTTATTAAATTTCTCATAATTACTATATTATAATTATAATAAATGTTATTATAAAACCTATTATAAATAATAATAAGCACAAAAAAAAAAGACATAAAAAATTATTATTTTTAAAAAAATCTGTAACAAAATGGAAGAATTTAAAAGTGAAGATAATAATAAATTATTAGAATCGTAAGTATTCAGACTTAAAATAGATAGTAAGAGAATAAGAATCTAAGATAACAAGACTTACGATGACTATATTGATTTCCTATGTGGTATTTGCTAAGAATTATCTGATGATATATAGGAATGTGATAGCTGTGAACATGTATTTTGCAATAGTAAACATTTATAAAGTCTGTAAATTAAAATATATTTTTATTCATTTATCTTGAAAAGATTGTATAGAAGGTTGGAAGAAAAAAAAAACACATGTCCGTATAATTGTAATTACAATTATAATTATTATATAATTTAGATATTAAAAATATATTTATTATATTATAAGGTAAAACTTGGAATCTAAAAAAACCTCACAAAATGGTAAGAAATTCGATTTAAAACTTGAGTTTTTAATGTTCGAATCATGAGTAAGGATGCAAAGAAAATTTAAATTTTAGTACCGTATAAGCTCATGAATCGTAGCACTGTTTATTTATACCATAATAATGTACTAATAAGGGATGTGATATGAAATTAATTAAAAAAGACCTAGAACACCATATGGAAACATGTAAATTTAAATAGATAGTATGTGAAAAATGCAAATTTGCAATTTCTATTAATGAAATAAAACCCATGATTGCCTTTCCAGTATGGCTAATCATATATAAAATTTAGAAGAAAAAATTAAAACTATGTATGTACCTATATAATATTTTGAAGCTATATAATTAAAAAATGAGGAAAAATTTGCAACTTTAATGCAGTAAATTACACTACTAGAATAGCAAATACATAAACCTATAAAGTGCCCCTAAGGTGAAAATATAAAATTAATTGATTTCTATTAATAATTTTATAAATTAAAATATGTATAGGCCATATTATGTTAAATGTAGATCCTTCTACGTAGTAGTACATGAGAATAGTTTGTGATGAATGTGGAAAACCAATTTCTTGTAATTATTTTTACTAAATATATTACTTATTATTAAAAATATATTTACTAATAGAATATAAAATAAATAGTCTAAGATGCCATTAATGTGACTATGATATATGTGATTTGTGCTAACTTAAAATATAAAATTGATCATATTAATTTTATAAACTTAAACCTAAATGCATTTATCATAATATATAACAATGTTCTAAATAAAATTAAATATTTAATACATGTTTTATAAATAAGTGAAATAATATACAAATTTTATGGAGTGAATTATTTAATAATATTTAATACTATGTAAAAATAGTATAATAAATTATGATATTGGGATTTCTTCTAAATTAAACGAAAAAATGGTTAGTTTATATTATGATTAATGGTATATTTGGTAGTATCATTCCTAATACACATAATCTTAAATTCTACCTAGATTGTGAATTCATACTCATATATAATAAATATAGATGTAGGGTATTGTTCATTCTAATTAAAAGGGGAAAAAGGAGTATATAATTTTTCCGTTAGTGGATTAAACTAATATATTTCCTTTTATAATCAGTAAGAGTATCTAACCACAAAAAAAAAATCAATGATTTTAATATTTTTAATATTGATTTTAGTTTAAAATATTTATTATAAATGTTTCGTATTATAATTTTTAATATTATTAACTTTTTATTATCATATCAAAAATACACTACTTATATAATCATACATACTTAAAAATATTTCTCTTCTTTTTGATCAAATGAATAATAGATATTTTGAAATATTTTATTTTAAATTTTCTTAATAATATTTTTCCTAAATTATAATTTATAATATAATTATGAAATATGTATGCTAAATGTTAAAAATCATAATTAATTATTAAATATTAATTATTTACATATAGTAGTAGAAATTAATGTTATAGAATGATATTTTATATATATAGAAATGAGATATAAAGAGTTTTTATGTATTACTAAAGTGCAAAATAATTGTTTGATATGTATAATTATTATTTATTAATTTTTATTATTGATATATTAAATTAAAATAGATTTATTTTTTAATATATAATATAATAATATATTTATAAATACACACATATAGATTTCTTATTAAAATACAAACTTTATGTAATGAGTTATAATATATATTTATATTATGATTAATTTTTTATAATCATACGATCAATAAACTATTATATATTCTAATGTACTTTTAAAAATTTTCATCCTTTGGATTAAATAATTATTACAGGAAGTTGCGCTGTTATTATTTATTTGATACATTATTTATATATATTTTATCCTAAATTTTTAACATTTATTTCAATTATTAAATATTTATAATTAATTAAGTTGTAATTGGAATTTAAAAAAGAAGGGTAAATTATAAAAATTTGCGTGCAAATATATTATTTTTGAGTTAAATATTAAATATATATCATAATAATAATATATAAAATAATTTTTATAAAAATTATTTATATATATAATAAGGACTTTCTAATTATTATTCTATATTATTATGAAGCAAATCAAATATTTATATTTTTTTCATTAGATCGTATTATCTTAATAAATACTAAAATATATTTCTGTAAATAAATTAACAATAGATATGACTATAGTATAATATTGTTTAATGTAATAACATTAAATATAATAAATATATCATTAATTTTGCATATAAGATATACTAAAAATTTGTTTAATTTATTATTAACAGTGAACTAATTTTGATATTAAATATTAATAAATTTTATTATTTTTTTCTTCTACTTTAACTACAGTTCCAGTTAAAAGATTTTTATCAACTCTCAATATTTTATATTAAAAGTTAGAATTTCAAAAACTAAATATATGGTGGAAGTAGTATGGAAAAAAATAAAATAAGAATCATTAAATAATAAGATAGGAAAAAAATCAGATACTTAAGTTATTAAATAAACTATATAATAAAACTTATGGTTGTTACTTTATATTTAATAGTATAGTTTTAAATAGAATTAATGGGATATAATAAGTATTTTAAATAGAATTAGTAGGTATTTTTTAATAGATAATCTTATATTAATGTAAATTTTCAAAAAAAAAATAATAAATAAAAAATTTAGATAAAATAAAAACGAAATCAAAAAAATGAATTAATAAAAAAACTATAGTTTTATAGTAAGTTCGAGAATAACTGTCCCCAATAATAAGACGTATGATGATTTTATTGATCTACTTTGTTGTATTTGCTAATAATTACATGATGATAAAAATATATAAGAATGTGAAAGCTGTGAACATATATTTTGCAATAGTATATTAAAAATATATTAATATATATTACAAATAATGTTTTTTGATTTACTTACTTTAATTTAAAAAAGATTGCATAAATGAATGGAGAAAGTAAAAGAATACATGTCCTAATAAATGTAAATTGTATAATATTAAATAAAAATTTAATAATATAGAATAATAAATAATATAGGTAATTCATGGAATTTAAAAACTCCCCATAAAATTATAAGAAGCTAAATTTAAAATGTAACATTTTAATGTATCAATCATGAATTAGGATGTGAAGAAAAATTGAATTTTATTACTGTTTAAACTCATGAGTAATAAAATTGTTTATTTATACAATAATAATGTAGTAATATAGGATGTAATAAGAAAATTAACAAAATTGACCTAACACATCATTAATAAACATGTTAATATGGAGTGATAACTTGTGAAATATGCAAATCTAAATATAAACGAAATTAATAGAAAACACATAATTGCATCATTATATTACTTGAATATATAAAAAATTAAAACTATAAGTGGGTGGTATGATTAGTAAATAAGAGCATTAGAAAATATTAGAAGATTATGTTTCTAAAAAATAATTAGATAAATTGGATAATAAATATATGGATATGTTTGAAACATTATAGACTTAATATTCATAATTAGAATAATATATGCCCAAGCCTATTAGGTGCCCTAAAAGTTACATATTTTTATTTAATATTGATTTTTATATATTATTTATTATTATATGCATATTAGGTCATTGCCTTGGGATGGTAAGTTCTTGCTCAGAGCAATGGGTTAGAATAATTTGTGATGAGTGTGATAGATAAATTTCTTGTAAAGTTTTAATATTACATTTTTTTATATAAATTATTAAAATAAATTTTACTAGAATTAAATGTAAGTAGTCTAAGATGTAATGAATGTGATTATGATATTTGTGAATTATGTTAACTTAATCGTAATAAGTGAATATATTTTATTTTATTAACTCAAACTAATATTACTATAATTAATATTTAAATATAAATATTATATTTTAAATGTAATAATAAAAAATTATATTAATCATTTTTATACTTAATTCATAGTTTCATTATTCTAAGGATTAATTTACTATATTTATTCATTAAATTGATTTTCTATTTTTGTCACATCTTATTATTCCACCATATCATAATAAAAAATAGCAGTTTAATTGAACCAAGATTAAGGAATTACCCACATTAATGCAAATCCTGCCATATATCCAGTAAAGAAATTAAGATTTTTCATAGAATTCATTTTTTTCTAATTATTTTTATTTTACTATTATTATTTATTTATCTAAAGTTGCTGAATTAGTTTTTTATAAATTTTATTTTATTTTGCTGAAATTATATAGTTTAAAATATTTCTAGATAATTGATTATTTTACATTTAAGTAAGGCAATAATTCAATACAGGAATAAATAGAAAATTAAAGTTAATATAATTAGTGAATCATATTATCCATTCAATTATATTAAACCATGTCATATTTACCATATAATATATATAAATGATTTTTTAACTATATTATTATTTTATAAAATTAAAATTTATATATTTTTTGTATGAATTATATATAAATAAGGTATTTGTGATTGATAAAAAATTATATATTATGAAATTACTCCTAATATTATTAACAGTCACAGCTTATATAGGATTTATAATACTGTAATTTTTGTAGCAGAATTGTTAGTAGGTTTGCAAAAATAAGAATATATAAACAAACAAGATTTATAAAATATTGATAAATCATATCATAAACATTAATGGGAAATGCATGCTCTACTTTGGGAAATTCAATATGTGAAAGATGGAAACGCTTAACACATCCCCCATTAAAGTATTAGCATACGAAAGACGAGAAGGAGTAAATGGAGATTGAGCTTCAAAAGGCTTTTTTGAAAAAAAACTATAATAAGTCATAAGAAAACTTGAGTCGCAATAATTCTTATAATAAAATAAAAACATCTTAGAAAATTGGTTCTTTTGCTTTTTCAGATTAAAGCAGTATATCTCAGACAAGAGATTAAGGTGGCTTCGAGTCAAATTTTTTAGACCCAGACACCCATAATTAATTACAATTGCACAAATTTAACACTCTAAATGAGAAAAAAATTTAGGAGGAGCTGAATTAGAATAAGCAAAAGCAACAACAACTAGGGTAGTTAACGTTGTAGTAGCAGAAAGAGTATTAGTTGAATCCCGATTTTTCGTTCTAGCTTTCTAAAGTGGAAAGTAAAGACAAGTTTCATTTCGCATTATTAGATGCTAATTCTAGAAAGGGATCTTAATAAAATTTGCACTAGATGTCTCGTAAAAGTTCTCAGCGACCTCAGTCGCCCACATTTGATTTCAGAACAAATAGCACGAAAAGGTTTCAAGATTTCAATGAATTATTGTTATAGTAAAGTGAAGGACAGTAGCACTAATAGTAGGGCAAAAAATAATCAAATTAGTTTTTAACAATTGATTAGATAAACAATCTAGTCAATTAATCTCTAAACAACAGTGATATAGGAATAGTGGAGGCAACTAATTTCGAAGATGAAGAAGAGTAAAATAATAGTAATATCAACAACAACAAAAAATGGAGACCGATGAGAGGTAAACATAATTCTACTACTAATAACATTAACAATAACAATGTAGTTCATAGCGATATAAATGGTGAAGTTAACAATAATAATAATAGCGGCAACAACAATAATAATAGCAACAGCAATAATAATGGGATGTGTTTATCAGTGGGCACAGGAAAGGGGCTTGAAAGAAAGCCCAGCAATAAGATATTTTCGTACAATTTTTCAAGAAATGACTCGCAGAGGTCTTTTAGAACTGTCAGAGACTCCTTTTCCTCAGAAATGTCTCTATCTACCAATGGTATATTCAAGAAAAAGCGCCTTAAAAGGTTGAGCTCTTTTACAGTTGATACAAATAAAATCGGTAGAAATTAAGCATTTGGTTCGAAAGGAGATTTGTCCTCTTAAATAGAAAGCAAACATAAAAAATCTAAATCTCTTGCTCAAAATGATCAATTTTATACAGACGGAAATTTAAGTGACTAATAAAAAGAAAGCGCATCTGAGTTTTTTGATTTTTAGGACGATGTTTATTATTAGTACTAAGCTCAAAACTAGCCTTTCAATATTAGATTTAGTTAAGAAAACTTCGATGAGTTAGTATATAATTAGTATTTAGATAACTGTAAAATATATATATATTAATTTAAAATATTTATTAAATTTAAAAAATTTTTTAATATAGAATGGATTAATTCTTTAAATGTATTTGAAAATCCTATAAGATTGGATATTGAGATGGCTGAATAATTATTAAATATTTAATTAGAAACGATATAGCAGTTTTATGATAAATACAGTGAAGAGTAATTTGGAGTGAACTGTGATCTGTATTCCACTATCTACAAAGACGGAGTCAAAAAAAATTTTGTAGAATTCAGGACGGAATTGGATAATGAAAATCAAAGAGTAGTTTTTGTAAAGGGATAGGTATACATAAATTCTACCGATCTTAATGAAGTATTAAATGCGATAGAATAGTATAACAATTTGAAATTGAGTTATTGCATAGATTAAATTTATAAAATCAATTAAGAAACTGACCAACATCTACTCTATGGATAGTATTTTAATCCGCAATTCAAAAAACCAATAGATTTGGTCATTTAAAAAAATATCTATTATATTTAATAAACGAGAAAAAATAGTAATCTGTTATAACAGTAAAAATTGCAGTAGTAATAATTTTAATTGGCTGCCATTTAATTAAGTTAAATTAAAGAATAAGAAGAAAATAGAAGTGAGAATTCACCATAAGGCAGTTTTAAAAATAGACATTTTAATAGTGAAAACGAAGGTTCTCACTCTTAATAAAGTTTGCGCTAGTCCCATGAAAGACAATAAGTATAAGAATCATAAACTGACTAAAATATGAAAAATTAAGTAAAATAAGAGGAATTATAGTATAAATAAAATGATGATGTTGATGGTGATGAAGATGACGATGAATATATTTAAATATAAAAATATTTGGTACAAATACATTAAGAACTGTTTTACCCAGAAATTAATAAGAATGATAAGAATTAAAAACAACAACAACAAAATTAGAATTGTGAATATGATAAGGATAACGAAAAAATTTTTGTTTCGGATATTTCTATAAATTGCGAAGCATTTGAATAGAGCATTAACGATTTGCAGAAAGATTATGCAAAACGAGCTATTATGATAAGAGGGTTATGGCTAGAAAAAATAGATAGTACAAACCAAATCAAAGTTAATTATATGACGGAGATAAATTACCATTTATCAATTCCTATTTCATTTATTAAATAGTTATATAAAGAAAATCATTCCAAGTTAGTTGAATCTCTTCAAAATTTATTCTAATGATAAAATAACTGCAATTATTAGTTATAATAATAAATTAAATAATAATTATATGAATTATTAATATTATATTTATTTTATATGATTATTATTATTATCTCTTCTTATTTAATTATTAGTAAAATAAAAAATTAACATTAAATTTTTCAATTTTTTGATCTATCCATATTATCTATTTATTATTATTATTTATATTTATAATATATCACATATGCTATAAGGTAGTTTTTTTAAAAATGGAAGATTCGTTTATTTACTCTTCTAATTTTAACTTTGAATCAGAGCATTTTTCGGTGAGGAAGAACTGGAACTTTAACTCTATTCTTCTCTTGCATCGTTTCCGTTTTAATATTTTTTGAATGATGATAGATGAGCTGTAGGAGAAACACTTTGCTATTATAATCTATAATTGGTATTTATAGAAGGTAGTTTAATGTCTCTTTTAACTAATTAATTCTAACTTATATTTTGTTTAGTGAAAGAATTTTCATTATCTGAATTTTCTAATTACAAATTTTAATTTAGTCACTCATTAGACTGTTTTCTGAACTAATTTGATTTTTGTTTTTGTTCGTTCTATCATCTTTTTCCTTATTTCTATTACCACTAACTTATAATTAAACTTCTTATAAATAGTCTCTTTTCTTAATTTCAAACAATTTTGCTATATCTTAATATTTTTCGATAGATAAATTTCCTTTTAAACCTTCGTTTTAGTTGTTGCTGCTATTATTATTAATATTTTTACTTTATGTTAAGCCAATAAATTCTTAAATTAATTTTTGTTTGGAATCAAGCTAAACCTCGTCTAAATGGTGCATCATATTATTGTTTAGATTTTCCATTCTTTGTTTTTTAAGTTGTTGCATATTCAATTGCTTGAATTTTGAAATACTGGAGTTAGCATCTATCGAGTTATTGTAACGTGGTAAAACCTTAAAATTTGCGTCAGTCACGTCCATTGACGGGAATTTTGTAATTTGTAAGCTTCCACCCCTGCATTATTTAAGATTTTAGCTCCTTTTCAGCAAACTATCATTGTTTTGAAACTACTGGGTAAGATTTGCATAATAATTTTCTCTAAAGGAAATTGACTGATCAATAGCCCCTATTGTTTTGGAAGCCAGTTGTGATTTTAATTCATTTTACGCCTATTCTTTTCCCTTTTTCGATGCTCTTTCACACAATTCACTTACTTCTTCTTAAAGTATTGTATTATTTTCTTCAACATTAAGAAACTAATCGATGTGATTATTATCATAGGATTCCTGTGAAGAAATTTCCTAAGAGGAATCCACTTCTTAGTGGTTTTGCTAAATGGATAAAATTTTAAAACTTTAGATAGATCTTTTTTATATTATATCGTATTTACCCTGATTGAAGTTTAAGATTAAATTTTTTTAAATTTAATTTGTTATTGCGATTTCTTTTGGTTCGTATCATTTTCCTATTTACTTTACATCTAGACAAATCTCTAACTTGAAATCCTCTCAATATTAAAATTTGAGTCATATATTTCTTGTAAAAATTATTGCGTTTTTAAATTTTTAAGAGCAGATGTTGGTGTTTTCTACAAAAAGTCTGAAAAGTCTGTTTTATTCATTTCGTCCTATTTTTTGATTAAATAGTTCACGTTAAAAATTTATTGCTTTTTATTGATCATTTCTGATACCTCCGGTTTCATTTTCCTTATAATACGCTTTTCTCTTGAATAAAGTAAAAAAAAAAATTAGAATTTAATATAAAATAATATATGCAATAGTTACGCTTGATTTAAAATTCGATCGTTATTTAAATTTTCGAAAAGTTCAAACAGTAAATCAAATCCAGATATTTTATCCTATATCGTAAAATTAATATTTTAATCAGTCATTTCTAAAAATTCTATGATTGAGTGATGGTTTAATTTATAGACTAGGTGAAGTAAGAGAAGAGAAAATGAAGCTAATAAATTTGTAATACTTAATAAAATAGTAAGTATATTTATAATTATCTAATTTTAATTACAAGGTTAAACTGTGTTATATTCTTCAACAGCCAAACTAAAACTCTAGTTTTTAGGTGATAAGAGATTGCTAATAGTACGATAATTATATTATTTTGTTGGAGAGCTATTCCCTGACCGTTATTTTTGCTATTATTGAGCTTTCTTATAAATTCTATTAACTCTATCACTCATAACCATAGTTTTAAACTGAGATTCTGTTATCATATGCTTTTCCTATAATATTTTTAATATATCATTAACAAATATTGAACATAAAATTTGTAAATTAAAATTACATGCACATTGGTTACTATTTCATTAAATATATCTTAAAGCACTTTTAGTTGTATATAGAACCCATTAAATCGCAAAAGTTTGTAAAGGTCTTCTACATATATTTTAAAGTTTTGATTATTTTATTGCTACTGATCCTTTAGAGTTTACGTGCTTTGATTAATAACAATTGTGTTAAACATGTTGGAAATCAATGAATCTTCCTTGGCATCTGCGATATCTAGAGAAACAATTGCTTATTAATTTGTATCCTTTTGTCCCACTTTGAGAACTTTTGGTTTACGTTTATCGAGCCACTTCCGTGTAGAAATATTGTTAAGTTCTGTGAATTTTTTGTTTGTAGTTTCACTATTGTTTTGCTATTCTAACTGATTATTTAAGTTATAACATTGCTTCACATATTTTTTAAGGTCATCTAATTTATTTTTCAAATTATTTCTTTAAATGGCCTCTATCCTTTATTGCATTTATCCAAAAAGGTACTATATCTAAGAGCGCTTATTACTTTTATATAATCAATAATTACTTTAAGTTTTTTATAATATTTAAATTTATAATTGTTAAATATTATTCCTATTTTATGAAATTTTAGGATGATGTTTATTAATATTACTTCTATGACTAATTCTTGTGTTTTATGTGATAATAATATTTTATAAAGTAAATTTTTTATTTGATTTAATTGTTTTATAAGAGCTTTAAAGAAGAAGAAAAAAATTAGGAGGTATACAACAAACAATATTATTAATTAATAAGTAAGAAATAGCTTAAATTGGAGAGCAAGCCATGCGAGCATAGTAATTATTATTGTTATTAATACAATAGTTTGAGATTACACAGGGCTTTGATTGATTTTGTTTATGATATCTATTAATATAAAATAATTTAAGAATGAAAGAAAAAGAGAGAGAAAAAAACATACAAATAAATAAACAAATATATTAAAAAAAAGTATTTGTATTTATATATATAAATAAATTAATTAAATACAGCAAAACACAAAACAAATAATTATTTTATAAATAAACATAATAACACATAAGCTACATAAAAAACCAAGGTAGTAATAAATATGTTGTAAATCGCAAACAAAATCAACAACACCGTCAGAAAAACCAACACTTTAAATTTTTTATCTAAATAAAATAAAATTTCTTGGTACTCCACCAACCCATATAACAAAAGATGGGAATTCAAATGGAAAAAAGCTTATTACACTTATCTCAGAGATGGAGACGAACACACTCATGTCAAAACCCCAGAAAAATCATGGGACACTGTTCCTATGTACTGGGCCTGGGTTTAGGTATTAATATAACCAAATTATAATAAAGATATAGCAAAGACTGCCAGTCATTTTAAATAAATCACACAGTTCAGAAGTTTTCCCAAAAAATTATTGTTAAAAATAATTCCCTTAATTAAATTGAATTTATCCAATTTAATAAACATGCAAAATAAGAATAGCAAAAGATAAATAATTTGAAGTGAAAAGTGGTGAAAATATTTATAAAAATTTAGGGATATTATTAGGGGGGAGTAAGTTCGGACGGGTGATAGTGTTTATAAAAAATATAAAAAAATGAAGCAAATAAATTAATAAATAAATACATAAATAAATTATTTATTATTTAATTAAATTAACTTAATGATGGCAGCAATTCAAATTTACACTTAAACAAATTAATAAATATTATTTAAAATTCAGGATGCTATGTTCAGATGGATTCCCCACTTCAGAATGTGGTATGAAAGAAAAAATAGAGTTGTGGACAACTTCAATCTCTACACCTTACCTTCTATCTCCATTGCTTTCTATTAATTATTTGACATTAACTTCGGATTTAAAGTAAACAAATAACAGAATTTAAGAAATAAAATAATAAAAGATAATTTATAATAATGAATTTGGATACATATAATTTTTGATTTAAAGATTTATTTTTGCTCTTTTTTGTTGATATTTTATTAATATATAAATAATTATTTTCATAGTTAATGACTTTCTTACCTTGGTGTTTGTTATATGTTAGAGTTAGAGACAGGTATGTATATATATATATTGTTAGAAGATTTAGATATCTAATAGCTTTTAATAAAATTATTTTTTCCATTTTACAGATGCCTTGACCCCGATATGAAAGAAACCTACTTAAGAGATATGATTTACTAAAACCCCGAAATTACTAAATACTTCAACGAAGAAACTCTCCACGTTTTAGAATACGACATGGAATACGATGAAGGATTAAAAGACCCTCAATAATTCCCTGAATTCTAAAACTCTGTAATATAATTTAAATTAATGAAAAATAACTTAAAAGTAATAATTATGTTATTTTAGGTATTTAAATTCTTCAACACTGATACTTCTATGTGTACTGGACACTTCAAAATGGGAGACGTCGAATCTGGAGCCACAATGAACCTTAAAGTAAACTAACAATAAATTAAATACTAAATGGGGGTTAATTTTAACAATAATTTATTTATAGTTTAAAACTATGCCTGTTGCCGGAAAATTCAGATATCAAGTTGGAGAACCTTTCTACTTTTACGATTTAAGAGGTAAAAAAACTAAAAATACAAAGCATTTAAATTTATTAACCAAATTTAATTATATTTTTAATAAATGTCTTTTTTTAAATATAGCCGAAATTACCCACAACGGAGTTTTCAAGGAAGTTGTTTTAGTTGATGAAAAAGAAACCTTAAAAAGAATCAGACCCTTCTTATTCATTATTTGAGAAAAAAAAAGAGAATCCTTATATATTAAAATTAATTTAATTTTTAATAATCGAAATAAACTACAATTAAAAAGATTTACTTTATAGAAATAACCTCTTTTATAGAAGTAATAATCATTAAAAAAACATTTTTGTCTAAAAATTGGAGTGGGAATATTAATTAAATAATTACAATATTTTGTAAGCAAAATAAATAAATAAAGAAATTAGAAATATTTGCAATATTTTCATTAAATTTTATGCGAATATCTAATATATAATTTTACAAAAAATTATATTCTGATTTCTTAGTTAGATTTTAAAAGATTTTATTTTTTTTTAAGTAAATAAAATCAAACATATATTAAGTTAACAAAATTTAAATAATATTGAAATAAGTATTCATTGTTTTTGAGTATTTGCATAATATTCATCCAATTCTGAACATTCATTTTTGCAAAAACATTCCGGACATCTTATGGTAAAGTTAGGAGTGGGGTAGCTTTGCAGTTCCTTGGTTCCTTACAAGCAGTCTTTAAGCAATCCTGAAAGGGCTTCAATAAATTTCGGGTGTTCATTCAGACTACGAGCTCTGAAAATTTTGTTGTATTTTTATTGGTTGTCTTTAACGTATTCCAAATCAAGCTCAAAGAGAGTTTCCAAATGGTCGGAAGTAAATCCAAGAGGAACCAATAACACATTTTTATACGTTTTGGAGTAGAAGTCCAAAGATTCATTCGTGTTGGGTTTCAGCCAATTTTAAAATCCGACCTTCGATTGCCACACCACTCTGTACGGAAAGTTACTTGTGTGTTGTTGTTATGTTTACTTCATTTGCTTGTGAAATTTCTGCATCACCAGTTCTGCAGATTGTGCTATTTCCATCTAATAGGGGTCTCCCTGCTGCACATAATCGAGGGGAAGTGAGTGAGCGGAAAACAGAACAATCAGAGACTTTCTTTCTTCTTCGGAAAAGTTGTTAACCAAGTCGTTGTAAACTATATCTGCAATGGCATTTATATAAGAAGGGTTGTTGTACCATCTAAAATTTAAAAAAATAAATTTAACCTTTGCTATAGTATTGTTTTCCATCCCCTTATCCACCTCCTTGTGTGTATATATATATTTCTAAATTACCTATCGATAATTTTAACTTTGGACAATGGGAATTTCAATTATTTAATGATTTTCAACGATTGACGAATACTGTTTCCTCCTGTCGTGCAAGACCACTGCGGGTACTAGGAAAACAGGACCAGGTTTTCAAGATTTGGATTATCTTGTATGGCGTTTTGTACTGTCTTATCAAACAGGGGATTCGAGTATCTAAAACTCGGGGAAACAGTAAAGGGACCATATTTTTCTATAAATTACTGGCTTTCAGATTTTTGCAGGTTTTTTATCATAAGACGACCCTAAATTTCTGTCCATTTCTTTATTGGGGATCCGCCTCCAATTTCTTTATATTATTTCTGTACTTTTGCGGGCCCTCTAAATTTCCCTATATATTTCCCCAGTCCGAAAGGGATCCTTATTACTGTTTGGTCTGAAAATAAATTTTCTAAAAAGGGAGTTACCTGTTCTAGGTTTTCTGGTCCTCCTAAATTAAGCATTAACACAGCTGTTTTAGCTGATTAACTTTACTGTTGTTCCTTTAATGTAGAAAAGGAAGTCTTAACAATATTTCTAAACGTAAGCATTAAATTTTGGTCTTTTTTAAATTAGGAATATTTTTTATTTTATTTTTTTTTCTTTATAAAATAGATTTTTAAGAAAAATATTGCTTGTTTATAAATAATATGTAAACAGTAGGAATTGTGAGAAAAATGTGTTGTAATCAAATATAAAAAGAAAATTTGGATTTCGATTTTATGGTTAATAGAATATTGACAAATATTATATATATATATTATAGACATTCAAAGCAGGCATGTGTGAATGCAAACAACCAAAATAATTAGACTATGTTACTCTCATAATCTCTTTTAAATGAAAATCTTAATAAATATTTTTTTTATATAAAAATTATATTATAATATACGTTTATTAATATATGAATGAATGAATAAGTAGATGATAGTTTATTTACAATTTTTCACTCAAAATAAAAACATCATTAATTCATGGAATATTTTTTCTTATTTGTTGGGCTTGTGCAACTAATGTTTATTCCCCAATTCAACTTAAGACCCGAATTTTTACTCAGATTTAGTTCTTTTCCAAGTGAAATTCTTGAAAGACGTCTTTGAGGCTTATCATTTTTCAATTTTCTCCTTCTTGTTTATTTGTCGTTATTGAGTTCTTTTGACGAGCCCTTCATTTCATCATCTCCTACGAGTTCATTTTGGCTGACATTAGGCTATAATACATTCGCAGTATTACTATTATTATTGGATCTATTCATGGCTTGATCTAATTTGAATTAATTTTAAATAAATGAATGAATGAATTAGCTAGAAATATAACACATACCTTGTTCAAATGAGTTACAGAGATGCGTCATTTTCTGAATATCAAATCTGTTGGATTCGACAATTTTTTGGTACAGTTTCTTCAAATTTTTACTTTTTTAATTTTCCTATATTTATTCTTTGATTTTCCGTTAAGAAGATATATGCATGGCTGATTTGTGTAATTTGGTTTTATTTTTGTCAGCCTTTCTCTTTCCTACCATTAGTTATTACTTTTCTTCCTCTTGGTCTTCATATTCCTCCTCTTCGATATCTTCTATATCTTCAAATTCCTCATCCTTTTCTTCATCTTCATCGAAATAGTCACTTTCGTGGCTTTCAGAACTGCTTTCCGGCAATTGATCTTAATCCTAGTCTTTATCATTGTTATTGTCATTATTATTTTCCGCATTCCCTTAATTAATGAGAGAATCTTGATGAATCAGCTATTTGCTCTATTTCTTGGAGGGCTTCTTGTTTAGTTTGTTGAACTGAGCAACTCTCCTTTCTCCCTCCTTCAAAAACTCCTGCTTAAGAATGGGAAATTTGAGGAAAATCCTTTCCAAATTATGTTTTTTGAGCACATAAAGTTGGCACAATGAGGAGGCAATAATTGAACAAATTCTTCTAGAGTTGGCCGAAAACAAGGCAATTTCTCCAAAATATCCTTACGTTAGCGTTACCAAGTTTTGCGATTCGTTGCTAGAGAGAATTGTAACGGCTCCGTTTATAATAAAGTACATTTCTTCTCCGATATCGTTTTTAAATATGATATAATCGTTCTTCAAAAACAATTCTCTTTCCAAGATCTTCGCTATTTCACGCATTATAATCGGATTGTCAATTTCCTTTAAAATTTGAAATTTCTTCAAAAATTCACTAGCATTATAGTAAACCATATCGTCGTACTAGTAAAAATAAAGTTAATTAAAATGAATAAATGGCGTGTTTTTTTAATATACAATAGAAGGCGGGATGAAATTTTAAATGCTACTGAGATTCCCTTAGTCTTTATCTTTGTTTTGAATGAGATGGGAAAAATATTCCTGCATTCTGGCTTTGAGATTCGGTGGAATGTTTTTATATTAAAGCAATAAATTATTAATTTTCCTATTTTAAGAAAGAATAATTGCAATTATAATAATTATTATTTTTGTTACCTTTTCAAAATAAAGGTTTTGTGATATCTGGGATCAAGCAGCTGACTTTGACTGGCCATGAGACCGAATCCTATGGCAAAAAGGGCATCTCCCACATATATTGTAAAAATGAAAAACAGTCTTTCTATGTCTTTATAGACCTACATTTCACTGTACGCCACGGTGGAGGCGACCGTTATAAAGAAAAACACCGAATAAAAGTATTGCTTTATCACTTTAGCCTCTCTCAATTTGTAGGTTTTGAACCAAGTGATTTCGTTCCCATCGTCAACGTCAAGTTGAATATTGAAGAAAAACCATAAGCAAGCCATGTAGTGCCACACGAAAATGAGAATGAAAATGGATTGCATTACGGAAATCAGTCGCGTTAAACTTTTATAACGCTGCTCGATTATCTGGAGCACGAGAGAAATGTCTTTTATTAAAATGATGCGGTTCAATCGCAACAAAGATACGAAAATCCCGTTTGATATATTGCTGTCTAATAGCCATAAAACTAAGTTCAAGGGAATCAGAGCCACAATATCTGATCTCAATTTGCCGCTGTCTTTGAATGTTTTTATATATTAACATATTAGATTGATATATTGATTATTATTATTATATAATTTATGTTTTACTTTTATAGTTTTAAAATATGCTGGATTTTTGGGTCACACTTTCTCCCAAGTGATAATGCGGAGTTTGCAGTCCCACAAGGATCTGGATTAAAGAGTCCAAAAGGCAAAGACACTCTATAAAAACAAGAAAGGGGGAGGGTTCTAGTTAATAGCCGACAATGAAGGGAGTCATGAAAACAGTATAAAGAGTAAAATTAAGATGCACCAGATCGATAATAAATTTGGGTTTCCCACTAAGTAAGTAAATTCGAATTTTTCAAAAAGAAGAATTAAATTTAATTAATTGAAATATAAAAATTTGAGTACTTTAAACTGAAGTAGTATTCGAGATTTTTGTTCTTCCAATTAAACAATTTCCAAACTCTAAAAATATAAAAAAACTCTAAAAAGGACTTGATTTCGATAATCGGCTTATCTTTTTCAGCAGAAGATATGTAGTTGGAAACCTACTGGTACAGTGAAAAGCCTGTAGATTGTCCCATTTGTGTGACTCCCATAGATTTCGACATCTGAAAAAAAAAAAAAAAAATTAAAAAGTTCTAAATTAAATAGAGCCAATTCTTTACATCTATAACATTTGATGAGCTGGTGCTGTTTTGATTTCTTTGAGGATTTATTGAAGTAAACATTCCTGTCGATTTTTTTTGTGCTATTTCCTCATCGCTTTCGTCAGAGTTTATAAACGTTTTGATGTTGTCTTTGTAATACTCTATGACTTGTTCATCGACGATGAGTTCAGTTTCCGCCTCTTCGACCTCATCCAAAAACTTGTCTTGCTTGAGTTTTTCTGGCTATTTGTGAGTTCGCTGTGATTTTCTTCCCTGTCTAACGTCTTTATTTACGAGCAAGGGTTCGAGATCAATCTGCGATAAAAAATGATATTTAAAACATTTGTATTTTGCGTAATTTAAGTAATTACCAGGCATCGTTTCCGGTACTTTTTGTACGCCTGAGTTATTACTTTCCTCCAGTCCGGAAACGCTGTGCATAAATTCTAATAATCGGTTTCGGATAAGAACCCAATTCTGCATATCTTTCTAATTTTTATAACGAAAAATAAACAAATGTAAATTTTAAATAATGTTTACTCGGCTTTGATGTAGGCAGGCTGTCTGTCTTGGGGTCCGAGAATCCCTCCGAAAAATTCTCCCACTTTTGCTCTGCATTTGACTTTGCCGTCAAAGCCGTAGATCGAGGCTCTTCCCTCCAAAATAATCATGACATTCGGGTACATGTCCCCAGCCATTTGAATCATGCTTTTTGGCATGTATATGTACACCTTCATGTATCGCAAGATCGAAGGCACCAGAGACTCGCACAACTGATTATTGCTCTGGAAAAACAGTGATCTTTAAATTGACTTTTCGTAGATAAAAGCTAGGATATCCACTCGCAAATTGTTGGGAAGGACCTACAAGATTTCGTTTTCATTTATCGCTAGTGATGTACTCCAAACGTATTGGAAATAGGTCTAATGAATAGAATAAATAATGTGTTTTATTATATAAGCTATTTTAAATATTGAAAAATATAAATTTTTTACGTCTATTTTTGACTTTAGTTTGGAGTGGAGAATTGGAGAACTTTTAAGAATTTGCTGCACTTTTTTGTACATTTCGTCGAAATTCGTTTTCAAAATTGGCTTTAGTTGTACGACCATACTAGCTAAATTTCCGAAGAAAAAGGCATTTGTAAATGTAGAGATCCACATTATGAAGATAGAATAACTTCTTTCTCTTATATTAACAGCTGAAACATCTCCTACTCCCTTTCAATATATTAATTTACCTTGTTAATTTCAGTAAAATTGAAAAAACAAAAACTAATAAATACCAAGTGACTGGTGGTAACGTAAGACCAGTAGAGGGCGTGCACATAGATAGAAAAATCACTTATTTCGAGTTTTTCTCTTTTTTCTGTTGGAAAGTTGGGCTAGGGGGACGGAATTTTGGCCAACCATGAGTAATTAAAGTCTGGCTCTAATCTACCGACCACTATGAATATGCAGGCTATTATGTGCGCCATTATCATATATGACATCGTTATTTTGATAATTGTTGCCCTGGCTATGTTTTAACGTCTTACCTTTATCAAAACGTCTTAAAGAATGGGAAATTTCGTTAGACTAAAATTAATAGATAAAAATTTATAATAAAATTATAAAATAATAAAATCCAAAATTCATAAAATTACCGAATAAACTAAAAAATAATCAGAAAAAAATTAGATCTTCTTCCCTCTACTTCAAACACCTCAAGAATCAGAGGAATTCTAATAAAATTTTTCGGTTTTTAGAATTGCAATAATTTGTTGTTTCATTATTTTACGGAATGGTGACGAGTAAATTGTGAACATATTCCAACTTATTTTTCTATTTTTTCTTTTTTTCCTAATTTTTGTCTAAGTGGTAATTTTCTTCTTCTATGCTGAGCAGCTGGATCTTTTTAGCTTGCTTGACTTCTCTGATGTATTCATGGTGCGCAAATGAAAACAGAATGATCGTGACGATTATCTCTGTGGCCAGAATCCTAATTAATTAATTAATTAAATGTGAAAATTAAATTAAACAAAGGAAAGTGAATATAAAAAGACATTACTTCGAGTCAGACAAGTAACTGATGGAAGGGAAGCTGAAATTAAAAAAATAATATTAAACAATTTTAAATTAACAAATTTTTGTATCCAAACTCTATTTATTTATTTATTTATTTATTTATTTATTTATTTATTTATTTATTTATTTATTTATTTATTTATTTGTACGCCAAATGGAGGGGGATGTACAATATATTGTAAAGGAAGACGAGGAAGACGGTGAGCGAGTTCTTTTGGAAGGTGATGAGATTCTTTAGGAGACAGGATTTGAGAGTGTAGATAAAGAGCAGGAGTTTTTTGGATTTGGTTTTGACTTTAACGCGTTGCGTGTCCTCCTCTTCGTTTTCGTCGTCACTCTGCTCTTTTTGAATGAACTGGTTCCACTTCGACTGGTCGTATGACTTGTCGAGTTCCAAAATCATGTTCCGCTGCAGGTATGATTTGAAGATTTTCTTCTTGGCCGGCTTGCTCTGTTATTGCTGCTACTGCTGCAGCTGCAACTGCAGCGTATTTTCGGCCTGACACTCTTCCTGACGCTCCAAAAACGAAGAGTCATTAGCCAGCTCAACGATTTCTTCCAGATCCATTTGCTGAAAATCTACTGAAAAGTCCACGTATTTAAAAAATTGGTGGAAAAAATCGGCGTCCACGTCCAAGTCTGAATTCAGCTTCTTGTCAAACGTTTCGCAGTATATTATCGAGATTTCCTCGCCGGATAGGTCATTGAATCCTTCATAAAATTGCGACTCCTCCTCCTCACTGTCTCCGAAACTCTAGCAGGAAAGTAAGTTCGAACTAGTAATGTTATTGCTAACTATGTTATTGCCGATTTCCTTATTCGTATTCTGTTCGGAAAGATTGAATTTAATAGAAGGTTGCAGTTTCTTTTTTTATAATTTCCAGAATTCTGTATCCACTATTAAGACTCAGAATTGAAATTTTTTCTTCTTCTTCATGTTCATCGTTTTAGTAGGTGTATTCTTCGCTGCTGATTTCATCGCTGCTTTGGAATGATAGGTCGTAATCCGGAGACATACTTCGCGAGTGCGAAAACTTCGCTGTCTTCTAAACCTTTTTATTCAGTTGCGATAGATTAATCGAATTCCGTTGCAAATGGATCATTTTTTCCATGTTGGGACTCCCTTGCGCTTCCAGTTCCTTCAATTTCGGGAAAAGTGCGAGTAGTCTTTGCTCATTTTTTAGCTGCAAATTTTGTTCCTAGTTTTTTCCTTCTTCATCACCAGCAATATTGTGCTATTATAAATTATTTGATTTAACTTCTTCCTCCTAGTCCAATTCGATTTCACTATTTTTTTCTGTTTCTAAAAAGTTTTGCGAAATCAATTCTCGATCCGAAATTATGTGGAAACTATCTCTTTGCTATTCTGATAAGAAGAAGCGGCTCTTTTTGTCCGGGTTGTTTTAGAAATTTTTCTTTATTTTCGATAATTTTATGCTACTGCCACTCCTTTAGTGATCATCTTCTTCCTTAATGTCAATATTGTGTGAATCGACCCTGTTGTCATCCAACAACGAAAACTTTTTTTTCATTTCCGCATTGCGAATTTTTAAATCCAGAGGTTTAAAATTCAAATTTTCATTGCTAGGGAGGTCGATCAGACTATCATTTTACATTTTCTCTTCTTCATCGTTGTTATTGTAATCTTTCTATTGGTCTCTTTCTTTTTCTTCATTTGAGCCTTTTTTAAGTCTGAGGAGGTCGTCTTTTGGATTATATAGTTTGCGACTAGGAATTTTAGGACTCAACTGTAAGGGCTTCTGGATGATTTTACCTCCGCCAGTTAAATTAAAGTATATGTTCTTCTACTAACTTTTCGAAAGCAAAGACTACTACTACTACAACTCATTTAACTGGGCCTTTTCATTAGCTGCCAAGTTGTGAATATTGGAAAAATGTTCAGCTCGCAACAGATGCTTAATGCGCTATTTTTCTCTTTCTTCTTCATTTTGATGGAAACTCGATTTCGTTAATAAAGAATTCGATCTATTGCGTATATTTAATTATTAGTACTTGGGGTGTTAGTTGTTTTTTAACGCAGAAAAGGCAGACTATTGTTTAGAAACAATGTAATAGTTGCTGTTTTTATTGCTTTCCTCACCGTCATTTTCAGAAAAACTCTGCTTTTCCCTTTAAATGCAAACCGAGCTGTGCAATCTTCTTACTTAAGCAACGCCCGAGCCTTTGTTGCTTTCATTTGCATTCGCAAAGTAAAAAAATTATTTTTGCTGCTACTACAAAAGCTATTTACTGATGAAACCAATTTATCGCTCTTATCGCCGTAATCAATGAGAGCGAACGGATTTATTGTTTTTTTTTCTTCTTTTTCATCTTTTTATTATTACTATTGGGAGTATTTTCCTCCTCATCAGGGGAAGCTTCAGAAATGTTTCGAAAGTTGAAAATCCCTTCAGTTTGCACAGTTTCGCTGCTGTTCTAATGCTTGAAACGAGACTGTCTCTGCTTGGGCGCCGTCAAAGTAGGAGACCTGCTAATGCTGTATCTATTTTTAGACTCTCTCCTCTTCTGATTTTACGATGCCGTATTTTCTTAACCTCCATTTTGAATTTACTAATATTCCTCTTTAATACTGTCTTTTTAGACTCCTTCTTACTTTTTATTTGAAGTCAAATTCCACAATAATGAAACCCCTTTCTTTTTTTTATCGTCTTAGGTTTGCACTTCATCGCTCACCAGTTACTGTTCTTCGTCTAGATTAAATTGTCTGTTTTTGTTGTTGCCTTTGACCTTCTCATCACTATTGCCGCCACGACTGGGCCTCAGAATTTTAGTAGTTTGGCTCTTTGGTTGTTCTTCTGAAGCATTTTCTTTTTTCTCTGCTTCTGAAATTGAAGAAGGAGATTGGCTGTCTTTTTCACTGAACATAAACATCTTTATGAAATTAAAGGGCTTTTTCGGCGAGGCTATTTCCTTCTGCAATTTTTAAATGGACTGTTTTTTCTGGGATGTTGATATGGTGTTGTAACTTTGCATTTCTTCTTGCTTTTCTTTATTGCCGCCCTTCTTGCCTCCCTTTTTGTTCTGCTTTGAAAAATGTTAATCAAAAAGCGCCAATTTTTTTTCAATCGTTCTTCTTTTTCCTTTTTCAACGCGGCTTCTTTTTCCTCCTGCATTTTTTCTATTTTTAAATATTTTGTTAACTTAAAAGTAGCAAACAAACAATGCCATATAATATTACTCAATTTAAATTCTTTGGGCCCACCCTTCTTGTTCGTAATCGTCAGCTGCATTAGCTTTGTTTTAACCATTTTTTTTATTTTATCTCCCGACTGACTTGGCTCATTGTTGCGTTTGTTGGTCTGCTGCTTTCGCTCCTCAGCCAGTTTGTTCACCATTTCAAATATTTCTGGATAGTACTGAGTAATTGTTTTAAAATCCTCTAAATTTAAACAGGCCAAAAATAAATTCGTCTCTGCTTTAATAGCCCCACCTCTTATACCAGCCTTTTTATCTAAAAAGAAAAAATTTTAAATTTGGTCCTATCTTGATAAACAAATTATTTAACCTAAAATTGCTATTTCTCCAAAAAATCTCCCTTTTTTAGTGGTTTGAGCTGAAGAGGCTTTCCTTTTTTGTCCAAAATTATAACTTTTGCCTTGCCTTCTATGATAAAATACATCTCCGTTGCCACTTCGCCCTTCAAAAAAACAAATTCGTTTTTGGGAATAAGTTTCATTTCCATTTTTTTCAAAAGACTCAGCAGAGCCCCCATTTCAGAGCCCTCTTAAAAATGCGTAATTTTCTCCGCAATGCTTGATAAATATAATTTAATTAATTGCATTCGAAGTGTTTTTTTTAAATTAAAAAAAAAAATTACTTTTGCATGAGTGAAAGGGTAATATCGTTCTGAATGGTGTAGGGCAGATCCTGAATAATTTCCTGATTTTCTATGCCCTTGAACTTGTACCACTTGTATTTAAAATAATTCAAAACTCGTTTTTGCAATTGTTCTGGCAGTTTAATGTGGTGCATCCACCCCTATGTTATGTCAATATTTTCTAAATGAAGAGCGAAAAGACTTTTGTAAGCTGTAGACAAATTACTCACTTCTGAATACAGCAAAACGACAAATAGTTTGAAGAATATGCAGTAAATGAATTAGAATATCTTCTCTTTTATTGAAATCGCATTTATACTATAGATATTAAATTAATTAATTGCTAAACTAATTTAATCTAAACAATTTATTTACTCTCCATAGGACCCCTAACTACTGCAAGTAAAGGCCCAATATAGGTAATTTATATACAAGCTGTAAACACTTTGCTTCATGAAAGGCCGCATTTCAGGAATAGATCTTTCATTCAATACCTAGTTAAAATTAGCATAAATTATATTTCTCCATTTTATTTATTTATTTATTTTTACGAATCCCATGGTCTCTGTATTTTGGGTATTTTATTTATAGTCGTGAAGAGCTATGCTGTACATTATGCAGGCTGCCATATGATTAAAAAAAATGAAAAAAAGAGATAAAATTGAAATAAATTTAAATTTATTCTATTTCTCGTAATTTTTATCATAGTCTTTAATGTATCCTTACAGTCTCTTAATTTTCAAAATTCTATTCAATCGCAACCATCTAAGCAATTAGGTTACATTTTTTTACTAAATATATTTATTAGAATAAAAAAATAAATAAAACCAACTAAATACCTTACAAAATAAGGACTGGAGTTCAGCTCCAGACATATATAATCGAAGGGAAACATAGCCAGAAAGTCTATAAAGCCATGCTCGTTAATATAATCAATATAGAGAGTTGTTTTTTCAGTTTTCCATTCGAAAGAATTGTCGTATTGGACTATGGTATTGGCATTAATGTAGCAATCCACCAAATAGATGGCAAATGAAAGAGCTTCAAATATATTTACCCATCCCTGCCAGTCATATTCAAAAGCTATAGAAAACGGAATGTAAAAAAAATTATATCCCACTGTCAAAAACATTATTATCATCCATACTTGATAAATTGTATCCCAATTGGGAATTATTAATTTCACTTCATCTAGGTTTATTTTCTCAATAATTATACTAAGTCCTTTGAAATAAATTACATTAATTCTAAATATGATTTATTTGCTTTTTCAATAAAGTATATGGTAATTAATTAAGCTAGTACCCTGATTGAAAAACTAATTTACACTGTTAAAACTTATTTCTTCTTCGAAAAGATCTAAACTATCATCATGGTGGTGCTCATCTTACATTTGAATTTCTTATCTTATTTTTTACAAAGCTTTTTGAGTTTCAGGTAGGAATTGAGAATAGTACATGTTCGGGCTAACTGTGGATATAATGGAAAATAATAAAGTAAAGTAAAATAACAAAAATTAAAATATAAAAATTTGAAATTTATATGTTCATATAGTTAATAAAAAATTCTAAAATTAAATAATAATATTGCTTTTGTACCATTTTTTTTTTGAAGTAAATGAGACTCTATTTCATCATAGGGAACATAGGGTAGCCTTTTAAAAAATAAACAAAAATCTAGACTACGAATATAAATTTAAAGTCAAAAATATACATTTGGTCCAAAACGTCTTCAGCATTGGTGCACTCCCATCTCTATCGGGCAACTCTTTGTAAATAGGTTTTTTAATCTGGAAATAAATTTAATATCTGCAAAAATCTCTCCTTAGTAAGACACAAAAAGAGACAATTCGTCATGGCTCTAATACTCACAGTTCGCTTTCCATCGTTCATCAAAAGGCCTATTTCTCCAAAATAACTTCCTGATTCTTATATTCCGATAATCTTTTAAAATTTGTATTTTCACAATTGTTTAAATAATGGTAATTAGAAAATACTGTTTTTCCATCAGTCGCTATTATTTCCACGATGCCTGACTTAATAATAAAGAATTCTTCTGCTATTTCCCCTGCTCTTATCACTATATCATTTTGCATGCAAGCTTTGGGGTAGAGGTATCTAGCAGTTGCGAAAATCATGCTCGGAGATCCTAAATTAAACAATTTGACTTTCTGGAGCATATCTTCATTCATATACAGGGACATTTCCGTTTGAAGAGAAGAAGGAAGTGTTTAAATCAATTGATAATTCTGCACTAAGATATATTATTATTACTAAATATGTTTAAAAATAAAAAACTCAATTAAATAAACTCATTACAATCTTCGTACCCTTCCTAGAAGTTGGTATAAAAATTTCTTATTTTTCTTTTTATTGATGGTTGCAATTACCTTTCCACACAAAATTCCTTTACTCGTTGATAAGTTTTCCTTTAGAATTAATGAATAAATAGGAAAAAAAATTAATAAAATTATAATTGCATATACTTTTTTTCAATAAATTCAGAAGAATACAAATTCATAATTGACTCAAAATCAGCGAAGAGTATGGACAGAAAAGTAGCCCCAAACACCATAGCTACCATGGAACAGAACATTTCATATGAAGTTCTGGGAGTCACATCTCCGAAACTATTCCCAATCAGAGTATCAACGGACCACTCTATTCCTATCAAATATTTATACAAACTAGTTCGACCCTGCCAGTTTCTTCTGTTGAAATACTTTGTGGGATCGTCTGGGTCTTGAATTTTGTCCATTAACATCCATGTACAGGCAGAAACGCTGACGAAACATATAAGTGAAAACAAATTTACGAAAACTTTGAAAACAACCAACTAAATTTAATTTTATTTAGGTATTTTTTATAAATTTTTCAAATTCAAAAAAAGCATAATTAACATTTACATGATTGAAAGAAGTGTTCAATAAAATTTTCTTTACTTTTGACTGGAAAAGAATAATGTTTAAAATTCGAAAACATTTCAGAATTAAAACTATTTATATATCGTTGAACTAGTAGGGATATTAAAAAAAAAAAACTGTTTAACAATATATTACTAACCAAGTTTCAAAACAATAAACTTAATATTAGATTATATAATATAATATACCTAAAAATCTTCAAATAAACTTTATTTGCCAATCAGTCTTGAAAATAAGAAATATGGAAGAGAACTAATAGAAATCAATAAAATAACTATGATATTGTAAAAGCTCTTTTTACATCCAAAAACGCACATAAATGCGTAAATATATAAATTTTCTTTATCATATTCCAAATTTTTAGCTATTCTTTACTGTACTTTTTTGATGTATGAATATTGAAACATAATTTTGCGCAATAATCAAAAATAAAAACTATTTCTATCAAAACATCAACTATTTTAAGAACATCAATCTTTCTATAAAAGTATTTATAATTAAATTTAAAACTAATTATAGCTTATATTATATTTCTTCTAAATATTATTATTGTTTATCTACATATCTTTTGTTGAAATCCAAAAATAGGCTGAACAAATTGTATATATATCAATGAAGACCATAATCAATGACCAATAAAACCCAAAAGTAAAGAAACTATGACGCATTTGCTCAATTGTCATTAATGGAATAATGCTATCTTCTGTAATTTTTTAATAAAATAAATTAATTAGAAAATTTTCATGAAAGGGAAATAAGTAAGTTTGTTTAGTTAGTTAGCGAAAAACTAATATAAATATGTACCATGTCCTTCTTCTTTTGTGGAATTCATTTTTACCTTCATTTACTATTTTACTTTATTTATAAAATTGTTTTTGTTTATAATGTAAATAATAATTAATATTATTATTAGTATTATATATGTTTGTATATTCTGTGTGATTAGACTTTTTAGTTTTAAAAAAATCACAAACAATACTTAAGCTGTAAAGACTCTATTTAATTAAATAATTTATTTATTTAAAATAGTTAATACTTATTAACTTTGCTAAGATTATTTTTTACTTGCTTTTTTTAATTAATATTCTATTTACTATAATTTATATAAGATTAATTATTTTCTTTATAATAAATTATAATAATTATATTTAAAATTTTATTTTTGGGTCATTAATATTTTATTAATTATTTTTTTTTTATATATATTAATTGATTAAAAACAATAGATTATTTTTTTCACATTATTGATTCTAATTGCATTTTATACTTTTCAAAGCAATACTAACAAAGTTCATATTTGATAAACATAAATAATTTTTGCATTTCCTAAATATCCATCAACTCTTCTTCACAGCCCTCTAACATTTTGGATAACATAATAATTATCGTTTAGTATCCGTCAAGCAGATAACTATCCATAACTCTTTCTATAAAGCAAAGCGGAGCACTATAAGTATGTAAAGTTATAAAATAATGAGTGAAAAGAGTGTAACCATTGACTCCAAATTAATGAAAATGCTCAAACATCTAAGGGAACCTTAATAAATATAAAATAAGTTAATATAGGCGCTTTATTAGATTTGAATTAATTTTTTTAAAAAAGATAAAAAAATTTAAAACCTTTTTTCTATAAAATGATCAAAATTCAATATAGTTTCTATTAGTTTTGACGTGTCAGAAATCAGCAATTCTCTGTGATGCCTATCCTACATGATGAATACAAAGATTTTGAAAGCATCAAAAGCTATTGAATCATGATTCAACTTTATGTCTAAATCATTCTACTTGATTTCAGAGTAGTTTGAACATATCATTAATAGTGATGCCACAATATTATTCATTCCTTGCACATATCCTAGTTCAGGATCTAAATTTGAATAGGCCCTCAAAACTCTATAATTGAAAAATCTTAAATTAAAATAAAAACTAAAGATTTATGCTAAATATACTTAAACAGTTAGGACTCTGCTTCCCATATTTATTGTACGAAAAAGGGACTTTCAATATTGGTTCTAGGAATATCTTTTTTTATTTATTCATCCATTTCTGAAGTCTTTTAGCATAGTGAGTTGAAGTCCTCTCGAGTCAAATCAGTTGGACTTGTCTACTTAATATATCTGAGCCATATCTGCTTTCTTAGACCGTCTGGCAGTCCACACTTAAAGGAAACCTTCAAACGATTAGGGTCTACATCATTGATTATGTGCTTGTTGTAGGCCAGTATCTTTAGCCATTCTGTATTGCTTATGATTAGTTATTTCTTGGTTTCTTCATCACACCATATACTAAAATATGAAAAATTGTAATTGTAATTGTAATTGTAATTGTAATTGTAATTGTAATTTTAATAAATAATTTTAAATTGTTTATAAAATTTGTAAATAAAAATCAGTATTTTTACGACTTTGTATTACTATCAATCATTATCACCTGGTCTGCAAATACAAATTAATTAAATTTTGACTCTTTTTATGCTTCATCTTGATCTTTCTGATGATTGAGAGACTTACTTCTGACTTTTTTGACTTAAAAATGCAATACTTTTCTTTATGGGTCTGCCAATCTCTATTATTCAGCGACGTAAGCCTATAGCTCTTGCTCTACTACTACGTTATTTAATTAATTTGATTACTTTTGATTTTTATTATTTGGCTAGTACTTTAAGTATGATTGCTACTATAACGACTACTGCTATTAAAGTTATTTTTTATTCAAAGTTGTATTATGCTATTCTTGGGTTGTATTTGTATTTGCCATTTATTAGTTTATTTAAGAGGGAGGTCTATCTTAACCTTATTATTGATTTGTTTTTATTTGTGAGTTTTAATTATGCTTTTTATAGCCTCTGCACTATTTAATTTATCTTAGGAATTTCTTTTAATTAGGTTTTTTCCTGAACTTTAATCTTTTTCTTATTGATTTCTATTTTTTCAACTCTATCTAACAACTTAGAAAATTGTCTGTGAAGTTATTTAGGTTCCTAGCCCAATTTATATACATTTTCCTCTTCCAAATAGAGTGGAGGGTCATACTCATCTTGATCTTTTTAAGACAGTTAGCGTACATTTCCTCGAATAATTTCTGTTTTTTTTCATCAAAAAATCCATTAATTTAACTAAAATTATTCGATTGACCCTTACTTTGTTTATGCCACTGCATTTCTCTAATAGTTGACTGATTAAAATCGTTAGACGATTTTTTTATTTTACTTTAAAATTAAGACTCATTTGACTCATTTGTTCTATTTTCCTGTATATGGCTTTTGTTAATAAATAAATCATTTTACTTTTGTTATTATTAACTATTGTCAACTTTTTCCGGAGAATAGAGTTCTTCATATTCCCACTCATCTTAACTGTCGTTAAGTTCTGTATCATCATAAAACAGTGAATGCTCGTTATTGTTGTTGTTATTATTAAAAAATTCTGACTTCCCTTCTTCTTTATAAATATGATTTAACTAAGTCATACAAAATGGCTTTTTATTTTTATTGTAGTCCTATATAAGTTTATTTACTGTTTAATGCTTCTTATCTTTATTTTTATAACTCTGTTTTTTTATCACTGCTTCTGAAGCCCACTGCTTAAGTCTTTCTTTAAAGGTCCTGGTGTCATGATTTTTGATTGCGTTTTTAATAATGTTGTCTATATATACGTCATCCTTTATGAAATCACTAGCTGAGTTTACCAAAATAGATTCGAAATTTTGAGCTATACAGAGTCTGTTATTTTCGTAAACCAGTTCTTATTCTTAAGTGTTTTTATACTCGGAGTCCCATTTGCCAGTCCTGTTATACTTTTAAAAATAAACAAGAATTGATTTGTAGAGATTATTTCTAACTGGCTGCAAAAACTGCCGCCCTATAATTCTTGGAATGCTCTGACGAAGATTTTCGTGAATTTTTAAAAGATAGTCTAGTCCTTTCCGTTTAATTTGCAAAGCAATGTTGGTAATGTCTTTCATAAGTGCATCAACAAAAAATAATTAATTTAAATTTTACAAATTGCATTTAAATAATAATTTGTTACTTAAATCGGAAAAACTCCAATCGTCAACTGTAAAGAAAAAGAATAACTGAGTGTGAACATACTCCATTATAAATTGCTTACAAATTTCAAATTTTTCCAACACAAATCCTTCTACTTATTCTGATAGTTCTTGGCTAAATTTTGGATACTTTTTAAGGGATGAGTAGAAAAGAGTTGAAAGACTGTAAGAAAAGTGAAAAGAAATTTATTCCAGTTAAGATTCCAAAGGTTCTAAATAGTTTAATAGACACTTTTCGAAAGTTTTAAAATATAACTTTTATCCATAATATTCCTGGAGATTTTATAAGGTATAGTCCTCTAGAAATAAAAATTCCTTATAGAAAATTCAAATTCGCTTAAAATTGTATATATTTATTTTTTTAAATTACTTGATACTTATGTAATATGGTTTTTTATTTCATACATCTGAATATTGCTACAAATTTCTTTGTTTTTTACCAAAATATCTTCGAAAAAACTCTTCATTTTATCATCAATAAGCTATTTCAAGCACATATCTTTTAGCTAAGAAGAGTAAGAGCTGCTAATTTTCGAAGAAAATCCATCAATAGACTATATTATGGTTTTTAATGAATAATCCAAAAATTAATCAATTTTTCATATATTTTAAATAGTTATTTTACATCTTTAATTTATTATGAAATTTAGAATATTATGCTGGAAATGTTTTCTTCTTGGTTTTGTTTGTTATTTCTTAGACTTTTTATTAGTTGCAATTTTTTATTTGTTTCCTTGTTTATTTTCAGACAATTTTTATACAGAAATGGAATTTGAAGTCTCAAACAGAATAGATATCTGTTTTATAACTCTGCATAAAACGCCTTTTGCCTCGAGTAATTGGTAATTTCGAAAATATTTTTAATGAACATTTGATAAAAGAGTTTCTTTTTGTGTTAATTGCTTTCCATTGATACGATAATCGTCCTCTCCAGTTTAGGATCAAATTTCTTTATATTTTTGAAAAGTTTACTATCTTGTAAATTTTCCTAGGGACTCAACAGTAAAATGAAGATATTTTAAGTTCGCTTAAAAACTATTTTTTGAACCTATTAAATCCGATTAATCAAATGAATAATAAAGTTGAATCCCTTCTCTTTTTAATAAATGTATTGTAAGTCGTCTGTAAAATATTATTGAATATTATTAGAATTATTTTTATTTGTCTTGACCCCACAACCCTATGCTGAATCAGAGTCCTGTAATTCCAAAGAAAATATTCGAAGAATAAGTTACAAATAAGTCAGTTTTTGAATTCTTTCTTTTTGTTCCACTTAAGTCATTGAAAAATAATCCTCTAAAAACTACATTTTTTTTTATTATCAATCCCTAATAAAATAATGTGGGGAACTTCGAACTGTGATATTTCCATTTTTTCATTCCATTCCGTAAATTTATTTGTTATTTCTTTTAGAGAGTCCATAAAAATATAATGTAATCGAAAATTTTATTTGCTTGTTAAAATATTTGTGCTCTCTTTATTTGGTATCCTACCTTTTTAGAATTAAATAATAATATTATAAATATTTATGAAATAAAAGTTTATTTTATCTAAGAAATTGTATTACTTTTTAAATTAATTAATACCAAAAGCCCTAATATAATATTTATTTCCATATAATTAATAACATAAACATATTTAATATCATAATTATATTTATTCTTCTTATTTGATAATTTATATTTCAATTATGATACCAATTATTTTATGGATTTTAAATATAAATATTAATATGTTTATTGTAATAAAAATAAATGTGTTATAATCAAATATCAAGAACAACCTTTCCTAAAGAAGAATTCTTCATATAATCAAATATTCCCTTCTAAAAATCTTCAATTGGATAGTGTTTATGAATTTATGTGTAAAAATCTCCAAGCATCTCATTATAAAGATTTTAATAAATTTAACTTCTTTCTTCTTCCGCCAAGCTTTCATAAAATCGTGTAAGCCAGAACCCTTGTATTTATTTTTATTAGAAAACGAAAAGTTGAGAATCTAGCTCCATTTTTTATAATTCAAATGCTCCGTAACTAACTAAAAGAGATTCTCTTGGCATTAATCTAAGAATTTGTTCAGCAGGAGGACCTCCTACGGCATCTAAAATATTTTTGTTCTCAATTACTGCGTGAGTTCTTTTATTTCCTATTCAAATTATGAGGATTTTATTTTTAATATATTATCTTATTCTTCTTATTATTATTATTGTGTCTTTAGAAATTAATCCTAAACAAGAACTTTATGAGCTCCCATTTCCAACAACGGTTGGATTTATTCAGCCTTTCTTACCACACAAATTGTTTTTATATTATTTTTTTTGAATAGTTTAACACACATTTGCCCCAATTAAGAAAAGGCTGCATTTACGACCACAGAATCTTGTTATTTTTGTTAAATTAATCTTAAAAAGCCCATAGCCGTCCCCGGATTGATCATAGGACTTGAGAAGTCTTCGAGTCTGAATTTAATAATTAATTTTTCAGTGCAAAAACAAGTTAATATTAAGAATATTTATACCTATCATTTTCTTTTAAGACTATTATATTATTAATGTCTGTTACTAAATATTATCCCCAAGTTCCGCTATTAATTTCTTCACTCGTCCAACAAGCCACTTTTTTATTTAATAAACCTTATTTATTGAATTTAATATTATCCTCTATATTGGCGTCTACAAGCTCACCTGATCCTTCAAACCCAATTACGGTAGGTAGAGACTTTTTTATTCCATAAACTCCTTTGGCGTAATAAATATCCGAAGGGTTTATGGGCGCGTGCTTCATTTTAATTAAAACCTAATTTTTGTGGAGAGTAGGAATAGGGATTTCACTGTATTTTAATCTACCTCCGTATCTGATTATATGGACAGCTTTCATTTTTTGTTATAATTTTTTTCTATTGAAATGCTATTTTTTTTTATCAATATAAATGGAATAGCAAAATAATATTATTAAATAAGAAGAATATTAAATTTCTAGTTTGCTTTTATAATGAAAATGTAATATAATTAATGAAATTAATTAGTTTTTGTAAAAAGAAAGAAATTATATTTATATTTTATTTTTTTTTGCATAATAGAAGTTAATTGATCAAAAAACAAACCAATACGAATTTAAAATAGATTATTAGTATTATAAATTGACAATATAAATATCAAGCAGAATGATTTGAGTTTATTAATTGATATAAACCTTGTAAAGTATCTTGCCATTGTTCTAATTTGGTATTCATAATCTTAATTCTCTATTAATCTAATACTCTAGGCAATATCCAGTCAATGGCTACAACGTTTTCGATCTAATAAAAATTATAGTAATAATAATAGTAATTCATCTTTTCTTATTTATTAAAATATTTACTTAGTTAATTTTTCCTCTAACTAATCCAAGGGCCATAGCTCTAATAAGAAGGTATTCAACTTCGTCTAAAGAAATTTTAGAAGTTTAAGCGATAGTTTAGAATGTCAAATTTCTTTGATTTTTTGGTTAGTTGAATGCCAAATCCAAAAAGGCCATAATTCTAATTTTTTCTTTTAAAATAGTTTAATTTTCTCTCAAAAGTGCCTAAAAAATAATTTAAAGATATTGTTTTTCTAAGAAAAAGAATTTATTTTTAAATATCTCCTTATTCTTTTATTACCATGTTTTAGATTTATTATTTATAAGTTTCCATATCTTATAGACATTAGTTGACATTTCCGGTATTGTATGTCATTAAAAATTAGAAAATCCATCCTTATTAAGATTATTACAAAGATTTTAATACAGGCTACTCCATCTAAATAAAACAAATTGTAAATATTATTTTTCATGATATTATTAATTTTATTTTTACAAGTTCGCTGAAGTTGTAAATAGTAGGAGATATCAATATGGCTTAGGCCATTTCTAAAGATAATTCATATTTTTCATTAGCAGATATGTCCTTTTAAACAAATAAAAATAATTATATATTATTTATTATAATGTAAACATTTTTTTCTACTTATTCAGAGGTATAAGCAAGATATTATAATCCATATTTATATAATTCTTCATAATTTTTTTTAATTTTATTATACTAATATCCTAATTTATACAATGCAGAGTGAACAAAGGGGTCAATATTGGCTTATTTTCTTATGCTAGAAACAATTTCTTTGATTGTGTTATCGACTTCTTCAAAATTATTTGAAGCCAGTATGAACTCAGCCTTAATGAATAAGTTTATTATTCAAAATTCAATCTTTAAAAATAAAATAATAAATATTTCATACTCTTTTGAGTCTGCAAATGAATTGGGCTTATTCATCGGTAATGGATTTGTTCATAATTTCATCCATAAATCTTATTTTTTATTCATTGTCTTTTATTTTAAAAATAATTTTTTATATTTAATTTGAAAACAGTACTAAATGCTTATATAAAATCATTTATTACCTCCCTAAAATTCAGAGGTTCTACAAATAAATCTGACAAGTTTAAGGGGATCAAGATTTTTTTCGAAATATACAATGAAGTTTCTGTAAAAATTGATAAGTTTTTGACCTTGAGCTAAAACTTTTTCATCTCTGATGTATTGCAATATGCATTCTGTAAGTTAATGCCATAATCTAAATAATTTTCATTTTAATATTAATAATATCTCTTTCAAACTATACTTATTTATATTGATATTCTTAAATATATTTTAATTATATTTCCAAATTACTTATCACTATAATAAACTTTCATATCTTCAATGAGTTGATGCAAATGGGGAAATTCAGATTAGCATTAATTTAAAAGTTATCCTTCTTACATTTTTATATTTTTATTGTCTATTACTTAATGTATTTTTTATTTAAATTGTTTTAATTTTTTTATTTTTTATGAAAAATTGTTAAAAATTTTTTTTGTGAGGTTTTTAATATTGTATTGTATTTTATTATTATTATATGCAATTATTAGTTATTTAATTTCTTTTTTTTTTTTTTTATAGATTTTTTACTTTTAAATAATGGAGTTGCTTACTATATTATTTGAATCTGATATAATATTTTGTATATTATGTTATTAACCAATCAATGTGAGAACCAAGAGATGTTTAAGTAATTATTATATTAATTAAACAAAGTAAATTAAAAATTAATGTCTTCATAAATTATAGTGATTATTTAAACATCTATTATTTTGGTTAATAAACTAATTTATGAATATATAGTAATTAATTAATTTAATATTTAATAGAAATTGCTTTAATATTATTCATTCACACTAACTCTTAATATGAGTTAAACACCTAATAAAACTATATATTAAGCAGTATTTCCTTCACTCATTCGCTCATTCACACAGAAAATAAACATAAATTAATAATAAAATAAAAAAATAAAATATTATATATATCACTAACTCAAATAATTCTATATTCTATCAATATAAATTAAATTTAAATTTACAATATAATTTTCCTTACTGTACCTTCTAAATACTAGTTAAATATCTTAAATATGCAAAAACTGTAGAATTAATTTATTAGTGACCAAAAAGATTTTTTCTCAAAGTTACCTTCACATATATTTATTAATATAATAAGCTATACAAACTGGACGGTATGTCTCAGATAATTATCAATGGTAAACCATTCATTACATTCATAAATCATGAACCCTGAGTTTCTTAAATTTGTTATATCGAAACTTGTACTAATGAAGTCTAAAGTTTTAGAAAAAAATTACAAAATACAAATTTGAAGGACTTGTTAAGGTTTATTGGGTCGAATAAAGATTCGTAAGTTTAAGAATTACCTTTCTGGGGTTTTAAATCTAATGCTGGGATTCATCAAAACATATTTAATTATTGGGTAGAAAAGGCATTTACTAAATCAAAGCAATAAGTAAAATTTATTTCAAATTAGAATATAATTTTATAATAATATTATTAAATTCATTTTTTTTTTTTTTTAAATCATTATAAATTTTCGATAATAATACAATTATTATAATTATTATTTTAATGAAGATGGTCAGTTATAAGAAACTCGAAAATGTAAACATAGAGGGGGCTTTGGCTTTAGATATAATTCTTTTTAAAGATATAATGAAGGAAATGAGCGAAAAACTAAATAGCTATATAGATTTTTATAAACTCAAAATGAAAAGATTTCCCGTTCAATACACAGAAATAAACATTGATTAAATATTTTATCAATACTATGAATCGTCATAACTTTCACTTTATTTAAACGAAACCGGCAAAAAATTTTGGAATCATTTTTTATTTTATGATAGTTTGATCGAGCAGTCTCTCGAAAAGGATGAAATCAATATTTAACAAAAATACAAAGAAATAAAAGGTTATTTTGCCAATATTCACTCTATAAATATCAATAGATCAGGCTGCTTTTCCCGTCCCGTAAGAACTATTATGGTGTTTTATGAGTTGGAAGAAAAGGAAAAAGATAAAATATAATAACCTTCTACAAGTGTTAAAAAAACTAAATTAATTAAAAAGTCCGTAAGTAATGTACCTTAATAGTAATTTCTGCCACATTAATAAGACCAATTTAATACGAGTATTTAAAATAATTATAGCATGAATTAAGATTTAGTTAACAGTTCTCTTCATTAACAAACTATTGATTCTTCCTTCATTTCAAATTTGTAACAAGATATACTAAATAATATAGGAAATGCAAATATTTTAAACTTAAAATAATAATGGGAAGGTGTTAATATAGGCTAAAATTAACATATTTTAAAATAAATTGATTTAATTTAATGTTCAGCACCACAACACATTGATTTTGTCAAAATTTTTGATGATTGTAATAGTAAGGACAAATTGAATAGTATTTCTGGGAAATTCAAAGGTAATCAATCAAATTATATAAATATAGTAAAATTCTCAATAAATATTTTAATACATGAATTATTAATTTTCGAATTAGATATTCTACCCAGAGTCAATAAGGAATTTTCAAATTAACGTTATAAATATGTTCTTTATGACAGAAATGAAAATAGTCCTAATAACCAGAAAATCCCTGTTAAAGCTAATTATTACCCCCTTTTATGGTTGCAATTCAACGACTTGAAATAAAAAATAGTAAATATATAGCTTCCTGAAGAATTGAGAATATGTGCTAATAAAGTATTGATAAAGATAATAGACCACGCCTAAGATTCAAACCAATTTATTAATGATGTGAAAGATCAGACATTTTAAGAACCTATTTAGGGGCCAGGCTTCAGTTTTGTTTCTTTTTCTGGAGAGCTAATCAATATAAAATACCTTAATTAGGGAGTTAAAAAGAAATCCAAATCGGTGGTTCTACAGAAATCAAAACCTAAGCCAAAGCAAAAGAGATTGGTAAAATAATGAATAAATTTCTAAAATTTAAAATATCCAGATTTTGTATCGATAGCTAACAATCATAAATATAATAATTTAATATTCTAAAAATATATTCACTTATAATAATTTTAATATATCAATTTTATAATACTAATTATATTAATTTAGAAATTAATGTATTAATTTAAAATAATTTCTTAATATAAATATCTTGTTATATATTTATTTTTGTATAAATAAATATGTATGTAATAACTCTAAATATTTAATTTATATATATTTATTCTCTCTCTTTATTAAATTTTAAATGTACTTTTATTAATTCTATATAATAATAAAGTAATTATAAGTAAAAATGTCTTTAATTTATTAAAATAAATTCAGAATTTAATAGATCGAAAGTTAATTAAATTAAATTAATTATAAATAAAATATATTATTTTCATAATTGCAACAAAGTTATAGAAAAAAATTATAAAAATCCCATATTTTATTTTCTCAAATAAATATGCATAAAATTTTTGACTTCATTATTCCTACAGAAACAAATTAGAAAGAAATCTCTGATAAATAGTTAAAAATAACACTATGTCCTGGAATCTATTATAATGAATATAAATAATACTATACTTTGGAGCTCCATAGAATGAAGGATGGGATAATTTTTCTTCAATTATCTAATAGGAATTACTCTAAAAAGAAACTAAAATAGTAGAGATACATGTTTAGCTAAGAAAAAATATAAATTTGAAGAACTATTATCAAAATTATATAAGTTTTATCAATAAAATATTTATTATTTTTAACACTAAGAACATTTTTGTAATTTTATTTTGAATATACAAAGTGAGTCAGAAGAAATAGACGTAAAAAAGTAATATGAAACTCTAAATACAGTATGCAAATTGTTATTTTAAAAAGGTGTGGAAAAATTCATATAAAAAGGAAAAATTAAATTTGATTTAGCTTTAGAAAGAAAAGAATTTCTAGAGATTTTCATTATACCTCAATCATAATATCTAATAGAATTAATTTAAGGCTTAAATAAATTCATGAAAAATAATAATATAAGGAAAATAATTTTCTTTCTTAAATTTTGCATAATATCTAATAAAATAATCTAAATAAATTTATAAAAGAAATAAAAATATAAGAATTATCGATTTAACAAACTATTTTATATGAGCTTCAAATGGACTTCAATAATTTATCATTGATCAATTCTTAACCCAATGATATACAATTATATAATGATAAGATAGTTAATTAAGAAATACTAAAGTCTCAAAATATATTAGTGAATTTATTATCATAAAATATTGATATGATTCAAATATTTTAATTAACCTATGGAGATTTATTAGAATTATAATAATCTGATCTTTCGAATTTTTCTGTAATTTTATAATAAAATATGATCAGAAAGAAGGACCTAATTAAAATTTTTCCTTTAAAGTTTAAAATTATTTTTCAATTATAATGAAAGAAGAATACATAAATTTAGATATTTAAGATTATAAAATAGAATTTTAGCAATTTTTAAAAGAAATTATAAATTTTATAACTCAAAACAATAAGGTTAAACGGATAAGTATTACATCAGAAAAATGTCTATAATTTCTAAGACAAATTTTAAATTTGGAAGATAATTTGCTCAATTTTGATATTTAATATTAAGATTTTTAATTTAATCCTTAAATAATTTTAAAATTTAAATCTCGGATGCTCTAAATCTAAAACATTTATTTTTTTATGAATAATTTAAAACATGAAGAAATCAGTAAATTGGTTTGTTTGACCAATTAGAGAAAAGGAATAATAGAAATATATGCGAATATAGAAGAAAATAGTGAAAAAATACATTTTATAAATGAAAATTTTAAATGCTTGGATAATATGATTAACAATATTTTGAAAAATTTTATAGAAAATAATGTAAAACTAAGTTTCATCTCAGAATAAATTGCTTTTGTAAGCATATCCACCAATTTATTTTAAGGAATTAAAGTTTTAATAATAAATATAGATTTTTTATAAGATTTTATTGATCTTAGTCATTATAAAGAAAATAAATTCGTTGAGTAGATTTTTAAAATTATAAAATCAGTTTTAAATTTCCTTATACCAAATTCGTTTCTTGGGATAACTGTAAATGGTATCAAAGCCAAATCCATTTTATAAGAAATCGAAAAATAATTTTACAAAATTGGAAAAATAAAAAATATAAATAACAGTAATAGTATTTAGAAGTATGATAAAAAACAAAAATTTATTTACTTGAAGTGGGAAATTGATACTGCCTTCGATGTAATTTAAGACAAAGTAAACTTAAATAAAAAGTATTTTTTTACTAAGACGTATCCAAGGAGCTCGTATATTCTTCTGAATTCAAAAACAGAAATTAAATAATGAGAAACTTTTTTTTAGATAATTTCGTAAGTGTGTATTATAGGCAAAAAGATTTTAAAATATTCAAACCCTTGAAAATAGTTTTCGTAAATGAGAATACTTGGTATCATAAAAACCACTATATTTCAGAGTATTTACATACAATAAATTGCTTCATGGAGAAAGTGGAGTATTCTCAACACTACTTCTCGATTGATTTCTATGTCAATAATTTAAGTCCTAAAAACCTTGATATAACTATTGACATAGGCAGCAAATAATCTGAAAGCAACTAACTTATTCCAGCCTATTCTATCACTTTTTAAGATTTTTAGGGAGACTGCTTAGAAGATTACGAAATTTATGACTCTTCTGATTCAATTTGCAGATTTGCAACTTAAGTTTCTCTTAAAGAGTTTTGTTAAAGTGTTTTTCCAGCTTAATAATATCCATTCTATCTCTCGGTTATAAATAAACACTATGTGTTAGACTAAAATACCATTTCTTTCGATATTTAAGAATTAGTATCTTTAGCAGAAAACTCAAAAATATTATTTTGAAAGAAATTACATTTTTAGGGGGATTTTCAATGAAATTTTAGGACACAAATCCTCACTTCATTTTACATATAGATTAGGAGTCCTTTTCTGTTTAAATATAAAAAAATTTGGACTTTGAAAAATTACTATATTTTTACAATACATTTATGTAATGTTCATCAAAAAGAAAGCAAAAATTTATAATATATAAAAACCAGTTAATAGACATCTCGAATTGCATATTTTCGATATGGGAAAGTAAAAGTTTAATAATAATAACAGTGCTATTTCTGTAAAAGATGTGAATTACACTCTTATTACAAAGCAGTTCACAAATTTTGTCACTCAAATTTACGATGATAAATACAACTCTCGTCCTTATGTCTTATTTAAAGTTAGTAAAGGGGAAATAAGAAAAATTTTTATAAAATAATTTTTAAATGTAAATTTTTATGATTAGCACTTGGATATAAACAGATTTTCAAAATTGTTGGAAATAGAAATAGTAAATGAATTCGATTTTAACTGGAAAATGTAAATAGAATTTTTTAAAATTATTATGAAGCTCTTTATGGTAAAATAGTTGGAATTTTGTAATAACAGTGTAACAGATAAAGCAGTTGTAAAAATTCAGCCCATTTTAAAAAAAGAAATAAATATGTAAAATATTTTATATACATCATATATGGACTAAAATAATTAAACAGTTCATTGTTGAAGCAAAGGAATGAAAAATTGTTTGAAGTTTTAATTAATTTGATTTCAATAATATGATTTTAAGAATGTTTAGTTTAGTTTAGTTGAGTTTAAAATAAAATTTAAAATTTTAATATATAAAACATATTTTTAATTATTGGGTTTATACATATTATATATAGTTTTGTTTATATCATATAATTTTTTATGATTTTTATTCTTCAGAATGTTCCGTTCCTACCCTACTACTAGTATTTATACTATTGTAAGTGTTGAAAAAACTGAAAGAAAGTTCTTAAGTTGGTTTACTATTCGATTTTTTTTAATTTTCTACTCCATTATGAATTTAATTGCAAAGTTATGGTCGATTTTCTTTATCTTAATCAGATTTTAAGTTGAATAAATTTTTATGATTATTATCAAAACTTTAAATATATTATGTAGAATACTAATTTTGCTATTTTCCCACATTTATACTATTATTATTAGTGTTAGTAGTGTTATTAATAAAGTCAGAAAAGTTATTATTTTTTCTATCCTGAGTTTTCAACACTGAAGTTGTATTGCTCTTGAAAGAATTTGCAATTGGAGATATAATTTTATCGAAATTAGAATCTGAATCGTTTAGAGTTAACATTCCTTCCCTATTATTATTAATATTGTTTATATTATTTAAATATTGACTATTTTTTAAATAACTATTCATTAGTTGAGAATTTTCTTTAGAAATCGCATACTTGGGAGAACTAAAAACTGAAAAATCAATCTAGGTATTGTTACTATTGACATTTCTTGTGGTTGTGACTGCTGAGGGAACACAACTTTCAAATTAATTTCTATCCAAACAAATTTTCGGTACTCTTTACTGCTGCTACACAGCAGCATTTTTTTGATGACTTTTTTGAACGGGCGAAGACACCTAACTTATCATATTGCCTATATTTTTTAAATTATTGTCGTGGGATTTTAAACCATTCATCATTTGCTGCAACATTTGTTCCTACTTTTCGATTCTCATTTCCCTTTCTTTGAAAATCTATTCTTTATAAGATAGCATTTCCTCCCTTTGATTGAGTTCTAGTCGCTATTGATAAGTAATTTCCTGGTGCTTTTTTAAAGCTTCCTTCACACTGTTAATTTATTCTATTTTTTGATTTAGAAGATCTTGCTTTTGCTAAAATTCTTATTCAAGTTTCTTTAACAATTTTGGTTATTTTATATTTATTTTCTCTGCTTTTCTTGCTCCATTTCTATTTTAGCACTTTCCAATTCTCTCTCTTTCAGTTTTTTTGATTTTTCACAAATTTCCAATTGCTCTTCTTTCATTTTTTAAATTTATGATTTTAATTACAAGTTTTCCTAAGCTAGGTTTTAATTTTCTCTTATATAATTTTCTATTTCACTTCTCTAATTCAGCTTTCCCTAGAGTTCTTTGCAAATCATTTCACTAATATTATAATTTTAGTATTATTTTTCGGTTGAACCTGAATTATCTATCGTAAAACCTTTTACGCTTTTATATTATTGTTATTAATTATTTTGTTTTATTAATTTTTTTAATATTTGCTATTTTTTTAAATCATTTGGAATCATTTAATAATTTAAACATTTCTTATTTTGCTGTTCTAACTGCTATTTCTTTTAATATTCAATTTCTGTATCAATATTTTTATGTTGCTATCTATCTGTATATGAATAGACTTTATCATTAATCTTATCAGCATGCTACTAGTTATTATTATTATATAAAAAATTCAGCATCATCTTCATTTGCTAGTTATCTTCATCTTCTCTCTACGTTAATGAATGTAGTTTATCAAAACGATCTGAAATTAATTTTAATCAATTAGTTTTTATATAATTAAAAATAAATTATTAATTATATATATATATGTACACAAAGTATTTTTTCCATTCTATTTAGAATCGCTAATATATTTTTAATGTAAAACCCCCTCTATTTTATCTTGTTAATTTTCACAATCATTTTCAGGAAATTATTTTTAGAATTCCCATTTTTATTATGGCTATTTTTGTGACTATAATACTTTTAGATCCAGTTTAAGGTTTTATTTATTAATTTATTACTATGTTTATCCATTTTATGTTGATTCATTTTCATAATTTTATTCATTTTATGATTTTTACAATATAGACTTTTTATAATAGTTATTATAATTATCTTTATCAGAAAAAATGGGTTGGAATAAAATTCATCATCCATAGACCTATTTTATAAATGAGTTATGTTATGCTAATATATTAGTAGTGAAAAAAAAGTATTAAAATCGTTACATCCCCTAAATGTATTCATTTTAAAATGATAACTGAAAAGCTTCAGTATATTGAGAAGGTCTGTCTATATTAGATAAACTACCACCAGATTAATCATTATTTTAGCTATTATAAGGAGAAAAAGTATCATCTTGTTTGGTGTGTGTAGTTTGTCTTTCGAATTTGGTTTTATTATGCCTAATATTGCTTTTTTATTGCTATTTATTTTTTACGGTTTTTATTGATGTATTTCTCTACAATTTTTTACTAACTTCTGAACCTAGAATTTAAAAACATTTAAATAGTAAATACTTATAGAGCATTTAAAAGTTATAAATGTTAGCATTTTACCTTATATTCTTTAAGTTAAAAATCCATCATTTTTTTATTTTATTGTTAATTAAGGACTTTTTAATAAAATTTCTGATGGATTTGTTTGAGATTTTACATGACTTATAATACTATTTTTCTAATTTAAACATTTACTACCTCTTTCAGAATTTGTTAGGTTCATTTTTTTTTTAATTATTATAGAATATTAAACTGTATTATTTATATATTTTTTATTTTTAAAATTTTTATTTGTTATATATATCTTATTTTTTTTTTTTATATATTTATTCTTTATTTGTTTTTTACTTACCAAGTTAGGTAATTATTTAACTAAAAAAATTATTCTGCTTTTGAATACAAATATATATAGATATCATTTGCTTTGATCGAATATTAAACGGTTAAAAAACTTCAGATTGCGTGTTTATTAGTATAATTGGCCTTCAAACAAAAATAAAAATAATTGCATGTGGATTTATTTTATATTATAATATTCTTTTAGAATAATTATAATAAAAGTAATATTATTAAAAAAAATACTTAAAAAATTTAGTATTGATAAAAATAACAAAATTTTGAAATTTATTATTTTTTATAAATTTGATATAATTTTATTATTTCTTAAATATATAGATATAATGACTATATATTAATTTAAATGATTATTAATAAATATTTTAAAATTAATATTTTTACAACTTATTATAAAATAAATATATAAAAATATTTATTAATATTAGCTTATTTTAAGTTTATTTATATTTTAAATATATTCACGAAAATTATTTAAAGAAAGAAATAATATATAATACTATTAATTTGATTGGTGTTAAAGGTAATGCATATTGCAATACATAGTTTAGAAATAGTAATACTAAAAGAAATTTAGTATTTCAAGTTTCTATTTTTTTTAATTATTTAATTAATAAGCCTAGTGACTTTATTTTTTAATGTAATAAAATCATATAAATTACTTTTATTACGAGTAGGTGAACAAATTAACATGGAACAAAAACATTTTGGCAGTAGCAATAAAACAGTTTCATCAGAAAAGGATTTTAATGAAATATCAGAATAAGAATCGAATTCGCAAAGACATTCTTAGCTTCCTTAGGATGCTTAAGATATGATAGAAAGTTATGTTAATGATTTACATACCATTCGTCAAAATTAAGCCATTTCAAATGTGAAAATATATGTAATAATTAAGAAGATATGTTTACTCATATAGTATAGTAGCATTATACTTTATTTAAATAAAAAATAAAACTACTAAAGCGATAGAATAATAATTACCAAATACTATTTTTATGATATTTTTTATTTTTTAGAAACGTAGAGAGCCATAAAAAAAGTTTCTTACTACTTATAAAACTTACAAATCACAAACAAAGCTGTAAAACACAATAAAGGTAGAAAAAAATAAAAAATAAATATTTAAATGTGATGATATGAGTTTTATTAAAATAGAAAAACCAATCGATTTAAAATATAGACCAGGATCCCGATTTAACTAGTCAATAGGAGTTTTATTCATCAATGGCGCCCAATGTGGGAAAGTATGTGACTGATGTAAATAAAAAAAAACTTTTATTTACATAATCTTAAGCAATTTTAAAAAGAAAAAACTAGTTTATTTAATTGAATTTTAAAAAAAGATAGAACACAGATTAACTCAGTATAATAAAGGAAAAACGAACATGTAGGGAAATAAATGGATTCAAGAATCGATAGATAAAAATTTAATTACTTCTTATAATTCATTTGGGTTTTCCTCCAAACAGTCTCTCAACAAATCAATGCACAGAGAAAGTTAATATTTTAATCAATCTAAAAAAAGATTTAAGTAATTATAAAATATAACAATCAATTTAAAAATTAAAACAATTATTAATTAAAAAGTCGATGACCAATCTAAAATCAATAAGGGAACGTAGAATTTCTTAACCATAAAATATAACTTAATCCTCTTTAAAGTACTTTGAGCAAGGAGATATGATCAGAATAAAAATAGAAGGGTTAACCGATTATAAAAAAGTAATTAATTTTAATTATAAGTTTAATAGTTTTTAACTATTTTTCTTAATAATTATTTATTTATTTATAAATACAGGACCCTTTATAACTTTTCGACGAAAAATGCCTACATAAAGATTAAATAAATGAACAATTACAAAAAAATCAAAGTGTTGACGCGTTTTCATTATGGACTGATAAAAATGGGAATAAAGAGTGGAAGGCTTGCTACATTCTTTAAGAATTGGAAAATGGGTACTTTACAATATAGTGGGCGCATAACAATGTGATAAAGTAGGTTACCAGACTGAATTTATTATTATAAATTGATAACTAAGAAGAATTTGCTTTGCGGAAGGAAAGAGCGTATGAAAGAAGAGAAAAAAGATGTATGTTCAAAGTTTGGAAAGTAAAAACAAAAATATTTTTGATTTTTAAAATTGAAATTTATCGATTTTGATTCAAATAAAGATCGGGTATCGAGCTTGGAATCTTAAGATCTTCTTATCGAAAAGAAGGTGGTGGAAAATGTTAAAAAATTCATTTTTCTCGGACTGAATTCTAGTCAAAGAGAAGCATTAATGAATCAATATTCAGAATAAATACTGGAAATGTTGATTAAGCAATATCGATTTTATGTGATCAGATTTTCAGTGGCTCTCGACACAGTCCCTTCTCTTGAAGAGTATTGTTTGCAATATCTGCCGAACTATGTGCTGAGAAAAGGCAAAAGAAGATAAAAGAAATAAAAAATAGATTATTAGTCGAATGAAATATATTAGTAGAGTCAGGAAAAAACGTTATAAGAAGAAGAAAAAGAATAAGAAGATGATTTTTTAATGAATCAATATGACTAAGTCAAATTACTAAAATTAAAACTCAACCTATCAAGCATTTCTTTATTTTTTCCACACAAAATTTCAGTAAATAGCTTTATAGGTTATCCGATTGAGGACAGATTGGCCGATAAAACAGGTCAAAACATATTAAAATTAGAAAATTTGGAATTAGAAGAACTGCACTCGCAAGTAGAAGCCGAAGAATTAGAAAAGTAAAAAGATGAAAATTTTTAATAGGAAAAGATATTCACAGATAGCCATTATCAAAACATTGAATAATTGCAGCAGCTTTAAATGGAAAACAGTACCGTTGAAAATTTGAATGATACTGAGTAATCAATCGATCACTCCAAAGAATAGATATCTCAATTTTAATAGCAATAGTTATTTTATGATGAATAGGAGACAAAAAAGAGGATTATATGTCCAAGAAAAATTAATAAGGAACTCTAATTTTTACTAGCAATATAGTTTTCCGCCCATAGGTTGAAAATGAAGTCCAAAAATTCGAAAATAACTAGTACCTGTAGTACTCTGAAAGAAATGTCCCACCATTTCACAATTTTTTTGTGAAATAAAACTAACTATCTATGAATAGAGTTTTGCAGAACGATTTGTATTTCAACACGGTGGTCAACAATCTAGAAAATAAGGCTTACAACTTTCGTAATAAAATTGATTAATATATACATATAAATAAATAATTTAAGCATAAAATAATATTAAATAGAGTTGCTTCATTGGATTGAGGATAAAGCTGTTTTCACCAAATTTACTGTGAAAACAATTTATATTATTTCAAAAATTTCAAGTTTGAAAGAAACTCTTCTTTTCGGTTGGATTAAAGAAAATCATTTTTCTGATTTGGTAGGGAAAAGTGCCAGTGAAATGAAGCAAAGTAAATATTTTTAGCAAAAAGAACAGATATTAAAAAACTTTAAAAAATGTATTATTTATTAAAAAAGTTCTGATTGAAGGATTTAAAAAGGAAATAGATAATATAGACAGCCGAATATATGACGTTGAAAAGGAAATCGAAAGTTTGTGTCATAGTTTAGAAGCGTACCATTTAAAATTAGAGCAAACAAAATTCAAAAATGATATTTTTAAACCTGATAACAATTAGGAAATATCACAGTTTTGCACAGCTTTGATTTTAAAATGCAATATTATAATTAGAGATACTCTTAAACAAGCTCTACTAAATTCTTTGTATTCATTGCAGCAGAATTTGTCTGAGTATTTCCTTTGTCTTCCGCTGTTAAAGATTTCTCAGCAACTTTTTTAACTGATTCCCAAAAATATTTTGTAAACCAAAAAGGCATTACAGGCCAAATATTCCCTTCCCAAGGTAATCATTCAATCAATCAATCAATCAATCAATCAATCAATCAATCAATCAATCAATCAATCATCAATCAATCAATCAATCAATCATCAATCAATCAATCAATCAATCAATCAATCAATCAATTGGATTATTTTATACATTAAATATTTACTTGCTTTTTAATTTAAAAATCATAAAATTTTAGTCGGAAATTGATGAGTGGGAGGCCCAGAGCAAAAAAATTAAAAAAAAAGTAGCCATTATAAAAAACAAAATTATTTTTTGAGAGAAAAGGGACAGGAACAACTATCTCAAACAAATTTGGAAGGGACAAATATAGACAGGAAATTGGCTAGGATTACAAGTGCTACGAATTTCTCGAGAGACTCCAAGACTCTTTACCAAATTTACAAAGATTTGCTTACACAACTGCTGTCATAGAAATCTTCGAAAACCTATACACTGAAGTTGCCATTTTCTCCACCAGAAATTTTTGGATGCAAGTTAATTGTGCGAGAAAAAAAGAAGAAAAGCTCCAATAATAATAATATCAAAGACCTTTTCAAACACTTTTTGAAATCCAGAAATAAAATATATAAATTTGCTCCTCCAAGTAGTAGCTCTCGCAGCAGCACTAATGTCGATAGTTAATAGGAGTCCTTTTCCTAAAATAGTTAAAAGCAATAACACTAGCAATTCATGTCAAGTTAGAAAACCTAAAATTTGTCGAATGATACAAATACAAAAAACAGCAATAGCAATAGCAGCAGATATGAGAAAGACTTATCACAAAACTATTAGTACAGAAAATAGGATTCGTTTTTAGAAAATAGCGATAAAAATATTTAATTCAAAAACCAATAAAACAACTTAAAGTAAAAATTAACTTTCTAACCAACTATGAAATAGGTTTTTGTCAATAAAAATTGATTTTTTTTTTTTTTTTAAATGCAGAAATGAAGAAGATGACTGGTTGTATATATTATACCATTATTTGTAGGCCAATAACTAAACTATAAAAAATGATTTCGATGATTTTAAAGAAAAATTTAAAAACAGAGAAATCACTCGGTAAAGGCTGGGGTGGTTCAACACTAAGGCACTGCAAATAGGAATCTAGCCAGAATTAGAAGACATTGAACTAGTAATCAAGACTTCTATGAAGCAAACTGTAGAAAATGTAGGGAATTTATATTTTTTAATAGCAAATATAATTTAACATTTAACATTGATTCAAAGTTGCTCGACTTGCACGATATAGAAGGCTACAAGTGGAAACGTAAATTGAGATCAAGTATGCAAGACGTATCTGAATATATGAAAATTTTCGAGGCTGAATTGAACGAAACTTTACTTTGGAATTTGTATTCCATTTACGCTCTGTTGATGATTTTCAATTAATTTGATTTCTATCTTTTACCCGTCAACTATTTAGATGAATTGCTGATGATTTTCGAAAAATCAAGCCAAGTAACGAAAAAAAATATTAATTAATTAGCGTAAATAAATTAAACAAAATTAAGGTGCTTTTTCTTGGTCAAGAAAGAAATAATTTGTTGAGGGACAGATTTTTCCTCGAACATTAAATTCCCAGTTTATTTACGTGTGGTATTTTTTCTCTTGATACGATGTAGGTAAAAGAAAAGGTAATAAGTTAAATCAATAAAAATATACAGCGAATCGACCAGGCTATGATTACAAAAGTGCAGAACATTTTGCTTAAAAACGAAAATAAAAAAAATGAAATTTTCCAAAAGTTGTCAATGGAGCAGGACTCAATCTAAAAGTACATTGACCTTCTCGGTAAAGAATGCATTTTTATTTTTAATATTTTAGTAACAACTATTTGTAAAAATAAAAAGAATATTCAAAGTCAAAGAACTTGGTAGACGAGTTACAGCAAATTAGCGACGATACCTCAACACTGAAGGTGCTTTTTAAGTATATGGAGGACAATTACATCGTCATTTCGGAAGAATTGCAATACTATTACTACTATTCGGCTTCTTGGCACAAAAATTTGATCAGAAAGTTGAAGGAAGTAGTACTGCAACTGGAATTGAACCGTCCTAAATTCAAAATGGCGCTGCAGAATGAGGGAGAGCGCTATATAGAGAGGTTCCATGAACTTTAAGTGGAAATTGCAAAGTTCCCCATAATTAATGATTTGAAGTAATACCAAGAAAACCTGAGGTATGCCAAGGACATTGAAGAAAAACTCAACGATCTCTACAATGCAGGACTCAAAGTCATAGAATTGCAGCAAAATTTATTGTACGAAGAGTCCAATTTCATTTCGATTTACACATCGATTGTTAAGTTTTAAAAACACGTAGATTTTTGGTAATTTGTCTACCGATGGTAATTTCATAAAATATAGTTTAACTTTAATTTTTACTATAAAACTCTTAAATTAATTTTATGTGAAGGAATGAAATGCTGTAAGAGCTGAAGTTTTAAACGATTATGATGTTGAGGGAAAGGAGTGACGAAGCTCGGTTATTAGTTCTGAATTGCTGCAGAGACGGTAGTTTCCTTCTGAACAAGATTGCAAGAGAATTGGAGGGTTCTGAAGCCCAGACAGACTAGATGCATGAATTCCTCGTCCTAATTCAGGAAATGCAGCTGGAAATATCGAATTTTGACCAATATGTGCCAATTATAAAGATTTTGCTTGATGATTCGTTTTATGTTCATCCTTACTATATCGGTGCTTTTATGAAAGAGGTAAAGTAGATTAGTTTCTTATTGCCAATTTTAAAATTATTTTTTTTAATTGATGTAATTATTAAATTTTGATTTTTAACAACAATCCTTCCTTTAGTTTTACACAGAAAATGAAATTTAGAAGAGAAAAGGCAGGAACCACTTCAAAATTGAAGAACTCAAAATTTAAGACTTGATAGAAGTAAACAAAAAAAATCAAATCAAATCCAATAAAATCGATTTTCATTAACTAAAATTAATAGGATAATATTTTGAGCCACTCCAAGAGGATATTTATGCTGTACAACGAAGCGAAGACGGAATACGAAATCAAGTCGGAAATCCAGAAAATTGAGTAGGCAGTGTTTGAATTCAATCCTAAATACAGAGGCACGACTCTTTCTGGAGACTATCCGACGGTAAACCTGGTGGGGAAGCAGCAGATTCTGAAAAAATTTGAAGAATTGTTATACGCAGCGCAAAATATTCAGCTGATGATGACGCAGGCGGCTTCTGTGAGTCAGCAAATAATGGAGTCGAAGCCGAAGGTGGAGTTTTTCGTGCGCTGGCTGGAGTTCATTTGCCAAACGTTTTACTATTTGTTCCATGTCGAAGACATTTTGTTTCAAATTTCGCCGTTTTACCACAACATAATCGAGCACTTCACGGCCGATAAGATGCACAAAAACAAGTGTCTGAAACTAATGCACGAACTCAAAAACAAAGTCACCACCTGCAAAAGCATTACCCAGAGGTCATCGACGTCGGACGAAATCGAACTTAAAACAGCGGAGCAAAGAGTCTAAGAATTCAAAAGACTTTATGTGGAGGTTGAAGAGTTGCGCCAACACCAAAATTTCTATATTCGAAAGGCGAGGGTGAGCAATTTTATTGATTTATATATTTTTTTTTTTTTTTTTTTCACTGAATATCTAGTTTTATATTTAATAAATTTGGTAATTAGAATGCGAATCCTAAATTCTTCTACCTTAGCGAAAACATGATTTTGAAGCTGTTTAATGTGGCCTACAGTATAGAAGAAACGAAAATGATCTTCTTGGAATGTTTTCCGGCGATGAAAAATATCGTTTTGCAGGAGGACTATGTAATTTACTAATAAAATTAATATTAATTAAACATCAAATAATGCATTTTTCAGGAAATTTTGAGTGTTGCCAGCTTCACCAACTTCTACGGAGAACAATTTTTCCCGAACGATTTAGCAGTTAATCGACAGGATCAGGGCGGCAGAGATAAGTTGGAGGGGAAGTTACCGCTGGTGCAACTGATTAATAGTTTGGAGTAGTTCGTGAAATTTTTCATTTAAAAAAACATTTAGGAAAATTTGAAGTCTGTGATCATGACTAACTACGACTACGTGGTGCTTTGGAACTTATTGCAAAAAAATTTTATAAAATTTCAAGTTTTGCAACTCGTTTACGATGTGTGTTTCTATCACGACCTGACCGTCGTTTTGGAGTCCTGCAATTCGTAGCACCTGAATAGAAACCCCAACAACAACAACGACTCAGAGAAACACAATACCAATTTCAACAGCAACTTAGAAAGCGAGGTTAATACTCCCTATTCGCGAAGCGCCAAAAATTTGAACGAGCAACAGTTGTACCAATAATAGCAGCAAGAATTGCTATAAGCGTATAGTAAAGTGAAAAAGTAAAAGATAATTTTTTTTTTTGGGAAAATTTAAATAATTAATTTTTTTTTTAGAGAAAACCAAAAGCTGGAAAAAAGATGTTAGAAATCACTCAAATTAATGGAAAAACACATCAGATAATCTCTCCAAGATTTCATCACCTACAAGCAGGACAAATTGAAAATCTTTTGTTCCAAACAAAGTTTCTACAACTATAATCAGATGATTCTTCAAATTCTGCACCATTTAGACATTCTTACAGTTATGATAGAAAAAAGAGTAATCACCACGAACCAATTTGAATATCTCTCCCTCCCAAAATTCACCGTCGAGTATAACGAGATCAGGGACATTTAAGATTAGGCGAAACGGGAAGAATGCTCAGCCAAATTCCTTGAGTCTTTCGAATAGACTATGTAATTTACTTACATTCCAAAATTAAAAGTTATTTTTTTCATATTTTTTAAATGACAAATAGCAAACGAACTGCTGAGTTAATGAATAACAATAATAACAACGATTAGTCAAGAAGAAGTTCCATGATGTTCACAAGTTCCAAAAACAGAAATCAAATACTGCCTCCTTTGGCGGATGAGTCTGCGTTTCTGGCATTCGCCAAGGAGGGCAAGTGTCAAAGTTTCGATATAGCTTTGGTGGCGATGAACTACAGACTACCATACACTTATGATTTGGTGACTGGAGCCAATTATTTCATCCACACTCCGCAAACACAGCGCATTATATTTTCTCTTGTCTCAGCCATTTCCACTCTGTCTGGTATAATGTTACGGTGAGTTTTAAAATGATGTTTTTTGTATTGAAAATATTAATATTTCTGTTACTTAGATCCCACGAAACCTCTGGAAAAATGAATACTGTAAAGACGTTGTCTAAGATGTTGGGAAAGCAATTTTACGCTACTGTATACACGAGTGAAACGGATTATCAGTCGATTCTCAATCAGTTGATGGGAGCCGTAAGTGGAGGACATTGGTTCATGTTTTAAAATTTGGAGGCCATGCGCGTTGAATCTGTAAGTGTGGTTGGGCAAATGGCCTACGTCATAAGGTAGGTTTATTAAATTTTTAAAATTTGAAATAAAATAAAATTAACTCAAACTTAGGGAAGCTTTGGTTAAAAAAGAAAAATTTTTGCACTTTCCGAACGGAGAACAGGTGGCAGTGAATCATTCCGTGTCAATTTTCACTACTTTCAACATAATTCAGCACAATTAAAATGACTTCCATCAGGTGCCGAAAAGTGTGCTGGAAAACTTCCGTGTACTGAACATTGTGTAGCCCGACGTTCACAATGTGATCCGTGCGTACCTGTTTTTGCTGGGCTTGGACGAGTTGAAATATTGTCGCAAAATTTAGTTCTTCTTCTCGTATATGTCGGAGCAATTGTTCGTGAATCATTAGAAAAATTTGGATCACACTGACGTAGAAATATCCGCTCATTTTTCCAGTTTTTTCACTATCAAGGGAGTTCTTTCAGTGTTGAAAACTGCCTTAGAAATAATAAGGTACTACAAAAATTGTTATTGATAGAATCTATTATTAAATAAAATAATGTCCTTTTTGATAGAAATTAGTAAGATGTTGATGATTTTTCTTTGAGTCCTTTCGATGCTCTAAAGGCATCCATGGACTTGTTGATGAGAGGAATGCTTAGTCGAGATATGTATGAACTGTATAATACTGTATTTAAACATGTTTTCAATGATGAAAACCCTTCGTTACATGTAAAATGATAGTTTTATTTTAAATCATTATTTTTACAAATTGATAAATTAATTAATTAAAAGGTGTCAGAACTCATAGAATCTAGGTTGTTTTTGGACCCTATTAAAGAGTATTGTATAATCCATTCTCTAGAACTGAAAGGGGATTTGATTAGAATAATATCTAATTTCCTTACATTAGTTAATCAGGTAAACAAAAAATTTTATTGAAAATCAATGATAATATTAATTTTAAATTTTTCAATAGTAACGAAATATCATTTTGTGTGGACCACCTGGGAATGGAAAAACCTTTTTAATGAAAATTGCAGCTTTTGTTAAAAGCAAAATACAAAACCAAAACTTCTTAATAAACTACTTCCCTGTCGACGCTCTTTTACGTGAAGATCTGCTCGGCTACCATGATTCAGAAAAAGATATTTGGTACGAAGGACTGCTGGAAAGGGTAATAATTTAATAAAAAAATAGATATAAAATTGATTTTTCCTTTTAAAGGCTCTGGACACGGCGATGGTGAACAAAGATCTGATGGGGGAAGAACGAAAAGATATCATGCTTTCAAATGAGGATTTGTATTCAAAGCCAGCTCAAAAGAAAGTGTTGAACAAAGAGTCGAATTAGATAAAGCATAACAGCATCAAAAAGATGTATTTGGAAAAGAACGACTGGTTCCTTCTGGACGCCGGGTCTTCCTCCAAAAACAAAGAATACATAACTTATTTAGAAAAACTATTCACTTCTGTTGAGCAAAAGACTATTTCGATGCCAGACGGAAGAAATTTAAAGTATTTTTTTTCGAAATCTATAAAAGTGTCTTATTTATTAATTCATTTTCGCAGATTGAAAGGTGATTTCACTTTCATTTTCGAAATTGAAGACCTGAAGAATATGAGTCCGAGAAGTATTTCCGGGTTTAATATGATTTATTTGTACTAAGAACTTACAGAAGTGAAGGAGGAATTTAAAAATTGGCTCCACAAACGATGCCAGGAATAGCCGAAGCTCTCAGCTTTTGAGCCCTATATTAAGCACTGTTTCCATCATCTATTTGAAGCGGCAGTCTAATATGTTATGGAGGCAATCAAAAGAATAATAAAATGAATAATTTATTTAGCATATAATAATTTTAACTTTTAATAGGCTCCTATGCTCTATATTTACTTCAAAATCTCGAAGAAGCACGTGTATTTCAACTTTATTAATATTTTCGAAATTCTTCTCAACGAAATTCGGAAAAGAGAAATAGCGCTGGGACTGTTCGAGTACTCAAATTTAACAGACAGCGAAAAGAAGCTGTCCTACGATCCCATGTTGTTGCGACAAGTGACTAACACGCAGGCAGAATTAGAAAAGTAAGCATTTGCAAAACTAAAAATAAGAAAAGTAAATAATTTTTTAGATATCAAATTTTGCACAACGGAAGTAATAATGGGTTAACGGACGAGAGGTACAAGTTTTTCATGGAGTGCATAACGATTCAGGCAATTATTAGCGGAGTGGGAAGTTGTTTGATAAGTGACGGGCGGCAGATTTTCAGCGACTACATGTTGAAGCAGATCAGGGAGAAGTACCTGAAGACGAAGGAGATCAAGGCATTCATAAGGAATTCCGACTTCGCGTTCAATTTGCTGCGAATCGCAGAGGTGGAACAGGAGAAATTCAACCTGTTTGACTACTACTTCAGCATCAACGAATTGAAGTGGAAATTGTGGGAAAACATGTCTTCAGACTACGAATACAAGGTGATTTCGAAGTCGTTCACGACAAATGTGCTGCACCCGAAGGAACTGCAGCGTCTGAACCCGAAGTGTGTCGGCGTTGAAGAGGTGCAAATCAACCTGCAGAACCACATGATGGAGTTCTCCCTCGTCGACTACTCGAATTCGCTGTACGTGGAAACGGCGCAGCTCAAACAGGTGCGCTACTTCGTCACGCTCAGTCTCGCGTACGACAAACCGATTTTCCTGTGTTCGCGCCCGAGTTCCGGTAAAACGACGTTTTTCCGCCGTCTCGTGTACCAGTTCCAGAAACGAAAACAAAACCACGTTTTCCACATGCAAATGAACAAACAGATCGACTCGCGCCGCTTCCAAAAACTCATTTCCAACAAAATTTTGCCCTCGTTTTCTCAGCACTATTCTTCTAACTCCGCGCCCAAGGATTAGTACAATTACAACAACAACTTCAGCAATTTCAACATTTTGCAATAGTCGAGCTTCACGATTTTCATCGACGATTTGAACCTGGCGAGTGTGCCGCCGGGCAACATAACGGGGCCTGTGCAGCAGTTACGGTCGCTCGTGCAGTACAAGGGATGGTACGAGGGACAGCGCTTCAAATTCTACAACGACATGGGGATTTTCGCGACGATTCGCGGCGGCGCGAACTTGCGCGACAGTCTGGACATTTTCGGAGAAGAAATGTCGGAAATTCCGAAGAGTTTGCTGCAGAAGAGTATGCTGCAAAAGCTGGTGGAAATGAACGAATTCGACATGGCTTCGATTTACAAGGTGTTTTCGAAACAGTTCTACACGCAGGAACTCGGCATCAATGCGCACGACAAGGTGCTGTTCGACTGTCTGATTCGGTACTCGATGCTCGCCTTCAACAGCAAACAGTACGTACAGCAGGTCCAGAATTTCTTTTAAATCAATTTGACATTTCATCAACTGTTTTCCTTCGTTTCGCACTTCGAAAATTTCGAACTCGTTTCCAAGGGGCACTTCGACATCAAGCAAGTCTTCTAACACTTCCTTTACCTTTTCCACACACTCGTCGGCGAAAACATGCTCATTTCCAAAACCAATAATTCGCACTTCGCCTGCAATAACTACAACTACAACTGGCAGCAGAACTCGCTTTTCATGAGGAATGGCCTCGACCAAGACGACGAGCAGTAGTAGTAAGAAGGGTCTGCATCACAAGACTCTTCAGACAACACTTCTAGTTATTCTCCACTCAAGAGAAAGATCACCTAGAATCTTAAGCAGGGACTTGATAGTTAATAGTAAGGAAGCAATATGAATAGTCCTTACGAATAGTCTTCGCCCCAAATGCTAAATCATAACAGAAATGAAAATGATGATGATGATGTCGTAATGGAGGAAGGCTGCGAAGATGAAGATGAAGTGGATGAATAGTAAAAAAGGCAGAAGAAGAAAATTAAACAAAAAAAACTTAATATAAAAAAACAACTTCAGAAGTAAAGGTTTATGTAGTAGTAGTAAAAGGCATATGAGTTAACGACCACAACTAAAGTCGATATCAGCGATGTTTCTTCTTTGGACAGTCAAATTGACTCTTCTTTCGACGATGATAATGATAATGATGGTGAAGATAATTATGATTGGGAAAACTAAAAAAACAAGAAAAATGAAAACAAAAATTTGTATAAAATTTCAGAAAATCAGCAAGAATAACAATTAGAAGAAGAAAAAGCAAAGTACCTTTAATAATAACAGTAGGAAAATAGACAAAAACGTTAACTATACTAAAGATCAATGCTTCGAAAGAGTTCCACTCGTCTGTAGTTGCATAAAAAATCTGCAGCCGACTATTTCAGAATTTCGTAAATAAACACACGTTAAAGACGACTGGGCCACGCTGGAGGTCTAAAGAACATGGACCTCTTCAAAAGTAAATTACTCAATGATTAAATTTTGTGAATGATTATTAATTTATTAATAGAAGACGATGAAAATGAATGGAGGAACACTTGGCTGTACTCTATTGCAAAAGATATGCGATTTGAACATATCGATTTGGGCAATTTGTAAGGCTTGCCCCAGCAGTTCTTCAGGAGTTTCTTCCACAATATATTCGGAAAGTACATTAGTTCTGAAGAAGAAATTGAAGATTCTATTTTAGAAAAAGACCATCTCAGATTCTACAATCCCAAGCTGTTTCCCATTCCAACAGTTAATGAAAACGAAAACGCTTCAGAACAAGGCAAATAAAATACGAAAAGCAAGAGAAACAGTTCAGACTCTTCTAACGCATCATCCTAGGTTAAGAAATCACAAGAAAGCAATGAAAGTGGTGACAGTGAAGAGGATTCCGAGGAAAATTCAATTTGCTCAGAAAACTCACAAGATTACTATTTTGGAAATCTGTATTTATTTATTTACTTACTAAAGTTTAATTATATATTAATTTAATTAATTGCCCTATTTATTTTTAGCAAAAAGAAATACCTATTGGTTTAGGATTGGCAGTACAAGTACATCGACCAGCAGGTTTTAGAGAAAATGGTGGAGATGGATGGGGAAAAGGCGTTTTCCGAAACCATTTTGAATTTGAATTTCGAATTTTTCGTGGACTCAATTTTGCACATGCTCTTCGTAAGTGATTTGCAAAACTTCCACTTCTTTTTGGATTCAGTTTGGCCGAAAGAACAGACGCAGTTTCTGTTGAAATTTTGCTGCGAAATGAACGACATAGCTTACTACAGCATCAAAATAAAGCAAGAAAGTGATGTGGAATACTTAAAGTCCCTGTTCGAAGAGTTCTTCGTGCAGACGATTTTGAAGCAGAAAAAAGTGATGCTGTTTCTGGAGTTTTACCCTGATTTCGAAGCGCTGGCCAAATCAGCTATCAGCGAACTGATGGTCGTGTAGTAGTGTTCGGAAATTTCGATGTTTTTGTCCATGAACACCATCAGCGAAATCACTAAAACCATCCAGCGAAATGCCATCTACGAATCCAATAACATCGACCAAATTCTCGACATGTGCCGCGTCATCTTCAACCGGAACTTCCAACTCGTCTTCGCGCAAGAAGTCATGCAAATCAACACCCTTTTCTTCGAGGAATTCGGAAATTTCTACCAAAACTTCACCAGGTAATACCACTTATTTTTCAATATACATATATATGATGTATGAAATAAAATATCAAAATAGAATCAAACTGGCCAACAACATGCAAACTGCCAATTTTATGACTCTAAATGACAAAATGCGCGAAAAACAGAGGCAGTTGCTCAAATAACAACAGCTAAAAACAGAAGATGAAGAAGGGCAGCAGGGTAGAGATGTCAAAACCAATGAGTAGTCTGAAAACATTTATGAAAATCTCATTTTTTCGTTTTCAGAAAGAAACCTAATCATGAACAACTACAAACTTTCCTGCCACTTCCAAAACTACGAATTGTCGAGAAATAGGAAATTTATGCCCAGTTCCTTCGAAACCTCGTTCATTTTAATCAAGGTCTGCTACCGGAAAATCGGCAAGGCCTTCCAAACCATTGTGCAACAAAATAGGAAAAAGGGAATTTACTCCAAGTTTGTCAAACTCATGAAGGAGCAGGAAAGTCTCTTCGAAAAACACATCGAAGATCTCTAATCCACACTGAAATAAGACCACAAAATTTGCACAGAAATTGAGAAACTGGAAGCTGAAGTTCACACAGAATGGCTACACCAAAAACAAAATGCAGAAGAGAAGTAAGTCAGCATAAATTCTCTGAGTCAGCAATTGGAAAAAACCAAATTTCAATAATAAAATCAGGTATTTCAAAAATTTACTAAAACATAAACAAACAAATAAAAATCAAAAATTTTTTTTTTCAGGAAAAAACTCCTTTGTTTTAAAAAATGCAGGGAGAGCTTAAATAAATTGATCAAAAACTGTTAAAAAAAGCATTTTTAATTATGCTAAACTCTCAGAAAAACACCTTGTTTTACATTTATATGACTATGCTAATTTTCGACCCTCAAAGTATGAAAGATGCTCTGCCGTTCCAGTTACAAGCTGAAGACCAAAAGATGTTTGCAGAAATAGTAGAAGGGAAAAGTAAATTATTTTGAATTAAATTTTTTTTTTTTTTTTTTTTTTTTAAACAACAATTTTTTAATAGTTTCCTAGTTTGTCAATCGATTAAGCTAAATAAAAGTGGCAGAAATTTATGTTGGACATTTAGAGAAATTGATATCTTTAAATGTACAGATTCTAGTAATTTCGGAACTCAAGTAAGTGATTCAAAAAGATTACGAGAATTATGAGGAAGGGCCAAAAAAAGAACTCGAAACGCTCTTTTTCATTTTCGATTTAATGAATTTGTTCATGTCTTTGGTATAAAATTACAGAGCCCTTGAAATACAAAAAGATAAACTAAAATAATCCATGGATCTCTCTGTGAAAGAGTATATTTTTACTTTTTCAATTTTAATTAACAAAAACATTTTTTTAATTAATAAAAATAAATTAAGATTTAAAGTGTTCCAAGCAGAAGCTACAAAGCTCAAAAATATCGTCGATGAAAAAAGATAAAGCATTGAAATACGAAAAAAACAAATTTAAAATTTTGAAAACAAACTTGAAATTAGCATAAACAATCTGAACTCAATAAAGCCGAAATTCAAACAAATTAAAGAGGAGGTTTTGGAATCCTACTTGGTCTACAAACTAGCCATTGACCAAAATCCTTAAATTCAAAGACAACAGTTACTCGGATTTGCGATTTATTTGGCGTTTTTTGGCAGTTTTCAGGCCAATTTAAGGATCAAGTAATACTATTAATAATATTCACATTTTAATTTTTTTTACATGTAAAAAATATTTTACAGATTTTTGCACAGCCAGTAGGTCACAAGGTTCCCGCACAACATTTTGATTTATTTACGAAGGTTGTTGGTGAAGAGTCTGAAGGGACCGAAATACTATAGCTAAATGCTAAAGAACGAGTCTGCGTTGTCGAATTTGGAAATCCACCAACTGACTATAGCGCAGTTCATTCTGGATAACAGGAGCTTAATGCCGTACATGATATTCATTGATTCAGCCGGGTCTGCTCAAAAGCATTTCAAAGAAAAAATGACTTTTTCCTATTTCTGTGCAGAAGAAGAGGAGTTGAAAATTAAAAAAAACATACAAAAAAGTCACTTTCCCAATTCCAATAATGCTGAAGACAGTGCTAATTTAAGTGAACAGGAAAATGAATAGCAAAGATAATAATAATAAAAAGAGCAAATTGATTCCAAAATTCACAGCGAGTTCCTCAAAGTACTTATTACGGCCATTCAAATAGGAGAAGTTCTCGCATTAGTTGACCCCCAGCCATCACTGCTAAAAATTTTAAGGAAATAATAATCCGCAAATTCGACTACGATGAAGAAGTAAAACAATATATTTCAAATTTCGATTTTAAAATTTTCAATTCCAAAATTAATTTAATTTTAATAAAAAAAATTTTCGCAGATTAAGGAAATGTAAATCGAAAACCAAAATATTAATGTGCACAAAAACTTTTTCTTGGTTATAGTCGTTTCTGGAGATTCGAAGTTGGAGGTGCAGCACGAAATATACAACCGAATGATAGTTTTGGACTTCGGATTCGAGGACGAGTTTTAGTGGCGCCAGGGATGTTCGAACGTCTTAATAAACGCACTTTTACGGACAGAAAAGACCTCGATCATAGAGGCATACGAAGAACAGACTCAGAAATTCCAAAATCAGCAGAAATTTCTGTACAGTCCACTGCATTCGATCATCAGCGGACTGGACCTTGAAGACCAGTTTTCAGTGGACCAATTGCTCAATCTCTCGCTTGACAAATTTAACATAAATCTGAACGGTCTCATCAGAAAGTACGAACAATTCGAAACGCAAATCATCTAGGACACCTTCTTCGACCAGGTCGTTGTAAAGAGGGCCTCGCCGCTGCGAGTAAAGCAGGAGTACCCGGAAGATTTGGGAGCCTTCGCAGACGTGCAGAGAGAAATAAAAATGAACAAGGCGCAAGACATTTGCTTCCGCCTGCCGCAAATGACGCATTTGTAAATGAAGTTCCTGGGACTGACGGGCTTCCTGCACCAGGTGATGAAGATTCTTGTGAGCATGCAAAAGAACAAAATGCTGGGAAACGCGTACGGAATTTCCGACAACAACTTCTTCATAATTGTGGAGCAAACCTGCGACATGATGCTCCGCAACAACTTCAAAGTCACGACGACAACGACGACGACGGAAAGGGCCGGCTAAGTCGAGAAAGACAAACTTTCAGCCAAATTTTAGAGGAAATTCGTCCTTTTCTTCATGCAAAATTTGCTCTCCGGAATCAGAGATGATCACCAACTCCTAATCAACTTTTACATCGGAATTAACTACCTCAAACAAACGAATCAACTCACGAATTTGGAAATGCAGCTCTTCGCCAATTCGGCCATTCAAGACTAAGAAGAACAGTTCTTGTTCATTGTAAAAAATTTTAATTAAAAATATATAATTTATCGTATATTGTTTGCTTTCAGGATCAAAAGGCACAAAAAAGCTGGGTTTATCTTAAAGAATGTCTGACAATTCACTTCGGGCTCACAAATGATAAAATTCCTTTGTACAATATGAGTCAAAGGAGACATATACAGGACCAAATGGCCTCAATTCCTTTTTTACAATTCAGACCCGCGTTTTCTTCGCAAATAAAGAATTACATGTGTGACGATCCTTCAAGTCCTACTGCCGTAAAGAGTCTTTTCAAAAAGAAACAATCGAAACAGTTTTCCATTAAGCCTTCGCCGACTTTGCCGAAAAAGAAATTGAAAAACAAAAACAAAAACAAAAAGCTATAAGATATCGATGTTAAAAGAGACACTAAAAACTCCATAGAAGAAGAGCAGTAGCTGGAGAAAGAATTCAATCATTAATAAAAGTCCAAAAAATTCAACTGCAGCATTGAAAATATTGAAAGTGATGATGATGATGATGGGGGTAATGATGTCGCTAAAACTAAAAATGTTGAAAAAAGAGCAAATGACCCCAAAAAACCCAATAAAATGTTTAGTCTTCTGGACCAGGAAATTAAAAGTCTGAAAAATATAAGAGCCTAGTAGAAGAGCTAAAAAGAAATTAAAAACGGTGAAAATGATGATGATGATGATTAAAATAATAAGCCGAAAAATAAATCCAGAGATAAAAGTTCTACCATGTCTACTTTCAATGCCATTTAACCTCACTCTTTCGCTCATAGAAGTTCGATTCAACATTTGAAATAAGAAGATTCTGATAAGAAGAAAAATGAATTGGAGCGATTCTCCGTTTCTTCTTCCTCCTATTCTTCTTCTGCCCAATCTGATGACTGTTCTTCGGATTCAAATCTTGAAAACGAAAAAAATTAAGATAATAAAGGGAAAAAGAAGAAGAGCGAAAACAAACCTAAAAAAAGCAAGAAAAAAAACCATAAAAAAGAAGAAAAAGAAGAAGATCGTGATTCTGATAACTCCTACGAGGATCTAAATGATGCCCCTGCGATGAAAAACAAAGACCGAAAATACAGCGTGATTTCTATTTAGTAAAGCTTAGAATTTATTGGTTTATATTGATTTGATATTTTTAATTTAATTAATTGCAAAAGGGGTCAAAGCTAGAAAAACATAAAGAGTGCAGCTGCTCTTATCGAAGATTTAAAAGACGTGGAAGAAGTGCGACAGGTGCAGAATTCGTTGCAGCAATTCGGAATAAGAAGGGTAAGTGTGGTGAAGTTAAATGTGGGAAACATTTATGACAAAATGATGAAGCAACTTATCCAGTTGAATTTCACAAATCAAGGCCAGCTCAAACAAGACCTTTAGCAGTAACAACATCATAACCATTAGCAAGAATTGCTGCACCAATTACAACAGTAGTAACACCGTGTTAGTATGCAAAAGACACTAAAACAACACCAACAACTGCAGCAATAGCAAGACCGACTGACTCTATTTTACATGAACAGAAAGCGCAACGACATTATTCTCGAAGAGGAAGAAGACGAACAGGAATAATAAGAACCCATCATGCTTACTCAGGAAGATGAAAAGTAGAATTTCCTCAACAGTTAATACTCGAATACTGAAAATCAGGAAAAAGAAAAAGAAAAAGAAGACGACAAGGACAAGGACGGAAATCAAAGTCCCATAAAAATTAGCGAAATTGTTGCAGCGGATTAAGAACAAGAAAAAAAACCCGCGAAAAACCTAAAAAATCTGTTTAAACGGAAGGTCGGTAATATTAGAAATCTGTAAAATAAACTCAACGACGTCAACACCATTCCGATCAATATCGTCCGGCAACTGAGGAATATTTAGGCCCTGACCAAGGAAACCTACCCCCCTCTCTCCGATATCATTACAGACATCTTGGAAAATCACTAAAAACAAATTCAAGATTTTGTCCATACTCCTCACGCCTTTATAGAAGATCAGTAAATCCGCATTTTTTCATTTTATTCTGCAATTATTTAATATTTGGTTTTTTTTATTTCCCAGATATAAGTTCTTCAGAGTTCCTTCCTTCTTCAAGCCGGAAACGATTACCTCTTTCCAGTTACTTCTTCTCCTCAGGTTTATTAAGTAAAGCTTGCACCCTAAATCAATTTTTTTTCAATCAAAAAATAATAATATATATATATAACAAATCAGACCCCAAGAAATAGAACATTGCGCGAACAAATTCATACAACAAACTTTCTTCACGAATTTGGAGGGAATTTCCAATAATAACCTAGACACGGCCGTGAACTCAAATAACTTCAGAAAGCCGCTTCTCATTTTGACTGGAGAGTACTTCCGAACCTTCTTCCACTCACTCGAGTTGAAGGCCATTTACCAAAACATACAGCTGAAGAAGATATCGTTTGCGTTTTCTGACTTCAACGCATGCTTAAAATCCATTTAAGAAGCATCTCAAAAAGGAATATGGATATATGTGCAAGATATTTAAATTCTTCGAAAGCAGCAGTTGTTACTTTTAATAAAGAAGATCAAAGGTTTTGATTATTAACTATTTTTTTTGTTTTGAATTAAAAGAAATTGAATTTTTTAACAATTGTCACAGAAATTTACCTGCAGAGGATCATGCAACCGAAATTCAAGTGCTGGATTCTCTACGAGTCAAAACATAGTCACCAAACGAAATCGTACAACCAGTTGAGCATAGGAGACGACGAATGTTCGAAAATTTTGGCCAAGTTTTTCCAGGATTGCATCAAAATTTTCATAAACCGACCCAAAAATCTTATTCAGAGAATGGCCCTATTCTACGAGACGCAAATTAACCACTTCCTTTCCACTCAAGAAAGTTCACTTCCCGAAAACAACGCCACGAATAAAATGATGAACAGTTCCCGATCATTGAATTTCAACTCCAAAAAGGTATTTTCCAAATAAAAAAAAGTAATCTCAAATTTTAATATTCATTTTCTTTAAAAAGCCTGACCTTAAGAGCTCGATAACTTTGTAGTAGAGCTCACATAACATAAAAAATCTCGAACATGGATCAAAAACGATAGAAGTAAGTGGTTTCGCGGGGGATAATAGAGATAAGCACAGAAATTTATTAGAAGATAGTAGCACTCAATAAGTCGATCAATAGTTGAAGGTTTAGAAAAATCTTCAATAAAAACCTAGAAAGGTTTACTGTCTGATGAACAAAATGTAGCAAACTTTTGCAGAATAAGTGTCACAGAATCGAATTGACAAATAAATAGAAAACACTACCTTTATCAATATCCACATGTTTTAAAGCCACTTAATAGAAAACAGCATCCACGAAACGACCAGAGAACTTGTGTGCGACGGATTCGAAAAGCACCGTTTCAATTTGTATTTCTTGTTTTCCTGTCTTCGAGAAAGGTAAATTTTCTAAAGTGTTGAGTAACTAATTGAGTTTTATATTTATTAAAGGTACAAAATGCAAAGAATTCAGGGAAATTACTACAAAAACTAAGAACTTTCATACATAAGTGATCACGATATCGAGTACTTGATCGAAGATTTGTTACACTATTTGCAGTACAATCCCACCCAAAACCCTTTCAGTTTCATGTACAAATACTTCGAATTCATATTCCACGAAAAGGATGCCTACAACAATTAGGGTTTCTATGGTCCAATTTTCATAAGTTTTTTAAAAGACTACGTATTTTCTCGTCTTGAAAAGCAGAAAATCATAGAAATCGAGAATATTACCTATTATCTCTTCAACCATCAGATAAATAACAACGTTTAGAATTAAATGCACCATTAAGAATAGTAGTAAACTCAACAAAGCAATGATAAAAACAATAACGCAACGGGAAGAATTTCACAGCATTTTGCGAATAGAATTTCTTTTATGAATCAACCAGTTAGCAGTAGCAGGTTTTCCATTCCCGTACAATCTCGCCTTTCAGTGCAACAACCTTAATCATAGTCCAGATTTACCTAAAATAACTAGGAGTTTTAAATGCTGACAAAAGAAGATATATAGATGGATACCAACAAGTAGATATTCCTAACAATGGCTAACTTCCCTATAATAGGTATTTTTATATCACTAATTCAATCAATCATTAATTCTTTCATTTATTTTGTTACGTTAGACCCAATCTAAATTCTCGGATATGGAACCAATACGGACTCTCACTACGCGCACGAGCGAAGTAAGAAACTACTCAATGCTGTTAATAATTATGAATCTGATAAATAAGAAGAGTATATAAAATTCAGCAAGGCTACTAAAGATCTGATGCAGATATTCAAAAATCCGAAAAAATACATATTCCCTAAACAACCTCAGCCTTCATGGCTTTCCTTTTTGCAAAGACAGATTACCGAATACTAGAATTCATATTTCGAAAAGAAAAAAGCTCTCAATTTGAGTAAATAAAATCAATAATACAACGAAAAATTTAATTTTTATAATTTTTTTTTTTTTTTTTTACTAAAAAAGTCAACGCACTTCTTGAAGTATCCTCGATGGGACAAGTGGAAATAAATGAAATAAATTTGATTTATAATTAAGAGATTTCGGAGAGGAAAAATCAGGAAATGAATAAAAAATCCATTCACCATTTCATAGAAAAACATCCACTGACTCACATTTAAATGGAGCCCAGAGTTTCTTACGTAGACCACGAACTTAGACAATACAGTAGACGCTTTTCTCTCCACAGAAACAGCCTGATGAGACAAACTAGTGAAAATAGACAACTTAATTATCAATTCTCCAGACTTCAACTTGAAAAGGCAAGTATGGACAAGGAAAAATCCCTCAACACAAACCTGAAACAGAGAAAAAAAGAGCCAGCGATGCCCATATAGCCCGAATTTCAAATCCCAGAACAAGAGCTTCTCTAAACATAATTTTATAAAAGCAAGTAAATAAATAAATAAATAAATAAATATAATAAATAAATAAATAAATAAATAAATAAATAAATAATAAATAAATAAATAAATAAATAAATAAATGGAATTTTATTTATAAGTGGAAACTACAGCTATGGGAAAAAATAAAAAATACGATTCCAAAAAAGAAAAAAGAAAGAAGAGGAGCCACACTAGAAACTTTGAGAGCTTTCTATAACATTCACAAACAACAGAAGGAAAAGCCGAAACACAAAGTAAACATTGAATACTCTAACGAGCGCCACTCCTTTTTGGCTGATTTGTACTCTCGAAATGGAAAAATAAAAATGATAATGCTTAATGAAGTATTGAGTCAAAATTCTTTGCTTTTCGTAATTCACAAAGATTTGATGAATCTCAAAGAATATCTTGAATTTTCAGTTGAATTTTCTCCCTCATTTAAGGCTGAAATGAATTGTATACACTATTATTTATAATTTATATTACTTTTTGCTATATTTTTATTTTTATTTTTCAGAACTCCTTAATACTCTTTTGAGTAATCATATTCCCAAAAAATGGTAGCAAATGGGATTCCTGACAAAAGACAAAACCTTGTTTGAATTTTTCCAACTTTTAATTTCTAAATGCGAGCACACCATGATGGTGGCCATATAAAGGTTTATATTAAATATTATAGATCATAATTAATTAATCACCTTTTTTCCTATTTTTATTAGAAAATGCCAACTCTACCCCGTCACTCCTTTATATAAATTGTTTGATCCATTCGGTCTCTTCATTATTTTACTTCAAGACTACTCAAAGAAAAATAACGATGTATATTTATATAAAAATAAGACTATTATATTTTTATTTTAATGCTTAAATATTTTTCAGATTCCAATCCACCATTTGAAAATTAAGCTGAAGAAACTCAAGTATATTTAAAATTAGTAAAAAGAATAATCTGATATTTAAATCAGCGGAATGGTGCTTAAAGGAGGGGCCATTTATAAATAGGAATCAGAAATTTTAGAACCCGAACATTCACTTGACTTCGAAACTGAACTACCAATTACTGAAATAGAAATAACACCCAGAAATCCTGAAGCCATAAAGGTAATTATTAAACTTTAAATGAAATAAAAAATATCAAATTTTAATTGTTTTTTTTTATTCTATTGAAGGAAGAAGAAAGTGAAATCCATTTCGAATACTATGATTCTGTGCATAAGGATCACGAACATCAATACATACTGTAGTAATAAGAAGAAAATAATAAACTAGATTAAAATCTCTAATAAATGGCCTATCCGAGCGCAAAGGAAGGTAAAGTAACTTCTTTTGGATTGAAAGAATAAGAATTACGCCAGAAAAAAGATAAAGATATTATGAACAGAGAAAAAGATCTAAAAATTGAATTTATTAAAATCCCAATTGTAAATCCTTGGGCAAGAAGCATTTCCTAATCTATGCAAATAAAAGCCTATTTCATCTTTAAAAGTGAATTTCCTTAAGACTTTTGGTTTAAAAGAGGAACTGAAATCTACCTTAGAAAGGCTCAATGATAATATAACATTTAATAATTATAGAATAAACTTTATTTATTTATTTAAATAATTAAACAAAATATCATTTTAATTTGAGTATAGTTTTATTTTTTATTTATTAATTTATTGCATTTTGTTTTTTATATTTAATATTTTATGTAAAAAACCTTTTTTCATCATTATTGTTATAATTTTTATATTAATTAATTAATTAATTATTATTTTACTTTTTTCTATGATTTTTAGACTTATTCTTTTAAGCTTCATTAGACAATTAAATTAAATTAAGTAATTCTTTTTCAAAATAAAATTTTTAAAAAAAATAATAAATAATTTAATTTTATGAACTTTAATGAAATATAAATTAATTTTTATAATTAAAATATATCATTATTTTATTTTTAAAATATATGCATGCATTACCACACATAGTTTTTCAGAAAATCAAAAATATTATTATTAAATATTAATTATTCTAAAGTTTGATTAAAAATTCTGACTGAATGAATTCTTCATCTTCTTCTTTTTTGTTTTATTAAATTCTTTCTTTTAAGATTATTAAATAAATTGAAAAAAAGTAATATACATATAAAATCTTAATATTTCAAATAAACACACAATAAATTCTATTAAAACACAAAAATAAACACAGAAAACTCAAATTATTGATATTAAAATATGAAAATATCATTAGCGAAGATAACTGTTACCTTGCTCATTATCCTTTCTTTGAGCTCCTCTTATTTAATCACATAACAAACAATCAATTATTTAAAATAGAGAGGAGTTACCTTCGGAAAAATGGGAGAAAATTTGGGAAAAGTTGAAATCCCCGAAACTACTTGTAACGTCGTTGACCCTACCCCCATACTACCTGAAGGCAAATCTGCTTCTGATTTTGTCGCCAGATCAGGTTACCTTAAAATGGGAAAAGGAAACTCTGCATTCGGATTTATTTTCTGGGGAGCTCAAGGTATACATTTCCCCATTCATTATTATATGCATTCTTATGCAATAAATTTATTGCATAAAATGCTTACTTTATTATTAAAAATCATGTTTTAATTAATTTATGAATTACTTAAAAGCTGCTTAAGGAAATGCCGAAAATCTCAAAAACTATCCTACTCTTATTTGGTTATAAGGAGGGCCTGGAGGATCATCCTAATTTGGAGACTTCACTGAAATGGGACCTATTTTAGTCACTGGTAGAGATACCTTCACCTACACATACAACGAATATTCTTGGAACTAAAAATACAACATGATATTTATTGATAATCCCATCGGAACTGGACTTTCTCAAGCAGTAAATAAATGAAAACTCATTTATTAAATTTAAATTTTCACAAATTTTTTTTAAAATGCTATTACCTATCTAATTCTAAACAGGAAAAAATAACAGATATTCCCAGAGACCAAAAATAAGTCGCCACTGATTTGTACAACGGATTAATAGAACTGTACACTGCTGAAAATGGATGTTTCAATTAATTAGGACTTACTGAAACCCCATTGATTATTTCTGGAGAATCTTATGCAGGTAAATATGTTCCCTCCATTGCTCACCACATTTTAGAATAAAGCGATGATTCCATTGTTAAAAAGGCTTTATTAAAAGGAGGAATTGCTGTTGGAGACGGATTCACTGATCCCAAAACGTAATTTTTTTTAACGAATTAAACAAATATAATGAAAATAGGAATATTTTTATAATGATAGTATTATGGATACTCTTCCCGACTTTGGATATAATTTGGCTATGGTCAACCAAAACGAAAGAGAAGTTGCTGCTTTAAATGCTAAAGACGGAGACGAACTTATGCTCTTGGGAAAATGGGAATCTGCCAAATAAAGCTTTGATTTGGTTTTGAATGGATTGGTTTAAAGTTCCGGGCTTTAAAGTAATATCTAAAACTCTTCATTTTATTTATAAACAAATTGTTATTGTAATATATTTAGACGTTTACAACTTTGCTGATAACCAAAATGGCCCCGAACCTCTTGATTTAACCAAATGGCTCAATCAAGTCAGCATAAAAACAGGAGTTTTCCAATTCCCAGAAAGCATTAAATTTTCATCTCAATCTATGGATGTTTACATTGCCCTTTCTAATGAATTCATGAAATATGATGTTGTTTCAACAGTTTCTAAAATTTTGAAAAAAGGATTCCCAGTCCTCTACTATAACGGACAAAATGATGTCATTGGTAAACAATTATTTATATTAATTTTTTGAATTAAACAAAGTTTTAAGATTTCTTCTATATTTTTAGTTTGCACTCCTTGCACTGAATAATGGCTAGACAAAGTAGCTTACGACGGATAAAAAGACTTTGCTGGAAAACAATTCTAAACTTGGAACACCTAAATTAATGGAAAAGCCAAAATTGCCGGATATTTCAAATAAAGTCAAAACTTATTATTCGCTACAGTGAACTAAGCCGGACATATGGGTAAGTTTAATTAATTGAATTATGAATTTAAATTATAAATTATGATATAACATTATCTTTTTGATATAATTTAGTACCCACCGACCAACCTGAAGCTGCCAGTACTTTGATTACCTCTTTCGTTGATTATGTCACCCAAAGATCTGCTTCAAGAAATGAAATGGAATTTGACAATAAATATGGAATGTTTAATCTACCAAAAAAGCTGAATAAACTTTAATTACTGAATGATTAATACGACAATGATAAATATTATTTTTTATAGGCATATTCACTTCAGAATAATTTTATTTAACAAATTATAATAACATTAAAATAAATAAAAGAATAAATATTTTCTGATTAAGTAACAAAGATAAAATCTAATCAAATTATATAATCAAACAATTTTCTTTTTTAAGTTATTTAAAATAGTAAATTGAAGATTTATAGAACATTAGAATCTAATAGTTATCGCTTCTATTAGCCAAAAACCGACTAACGCATTTATATTATATAAATAACAAAGCTATTGCCTTTAATTTCGGTCCGTCTGTCTGCTAATATTACTAAAATATTATTTTTCTATATAATGTTAATTATATAATTATTGTACACCAATAAAAAAATAAATAAATAAATAAATATATAAACAAACTATAAAAATATTAAACTAAATGGAGTCCAACGAATCCCATCAATCAAAATCTTAAAAGGAAAACGAATATATTTAAAATACAGAGTCTGAAAACCATCAAGAACAGACAGGAGTGACTTAAGAACAAATAGATAGAATTTTTTCTGAAGAATAAATATAAAAGTTTTAGAAATGGATCAAAGGACTAGCACTTGTCACATTTGATATTGATTAAGGGCAAGTGATAGAAAGTTTATATCCGCATAACAATTGCTTTACAGAAGAAGAAAAGAAATAAATAGCGCTAATGGGATTCCCTGACTCATCTTCCATGCAAACGACGCAAATGACAATATAGTACGTATTTAAGTTGAAAAGAAATCATAAAAATTCTTCGAAAAAGTAATAAGCAACTATTTATTTACTTATATGTATTTATTTATTTTTGTTTATTTTTGCAATTAAAAATTTATGTTATTAATGATCAGATTTAGTTTCGCGTTTTCATTTTTCTTGCAAAAAAGAGACAAAACTTTGAAAAGAGGGTACTTTTAGAAAGGACTAGTTCTGATAACTGATCATCCTTTTATTTCATTTTTTAATTCTTTACTTAAAACGATAGGACTGCAGTATTTTTTTGATGGGGTGCAAGACGAAGACAACTAAAATGTTTTAGAAGTATAATTTATTAATTAGTTTTTAAAATTCAACTTATTAAACCTTTACATTGAATGCTTGTTTTTTTAAATTAAAGTCTTTTTGCAATAAAATACTATCGTGGGAATCTCCTAAAAATAAATCTTATGAATTTGTAATAAACCAAGAAACTCTATTTGTAAAAATTCGATAAATAAAAGTTACTTTAATTAAATAAGGAGAACTTATTATTAATTATTATATTTCTTTAGTTAAGTATTCCTACTTATTATAAAATTCCGAAATCAAAACATAATATTCCCACATCTAGTGAAAAATAAATAGATTAAGAGGGAAACGCTTCTAATGAAAAATAAAGAAAGAGATCGAGTTCCTTTAATTATGATTCAAATTTGATAGCAAAATCTGATTTAGAGAATTCTACAAAGAAAAAAGAAGAAGAAAATAAAGAGAAAGAGCAAGAGCAAGAATAAGAGCAACATTAGCAATGCAGAATTAAAACGAATACATGTTTAAATGTAGAAAACGATAATATTAATAATAATGATCCTCATCTTAAATCTCCTAGCAATTTATAATCAATACTATCTACGCAAGATAATTAGGAAAGAGGTATTTCTTTATTATAGTAAAAAGCATTGAATACTTAATATGCTATTATAATTTTTAAGGGTATTTCTAAGATGTAAGCCTACTAAAGCTTGCCGATGATATAAAAATAAATTTGCTTTGGAATCTGTGGCAAATTATCTTAACCAATCAACCAGTTATGTTAGTTTCAGATAATCCCTCCATTTGTAGTGAAGGAATTCTGGCATTAGTATCTCTGATATCCCCATTAGAATTCATTGGAGATTTTAGACCTTATTTCACAATTTACGATCCTGATTTTAAGCAAATTTAAGATGACGTAGATAAAAAATTGTTCAGAAATATATTATTGGGAATAACTAATTAGTTTATTCTCAAGGTAACTTATAAATGCTTTAAAAATTTAAAATCTTAACTATAAAAATTTAATTTTATATATTAAATTTAAAGACCTTCTAAGATTTCCCTATTATATTGAGACTTGATTGTGAATATGAATAAGAATTGAAAAAAAAGTTTAAAAATGAATTCAATCAAAAGTGTTAAAAATTGTAATAAATAATAATTTTTAAAATTTATTTACTTAGTATAATTGTTTTTCATAATAGTTTGAAGGTTAATAATAAATATAAAGATAAAGTTTTAGAAATAATTCCAGATGAAGACTTCAAAAGTAAGTTAATGCAAAATAATTCTCCTGAAATTTAAGCGATAAATAATACTCTAGTTAGATAATATTTTAGAAATTTAACTAAAGAATTTATCAAAGTTTTCGAAGATTATTTTTCCAGCTAAATAAATGTAATTTATATAGAACATAAAAATAATATGTAATTATATATATAAAAATTTTTTTACAAGGAAATTAAAATATTTGAAGAAAAAAATTTTATGGAGTTTTAAAAAAAAAATAGAAATTTTCCTTTCAACATTTATTTGAAAAACGAATCAAGGTTTACACTCTTTATGAATAGTTTATTAGATCAGCCAATTTTATAAATTATATAAAAAATAAGAAAAATGTATATTTTGCAAAAGGGAAAGTCATTTGATCATTTTACTTTATAATTAAATACTTATTTTTTTTATAGTATATTATATATAATAAATTTAAGTTTATAATACTTAATATTTAATTAAAAACTTATGAGTTTATAAATAAATAAATAATTAATAAACACATAAGATAATCTATTTAAGCAAAAATTTTTATGTTAATGAATTTTATTAAAAATATTTTTTATAATAATGAAAAACTTTGTTAATTGAATTAAAATAGTTATTTTAATAAATATGATTAATAAATAATTCTTTAAAATAAATTAATTTTTTATCAGCTAAATTGCTACATAAAAGGGAAGCAACGCAACTATATGAATTTGATTAATTTTAAATATTTTAAATGAATAAATTATTTAGAAACTTTAATTTACATATTAATAATAATAACAAACAAAATTTATATTGCCAACTATAAATAAATAAAAAAATAAATAAATAAAATAAAATTCTGCAATTTATAGAATTTTTTCCATCGATATATCAGTAGGCATTTCAAAATTTGTAATGAACAATTATCATATTTATGAAGAGATAGGATAGGGAAGATTTTCAGTGGTTTATAAAGGAAGACAAAAGAAAACTATAGAATATATAGCCGTAAAATCATTAGAAAAAGATAGAAGAAAGAAAGTATTAAATGAGGTAATAATTGAAAAATCTCCTGTTTTACAATTTATTTTGAAATCTTACTGGCGTTCTATAATTTATTTTAAAACATAAATGATATTGTCGAGAATATTTAAAATCGATTTTTAAAGAATTATTAATGGAATATTTTTTATCATTAATGAGAAATTTTATTTATATAATACATCGCATTAACTTATAAATTGTTAATTTAAAATTAGGTGAAAATATTTTCCGATTTAAACCACGAGAACATTTTAAAATTTTTCAAATGGTATGAAACAAGAAACCATTTATGGATAATATTTGAATATTGTGCTGGCGGGGACTTGATGAAATTGATAGAACAGGAACTTTAGTTAAATGAACAAACTTGCAGATCATTTGGAAAAGATTTGTTAAATGGATTATTATATCTCCACAGTAATGGAATTATATACACAGATCTAAAGCCTTCGAATATTTTAATGAATGAGTAATGATTTTTATAATAAACTTTATTATATATCAAGCATTATTTACTTCTCAAACCAAGGTATGGGACTCTTAAGCTTTCCGACTTCGGTTTAGCAAAGAGAATCGTTGATATGATATAAACCCAAGGAAATGAATAAGACTCTAAGAGAGGAACTCCTCACTATATGGCTCCTGAGTTATTTTAAGAGCACGGAGTTCACTCATTTCAGTCAGATTTGTGGGTAAGTATGATAATATTATAACTTTATTATAAACGTAAATTTATATTTTATTTTAATGCAGGCATTTGGATGTGTTATGCATGAATTGGCTACAGGCAAGCCTCCCTTCGTATCGAGATCGTTTTAAGAATTAGTAAATTTAATAGTAAAGTCACCTACTCCCAGGTAACAATAATTTTGTTAAAAATTAAAAGAAAAAGTTATTTATTCATTAATTAATTGTATTAGAGTTGAAACGTTTTCCGAAGAATTTAACGATATGTTGCGCAAATTACTGCAAAAGGACCCTTTAAAAAGAATTTCATGGAACGAACTGGCTTCCCACAAATTTTGGGGCCAACTGGTTATCAATATGAAGAAGATACCTCCCCAGCCTCATTTTGAAAATTGGGTTAAAAGACATCACTCTTAAACCTATTTTTTTAGCAAGAATCAGACAAAAATAAAAACTCGGGAGCCACTTAAAACAAAGAAAATATGACATTGGCCGACATGATAAGTTAGGAAAGTTAATTAGCCAAAATTAATGGAGCTGACAAAGGATTTAATCCTATGAGACTCAGTTTGTAAGTCGTAAAAGACCAATAGAAGCTCGACAATGATTATAATAGCTAATAGGGGTAAACTAAAAACCATGATTATCAATTGAAAAACACAAACTAAGAAATCGGGTGGGGAGAACAAAAAAATGAAGACGATTATGATGATGTATAATTGATTAAAAAATTACTCACAAAAAATCAATAATTTTTTTTTTTTTTTTAAACTTAGGAAAACATTGAAGAACAAGAATTATAGCAATAAATGCAGTAGTAGTAATAGCAATAGGAACAAGAAATATAGGGAGTCCAAAAACTTAATACCTTTAAACCTGTGGAAACAAGTAACCGAAAGGTTTTCGAAGTAAAGGATCCTGGTACTCCTAATTTAGTCAATAATACGAAAATGCTAACAGGACTGACCCCGAAGAGTCCAATTGATGGATTCCAAACCCCCGTTGCGAAGGTAAAGTTCGAACCTTTAGAAAAATTATTTACGCATAATACTGATAACCAAGTAAAACCCATTATCGGAAACAAAGATATTGAAAAACTGCCAGATGTGACTTACAATATTGATTCTCTTCCTTTTCCCGCCTACTCACCCGAAGAAGTGTAAAAAAAGAAGCTTTATTAAGTCATTTTAATTTATTTATGAAATTTATAAATTAATTATCAAAAAAGAATTGCAGGCATAGAAACGCCACAAATTTAAGAACATTTTGAAAGAATATATGGATTTTTAATCCCGAGCAATACGGATAAATTGAATATCTTAAATTACTTTGAAAATATTATTTAAGACCAAATTGTGAGCAACAGATTAATAAACAGTTTCTTTATGAACTTACTATTGAAACTATTAAAAACTGTAAAAGTGGTAGCGGTAAAAGTGAGATTAGCATCAATTATAGGACAGTTGATAAGACACTCAACAACTATTGAAAACGAACTATCTTAATTAGGCATTCCTAACATTCTAATAGAAGTATTGAGAAATGAAAAAAATGAAAAAGTCAAAAGAAGAGCCATTGCCGTAATATTAAATTGAAATTTGTTTAAAAAGTTATTACAGATATAATAGGATTATAAAATTAAAGTCTTTGGGAGAGTATTTGTTTTATGCTGCCACGTAAATGGATGAGGACCCGCAGAATACAGTTTGGGAAATGAGTTAAAATTCCTACTAGGCTCTTGCAAAGATTATTCAAACTATCGAAGAAGATGATATAGTTAAGTTCTATGCATGCAAAACCATAGAAAACATAACTGCTCAAAGTGTGTCAACAGTAAATTTCAAATTTCGAATGTTTTATTTATGAATAATTAATCAAATTGGCTATAATTTTTCTAATTAAAGGGAAGCAAATTCGCGTCTGAAGAAATTGCATCTGGACTAATCCAAATATTCTTTTCTTCGAAAAATGAAGGGTTAAGAGTCTGTGCAATCGTATCACTCACGCATATGACTGTGCTTAACAATGATTTGATTGACTTGGTTTTAGAGAAATTTGCTCCTTCTCTCGTCGGTAACTTTTTCTTGTCAAATCTTTTTTAATTAAATTATTTAAGATAAAAAATTTAAAAAATTAGAAATTTTGAATGGAGTTGATGCCAATCCGAGAATTTAGTAGGCATTTTTGACGATAATAAATATGCAAATTCTCAACTCGGGGGAACTTATTGCGCACATAAAAAACCAAGAAAAAGAATTCACAAATTGCGTGGTTCATTTGTTAGAGTCACAGGGGACTGTCGTTAGAGGAAAGGCCATCCTGACTCTCCTTCTCCTCATTAAGGTCAACCCTCACACTTTGATTTTCTTGACAGAAAACAGATTTTTCCAAATTGTCGAAAAACTGCTGCGAGACGGGCCTCGCTACGTGGCGCAGTGTTTGTTCCACATGCAAGACCTTTTAGAAGAAATGCTTCCCGTCGTTCTAAAGATGTTGTTGGATGAGTTTTCAAGGATGCAGGGCAGCGATTTGCAACAGTTTTTATTAGAAAAAAACTACGGGGGAGCCTCAAATAGCAATGGCATCAACAACCAGCAAATGATTGCGACTATGCAGCCCTCTGCAGTCCATCAACAGAAGACACTGCCTGGAAATTTGTAATTTTTAGAAGTGGTGATGGCTTATTTGAACAGCAATACCTTTAAGGTTAAGATTTACGACCACAAGTATTTGGAAACGATCTTCGCGCTCATTTAGTTTTGCGAATTGGAAAACGAAGACTCCAGTACTACCAGCACCAGCATTGGAAACTCGAATGGAGGAGACACACAAGAAGACAAATTGACTTCCAAAATAGTCGACGATGTTAAGGCCTATTTGTTCCAACTGTACGAAGCCATCATAAGTAACTCGAAATACGTAATCAACAACCATGACTTCTTCATTTTGAACTTGCTGCCCAATCTGTGTCACAAGATTTTCGCCAGCAAGTACGCTGATATCAGATTCAACAACTTGAAATTGTTCATAAACATCTTGTCTCTCATCATGAGCGATACCCACATCTATGACAACAATAAAATGTACGGGAAAAAACTCAATGAATTCCTTATAACTGACTTGATGCCCAACATTGCAAAGACTTTACAAGACATAGAGCCGGTAGAAATAAACAAATAATTAAAAAATAACGTATAAATTATAAACAAACAACAACAAATGTTTTTTAGGTGCCTTTTTATGCTTTGAAATTGGTGAACTTGTTGGTGGAACAAAACCAAGGCATGTTCGTAAGTCTTCTGCGAAGGTAAAAATTGCACATCACTTTCTACGAATACTTCTAGTAAGACCACCCCCGACTGACGAAAAATACTCTAAAAATTTTGTGTCAATTCATTTCGCACTCTGAGTCCTCGCTCGAAGAACTCCTCAAGCATAACATTTTAACGAATTCGCTACGAATTTTCGTTTCGCAAATCAACCAACAGCAGGAATGGGCCCTGGAAGATGATATGGAGGTGATTTTGCTTTTGATAAAGAAATTGTTTGAAATATTGGCAGCGATGAAAATTCAGATTCAAAACCCTGAACAGTCCGCCGTCTTGACGCAATTCCCCGTAAATCAATGCAGCAAAGTTAACTATCTTCAGAGTTTCGAAACTGTGACACAAATTTCCCCCTTCGTTTTTTCACTTTTGAACCACTCGGACTACAATATCTAGGAAAAGGCCTCTCAGCTATGTCTGCACATTCTATACGTCTTCTCGTATCTCAACCCCGAGAAAATATTCAACTAATAGTGTCTCCTCAGCACCTTGTAGGCTATCAAATAGCAGACTCAACTGTAATTAAATCAATAGCAAGTGCAAAATAATAGTAATTTGATTAACACTCCTAGCAATAATGGGTAGTATTAGAACCAAACTGCAGTAAACTCGCACAATTTCTAAGCTATTAATAACGTAACACTCAGAAAATTGAGTAAACTTTTGTGTTGGGGAGTGCAAATTTCCAAGGGAAGGTCGAGTATTTTGAACGAGTAAGTTGTAGTAGAATAGTTGGCTGAAGGGTTACAAAATTTGTCAAAAGAAGAAGATAAAATCATAAGATATTATGCTTAAGAGTTATTATCTATTGTTTCCAGTCAATGAAAAAATGGAAATTTATTATTATTTTATAATTAAAATATTATATATAAATATTTGATAATAATTAAAAAAAAAAAAAAATATTATTTTTCATTTTCATTAACTTTTAGTAAAAATATAAATTTATAAAATATCATACATATTCGTTAATTCATATTTACTATATATAAAATATCATCAATTTTTAATATTTATATATATATATCTAAATGTTTTAATAATAATAATATAAAATACATATTACTATGAGATTAAAAGAATAGATTTCAGTAAGCATCATATAAAATTTCTTAAGTATTTAAGTTGAGGAGAATGCTGAATTTTACAACTTTAAAAACTTTAGGAAATGTAATTTATTTCTATTTTTAATTTAACCTAACTTTTAGCCCATTCTATAAGTTTCACTTTTTTTAAAAAAAAAAGATTTCATTTGTTAAAAATTTATTGAAGGTTAATAAATAAATATTAAAATAATATAAAACTTAAATTATTACAGTTTTAATTTACTATTTCCTACTCAAATTTATTTAAATGACGCTTGTATTTTTCTATATTCTGCTGATAATCAATACATACTTTTTCTCTTTGAAACTGTTATTATTATTAAATATCTTATTTTTCTTCTTAAATCTTTTATTGCTATTGTGGAAAATTCATTTTCATTGTAACGGGATTAAGATTATTCTGTAATGATTAATAATAGTAGCCATTATAATAAAAAATATAATTTACATTTTTTTAAAATAAAATAGTTTTACATGCTAAATATGATAATCTTATTTATTAACAGGGGATAGATCACTTTTACTCTCTATATTAGAAACATTGGTATTATATTTCTCCAGAGAATGTTCATTTTGCTTGAAAGGATTTTTGAAATTAAATACTAAACTCACTTTTTTTGATCCTCAAAAGATGTTTATTTTTTTTATTTTCCTCTTTTTGTCTTTCCTGTAAATCCAATTAAATACTACCGTTTTGGTTTTAAATATTATTATCAACGTTATTACCTAAAGGTTTACTATTTTCAGAAATTTCTTTTTGGTTTTTTGTAATGATATCAATATGTAAGGGAATTTTAGTAGAATCTTAAATTGAACTAATATTTTATTTTCCAGGAAACAAGAATTTTTTTACATTAATTTTATTTTTTTTCTAATCATTTATTTCAAGTTACAGTTCTTATTTTATTTCTGAACTGTTACAAATATCTTCTGCTGGAGAATTCATTTTTTAATTGTTTTCACTGGTACTTTAAATCGGCCTAGAAACAATTGTTTGTGGATTAACTTAAATTTTATCTTATAAATTTTTTAAATCTAAATTAAAGGAATATTCTATTTTAGGTTACAATTTCTTAGAAGCTTGAAACGAGAAATTGTTTTTTACTTCTTAAATTTTATTATTATTATTGTTTTTCGTTTCCAAAGGAGAAGTAATACTTAATAAAGAATTTCCAGTTTTCAATTTTTAAACATCGAGTTATTATTTACTTTAAATATTAGGAGGTTGTTAACATTAGAAGATTTTTTTTTCTTATTTAATAAAATTGGGCGTAGAATTTTACTCATTTTAACCAATGTTCTCAATAATTTTTTAGCATTTTTTTTCTGTATTAATTTCAAAAGTTTTCGTAATTTTATTTACTGATAGTAAATTTATTTTGTGTTTGTATTTGCTATTTTCATCATCAGAATCATTATTATTAACTTTATTAATATTTTATTATTATTATTTTTCCTCGTCGTTTTGGTTTTATAATTTTTTAGAATTTATTTTTTAAAACACTTAAATATTGTTGGCTGGAGTTTATTTTTAGCAAAAAGTGTTATCGAAACTAACTTAAGAATTATTGAAATCATTTAATATAGGCTCTTGCACATTAATATTATAGTTATCATCATCATCACCATCGTTCATTTTTTCAATTTTTTTTCTGGATTATTTGTTTCATTAGCTTAGTTCGGAATTTTTGGAATTTATATCACAGATATATTAGGGATTTTTTTAAATTTTCTAATTGCATCTAATTAGTAGCATAATCATCTTCTTATCGCAAATTTATTTATTAATCATCATTTTCGTTTTCGGATACCGCTAGATCTTGATTTGTGGATATTCCAGAATTAAAAGAATTAACTGAATATTTTTACTCATTACTAATTATATTTTGCTAAATTCCTGTCAAATTCTAATTATCAACCCGATGTTCATGGTGTGGAGTACTTTATATTCCAAACATTTGATTAAACTGTTGCTAATTTTCATTTTCTTCATTAAAAGAGTCATCAAATATATTGTACTAGCTGTATTGCTATTCAAAAATACGATTTTGATTATTTTAATGAGCATGATTTTAAGATTATTAATTTATCTCATAATCTGAACCAAACTTAGTTTATTTTTAATTGAGATTCTAAGCTCCACCTCCGCCATAAAAGTTCGAAATGAATTCTTCACTTTCATCATCATAAATTTGATCACAATCGTTAAATAAATTGTTAAAATAACTCATGAATTCAAATAATTTATTTTTTTTATTTTAGCAAAAAAATTATTGTTAGTTTCTAATAATAATATTATTATTTTAATTATTTTCCTAGAATATCAATTAATTTTGCGGAATTTATAAGTATTTGTTTGTTAAATATTAAATTCTTGAAACAAAATTTATCTATCTATTTAAACTTTTATATATAGATTACATAATAATATAAAACAACATTAAAAAATTATTTTTATTAAATAAAAAATTGCCAAATTTAAAATAATTGCGGTTCATTTAGCGATAGCATGTTCTTCCCAAAATTTAACACTTTCCATGTATTTAGCTCTCTCCATTGGGACTCCACTTCCTCCCTCATCTTTCCCGAGAGAATTTCTCATCATGGTAATGGGATCCATGGGAATTTCATGACTAGGTGATTAAGGTTTGATACTTACAACTCCCCATTCATAGTCGATATCTTTATTGGGGTCTTCATTTCCCATGGCCTGATTTTCCTTTTGAATCTGTTCCCTCGAGTACAAAATGAAATCTAAGTACTCCGCTTTTTACAAAACGACATCGCTCATATTGAAATATCTATTATTTTTTAAAAGATTGTAGATTAAAAAAGGCAATAAAAATTATAATCACCTTCTCAGAACGGGTAGTTCTTTTTCAGTTCTGGCCTCGTATTTTGTTTTCAAAAGGTGTTCGTTTTCGGGAGTTATTTTGATGGTTTGATTCTTGGTTTCAGTCCAGTTTTTAAGGAAAATATGTTTGCAGAAAGGAGCATATCCATCTTTCAAATCGGCAGGATTGTAAGCCTAATTAATTTTTTCTAAACATTCTTCTACGGAACAATCTATAAATTAAGAAGTAGTTTTGACTTTGTCAAATTGTCTCAAACAGAATGGATCTATTACGATTTTTAATGATTTTTGCATATTTTAATAACTATCTATTTATTTTATTGGCTTTTACAGGTTTATTTTAAAAAAAATTTATCAATAAGTAGTGTAAGGAATTAGGATTTACATATTTGTAATAAAATCATTAATTCGAATTTTTTTATACCAAATAAAGAAAAAAATTATTTTAAAATAACTTTAAAAAAAACTATAGTTACTATTGAATAATTAAAAAATTTGTTAAAATGATGATATTATAAATAATAATGTGAAAATAATATATTTATTTGTTTTTTTCCAGAAAACTTGTATAAATTATAATTTAATAATTGCCTAATTTTTTTAATCAATTTATTTTTTTGAATTTCCATTATAGCTTATTAAAACTCTTAAAAAGAAATTCTATTTTTATCTAAATATCTATCCTTTTTATTTGAAGCATACATTTAATCTAAAATTGCTTTGGCTCCTGGATTTCCCTCAAGTAGTTCTAAGAAAGCTGAAGCTCTTTGCCCCAATTTAGATGAAGCGGCATAATCAACATCTAAATTTGACAATTGAACACTATGCTGCTTTCTTTTTTCAAATTGAACACTGTTAAGTTTAATGGGGGATTTCAAAGGAGATTTTAGAGCCTCCTTATTCGTTTAATTTTATTATTCCTATTTCTGCTACTGCTACTGCTATTACTTCAAAATAGGTTTCAGCTGCATGCAGACATTTTTGTTTTTCGTAATATTCGTAAGACTCTTGCTTATTCTGTGCTGACTTTTGAGAGGCGAGGAATAGGCTTTGTGTGTGAGGAGTGTGTGATGTTATTGTTAAAAATTGCTGATGGTTTCAAAAAATTTGCCATTGCTGCCACCATCATCAGGCAATTCTTCATTTGGTTGCTTTTGGCAACTCTGCAGACCGGATTTCAAATTCGGAAGCACCATAGACGAAGTGTGCTGACTTCCTTTGCGCGCGATTTTGTTCGAAAACAGGGGACTCAGTGACGTGTATCTAGAGCACTTTTTCTACGACTACTATTACTACACGTTATTCGTACTACAATTCGTGTATTCATCAGCCGTAGAAAAACTGGCTCTTTGTTGGAGACACGCAGACTAAGGCTATACCAACCTCTGCTGCTATTGGTATTATGGCGATTGACTTTGCAAAAATTACAACTGAGAGGGCTTTTTCAGAGGAGAGTAGTGCTTTTTCTTTTGCGGCGAAAAGAAACCACCATTAGAAAAAGAAGCCGTCATAGAGTCTGCGGCTCCGAAAAAACTCAAATTTGTCATAGAACCCGCCTTTTGGTGTTTAGGAAAGAGCGGCGTTTTGCAAGAATTGCAGTTTTCGCAATTGTTGTTTACTTGGTGGAAGCCTTAGGCTGTTTTCTGTTACTTTTCGTTCGGCTTATTGCTATTATTCCTTCTGTTTTCCTGAAACTACTGCACTCGGACGAGGTTTGTGCTGAACTTTTTCGCCCTTTCTATTGAAATGTGCTTTTGTAGGTGCGGCTGGAACTTTAAAGTATTACTAAGTCTTATAGTTTAGCTAAATTCGACTTGGGAATCCTTGTCGAGACCTTCTTCCGAAGAATTGAAATTTTGGAAATCGGAATTGCAATTCAAACTCTTTTTGCGATTTTCTTCGTTATTTTCATTTTCATTTTCAGTGGGCATTTCTTGAATGGGCAATCCAGATTGCTTTTTTTTATGATTTTTGGAAAAGAGATTCTGTAGCGTTTTGCTGAAATGGGCGCTTTTGATTTCCGATTTTCTTTTTTCGGGAGAAATCAAACTGATGCTTATGCTGGGCCTCTAATTGGAGTTCAGTTATTGCGTTTTGCTGCTGCTCATATTGAGGTGCGAAAAAGATTTCTAATTTTTCTTGATCAAAACCTTCAGCTTTTTGATCAGACTTTCTCCGTACTTGTGCGTTTCCGTGTAGTCGATATCGTCGTACTGATTGAACGTCTGGTACTCCTGCATCAGCTATTGCAAATTCGTGATTTTCCGTTGCTATTATTACAATCCTTGTTGCCGCTGTTGTTCTTCTTCTTGGCTGCCGACAAATCCCTCTAATTCGCTTTCTCCCAGTCGATCCTAAGCAATTCGAGGCCCTGAAAATTTCAAAAACAAATTTTTCACTTGTGACAGAACCTCTTAGTTCTTCAAGACCTGTTCATTTCCCACAAATTGAGCTGACCTGGCCTTGTAAAGACTTAAAATTGTCAATTTTTGATTTTATTTTTTGAAGGTCCAGTTGTGCAGGTTGATTATTGGAACCAATTCATTGTTATTAAAAACCTGGTGCACCTCTTCTTCTTCCTGCTCGGAATCGCTTTCCAAATTCGAATGGAAAGATGAAATGCTCTGAATTTCACTGTCCTGCTCCTCGGGAAGATCGTGCAGACTTTTGATTTCCTTCGTTGTGCTTTTCCGGTTTAAAAATCGGTTCATTTTTTCTCAAAAACTGTTTTTTATTTTATTTTTTTTGTTTTTTTGGATGCTTTTTTACCTGAGCTTAAAAATTTATTTATTTATTAGTTTAATTTGTTGTGTTTTTCTTCTATTTATTCATCTCTCAAAACAAAACCAAATAATTTAAACTCGCTTAGCCAACCAATTATCTATAAATTAATACTAAATAAGTAGATAATCTGATAGAAGTAATATTTTATTATTTCATTAACCTTTTATTGGTATTTTTTTGCAAATTTTAGAACTCAAAAAATTTATTCTAATGCATTCAATATTCAATGCCATCATTATTAGATTTGCATTTTTTATTTTTATTATTCAACCATTCCATTCTTGGAAAAAATAATTCCAAAAAAAATCAAATTTAAAACAAAATTAAAAGAGAATCAATTTTTGAATTGATAAAGCAGCATATATATTTTAATTTTAAAAAATAAACAGCTCTTTGCTACTTAAATTAGAACCTTTATTCTGTATTTTGATCAAAATATTAATTAATATATTGTTCTATTAAAACAAGGAATATTGTCTAGAGGAGCACTGGAAATACCCTTAAAATACAAAAAAAATAAAGATAGTTTAATTACATTAAATGTAAAAATCATACAAATATAGTTAATAATTTAAAAATAACTGGAAATACTAGTTTGTCTAAATTTATTATATTTATCATTATTAGTAGAGAAAAATATAAAATAGATAAAAAATATTCTTTCAAAATTAAATTCTACTCTAAATAAAATATTTAATTTTCATAAACTAACAGTACAAAAAAAGGCAACCATAAAAAATAACAGTTTTTCTATAAAACGAAATTTGGTAATATTAAGGTGAATAAAAACAATTTAAATATAAAACAATAAAAGTTAATTCACTTTTAAAATAATATTTCAATATTCATAAAGAAATTAATAAATATATATATTAAATATAAAATACAATAAAAAGTAGAAGATTTTATAAATCAATAGTAAAGGTTATATAATTAAACAAATAACCTCTAAATTAACTGATTAATAAAATAGATATAATAAACAACAAAATATGTATTGGTAAATAGGATGATATTATTATATTGAAACAAATAAATAAATATGTAAGTAAAAAATTATATTTTAATTAATAAAAAATTAAATTATATTAAGAAATTAAATAAATTATTTAAAATTCGAAGTGATACAACTTTAATTAAAAACTGATCAATCATAAGACATCATCTTCAGCATCGATATCATAATCCTCAACTCCTTCAGCATCGATATCATAATCCTCAACTCCTTCTTCATCTTCATCTTATTCTTATTCTTCCTCTTCCCCTTACTGATATTGATCAAATTCATTATTTTGGCTACCAAATTGGCCACTCTATAGTCCTTCATCTTCTTCATCTTTTTCTGTTTCTTCATTTCCTTCGGTTTCTTCATTTTCTTCACTCACTTCTTAAATTTAATTTTCTTTGGCCGCTTCCTATCGTTCTTGGTATATGTAAAACTGCATTTCCTTAATCAATTGTATCCAAGAATCAATTTCTAGTTGCGTCTATCTTACTTCCATTTCCCATTTTTTCCTATTATGAAAGCAAAAATGTAAAATATTTCTTTATTTTAAGTTTTTTGATTAAAAAAATGTAAATACTCTTTTTCCATGTACTCCTCAGAAGACTTAGAAATGCCATTTTTTAAATAAAACTCTTCTCTTATTTAATTTTGTTGGTTGACATTATCGTAGAACTGTTCCATTTCAGTCACCCCTTCCTTCAGGGCATAATCTATTTTTTTATAAATTATTTATACTAAATATAACCAATTTCAATAATAAGTACCCAAAAAGCGAGTTAATTCAGATAGAGGCAGAAGCGAGTGTTGCATGGCATTCCACATGAACTGCTTAATGCTGTCTCTTTTATCTAAACCATATTCCGTTTCGAACGGATGTATGAACATATTTTCTTCTTCCTTTTCTTCTTTTTTTAATTTTATTTTTCTTCTTCTTCTTGATCTTCTCCTCCCTATTAAACTTTTTCAGCATCAGCTTTGTTTTTCTCTCTCTTTTCTTTCTCTTCCTTAAATTCATTTTGGTAAAACTAAATGTATTCCGGAGAGAAAAGCGGTTCATGGTACATGTATCTGATTTGCTCGAACATTTGATCGATTGTTTACTCTTCCTCGTCGTCTTCTTTTCCGACCTTGCTTTTACTGAAAGCAGTTCCCTATTTTTTAGTTTCCACATTCCCTTCATAAATGTCGTCTTTGAAATCGTAGTCGAAGTCATCTTCTTCTTCGTCTTCTTCTTCATTTCCTTTTTTCTTTTCCTTTTTCTTCATAAACAAACTGTCTTTATTATCGTTGCCGCCCGCCCTATCCGCCCCGTCGTCATCACTTACCAAATCGTCTTGCAATGCCTTCGTCAAGTCTTTGCATTATTAAGTCAAATCAATTTCTTTTTGTTGTTTTTCTTGATCGATATCAGAAATATTACTTTTATTTTTCGACTCATCACCAACTAAATTGTCATTATTTGGTTCTATTTCGCATTCGTCACCACTGATTTCTTCTACTTTTTCTTCGTTTTCGCTATCAATTTCCATCGCGTCATCATACTATTAGTTCTAAACCACCTTGATTTTGCTTTCGACTTGTAATTCTGCCTATTTTGCTTATTCTTACATGGCGGCTTTCTACTGCTTTTTGAAATTTTCGGAAAAGTAATCTTCATGTGAGCCTTCGAAGTCGATGTCGTCGTAATCGGGAATGGTTTCTTAGTTCTTTTGCTGTTATTTTCGGTAGTCACTTTCCTAGGAATCTTCAAAGTTTTTCATAAAATCGTTTTAGATTTCTACTCTTTGTTTTTCTAACTATTCTTCAAATTCCATTTCTTCTTCTACTTTCCCATCATCATTAACACCTTCTTCTTTTTTTTGTTTTTTTTCAGTTTTTCCAACTCTTCCTCCAAGTCTTTCGAGTTTTTGCGTCCTAGCAAACTGTGCGGATTGTTGTAAAACACTTCTTATTATTATTATTCTTCTTCTTGTTGTTGTTATTACTGCTCATCATCATTATCAGAACTATTTTCTTTTTCGTTTTTTTTCTTCTGATTGCTCAACCTCTGCCTTTCGATAATCTCTCTTTCTTCTTGTTCCAGAAGTTTTTGTTCCTGTTCCTTTTGTCTCTACAGAGCCTGCTCTTCCTTCAGATATTTTAATTTCTGCGTTTCTTGTTCTATCATTTATTGTTCTCGCATTTCTCTCTCCTCTTCTGTTTCTCCTTATTTTTCTTCACTTTTTTCTTGGTACTATGAATCACCTTGATCATCATCGTCACCTTATTCTTCCGATAATTCCTATTACTCGTCTTAGTTACTTTATTATTGCGGAGAAGAAGATAGCTACACATTAGTTTCATCCTCTTTTTGTTATTCTCCTGTTTACTCTTCTTCTTCTCTGTATTCGCTACTTTCTAAGTTTTAATCGTTATACTCAGAAAAATCTGGCTAGGAATTCGAGTAATCATCTTCTCGTTAATCGGACAAATTTTCTTCCTGTTATTGTTATTGTTATTGTTATTGTTCTAATTCCATTTATTTTATTCTTTCCTCCATTTCTCTTTCTCTTACGACCTAATTTGTTCTTCCGATTTAATCTAATTTTTCCAATTCTTCATTTTGTTGAATTTCGATTTCCTTTACTCTTTTTTCCATTTCCCTTTCACGAGCCAATTAATCTTCTTTTCTTATTTGATCCAATCGGTCCAAATCTTCAGAATTTTTTTTAGATAGCTGTTGTTTAATTTTCCTCTACTCTTCTAAAAATTTGTCTTCCTCATCTTCACTCTCCTCCTCTCCTTCTTCATCACTGAAGTCTCCATTTCTAGCTCTTTCATATTGAGCTTTTTATCTAAAAATATAGAAAAATAATGTGTTTGTAATAATAAAAGATGTGTTGTTACCTTTCATATTCTAATCTTATTTTTCATATTCTTTTTCTTCATCAGAAAACTATTCATTTTCATTTTCTTAATCTTCCTCATCTTAATTATCTTATTCATTATCTTACTCATTGTCTTCGTCTTAGTTTTATTCATATTCCCTATCTTCCATTTCTGATTGTTAGTTGATTTAATTATTAGATTTTTCAAAATCATCATCTTCTTGTTCTTCTTCTTCTTATTCATCATCCTCTTCTTCTCCCTGTTATTCTTATTCATTACTTTCTAATTAATTCTCATATTTTTAACTATTATTTTCTTCTTCATCTTCTTCTTCGTATTAATTTTCAAATTATTATTAATCTTCCTCATCATCATTTTCATTTTCCATTAAGTTTTTATTTTAGTTTTCTATATTCTATTCTACATCATTTTCCTCCTATTCTTATTCTTCTTCATCTTATTACTATTATGTTGTATTTTATAATTCATTATTACTTTCTCCCTCCTATTCATAATCCTCCTCCTCCTCCCCTTCATCCTCATCATCATCACCATTTTATTGCTATTAATTTGCTAGTATACTTTCTTATTCATTATTTTAATTTTCTTGTTCTTCTTCTCCTTCCTCATCATTTTCTTTATTCTCTTGTTCAAATTCTTCCTCTTCTTCGATTTATTATTATTCATCTACCTTATTCTTTTGGTTTCTTAACTCGAGTTATTGCTTCAGTTTTTATTCCAATTTTTAACTTAACAGAAATTTTAAAATTAAGTTAAAATTTCATACAAATTAATTTAATATGAATTACAATTCAGCTTGATCGCAGGTTTCCAAATAAAATTCTTCGTCCGCATATTTTTCGTATTCTTCATCGCTCGCGCCAAAGTAGTCATTAGACTCATCTTATTGTACTTTTGGCTGTTTTTCATGATGCTACTACTACTAGTAATATTGGTTGTTGTTGTTGTTTTAATTATTTGACATTTATTGGCTCGCATAAAACTCTTATTATTCCTCTTGATCATAAGATTCAGCCCCCATATCCCTCAAATCATTCTCCAATTCCTATAAAATGTCTGCTTCATTTTCATCATTGATGACTTGCATTTCATCTTAATCATAGTTGTTGTTGTTGTTGCCATCATCCTCACAATTGTTGTTATTTTTAGTATTTCCATTTCTTGTAAAGTTATAGTAGTCTTCTTCATTTTCAATTTCGTTTTTATAAAGAAATTCTTACTCATCCAGAAACATGATTTTTCTATCAATATTATTATTATTTCTCTCTTATTTATTATCTTCTTCTTCATCATCTTCTTCTTATTATTGCTACTTTTCATTTTCTGTTTTTATTTTCTTATTATGTCCATCCACATTGTCTTCGTACGGAATCCATTCGTTTTCTCCCTACGAATTTTAGTATTAATTGGGAATTTTTGCGGAACTATCGCTGTTGATATTATTAATATTTTGTTTCGATAACTTTCCATTACTCAAAATAGGTTTAAATCGAATAGGCTGATCATCATCATTATCGTTAAAATAGTTATTGGGCGATAAATTAGTTGAATCGAAGGCAGCTATTTGTTATTCTTGACGCGATTTTTTGCCCGAACTCAGTTCCATATTTTCCTTATCCCTGCTTTTACTAAAATCAGACTTTATGGCATCCAGTTCTTCTTTGAGTTTGCTCTGCGCCTGTTCCAATATTTTTTACTAATCCTTATCTTTCAGATCTCTTTCCGACATTAAATCACCTCGATACCCTTTGCTAAATTCTTAGGATTGCAGCTGTGACATTGAGGTGCTTGACCGGATGTAATTCTAAATTTTCTCGACAAGACGCTAAATTTTTTGAACTGAAAAGTTTGACTTATTTAAAATGAGAGGGTGTTCTTTGAATAATGATTTCGCCACTGTTTTCGAGTCTATTAATTTTTTTAAATATTTCAATAATAATTATATCAGATTGTTTGCCAGAAATTATGATATGTTAATTGATTACCTATATCATAAATTTTGGGAAATAATCTAATGTTATAGACTCGTTTCTTATAACTCTACTACTCTAGTTAGTAGACGATTCCAATAGTTGGAGGATCATATTTTACCACACATTACAAAGGTGTAATGTTTTTCAATGAAGAATCTGTAGGTTTTTTAAATTTATTTCCTTCGTTTTATTAATTTATTAGCATTGTTGTATTTATATTTTTTTTAGATAAATAGATTTAAAATTTATTCGCTTAAGTAAAACAAATGATTTTGTTTAGATATGAATTTTTATTATTATTCCTTTTTTTTTTTTGCTTTTGATTTCCTTGCTTAATTAAAAAATTAATTAACTATTTAATTTTTTTAATTTACAAAATACTTAATATTAAATATTCCTAGTTATTTTTTTTGTGATAAGCTACGCGTTTGGAAATTATTATTTGCCAATAATTAAATATTTGATTTTTTTAAAATTTTACTTTTTTTTTTTACCTGAAAGTTGAATTTAATCCATTTATCTTCTTACTTAAAATTTTAATAATTGTTTTGAGCTGCAACTAGGGAATTTATTTTTTTCATCATTTGCTTTAAAATATAAAGTCATTTAATTAAAATAATATAAATTATTATAATTTTTATAATTTAAAATTAAAAATATTTAATTAAAATATATTCTTCATTTTTAATTGTAATATTTTTAACTATTTTTTCATATATCTTAGAAATAAATTATAGCTCTTAGTACTAATACTTCAAAATATGTGAATCAAACTATATTTTACTTTTTATTGAATCATAATAATTATTATTATAGGAACAGTATGTAAAATTAAATAAATAAAATAAAAATATCATATTTCTATTATTTTATAATTAGTATAATCATTAAAATTATTAGGACTCAATAAAATAGAAATGCAACACTATAACTAGCCCTTCATAACCAGCTTCAAATAATTAAAAGATTAAAATCAGCAAATTAAAGTAATTATATTTAATAACAATTATTTTTAAATTTATTATAATTCTAAAAAATCATAGAAACAAGTTCTTTAAATCAAATAAGAAACTCAAAATAAAAAGCGTGAATTACAAGATGAAATAGATATTGCATAACCATTTTAAAATAATCAAGATACCTAGGATCAAAATGATTCATATCTTTATAAATAATATTCAGATTCTGAGTCTGAGTCTAATAAATAATAAAATTTAATATAAATATAAACATAAAATAATGAAAGTAAAGTTCCTTCCATTAATATGCAATAAACTTCAAATGAAAACTAAGAAAAATAGCCTGTTTCTTTTAGAGAGAGTGATAAATAGTGCTATGTATAGGAGCCCTAAATTTAAGGATAAAATAAAGAAACTAAAATTTATTAAGTAAATTCATTATTTTTATTTTTCCTTCATTTTATTTAAAACGGATAACTGTGTTAAATTAATATTTTTTTATTTTTTGTTTTGCCATAAGAAAGAACAACTAGAGAAAGAAAGCGAAGAGAGTTAAGATGAATTTGATGAAGAAGAAAGAAAAAGTGAAGTGGCATATGACTAATCGATTCCAGTATAGTCTATTCCAAAAGTTTAAACAAAATAAAATAAATTAAATCAATAACAATAGCAATAATAAAATGAAAATAAATAAAACAACATCAATGAAGAATATGAAGTAGAATAGTAATAATAATAGTAAGAGCAGAACAAAGAAGTTCCTATCCAATAAATAAACGATTAAATTGAAAATGATAATTTAAAATTCCTTCATGAAATCAAAGATATTGAGTATACATATAAATTAAAATATTAATAATTTGCAATAAGTACGAATATTATCATATTAATTTTATAGTTAAATCCCTCATTTCTATCTGTATAAATCGGATTTTTTGAACAATTATGAATATGTTGGCGAAGATAGCAACAAAGAATATATGCTATATAAAATTATGCATTCTAAAAAGAACTCTACCGTTAAAGAAAATAATATTCATTAAACTAATATTTCATCTCCTTTTTCTTATAAGTATAATCAAACTCCCAATATCTTATTGGTTAAGACATGTCCTGATATTAAAAAAAGTGAACAAAATTAAGAAATATGCAAAGCTTTAAATGAACTGGAACAGGATACGGAAAACTAAGGGCAATGTGTTTATGGTGTTTGTAAGGAATTAAAATAATATTTTAATTATTATAATTCATTGTATTATTATTCGATTTAAGATATGGAGAAAATATAAGATACTTATACAATTTATACGATGATTTATAATCCAAATCAATAAGAATCATTAAACTAATCGACTTAAAAATTACAAATTGATTTAAAAGAAGAAAGAATATCATATCTTTCCGGTGTAACAAATTTATATTTTTAAAATTAATAAAAACCAATTTTTAAAAAATCTATTTATTATATAATTGATTCAAATTATATTAAAGGGCGAGGATCACGAAAATTAAACTGAAAATTTAAAAACCTAATCCTTCGGCGAGTAAAATTAAATAATAAAAAAATAAAACATATTTTTTTTATTATTTTTTATTATATACAAATAAAATAGAATCAAAGAAAAGTAATATAATGTTTAAAAATCAGAATAGCAATAGCTATAAAAAGAAGAAAATAAAGAAAACAAAAATAGCAATGAAAGTTTAGAAGAAAATGAAGAAATAATTCAGTTTGATGAAGATGATTTAGAGAGAGTATTAATATTATTAAAAATGAAAATTCAAACTTAATATATTGTTTTTTATTTAATCAGAAATAAGCTCTAGAGCAATTGGTAAATCAAAAGGAATATGATTAAAAAGTACAAGAAGAGTGTAAATACTTTACTACTAAATATACGTAAAAATAATATTTATAATTAATACTGATATACTATTTTCAAGTTAAATTAAATAATCTAATAGTTTATACTAAAATTTAGGATATAAAACCTTATTTCCCTCTAATATTACGAATTATTATATATTATTTCTGACACTTATACAGAATTAGAAATAGAAACAAAAATATGTAAAGAGATTTGCGATAAAATGATAGATCATTTCTAATAATAAAAGAATTATACGAAAGAATAGAAATGTATTAATATAATTTTATATGCTTTTCCATATTTTTAATATAATTAACTAATAGAATATTATGGAAAATTCCTAAAGAGAGCAGCCTGGTTTAACTTCCGTGTTTGTCAATATAGGAAATCAGAAACCCTATTTTAATAAGCAGAAAAGGTACATCTATCAAGACTAAAAAATTTAAATTTATATTAAAAATTTTCCATAGGAAATAAAACAAATCTTTGGTGAAAAAGATCCAGAATATGCAGATGTGTTGTATTTATAAGCTGCAAGTATGTATCCTTAAAAGTAAAAATGTTTAGAATTAGGATAAATAGCTTTGAAGGTGTCAGAGCAAATTAATGGTGCTAATTCATAGGAAACAGCCAGCTGTTAATTCCTGGTAGCTTAAGTCTAGAGAAAGTATTTCATTTATTATTTTATATATTTTTTTGCTCTACATGTATATATAGGGCGTCCATATTCACAAGATTTTTAATATTTAAAAGGTTATAACTGTATTCACAGGCAGAATAAGGTTTTTCGTTATGTATAAGATCCACTAAAAAAATATATGGGGAAAATCACTAAAAATTAGCCTCTATAGAATAAGCCATGGCTCAACTTTATGAAGATTAGGAAAAATGGAAAGATGCGTAAATAAAGTATAAATAGGTACTAAATGTTATTAAGAATACTGACTTTTTATTCTAATAGAAAGATTTAATTATTTTTTTCATTAGGCATTTGAAATTAGATAAACAGTTCTAGGGTCTGACCATGGAGATACAGTTTGGACTTAAAATAAATCGAAAGAATATAAGATAAAATAAATGAGTAATAAAATCCTAAAAATAAAAAGAAAAAAAAAGGAGGATGTTTTAGATGAATAATATTTACGATTAATATATTATTCATAATACCAATTAACCTTAAAAACTATAAAATTAAATAAAATATGGAAGAATAAATATTTGATATTTTTTTATATCATTTATTTATTCTATATCATATATATAAGTTATATTGTTATAAAAGGATAAATATGTATTAGTCCTAACCGACGATATCATTTTATAAAATTATATATTAAAGAAGTAAGAAAATAATAATTATATTAAATTAGTTTCTATTAAATTATCTAAATAACATTGGACATTTAAAAAATGAAAAATATTTATGGTATATTTTTATGTATATGTATGTAAAGGAAACAATGCAATTAGAAAAACTCATTATTTTGTACAATTATTTAAATATGATGTATACAGATATTTATTAAAAATAAATAGTATTTAATTAAAGTGGTATATATGGAAATGTTAAAGAGAGTTTGGAGTTTGAAAAGTTTATAACAATATTTACTGCTGCCAATATAAATTAGAAATATAAGGTGTATTAAAAATCATTTTTAGTTCTTTAATTCTATTTATTGAACTGGTTGAGTATAAAACTATGGATTAATTTTATAAAAGTTATTATATAAATTTAAATTTTTTTTTATTAATTTAAATTTCTATATCTATAAAAGAATAACTATTTAATTTAATATATATATAAATGACATATATTTTTGAACTTATCGTCATATGTATTTTAACAATAGTTATTTTCATATGCCTCATGGCTTTCTTTTATTTATAAACTAAAAGGAATTAATAAGTTTTTCTAATAATAACTTTATTTATAATTTATAATCTTAAAAAGAAAAAAAGACAGAATAATCTATATAAATAATAAACATCTTAAAAATTGAGATAAGTTTAAAAAAAAAAAAAATTGTCATCAACTTTGATACAAGTACACTATTAAGCACAATTTCTAATAAAATAAACTACTTAATCTTCTCTTTTATAGCAGAAATGTTTACAGAAAATTCAGAAAAATAAGTTTAATCATTAAAAAAAAATACATTTTCCCAATTCTTTTTAAACAATGAAGATATAAATTAAGAAAGCACAAGTTCTATGAATATAGAGAATGAGGAATAAATTTAAAAAAAATAGAAATAGAGCGAAGAATAACATTTGAAGTCGTCTAATCCAGATAAAGGTTATATCATTGATAAAGAACCCAGAATTAAATTAGAGTATATAACTTAGGATAAGCCATTTTTTGGAGGGACACCATCATTTTAAAAAGTACAAATTTCTGTATATTTTAGTAATATTTAACAGTAATTAATTGATAATATTTTAAATCAAGAGTTAAGTCAATAAAAACTGTCCACTCTAAATGATGGGAGGCAAAATGAGTAAGCTTTCAAAATTTTAATTTTTATTCTATTTTTTACTATATATATTCTATTATTCTTTTGCCTATAAATTAAAATGCCATAAAGCCAACTAATTAGTTATCATTAATATAGGTTAAAGAAATCATGTTTTCACTCTTCCAGAAATAGAAGAAAGACTATGCAAATTAGAATAAAATCAGGAAAATTTTAATGATGATCCAAATTAATAATAGGATGTATAACTAATTTCATGGCTTTCTTATTTAGAAGGATTAATATAGTATAAAAATTTTTAATATATATTTTTAAGAAATTGACTTATATGGGATTCATATTTTTAATGTAATTAGAACTGAATAAAATTAAGAAGACAACTTAGGATAGGCAATGGATTTATATTTTAGAACTAAAGATCTAATAGAAAAAAAAGTAAAAAAAATATAATAGTACATATTAAAAATATTGATAATTATGAATTAGAATGTACAGATTCAAATTGAAATATTTTTTTAAAATTTAAAATTTGTAGTTTGGAGTATTTGAAAAAAAAATAATAAAATTACGTAATTTAAATTAGTACTGCGATTCAATCTTATAATATATATTTTTTATAATTTATCCGGTAAACTATTAACATATTCAAAGTAATATTAATCTCCAAACTAAAAAATGTTCAATATTTAGCGTTTTTTATTATTGAAAAATTCTAAAGAATAATAATTAAACTATTTAGATATTAATATAAATATAATAAATAATTATTATTTAGGATATCAATACTTAAAATAACATGCCTTAATGTGTCGAACTCCCTTCTACTAAAAATATCAAACCTGCAACTTTTTCTGAATAAAATAATAATTAATCCTATTTAGAATGTAAATAAAATACTAAATCTGAAGAATCTAAACAGCAAAATTAACACAAAAAAGAAAATAATGATCTATTTACACTATATAATTCTATTAAAAAAGAAATACCTCAAGATGAGAAAAAAGATCCATCTAGTTTAAAACAGATATTTGGAGAAGATAGAGACTTTGATAACGAAGCATAAATATAATAAAATTCACCTTAATGTTCTTTTCTTGATTAGCAAATTAGTAATTTTGTTCATAATTTTAATCAATAGAAAAAACAAAACGAAACAAATGGTGCAAATTAGACTCAATAAAAACTCACATAATAATATTTGATAAAACCAAAGTTTACAAAAACTAAAATTTTTTCCCCTGTCAATTTTCCTGTATTTAAAAACAGTGAAAAAATAGATTTATTCGATTTGTAAAGTGAAAATTCTATAAATGAAGAATAAATGAAATTCACTTTATGTTCAAGCAGCTCTTAACTTAATAATGTTCAAGAATAATAAGATAAATCTTTTCGTAATTAACAATTAGATAATAGTAACTAAGTGCAAGAATAGAAAAATACATAAATGTTATCGAATAAATAAGATCTCGTGGTATAAGAGTAGTATGCAAGTATTTAAGAATAAAATTAAAAAATAGAAGATTTGGAAAAAAATGTATAATAAATCGAGCAAGAAAAAACAGAATTATAGAAAGATCTTGAATTATCTAAGCAATAAAATGAACTTATGAAATAGAGCTTAGAAGTACGAGTAGAGGAATTATAAAAAAAGTATTAAAATATGCAGATCTTACATTAGAAAGAAATTGAAAAATACAAAAATAATATCGAATAATCAATATTGGAAACAAAAAAATAAATGTAATAAGAGTTTATTTAGTAAAATTAAGGTAGTTTAAAAAGAGATAAATTTACTTGCAGGTATTACATTATTTTTCTCTATATATTAAAAAAAAAATACATTAAATTTTTATCCTAATATTATTTTATAGATATTGTATGGATAATGAAGTAGAAATGTTATTATATCCATGTGGACATATGTTATGCAAGCCTTGTTTAGATGTATACTAAATAATACCTAAAACAAATAAAAAGTGCAAAAAAATTAATTACAAAGAATGCTAAGTTTGCAAATCTAAAATTAAAGCTTCTTAGGTTATGTATTTTTGACAAAAAAAATATATAAAATTAATTTATTTTTAAATTTATTATTTATAAATTTATACACACAAAATAACCAAATATAATAATTAATATAATATATATATATTTTTGTTTTTATAATTTTATTTTATCTAATTTATAATAAATTTTTTATATCTATATAATAAAATAATTAGGAAAAATTTTGTAATAATTTATAAATTTCAATAGTAAAATTTGCTTTTACCAATATAAATACTAAAAGTTTAATAAACTATGAAATAATTTTATTAATATCTAATGTTTTGTCATAATTTATACTTTATACAATATAAGTGACTTATCATTAACTTATTTTGCAAATTTAAATAAATAATTGTAATAATTTGTTAACTAATGTAGATATTAATTATATTAAACAGGATTAGTTATTAACATTTATATATGAGCATTTTATTGTTGAAATTAATTAAAAATATATTGCAAAAAAAAAACAAAAATAAAAATAATGAAATAAGGTATTTTCCTCTCTGCCATTATATGTTGTCTCTACCTATATGTAAGCTAGGGGTAATTATTATAATGTGATATTAGTGAAATAGAAAATAAAAATAATAAGACTTAGAAGATTGTGTTGCAAAACTGGATTTATAAAGCTAACTAAAAATAAAGGTTCCGGATTTAAATTCTTTTTAAACAAGGTATAAATTTGATTTATAAACTCTCTCTCAAAAATTCAAGACAAAAAAGCAGATAGTTTCACTTGATTTAAACTTTAGGGAAAGCCAAGTTTAAATTTTTAAGTTTTAGTATAAGAAATGGCTAATTTAGTAAATATAAAAACTTTAATTTTAAATTTTGAGAATAATAATTTGTCGGATATTGGGGAATTATGGAAATCTATAGGCTAAATGACATAGCTAGAGAAATTAGAGCTTTATTTTTAGTAAAGATTTATAAAAAAAATATAAAATATTTCAAACTTAACTTTTATTATTCTTAATTTTTAATTAAACATATACTTACTTATTTTATAGTAAAAATGATATAAAAGACCTAGTTTTTATTGAAGAGGCTTTTAAAAATAATGCTGGAAAATTAAAGTTATTAATTATTGATATTTAGAAAAATTAAATAAATGACTATACTAACATGAATCGATCATTAACAGAATAGGTTTATAAGGGCCTTATTTCGTTTACATTTACTACTGGTTTTGATCATCTTTGCAAAATTACATAAAAAGATTTGAAATCTTTATACGAAAAAGATAGAAAAAGAATATTATTCAAAAAAGACATGTGTGATGAAATGGATTGTTCTCTTTCTCTTTGCCTATCTTGTTTTGAGAGTCCTGGATCCTGTACTAAATGTTCTGAAAAATTCACAGGAGCTCCTAATTGTTCTAAACAAAAAACTTCAAAAAAGGAAGATGATTCCGATAAAGTTGACACAAAACTAATAATAATCATAGTTTCAGTAATTGTAGGGCTTATTTTAATAGCCGTAGTAGCTTATTATTGTTATAAAGGAGCTAATAAACTCTCTGGGGGAATTGACAAGGCCGCAAATACAGCAGAGGCTTTAAGAAAAGATGAAAAATTAAATAAAATCATGGATAATGCAAATACTGTCTTATAAGACAAGAATAATATATAAAATGGCTAACAAATATTTGCTGACGTTTAGAATTAATTAAAATAACATTAAATATTAAAAAATGCTGAACTAAGTGATATACATAATTGTAAATATATTATAAGTATTACATATTTTAATTTATAATAACACACATTATTCTAATTGTTATTCAATTTATTTTATCATATTAATATATAAAAGAATATTTAAATTAAGATACAATTAATTTATATTCTTTTTATTAAATTGAATTTAAAATTTTATACTAAGGTAATATATAAGGTCAAATAAATAGTTAGCTAGTTAATTTTATAATTTTTGGATCATTTTCATATATAAATTGTATAGAATGATTATAATTTTCCCTTTTTGATATTAATTTATTTACTTATTTAAATAATAAGTACATTTAAGCAGGTAAATAATAAGTAAAAAACAAAAAGTAAACTACGGCAGATAAAAAGAATACTTAAATATAAAATAAAAATAAACAAATTAATTTTTATCAAAATGAAATATATATTTCTAATTATATTAATGTCTTAAAGTTTATTCATGTATAATGGATAGCAGGTGACATGCGAAATAGAAACGAAACTATCAACTTATTAACAATAATTAGATGATTGTATAAAATAAATAAATGGTTAAACAGAAATTACCATAAAAATTATTAAAAGCAATAGTTTTACACCTGATATCGATCTTTAAAGTTTGGCTCAAAAACTGACACCTCAGATCTAAATTACCTCATTATATGCCTATTTTTAAGAATGTGATATTCAGAACTTTAACTAATTTGCCACAGCTCTGTCTAACCTTATAAATCTTCAATCTTTAATTTTAGATTTTTCAAATTCAAATCTTAATGATATCAGTGAAATGTGGAAATCAGTAAAGAATATGGTAAAATTAGAAAAGTTGGAGGTTTATTTAAAGTAAGAAATTGTTTCATTTTTTGAGAAAATTCTATTTTTTTTTATATATATAAAACTAGATTCAATAAAAATATTAAAAATATGGTTTATTTTGACGAAGCTTTCAAGAATAATGCTGGGAATCTAAAACTATTGATAATTTAAACACTTGGAACCAGTATAAAAGATTTATCCATAATGAATAGAGGTCTTACTGAAACTGTTTATAAAGGACTGGTTTCTTTTACTCTTGATAATGGCATAGATTGCAAAATGGAATAAAAAGATTTAAAATCTCTATATGAAAAAGAGCAATAACGGATAGATTTCGATGGTGGAGATTGTAAAACTATCAGTTGTAAAGATATAAAATGCAAATCATGTTTTGATGACTCTGCGAATTGCACAAAAAAAGATGATGAGAGTAAAAAGGAAGAAGGAGATAATACAATAACCATCATCATTATTGTATCAGTAATTATTGGACTAATATTAATTTTCTTGGTAGCATTTTACTGCTACAAAGCTTCAAATAAATTTTCTAAGGGAGTTGATAAAGCAGCTCAAACAGCTCATGCAATAAGAAATGATGATAAAGTTATTTAAATAATGGACAATGCTAATAATGCTTTATAAAATTAGCAAGCTCTATAAGGAGGCTAATAATTAGCTTAATAATTTTAGAATTCCCTCTAGCAATAAATTAATAATAGATAAACCTAAAAATGATAGATGGATCAATTTTATATTTAATATTAACTATAAAATATAAATTTTTGTATATTTTTTTTAAAAATCTATATTTTAAAATTATAGAATGCTAATAATGTCATAAAAAATCGAAATACTTTCTTACACTATTATTGTCTATAGTAGATTTAGTTAATTTCTAAATTTAAATATTAAACTCAATAATTATTACTTCTGATAGATTCTATAATGAAATTAATTATTTTTAACAAAAAGCACATACAATAATATTATTATGATAGTAAAAAAAATATTTTATTGACGTAAGATACATATTTTATAAATAATTTACTGATGACCCAATATAATTATAATATTTTCAAAATAAATAAGGATATTACTTCATATTGTATTGAAAATACTGATAATAAGAGGAAGTATAGGAGTTTTAGAATATCAAAATGTATCTTTTGGAATCAATTTAAAGGATAATGATTTGCAAATTCGTTATTAATGTACACCATTCCCACCTAAGAGTATAGCTCATGTATATGTAAAAGGTTTAGATTCTAAATTATATGCAATAATTACTGAAGATAGTAATATTTATTTTAAAGAATTGTTTTAAAGATATAATATATTTTTCTTATTGAATAATTTTATTATAGATAAATAAATTGTAGCAGAAATGTAAATCAGTGAGGAAATAATAGAAGGCGATATTAATACTTGCAAAGTAATGGATGTATTAATAGTTGTTTTTAATGGAAAAACTGAACCTAATGTGTACATGTCTGCAATCGATATATAAGGTAGAATACTGATTTATACTATTTTGTATTTCTTTTTATTTAGTTAATATAATTATTATTTCTCTATAGGAAACATAGTATTTAAAGATAGGTTACTCTTTAAAAAGCAAAATGACAAATATTTATATTTTGATCCTTAGTTATCTTAATGCTTTCCTTTATATGGAGATTATTATATAGTATAAGTTAATGCAAAAAAAACAGAGACTATTTCAAATTACTGTAAAAAATAAATTAATAATTTATCTTTATAATATTATTTATATTTTATTAAAATATTTATAATTTAAAGTAACTCTTCTTTTTGTATAAATTATATCTAATCCTGATTATTAATACATTTAATCGGAATAAAATTAGTTATATAATCCTATAAAACTTATAAAGAAATGGAATAATAAATAATTAATAATGGGAAATTAAATTAATGAAAATGGAGAAACCAAAATACAGCTAACATTTTTAGAATATTTAGTTAGTAAATTATAATGTTATTATTAACTGTTTAACTAATTTATTTTATTAATTTTTTATATTTTCAGATAATCGATTTCTATATGGATTTAAGAAAATATAAATGCCTGAAATTAATTTTACAATTAAAGAAAATATTTAATTATCATAACTGTTCATAGAACAAGTATCAGATAGTACATTTATATTAACTGGTTAAACTTAAAATAATTATGTTTTAATGTACCATGAACTTTAAAATAAAATATGTGAAATATAAGGGGAAGGAACAAATATTAAAATGTTATAAAACTATTATGAAGCTTATATAGTAATTTAAAAAAAAATATAAAATAACAAGTTATTGTTTTTTAATATTATCTTTTTAGTTTTTCATGGATTAATCTGATAACCTGCGTTATTCAATAATTAATATAAAAGATTGCTCATATATCGAATAAAATAAAATTCTTTTAAGTGGAGTGTAAATTTCTTTATTTACTATAAGTTTACATCTATAGAATGAAAAACAACTAATATTCTTAAGTTACACACTTAAAACAGATAAAAATAATATGTTGCACGTAATATATTCATCCGACAGAGAAAGTATTTATTTTTATTTATTAGTTTAGTTGCTTTATTTATTTTTTAATTATTTAAATTTTTAATTTTAAAAATAATAAATTAAGAATGTAATCATATGCATTATGATGTTGGAATAAATTAAGATGATAATTTAATGATAACATTTTAAAATAAGCTTCATTTCTAGTTAAGTGACCTGGAATAATAAGTTTATAATTTTTCTAAATTTTCATTTTAAAATTGTTAGTTTTTTTTATAATAAGAGAGTCTAAATATCTTAGGAAAGCATATTGAGTGCATATTTATTAATAATAATATGATCAAATCTATATTAAGGTTTCTGGTAGAAATACAATAGATTTAAATAATTTAAATATAAAACTAGTTTATCTAAACTAAATCTCTTGCTAAAAAAGATTAAATTTAATTACTATTTAAACTGGTCATAGTTATTTTAAGAACAATATTCCTGAAAGCATGTTTTAAATAGTGGGTTAACATGACTATTCTTAATGCGACGAAATATTTATATATCTTAAAAAAATAAAATATAATTATTTTTCTGAAAGTGTTATATAATCTACAAAATCTATTAAAGTTATAAACTAGAATTTGAATTAAAATTAACTTGAAAGCCAAATGAATTGTTTTGAAAAAAATCCACCAGCATAATATGTTAAATTAAAATATAATTGTAACGATAGTTAATATCATATCGGAACAACATATATTTTTGAAATTAGTTTTTTAGATTACAGGAATATAGAGGTAATTTTTTTATAAAAAATCATTTTCTTATATTATTTTACAATTTATGATTTGATTAGAAAAAATTGTAATTTAGCTTTAAGTTGCATTAGATTGCTTAACAAAGCTATTTTACTGGAATACAACCCTTTTTATCAGATTTAAATGGTTAAAATTATATTTTAAGTACTTATACTACTTCATCATAATGCTATAATGGAAAAGAAACTCTTTTACTCCTTAACTATACCACTTTATTTAAGTACAAAAACTATAGTGATTAATAAGCAGTTCCTCTAAACAATTCTAATAATAATTATACTAAAATATTTATATAAGAAAATTCCATATTATTTAACCAGAAATTAATTACAAAAAATTTAGAAAAAATTTCAGCTTAAATAAATGACATTTCATTGGAAACTTAATTTTCTTTCACATACAATAATATTTATTTAGAAATTATTAATGGAATATAAATGAATCACTATATAGATAGACCTTTAACTATAAAAGTAGGGAAAAATTTAATTTTAATATTGTTAATCAATTTTTATTTTTTGATAAATATAGGGAATTATCAACAGATTTTTCACTGATGATTAAGAAAATTATTTAGTATTTATAAAGTGCTTTGATTAAGATTAAAGTCAATGCCCTGGAACTATGGATGGCAAAGTCATCCAAAATGGAGATCTATTTTAGATATAGTATGTCGAAAATTAATTTTTACCAGATTAAAACTATATAATTTATGTAGAAGTATAAAATTCTAAAAAAATGAAAGTTTATTATTAAACTATACTAATATAATGCTATTAACAATCTATAAAAGATAAAAACACAGGAAATTTATTAATCAAGACAAATATTATTGAAAATATTCCAATGTCTAAATATAATTTAGTATATTATAAAATTACATAGGCAGATGGAGAGTATATAGATAATCCAAGTATTATATTCTATTAAAAATAAATGTAGCTTTATAAATAATTTCATTATTCGAGTGGATTTTTCTTTTTGAAATAATAAAATAATAATATTTATTAAGATTAATACACAAAATAAACATAATTGTAACAGTATTAAAATTAGCAAATTATTGAACTAACAATGACTTCTAAATAATCACAATAATAAATAGAATAAAAATATAGTTATAATACACAAGTAAAAATATATTTAATAATTTTTAGTCTTTTTATTTATATAAATTAATTTAAAAGTTAATTAAGGGTGTATGTGGTTTAAATTATTAAGTTATAACTGATAATTCTCAGAAAATCTATCCTTTTTTAGATAAAATAAAACTTTATATATAAGATTGTCTTGGTAATAAATTTATTTGTAAAAAATTAGTAACATTATTTTATATTTAAAGATATAAATCTAGTATCTTGGATATATTCACCTTTGAAATTTGAATTATATGACGAAGATACTTCCCTTCTAATAAACTAACTTTCTGATAGTTTGTAATAAGAGTTTTTAATTTAATTTGCAAATATATAAAATTAAAATATGAATTTCAAAATACAAATAAATTATGTTCAAGAAAGAAAATAATTTCAAAAGGAAGTTGAAATAGTTTTTGATAGTTATTAAATTATCAATATTACCTAATTGTAAATTTTTGAACGAGTAAATAATTTATATGACAACATGAAAAACATACCTTTTGCCACATATGTTCAAAATATAAACTAAATTGGGTATGAATTACGATATAATTAATTATTGAATAATAAAACAAACGAGAATTACGCAAAATATTAGTAAGAAATTGAATAACTCAGATAAAATATAGCAAATGATGCAGTGTATTTATATTCTAATATAAACGAGATAAATATGGAATATTAACTCTTAAAAACATATTATAACTAGCTATTTTTATCAGAAAACTGTTTAAAGTAAAATTTTAAGATGATCAATTAATTAGTTGAACTTTTGCATAATAAAACTAGTAATATTAATGAAAATATAATTCCTTTTGTAAATCCTCACAATATACAAGGCTTTTATTACATAAAATCTCTACTTACTGAAGATTCTACATTAATTTGGTATATCAAATATTTAGCAAAAACTTTGTTTAAACTACACCACTGCAACTACTAATAATACAAGTAAAAAATAATTAATAAGAAATTTTCAGTTAAAACAGAAATAAAATAAATTAAATACTAAATGACATTATTCCTGTATTAGCAAGCAAGCTATAAAATATGAATAACGATGAGATAGAAACTTAAATGATTCCAGATTTTAAGTTAATTACTTAAAAAATATCACATACTAAAGTTATATAATATTTAAAATCAACTGATCAAACATTCATTCCATCTAAAATGGATTAACAACTAAATTTTGATTCTTCTATTTACCCCCTCTCCCCTAATCCCCACTAAAATAATTCTCTTTCTAAATAAAATTAGTACTAAATAAATTAAATGTTATTATCTATTTATGCTATTGAAGGATATGACTTTTTATATTAAAAATATTAGAATTAAAATATTAAAGTATTTTAATCAAGGCTGAGAAAAATTAAATATACACCTTTTAATTAGTAGCTCTAGGATTAATAAATATATCCAAATAACGATTTATATAATTATTTTGATTATAAAGTTCAAATTGCCAAAAATTTCACTTTTAGAATATAAAATTTATTTGATCAAAATTCTTTATTTTAAAAGGAAAATGTATCAGAAAAGGAACTGAAAAATGTTGTTTGTATATAATTTAATCCAAATGATAAAATCTGGACCCACAGTACTATATATTTATTTTTAATACCAAAATATTATGTTTATTTATTTAACATTTTATTACCATGATAGAATACTGCAAAATAAGTAGAAAATCTCTAAATTTTGTCTGTTAATGCGAATAAATATGGGATATAGCATTACTACATGATTATGATAAAATTTATTAACCTAAAAAAGAGTAAAACAAATTATTCTATATTATATAAAAAATTATTTAGATTATCTGACTATAAAATTAATATTCTTATAAATTAAATAGAAATGATGCGCATTGGATAGATACATATATATTTTATTTTTTTATTTTATTTACACCAGTTTCATTATTTTATGCAGCCGTGGCTTTTTATTTAGATAGAATAAAAATAAAGCATATAAATAGTTAAAAGAAATTGGATAATGAAGAACTGAAGGGCACATTAAATGATTTTTAAGAAAATTTAATACAATTAAGTTAGTAAAAATGCAATATGAGTATTAATGAATCTATATAATGTATGATTATAGAACAAAATTTGAATTTTTTTTAATTTTTTTAATAGAAAATAGATTAGATATCAAATTATAAGAATCTATTAATAATAATAAATCTTTATTAATAAGAGAAGAAGAAGAAGAAGACAAGAGTAATGATGCTTATGATAACAATATCAATAAATAAAATAATGAAAATCTTAAAATAGAAGACAGTGAGTTGGATAATTAGGAAATAAAAAGCAATGAAGAATAAGGAAAAACAAATGGAAATTTTAAAAATTAAAAATAAACTATCTATAGAAATTAATAAAATTCTATGTAACAAGAACAACTAACCATTAACTTAGATGACTAAAATTAAAGTAAAAAAACATTCTTTTCAGTTCAAGATAATTAGTAGGATTAAACTAGTAAATTAATTTCATTGAAAAGCTAAGATAAAATTCCTTTTCATCTTAAAAGACCCAGTATTTATTTGGTAATTTATTGATATATATAAGTATAAAAATATATATTAATCTAATATATTGTAATTTAGGTATTTCATGAATTAGTTGGAATATTATTGATTTACATTCATGATACTTCTAGAGTTTCTAGAGCATTCTTTTATTATATGAAAGTTGTTTTTTCCCTTTTCCTAACTATGTTATCCTAATATTAAGATAAAGATAAGAGTTATTTAGTTTATTATATCAGCTAGATTTTGATAGGAAATTTTATGCTATTAATGTCTTCATGTGTAATAAGAGGATTAGAAATTATATAAGCGAATGTAAATAAATGTTAAAAGATATTTTACCTAAGTTTATGCTTTATTCTATGTTCTATTATGATAATACTATCTTTTGTCATATCTGAATTGTAAAACACAAATGAATTAATTCTAATTTTTTCATCAAGCCTAGCATTGGATATATTACTACTTTAATCTTTATTATCCTGGATAAAGGTATCAATTTATACATCTAAAAGGGATAAAATATTAGAAAGTCAGATTTGTTACAATTTATTTAATGTTGAATAAATAAAATATTTAAATTAATTTTATGATATAAAGTTTATTCGTAAAAGGAATAAATAAAATAACTAAATAGATGGTATTGCAGATGAATAAATAAAATTATGATTTATATATTTGAAATTAATATATTATAAGATAAAATCAAATATTATTTTAAAATATACAAAATATGCTGAAAATAATTCTGTACTATTAAATAATTCTTAACTCTGAAATTAAAAATCTTAAGATTCAAAGTATTTATTTATCTTTTTGAATAATTTTATCTGGTTTATAAATTATTACAAATTTTAATAGCTTTTGATCGTATTCAATTCAATTTATTAATTTTTTTAATTAATATAACATTTTAACTTATATATGTATAATTTTACATTTAATTATCATAATATTATTTACAGTTATTTATAATTATAATTAAATAATAATCCTACATTCAGATTGAACAAATATATAAATAAATTTATAAAGAAGTTATTGTGATTAGATCAATTTTTAAGTTAATAAAATAAAATATAAGCTTTGGCATTTTTCAGATCTTCTTTATCAATAAAACCGGTTTCTTTTTATTAATATGTTAAAAAAATGTGATAAATTAACTTGTTTTATTTATAGTTTTTTACCTGTATCTGAAGTATAGTACCACAAGGATTGTTTAAATAATTTATTTTTATCTGTGATAAATGAAGAGTTTATTTCACTATGCCAAGATTTTCTGAAAGTAATATAGTGTCCAAAGTTGTCTTAACCTAGGTGACTTACTATAGAACTCAAAGAATATTCTAGCGGTTTTCCTTAGTAATTTCCTAATTTCATTTCTTCATCAAAACCAATCGTTCTAAAAAGAGTTTTTAGTATATTTTTATTAGAAATTTAAATAAAGTAAGCATTATAAAATTACTTATCAACTTTTTAATACTATCCATAAGGATTAATTATCAGTCTTTTAAGATGAATAACTAATATTTACTAAAAAACATATTAATAAAATTACTAAATATAATTATTATATAATAAAAATTTTACAGGTGGAATGGCTATCTGTGTATGCTTTTCTATAAGTCTCTTAACTCTAGTAAATGGTCTATTAATAAAAGAAATATATTTCTCTCCTTCGACATTATTTGTGAGTGAATCGATTTGGTTTCCAATCATTAATTGCACAGTTTCTAATTTAAATTTTCAAAAATAAATACAAATTGAGTCTGATATTTATTAAAAAAAAAAGTTTATACTTTATAAATCTTCAGTTTCAGAAATTGACTTTTTGTAATTATTTTATATGAAGTCTAATTACTAATTTATAAATTCTATCACTCGAAGTTAGACTAAATAATAAAAATATAATACTAATAATAGTAAGTTATATAAAAATAATAATGGATACTTTATGTAGGATTTTCATCTTTAATTATTTGATTTTTAAAAACTTTTAACATGTTATTTTTGCTTTAAATGAATTATTATGAAGAACAGTGAAGACATTCAACATCTTCAATGGATTCTGACTTGTAAAAATATTTTAATGCTGAATCCACAGAAGTAATTTATGAAAAAGCTATATCTAGACTTAAATCATTAAAGGTCTATTTATATGGTATTTAGTAATTGAGTGAGTAAATATTTAAATATTCAATGTTTAAATTTATATTATTTTTACTTCCAATCGAAGATTAAATTTAGAGTTGCAGTACTTACATTTTAAATATGTTTGGTTTTAGCCTTAGAAGCAATCATATAATTTATTACTAATTTTATAGGTCTATCTTAAATGTTAAGTTTCAATTTTATTTTAAGTTTTATTCCATAATCAAAGGAATTCAAAACCATCTTTAAAAACTCATGCGCATCCTACAAAATAAAAATTCTTAATATCTTCAGCATAATCCTTAACATAATTTATTTTTAACAAATACCTATTGTTCCACAAAATTAACATATTCATTTTAATTTTCAAGCAAATTTATTAAATTATTCGGTTATACAATTTCATCATCTTCAGTTTATTCTATATTTAATTCTGAAAATTATAATAAAAAATATATCAACCAAGATCAAGATTATTCAATTTCTTTTTTTAAATTAATAAACATATTTTTACACCTTATAATGTCTAATAAATTAATTAAAATATCAAGTTAGCTATTTTCTTCCTATTTTGACATAAAATTACTCATATAACAAATTTTTTCCAAACAATCAACAAATACAGGTAATGAAGAGAGTGCCTGAGTAGATGTATTATATATTAATATTATTTCTATATTATAAAAATTGACTTTTATAAGATTTACTTATAATATTGAATTGACAAAACATGTATTTCCGTAATTATACAGTCCAGGAGGTTGCTTTTAAAAGATATTTAAACCTTTATCGCAACTAAGACTTAGATTTTTATGATTATATTCCAGCTACAGTGCTGATATTTTAATAACTTTTTTGTTTTCTTAATTTTTCTTTTTAAGAATCAATGAAATTGTAGTAAAAATACTCCCACTTATTAATATGCTCATTAAGGTATACTTTTACTTTTAATTTAAGTTTTTTACTTTATCTGACCATAAATCTATAGATTTTTCTGTAAAATATGAAATAATATTCATTTTTATTATAAAATACTAAGCAGATTATTTATATTTTTTTATTTAGTGAAAAATAAATTATGAATTATTTAATAATTTCTATCTTAAATTTTATTTAGATTTTATAATATTATATTTACTGCATAATTTAAATCTAATAGTCATAAACAAATAATCACTTCAAAATGAATTAAATTAAATTATTTATAAATTTTTTTTTAGTTATTAATATAAAATTTTTTTAATGTATCACAATAGGCTTTAATAAATTTTCCTTTATTTCCTCGAATGGGATTTAAAATACATATTAAGTGTATATATATATAATTACTATATAAATACATTACTTATGCAATATAAATATAGGAATTATTAATATTATATTGTAAGTATTTAGAAATGGTACGATTAAAATGAATTTTATTTTTTAAAATATTTTATTTTTTAAAATATTAGTTTCTGGTAACTACCTGTAATAAAAATAAATTTTTAGATTATATATTTTTACTATCAAATATTGTATAATTTCCTTACACACTTATGTCAGTTAATATTGAAAATGAATTGAAAATTTCTAATTTTATATGAAATTTAGTTTTAGAGTAGCAAAATTATTCACTTTGTTATTTTTATTACTATTTGATAAAATAAATAACCAAAGTTATTAAAATAGAATAAATTGATACGCTTTTTTTAATGTGGCATAACATTATTTAAATCATTAGTTTTGATGAATTGAAATATATTGAATTTATAATTATGCGGTCTATAATTGCTCCTAGTTTTAGTTTATTAATTTAATTATACAGCATAATAGAAACTTTGTTCCTTGTAATTCTTTATTTGATAAGTTGGAATTTTGCAATGATAGATTTAAAAGTATATGCATAATACTAAAATTAAAGTATGTTAAAAATACCTTAATAGAAATTAAAAAATCAGTACATAAACAATTCCTTATATTAAATACTTTATCATGTCTTAAATATATTTTTTGTTTATTTTGTTTTGCATTCTTATTTTTATTTATTAATTAATTAATAATAGAGATCAATTAAAAAAAAAGTTAATTATTGAGGTAAAGCAGAAATAATAATTCTTTCTTTACATAAAAAATAAACCCTTCATACATATTTTATTAATATTTCTGTGTAAAACAAAATATAATAAAAAATAAATTTTTAAAAGAAAATAGTAAAGATGGACAACTAAAATAGTCCACAATAATAGGGAGAAAATAGGCGGTTTAATCTCTTCAGCACAAATTCATAATACAATTTCTAATAGTAAAGCCAGGGGGTGGTCTTCCCCCTTCTCTTACTCATCATATACAGGTATTATATTATTTTTATAAAAAAAACAAAAACAAAGAACTAGCAAACTACACTCACTATCATATTCTATTGAATTAACAATTATAGAAAATCATATATAATTTCAAAGAATATACAATGGGGATTACATCTCATATTATATCATAAATATAGCCGTAGATTAGATGTATTATTGATATTATATTATTTCTTCTAGATTACCAACAAGTAATAATTGTAATAACACCAGGTTGTTTCGAAATAATTTATGCAACCAAATCATTAAATATCGAACCATGAATTTCCAAAAAGCTATCAGGGATATTAAAATGTTCATCAATAAAGTAATTTAATATTAAATTTTGTGTAATTTATTCTAAAATAGTGTTCATTTAATAATTCTACTTAATAATAATTCTTAAAAATAATTTTATCACAATTTGAATATTATTGAAAATTTTTTGTATAAATTTAAGGGAAAATAGACAAGGAGTTAAGTAACTAAATATAATAAATTTGCGATAACAGCATTATGTAAAAGCAGTAGCAAAACAATGAATGCAGTAGCAATAATGACAGCGCTGAAGATAAAATCACGATTTTAGATTAATTGTTAGAATGTGGTTAGTCTAAGGAATAAAAAAAAAGAACATTGACATATAATTGGTACATAAAAATAATAAAAATAGCAGCCAAAAATCATTGGAAACTAAGACTTAGGAGGAAGAAAATGTATAATTTTCAGACGATGAGGATGATTAGAATTAAAAGGCATTGCTAAAAAATTCTTGCGCATTTTCCTAAACTTCGGTACGAAAATAAAATTTGTATAATAAATTAATAAATCTAGTTATATTTTCCTTCTTTTATCCAGATTGATTCAAATCCACTGAGAAAACTATTGAACAACAGCGATAACAATGCTCAAAATAAGGGAAATTTTTAATTGCCCTTTTTAAACACTAAAAATATTAGCAATAGTAATACTAATATATAAAAAATTAATGTCTAAAAGACATCAAATGTAGAATAGCATCACACAAAGGAATGCTAGGAAGATACTAAAGAAGAATATAGAATTAGAAAAAAATCTAAAAACATAGAAGTGCAAAAGCAAAACAAAATTTAAAAGAGTGGTTTAGAATCATTAATTCAAGACAATAATGATCTTACGAAATTATTGTAAGATAATACTCCTTAATAATAGCAAAAGTAAAAATAAGAAAATATCAAAAAACCTCAAGAAAAATAATAATAGTAGCAGTAAAATACCCCCTAAAAATCAACTCCTAAAAATAAAAATAAAATTAGCAACAGTAGTAACAATAAAAGTAGCCAAGAAAAGAAAGCACTTAGTAGGAAAATATAGAAAGTCTTGATGATTAAGAAGGATTTTCGTTATCATTCTCATAAGAAGAAGATTATCACAAAAATAAAGATGAACCTGCGCAGTAAGGAAATTCTTTAGAAAATCCTACATAAAATTGTGATATTTAAAAAGAAAATTTTTCTTAATAAATTGTGCCTTAATAAACATAAGAATGCATCGCTTCTACAAATTAGAAACCTTTAAAAGCTTCTGAGTAAGTTGATTAAGTAAATATGCAAGTATACGAAGAAGAGGAGGTCGAATAATAGTAATAAAAAGAAGAAGAAAATTAAAAAGAAATAGAAGTAGAAAATCCGTAAATTGAACAAAGTTAAATCATTGAGGAACATGAATAGATTAGTTTACACATTTCTTAAGATAAAATTTCGGAATACAATGACTATGAAAGTGACTAGTCTAATGAAATGAAAAAAATGAAATAAAATTTCGATTAATTATCTCATAAGCAATCGAAATCGAATAAAATATCTAAAAAACTGAAAAAGAAAAATAAATGTAAAAAGTCTAATAACAGTTACAGCCAAAGTCCATTAAGATAAGATTTTGATAGTAATTTTGATTAACTAATCAGTTTTTAAGAAGATGAATCTTCAGAAGAACCAGAAAAGCATGTCACAAGAGAAGTAAAGCTGATTTAATTATAAATATATATTATTAACTTATTTATAATAAATATAATAATTTTAGATTAAATAGTGGCAAAATTAGTATTACAAAGGGAAAGAATTAAATTAATATTTTCTTCAAAATATTTATGATAATGCTCCTCCTTGTAAGCATTAATTTACTGATTTATATTTTTTCTTATTTTTTGAGTAAATTTCATTCTTTTTTAGTGAAAAAAATAACAGGTTAAGTATTTTGGTTTTAAATGAGCTGCGAAAATTTTCCTAAAGAAATATTACATTACCCATATGAAAAAATTTCTGATAAGATCTAACAAGTCAAATAATAAATTTAAAATATTTAATTTCACCCGGTAATAAGGCTTAATGAAAAACTGATAAATGGTTTAAAAAACATGTAGCATATGGTATCTCCCAATCAGGATTTTTTAGATTAAAGTTATTTAAAGCAGTGTAAAAATATTTATATATTATTTACTTACTTATTATTATTTAATAAAAATAAAATAACAATAACAGGCGAGTCGACCACTGCAATGAGCCACGCTATATAAGTGCGAAATATTATATTGAGAGAAGATCAAACGAGTAAAATATAAGAGTAGGTTTCACGGGAAAAGCAGATGGAGCAATTATAAGAGTATTTTGAAAAATAATAGTATACTGAAGAAGACGATGTTTATATTTTAAGAGAAAGAAAGAAATATATGTCTCTTTTAAAGCGATACAGTCCTGAAATATAGGATTTTCAAGTTCCCTATTACGAAAATTAATGTTCAGAGGAAAAAATTGGTGAAAGTGATGAATTAGATGAGGAAAAATTGCTTGAAAAAAATACTAATGACTTATCACATTTGAATTAGTCAAGTTTTAACAGTAAGTGCAAATATAAAAATAAAAAGATGCACAAATTTTATTCCGATCCAATTCAAAGTCTTGACATCGTAAAATAAATCAGTCTAGAAGATTTCGAGAATTTACTGATTCTAGACTGGGAAAAACAGTATAGAAAAAACAAAAGCAAATTCAAAAAGTTGACAAGTAGAATGTAAAAAAATAAGTTTATTTAATTTAGTAAAAATTTATAGGTTTTATAGTAATAATACAATTTAAATGAATTAATAGGAAAAAAGAAAATAAACATTATTAACATATCGTTCCTGTTGATAAAAGTGAAGATATAGCTGGCTAAAAGGACATATTAAAAGATGTTTTCAGCTTAAGCCAACCGGAATAAAATTACATTAAATATTTAGAAAGAGCCCAAAGGAAAAAATTGGAAAAAAAAAAAAATTAGTTCATTACGATTCCAAAGTTTCTAATGAAGAAAAAGATTGTAAAAAAAAAAAATTTATTTATAATAATATTTTAAAAGACACAATTACCTTTGTAATGTTAAAAAATAGATGATTTAGCTTCAGAATTAGATCCTCTGCAACTTATAAAGTAATAAAGCAGTGCAAAAGGTTCAGATGATAATCAACTAGAAATGGTATGCAAAATTTGCAACGACGGCGACTATTAAGACAACAATAATATTTTATTGTGCGATGTAAATAAACTGTTATAAAACCAACCAATATTAATAACGATTGTAAATTTATAATTTTTTTAAAATTAGAAATGTAACATTTCAGTTCATCAAATATGTTATGGAATGTAGACGATTCCGAATGGATAATGGGTATTAAATATTTTATAAATTAGTTTAATATCTTTATCTTTCAAACTGATTATTGAACGAATATTAATAGATATGCGATTTATGCAAGTCTTTCGGACCTGAAGGGAAATATTTGAGGTGTCCCTACTGTCCTCGAAGAGGAGGAGCCATGCGACCTACATCATTATAATTAAATAACTGTTCCTTCTTTAGCAATTCCAATAATCCAAGCTATCACTAGTATTCGAAACAGTGTCCTATCCCGAAGCAAAAAACCACGATATTTGACCTTTACGATCCCTTTAATTCTTCCAAATCTTCTAAAAAAAACAGCCATGAACAGGTGGACCTCAGCGAAGAAACAAAGGAATTTGAACTTGAAAAAGACTTATTTTCATCCAACAACAACAACAATACAAACAATAATAACTTTCATTCTATTAGTGGCGGTTCTAACTTAAATTCTCCGATGCACTCTTCCTCTGTGCCTGTTTCCGGTAAAAAGGAAAAAAAATCTATGAAAAAAGCCACACCTGTACGCAAATCTCACAAAACCGTCCCTTCCAACACCTAGATGGGGGATTTGAGCCTGATGTATTACAATTTCCAGAAATTGACTGAGAGGGACTTCATGCTACCGAAGGGATAAGAATATCTGGAACCCAAACCTTATAGAGTTTGGATGCATCTATCATGTTCTCGATTTTTCAATTGCTATAAATAGAGCAAGGGAGACTCGGTTCTGATTGAAGGTGTTCAGAAGTTGGATAAAAAGAATTTCGATGAAGAATGCAATGTCTGCCAAAAGCGAAATGTGGGAGCCTCCATTAAGTGTCACAGAAAAAATTGCTGCGTATACTTCCATGCCGAGTGCGCCAGAAGAGCCAATTTGTACATGGAAGCTATCGATATTTACCGCTCCATAATATTTTGTGAAAACCACACTCCTTTGCGGCTGAAGAAGTACTTAGAGTTTAAGGAAAATTAGTATAAAAAAGAATTTATATAAGTAAAAATAATTTTTTTATTTATGATTTTAGAAATTTTGATTTAATATTATAAAATTGTAAATTAATTTTACTTTTTTATTTAGTTCTTTAGATCAATAGAAAACATGAGGAAACATTTTATTGAACAAGAAGAAATAGAGCCACGATATCATTCCAGCTAAAATCATTTACAGCTGCACAATACAAGCCACTATTAATAAATTAGCAAATAGAAGACAAAAGTTCATTAAGTCAATAATAGTCATGTTCAATTGAATAGCGAGCCAAAAGTCGTGGCAGAACCAGTCGTTATTTAGCCCAAAATAAAGATCGATAAAAAATAACAGGCCCACGAATTCATGGTGGCTTTAAAGAACTACTACTATGAATAGTCAGTCAATTTTGTAATTGACATCAATAAGCACAGTAAAGTAGACTAAAAGTCAAACCAGAAAGTCACAACTTACTCTTTAAATCGCGTTTATCCAATGATTTACGACTAGAAGGAACTGATAGCTCTGATAAATGAGGGGTAGTCTAAAGAATAGGAATTATGCAATATGTTCCAAGATATGCCCGAATACACTCCTGAACATATCATAAGTAACTTTAGAAAAATCCAAAGAGGCTTGAAAAAGGATCTGAAAGAAGTGCTGCATCCTGTCAAGAGCTATCAAGATAAGCTGTATGATGAAGACTATCTAGAAAAAGAAAATTTAAATGTTTACGAAGATTCTGACCCCTATAATTCAAAGGATCATATGCTGCCCATTTAATAGTCTTCAGCCACCGATACTGTACCCATCGTAGAAAAGAAAAAAAAGATTAAATGTACTTAAAAATTGTATATATAAATATTCACATCAATGCAACGATAAATAATGCTTTTATTTAATTATAGAAAGTCAAAATCAGGCTGAGTTGTATTGCATTTGCAAAAAGCCTTATAGAAAGGGAGAATTTATGCTAAAGTGTGTGAGATGTGGTGAATGGTTTCATACAGAATGTATAGGTTATATTGGGTAAAAATACATATAATAATAATAAAAATGTTTAATTTTTGAGAGAAAATTAATTTTTTAAAAAAAAAAAAAAAAGTAAAGTAAATGACGCCGAATACATGATTTATAAATGCGATATGTGTTTGGAGCTTTTGGATTCTTATGAATAGTTGGAATTTCAGCACAAATATGGAAAATATTTCTCGAATGGCCTTAAATAAAAAAAGAGGGGAGGCAAATAAGACCAAATGAAAAAGCAAAGCCGAAATAGACTAAACTCAAACAAAATTCTGAGCGACTCTTCTTTTGAAAAAGAGGAACAAGAATGTGAAAGTTTCGAACAAGAAGAACAAGATTTTCTAATAAATAAGAAAAAGAAAATCGGCGCTTCTCACAACTCCAACAAATAACGAATTGTAGAATAAGATGATTATGATGAAGATGAGTCATAGTCTATTTTTATTTCTGAAGAAGGAGAATAAAAAGAGGGAGAATAGGATGATCAAGTCTATCGTGATGAAGATGAAGCTGATTTCAACAACAATAAAAGTGAAGAAGAAATTTTCGAAGAAAGTAAATCTGAAATTCTTCCTAAATAGCAAAATAGTAGCAATGGAAGTTTCAACAACTTACTTATGATAGCTGGTAAAAGCGGTATACAAGACGCAAATAAAGCAAAAATAAATAATAATAATAAAATATGTACAAGTAACTTTCCCTCTTAGCAATAAAACCCAGGATCTTCTAATGCATTGATAAAATCTGAGGCCGAATTACTGAGAGAATAGTTGCAAAACCCTGGCTTTATTAACGATTAAAAGTGCAAGGAAACTTCTTTACAACACCTTTCTTCACAACAACTGTGCCCAGGATAGGAAAGTCCTTCTATTATTGCACTTTAAAATGAACAAAAATAAAAGATTAAGAAGAACCAAACAGCGAAAAGAAAGAACTCAAAAATTGAAGAAAGTGAAAGCCATTTTAGTTAGTATTCGGCTTCTATAAATACTCTGAAGAAGAAGAAGAAAAAATTGCAAAAGTTATCAGAAAAAATAGCAGAAAAAAATAAATTAATAGTAGAAAATAGTTCCCTCGATTAGCAGTAACAGAAGATAAATAAGAAGAAGTAAAAAGAAAATCTTTATTAGGAAAATGAGTTTTAGTCCAAAAATAATGGCAAGAAATAGCTGTAAGAAGACCTTCTCCCTGATTTAAATTTGGCGAAAAATATTTCTTCTAAATCTTCCCTTTTGTCAGAAGAAATTCTACATCCCAAACTCTAAGATAATCTATTCGACAACTTATTTCAGCAAAGTTATAAAAATCTGGAAATTATGAAGCATAATCCCAACTAATTATCTGAAACCCCAGCAATCAATGACGATCAATAAACTTCAGCTCGAAACGATATTAATGACAATGCCACTTAGAACCATGGAGAACAATTATAAAACTATTTTTCGGGCATAGATTATAGCTTGTTAGGACAGTTTTGCCCTTTAACTATGCTTTAGCAGCAAAGTAATATTCAGGCCCCTTCTTTAGATTAAATGAATAACGAGTAATAATAAGAGTAGGTGATGGGAGCACAAATGTTTCCATAGTTTTCACAGCCTATCCAAGCTCTTTAACTCCAAAATAAGGAACAAGAATCAAAATAATAGCATTAAATAAATTAATAAAAAGATGACAGTCTTAATCCTACTAATTAACAAGAATAACAGAAAAAAATACCAAAAACTCTTCAATTGCAATCCAAAATTGCACCCCCAAAGGAGCCGGAACATCCATAAATTGGCACTAACAAATAAGTTGTAATCCACCAAGGATTTAGTTAAGATTAGTTTCGAGGGCTGGAGCAGTAACTTAGATCTAATAACGATAATTTTTAAGAAAACCTAGATTGTTCTGCAGGAGAGGGCGGAAATGGAAGTGGTTTAATTAATAATATGAGTGGACTGCTGAAAAGTCACTTACAATAACAATAGTAAGAAGTAAAAATCGCGGCGGTGATTATTAAAACGAAAGACGAAAACGAAGAAAGAATGAAGGAAAAATAACAGGAAGAAATACAGAAATTTATTGACATGCAAAAAAACAACAACAACAGCTTCTACCATGACAATGAAAAAAAAGTCGTCGTTGTTAAGGAAAAGGGTTCGGCAAAGCCAGGAAAGAAAGCGTAACTTTAGCCGTAATAGTAGCAAAATCAACATGAATAGTATAAACAAGAATTGGAGTACTTCTAAAAGCAGCCACCGTCTTAATCACATATTTCACCACTCCCTGATGCTACGGCGAGTGGTAACGTTGAAGAAAACTATTAGGACAAAAAAAATAACAGCAATAACTTGGTTTAGATACTTTAGAAAATAAAACAAATACTAACGATAATCTTCACAATGAAAACATTTTAATGAAGCAGATATTAACCAATCCTTAGTAGATTAAATGCTAAAGTGGGCAAATGAACGCTTCTAAGACAAATAAATTTCCTAAAGTTAAATTCTTAATATGATACAAGATATTTGGTAAAATTAATAGAGTCAGCAATCTCCATCATAGTAGCAATTGAAACCAGAACAATTAAAATAATAACAATAAAACATTAAGTAGAAAAGTCAATAAGAAGATTCTTAATAAAATTAGGAATAGCAAGTAATTCAGAAACTGTAAATGTAAAAAGAGGAAGTTAAAAATAATAATAACAACAACAACAACAGCAGCACTAAAAGTAATAATAGTAAAATTAGGAATAGTAATTACTTAGCCAATAAAAACCTACCTAGACCAACCCGATTTCTATCCCAATACAATAACAACAAAAATAAATGGTCCCAGCCAATCAACAAAATACTTCCCATCTAACTTCTGTTTAACAGTCTCCCTAACTCTCGTCTTCCATAAAACCTTCCATGCACTAGTTTTTATAAATTTCCTCCTAGCCTAAAATAAATTCCAATGTAGAAATAAAATCTATGACAGAATTTAAAAATGAAAAGCTGGCCAAAGAACAGTAAAGAGAAACGACACAAAACAGTTTGAATAACATAGCCAATGATTACACGACTCCTCAATTTCAGCACCCCACAAGCAAGGACAATATATCTTCTTCCCTTTTCTTAGAAGAATTATAGAGGGGGTAGCTCTAAAATCAATAGCAATAATAGTTGTAGCAGTAGCAGTAGCAGTAGAAGTAGTAACAGCAGCAATAGTAATAATAACAGCAGTAGCAGTTATAGTTAAAATAAATGTACAATATGGGGCGAAAATAAAAGTAGCAGCAACTAAAATAAGACTTAAATCAAAGTAGTATTAATAATATATCTATCGACATGAACTAGAGTTTACTTAACAATAGCTTTTAAGATAATGAACCTCCTGTTAATAAGAAAAAGTATCATTTCGAATTTCCCCAGATACAAGACAATTCCTTCTAAGTATAGGGTTAACAGTAGGAATAGCAATACTAGTTAATAAACAAAAAAGTCTAGGAAAAAATATTGAATAAAACGCAAATTTAATAACAGTAATAATCTTAATAGTTTATGAGCCCATCTCAATTTCCCACTCAGAAATTCTCCGCAAATGTTTCTACTTAATAAAATAATAATTAGTTTTCCTATCAATAGCCCTCTAGTGCCAATAATAGCAAGTCGACAAATTTGTTTCCGCAATAATAATAATAACTCAACACATCTCAGAATAATAATAATAACAACAAATAACAAAGTCAGAGTAGGTCGTTCTAAAAGCTTATGTAAGATGATAGTAATAGTATTCTCAACAATTCCTTTAGCAATCAAAATACCAATTATGAAAAATATTAACTTCGGTAATAATAAAGTCAATAAGTTAACATGTCGATGCAACAAGTGCAGAAAAATAATTAAAATATGGATGAAAGTTTCAATCTCTAGAGATAAAAAGAAAGAAACAATTCATAATAGTAGCAATAACATCATCATTCATAACAAATTATTACTGATTTATAGAAATAATAGCAGTTTTTATTTTAGTAATAGTAATAATAATAAATAAGTAAATAGAACATAAACTAAGAAGGCTAAGTGTAATAATCACAATGTCAGCAATTGCCATAATAAAATTAATAATAAATGTAATTATAATAACATAAGCCTGATTTCTTGGATTCATAGTTTTCGTAATTTGCTAAGCTTTTATTTATAAATAGTACCGATAACACTGGCAACAGTAGTGATATTTAAATGCAATTAATTAAAAAGAGAGAATAATATATACATCAAAAATTAGAACAATATTTTAGTTATCAAGAAAGTCAAATGAAAAACCCTTTACTAGAATAGTAAGTTTACCCATACTATTAACAGGAATTAGAAAAAATAAAATAATATGAAAGAACTGTAAGGACTATTTTAACCCCCTAAATAGAAATAGAAGAGGGAGATGATGAAGAAACAATGCGATCAAAAAATATTCATAAAGTTGAGTTAGATAAAAAGTAAAAAAAAGTTAAGGAGTTGTAAAGAAGATATAGAGAAGAATAAAATGAATTAGAATATAAAAAAGTAGGGGAATAGCAATAAAAACAACATTACTAACAACTATATCACTAATAGTAATAATAGCAGCCGTAATACTAGTAATTTCCAAATTAGGAACCATAAAAAATATAACTTTAGAAATAAGAGCAGCTAATGTAATAATAATAGTAGTAATTGCTGTAGCAGTAATAGTAGTAGAAGTAGCAGTAACAGTAACAGTAACAGTAGCAACAAATCAAAGAAGAAATGCTCAAAAGATAATAATACTAGCAATAACTTTAGTAGGCACAATAGAAATATTAATTGCAGGTTTAATAATAACAAAATTAGACGAAGACAAAAAATTAGTAAAATACTCAAGCCAATAATAATGAATAGCAATAATTCACTTTTGAAAATAGATTTAAATAACAATTATAGAAGCCCTAACAAGTTTAGGAAGGGAATATGCAAGTATAGGTTAAGTTGTGGGACACATTTAATGATCAAAAAAATTAGATATAATAGTCTGGAAATAGAATAGAACAATAAGACCCATCTCTAATAAAGTAATTGTAGATTAAGATAAAGGAAAACAATAGCAATTTTAATTAAAGAGAGTAGTATTATATTAAATAACAATAACTGCAGTAATAGTAATAATAATAGATATAAAATCAGAAAATAATATAGACAGGAAATTAAATGAATGTAAACTTTCACAGCTAATAAATGTAGCTTTTCTATCAATAAAAAGAATAGGCATAGTAAAGTGTATTATAGCAACCATCATCCAATAATTAAGGCTTATAGAATAGATCCCAAAGCGAACAAATTCAATTATAGAATACTTAGTCTTAGTTGCTAGCATAATAAAAGCAGCAACCTCCATCTGGGAATGCCTACCTGCACCCTTAGCTTAAAATATAATAGTAATAGCAGTTGCAAAGATAATAGGAAAAACAACAGAAATTGTTATAATAATAGAATTATTAAAAGTAAATATAATAAAAACAATTGCAACAGCAGCAATAGTAGTAGTAATAATAGCAATAATATTAACTGTAAAATATTTAGATATAAAAGCAACCGTAAGAACCATATTCTATTTAAAATTAATAACAAAATTACTATAATAATAATAACTACAACAATACAATCAATAATAATGCATTAAAGAATGAGATTGACTCGCAAATGGTTGAATATTCTAAAAAAGACTTGTTTTTTACTTAAGATGATGAGTATGAAAAGGATAATTACTAAAGTTAATTGTAGTAGTAGTAATAATAAAGTTTTGGAATAAAATTAGAACATGATTCTTTGATTTTGAATAATAACTCTAATTGGAATAATAGTAATAATAATAAAAGCTATATTTAAAACAACAGCAATACCAATATAAACGTCAATAACAAAGGAAATAAGGCAATTGTTTCTTAATCTTAGCACTCTTTAGAAGAATAGGGAGGGACAAAAAAAACTGAACTTTATAACAACAATAGTTATAGTTAAGGAGGTGGAAAAGCAGACAATGAATTATTAATTAATAAGCAAGTGACTTGGAATGATAGCAACAATATCAACAATAATGCTACCCCAACTATTTGTAGTAATAAAACTGGAGAATATGGGCCCGATGAATTGATTTTGCAAACACAGAAAAGCTAAAATTCTCGATTCGACTTTGGATCATTAAGCAATATAGACTCTCCCACTAAAAAATATAATTTAATGAGACAATAATAATAATAAGGTCAGCAATTAAATGGCTCCTTTGCTTTAATGAATAGTAGCAATTGTAACAACAACAACAATAATAATAATAGCAATGAATATAACTAAAAGGAAAGTAGCAGTAATGATAATAGCAATAAATATGTAATAATATAGCACAATTATAATACAAACTATAGCACACACATTAATAACTCGAACTATATTATTAATTAGCAAAACAATATTAAAAACAATAATGTAATGGTGAACAATTAAAATCAATATAATTCCAGTAATTAACAAGGAAACCAAAACCAATACAAACAGCAAAAATAGCAATAATTGTAATAATACCAGCCATAAATGTTTAAGCAGGCAAGCGATAAAAGTAGCTAAAAAGATGGTCTGAAAAATATACTATCTCCCAATGAATTTTCCTCTTCTATAAAAGGGGAAATAATAGTAATTAAGATAATAATAGTTTTATCTATAACAACAATAATAACAACATTAAATAATTCATTTCTAATATTGATAATAATACTTTAGTTAATACCTATGGAGTAAATGAATAAAATGTGTAACCGAATACAGAATTTTAAAATAATAATTAGTAGGCAATGTTGTTTGATGATTAACTTGAATTGGACCATCATAATGATATTAAAAGCAATTCTTATGAAATTAAAAAGTAAATAAATCAAAATTACAATAATCATAACAATAATCCTTTTGCTGATTTAACTGATAAATGAAGAATATGAATATGAGGCTTTACATTGGAAGAAATATAAAATATAAAATTGTATATTTAATAAAAAGAAAGTCATAAAAAAACTATTTTTAATTTAAAATGTAATATATAAAAATATAAATAGAATAGTAATTAAAATTCTATATACAATATAAACATCATCATAAATAATTTAATTTCAAAAATTAAATAACTTAGTACTCAAAGTATAAATTAAAATACTATTAATATTTATTTATTTGTTTGTTTTTTTATTAATTATTGATATATTGTATTTTATATAATTTTTTAATTTATGAATCCTTTAGTCTTAAAGTTTTACTTCGTTTGTTTTATATTTTAATTATAAGTGGAAACTAATTACTATCAGAATTAATATAATCTTTCACTAATAAATTAATTTTTTTAAAGCTAAAATAGTATATAAAAGAATAATTAATATCTGGTGCTCACATAAGTTTATTTATTCTAGCTGAGTTTAAGTGAATATAAAAGCCTTATAAATATAACAAGGAAGAAACAGAATAATAAATTTAATATTTTTGTTAAAATCTATATTTAATATTCAACTAATCAATAATTTTAGAAAAAATTAGTAATTTAGCTAGCTAAATATAAAAAAAAAAATGTAAAATTAAACAAATAGCTAAGACGAAAAAGATAACAACTAAGTTTAAGAATAATTAAAGTAAATTTATAAAATATAGCCAGAAATACCCACCTCTAAACCGGTTAAAGGTTATGATTTCAATGGAGGTATTGATTGGGAAAAAATTATTGACTCTTATGAAACTTTTGGGCTGCAATCATCGCATTTATATCAGGTAGGTATATAAATTTTATAAAACTAAAATATTTAAGTTCTTAAAAATAACTCTACTTGATAATAATAGGCAATTGAATAAGTAAAAAAAATGATATCTTGGAGACTCAGTGATGAAAAATATGATGAAGAAAAAGATGGAGAAGATTATAAAGATGAAGAAGTGAGAAAGAATACCAGATGCACTATATTTTTAGGGTACACAAGTAATATGGTAAGTTCAGGTGTGAGAGAAATAATAAGGTAAATATAATTTTTTAAAGTATCATTGCAGTAGAAATAAATAAATTTATAACTTAAATATTATTAATAATTATTTAGATATTTATGTCAACATAAAATGATAGACTGCATTGTTTCCAGTGCCGGAGGGGTTGAAGAGGATTTTATAAAAGTAATGATATATTATTATACATATCAGTGATTTATTTATTTATTTCATCATAATTAAAGTGATTTTTATAATAACAATAAATAGTGTTTAAGTGATTTTATTTGGGAAGCTGGAATTGTGACGATAAACAACTTAGACTCAAATCTTAAAATAGAATAGGAAATATATTGGTTCCCTCTGAAAATTATTGTAAATTAGAAGATTGGCTAATTCCTATTTTTAAAGAAATGTATGAAGACTAAATAAAAAATTAAAATATATACTCTCCTTCTAAAGTAATAAGAAAATTAGGAGAAAAAATAAATAATGAAAACAGTATTTATTACTGGTGTTATAAAAATGACATCCCTGTATTCTGTCCTGCAATCACTGATGGAGCAATCGTAAAGATAAATTATTAATTTTCATAAATAAATTAGAAATTTATTAAATATGTTAAATAAAAACCAATCATTTACAAGGGAGATATGCTTTTTTATTTCAGTTATAAATGCTCAGGATTTATATTAGATTTGGTTGAAGACATAAGATAAATAAATAAAATTGTCTTAAAAGCGAAAAAATCAGGTATATTTAATTTAAACATTGATATCTTATTTTACATTATTTTAATATATTACTACATTCTAGGTGTCTTAGTATTGGGAGGAGGAGTTGTTAAACATCACATATTAAATGCAAACATTTGGAGAAATGGAGCTGATTATGGAGTTTTCATTAACACGGGATTGTAATATGATGGAAGTGATGCTGGGGCTATGATAAGGTAAATAAACAATGATTCCTATTTATTAATAAAAATAAAATATTTTTCCATATTTAGTGAAGCTTTGTCATGGGGTAAATTACAATTAGATTCCTCATATGTTAAAGTATGGAGTGAAGCAAGTTTGGTGTTTCCCTTACTTGTAGGAAAAACTTTTGCAAAGTATGAAGAAATGGCTTCCAAATTAACCAAAGAATAAAGAGATGAGATGAAGAAGAATATCTAAGAAAAAAATGAATAAAGTAAAAATAAAGAAGAAAAATCTTAATAGAATAAAGATGAAACCAAAAACTAATAAGAATAAAATGAAAAATAAGAAACTGATGATTCTGACAAAAATATAAAATGAAAATATTTAATTGTACATTGAATAAAATAATTATTAAAATATTAATTATGAATTATTTAATTAATTTATATTGTTATTTATAATGAATTGTATATTAATTAGTAATTGAATATCACATTTAATAAATTTAAATTTGAATTTTGTTTGATAATTTATTTGGCTTGTTTAATTTAATTAATGCGAATAATGTTATAATTGATTGAAATAAAATCGTGATTTTAATTGTTTAATATAAAAATCATTAATTAATTATAATAATATTTAAATTATTATTATTAAGTTAATATTTAATTTTTTAATATAATTATACTTTTTATAATTTATAATTTAATCCAATCCAACCAACCAATCCTTTGTATATATAATTATTATCATCATAATGAATTTTTTTATTATATAAGATATTAAATCAATCAATTTTATAAGTATTTATGGCAATTATTAATCTATAAATTAGTTTTTATATTTAGTATTTTTTTATTTATTTTATATATTATATATATGGATTTGGAATGCAAAAAAAAGGTTTTTATTGTTAAAGCAGGGAATAAGCAAGCAAATAAGAAAGAGGGAAATTAAAATGAAAAGATCATATTCTATAAAAACTTATCATATTAAGGAAATTCTCTTCAATATATAATCTTAAAAGAGCCTATAAATCAAATCCCAATTTATTAGGCCTAAAGATTAATTCCTATTGTTTCATTGAATATCCAGATAAGAAATTTGGAGCTATATGATTAAATATAAATCATATCTAGATATAAAAAATTGCTCCTTTTTTTTAAGGTTTAAAAATTTATGATCTTCTACAATCTTAATTCCATTTCTTTTAGCGGCACTTATTAGTGGGAGGGGAATTAAAAAGCTTTAAAATAAAAATCTTTTTCTTTTGATTATGAAAGTTGATTTATAAAAAGAGAAATTCTTATTATATATAGGGGTTTTTTGTATATTATTTTGAATTATTATTATTAATTTAAAATTTAATTCAAATACCCAAATAAAATTATTAATTAATAAACTTATAATTAATGATTGATCAAACTCTCAATAATATAATAACTTAATAATTGTTTTATATTAATAAAAAACATTTGTAAATATGATATTTTTTTGTATATTATAAAAATTTTAAAATATTATTTTTATATTTTATTAATATATTAAAAAATATTATTTTATAATTTTGTAAAACGCATTAAACACTTTAATGTACATTTATAAGCAATATAAGAATTAAATTTATTTCTCCATAACTATTATTAATTTATATTATTAAGTTGATATTTTAAATTAGCAAAACAATTTTGAAATTCCAATATAATAGATTAGAAGTTAAACAAAAAATATAATTTAGCATTAATCATAAAAATGTAATAACAGCACGTTTATTTAAAAGGGATCATATTTGGAGATAGAAAAGTAGGAAAATCATAGATTAAAGCCAAGTTATTAAGTATTAATATGATTAAAAAACTGAATAATGTTTATCTATTCTAAGATAATTGTTTTAAATTTTCAACAATATATAGATTAAAACAAAGATGTTGTACTATTTGATCCCATTTCCAAAATCAATTATCACTTAACTCTTGAAGAAAACTCAACAAAGTAACACAATATTATTAAAACATAAAATTAAATGGCATTTTTAATATTTAAAGTGTGGAAGAAGCTATTTGTTTAATATTTGTTTATGACTGCACTGACGAATAAGGACTTGAAAAAATTGATAAGTAAATATACACTCGAATTTTACAGATTTGTAAGATATTAAGAAATTCGTTCATTATTCACTAGATATGTTCATCAAAACTAATAATTATGTGATTTCGAATAAAAAGCTGCCCTTTTGGTTGGAAATAAAAGCGATTAGAGTGATCTAATTCAAATATAAACAGAGATAGTAAATTAAAATATAGTTATATATTATAAATAAGCCTAAAAAACCCAAATCAATTATTAATACAGGCAGATGTCTATGCCTTAGAGAATAATTTGTAACCATTTAGGATGTCAACAAAAAGCAACTAAAATTTGGAATAATTGGAAAAAATACTAAGAATTAGGATCACTCTAGCATTAAAAAAAATGCATTTGAATTCATAATTATATACCAAATCCAGCAATTCCAGAAATAAAGAAGATGAAAATGATGATGAAGATGATGAAGGTATTCCCCCGAATTTACCACACCGAATTTATAATGGTGATGACATAGAATAAAATACAGAAGAAAGAGAGATGTAGAATGGGAAAAGCCCAGACAATTAAAAAACTAATTATGCAATTGACAGTCCCAATTCCATTAATAAAAGCTATATAGATAGATCTCTACCTATTAGCCCAGATTAAGGTATTTAGAAACATTTTGTTAATAAGTGTTTTAGTAATTTTAATTCTTATATTTTCAAAGATGAACTTATTATTTAAAATGATGAAGAATAGAATGATAATCAGGCAAAAGTGTCTCAATTTGATGCTAAAAATTTATAGATAAAAGATAAAACAAATTTAATTAATAATTAGAATGACATGGGAAGAAACTTAAAAGAGTACTAGCCTTCATAAAAATTTATGGAAGTTTTAAAAAATACAATATCAAATGATATAATGAGTAAAAGAGGAACTTATACCAATAGATCAATCCAAAATTAAGATGATTAAATATCAGAATAAGATTTGAACCATGAAGTATAAAGCTAAAATGCAATAAATTAGTTTCAAAATATTAGATTTTCTAGCTATGGTATATAGGAAGTATTACATAAAAATTAGAATTATGCTATGCATTATTAAAGAGAAGTGGAAAGTAAAAGTGATAAATAGGCGCAGTAAACTAATTTAAAATCCAGTAGCTGTTTCAGAGAACAACAGAATAAAAAAAAGTTGTATTGAAAGGTTAACTAGATGCTCATTTAAGTGAAAGGAGTTAAAGCACTAATAATAATATTAAAGAAGAATAAGGTCTATAAGAAAAATTTGAAAAAATTATAAATAATGATCATTTGAAACTAATTGACCAGGATATTTAGTAATTGGAAGAATCCCTTATGCAATTAAATAAAAGAAAATAGTGCATTGATAAAATATGGGTGAATTGTAAAGAATTAGCAAAGAAAAAAAAATGGTTTTAGAAAATTCAGGAATCTTTCAAAAAGAAAATAGTATTTTTAACCGCACTTAAATATTATAAAAGTTTCCTAATGCATCCATGGCATCTACAAATAGTATATGTCCTAAGTTATAAAATTAGATGTAAAATAGTAATGTTTTAGCATTAGAAACAGACATCAGTAGAATAATTCCAAGAAAATCTCCTTAAAGGGGATAAATAGATAAAGTTGAATCAACACTTAACTTAACAAATGATTTATTAAGTGGTCAAAAAAGTCATAAGAAAACAACTAATTCTTGTATTAATGACATGAATTCATTTGAAAAAAAAAGTCCAAATAAAAATATTTTTTCAATATCCCCATAAAGTTAAGCCAAAAACTTAAAACAGAGCTAACCAGAATAAAAAATAATAATATAGTTTCTAATGAATAAAATTATATCAGTCTCAATAATGATTGCTTTACAAATAATTTTATTGAAAATAATCATGGTATTTCTGATAATTTAGAATTGAAATGTCATCTTACTTCTCCATTGTTAACTCTTAACTTGGACATTTTAAATCAAAATATATAAATTAATATATTTAATGGATAAAATTCTGACTAAATTGCTGAATAAATATATAAATAACTAAAAATCCCACTTCCAAAAGCAATTACTTAATAAAAACTGAGCGATATTTTACAAAGTAATATTAATCTCTTTATTTCTAAATTAATGAATTAAAAAAATAGACTAGAATCTTAATAAGGTAATAATTATAAATATTATTTAATAATAAATTTAATTTTGTGCTAATTTTAAAGTTCAAACTAATAATAATAAAAAAAAATAAATACAACTGAAGTCCCTAAAGGAATTTTAAACTAGACTTCAGAAGAAAAAAGTAATGAGTTAAAGACTGATAATATAGGAAATTTAATTTTGTAGTTTGATGCATAATCTATTTATATTATTATTATGCAAAATCTTGACAGCTATGACTAGGCTTTCGATATTATTTCTTAATATAAAGTAATAATAAAATTCATTTTTATTTATATATTTATTAAATTAAAAATTTAATGTTAAATATTTTTATAGTTTATTCCGAAATAATGTTTTCCCAAAATATAAGAAAAAATCAATGAACTATAAAACTAGTTCTAGATAAATAATAAAATTCAGGATTATTCTTTAGATTTAAACTCGTTGCTAATAAAAAAAAAAATAATTTAAAAAAATAAAAATTCATTAGAATCAAATGATCCTATATTAAAAGTAAATTTTGATGCTGGAAATAAAGGAATTATAAAATTTAAACTAAATAGGGGGGATTAGATCGAAAAGTAATTTTTATTTTCTATTAAAAATACAACTTTAATAATAGTTATTATTTTTTTATTTAAATGTAGGATAACATATGAAAAATGTCTAGAGTATAATTTATCATATTAACAATATCAAGAAATGTTTTCCTTATTGTAATAGTCTATGAAAATATATAAAGAAAAAATTGGAAATAGTATATATAATGATATATAAGATTTATGTATATATTACTATTTAATTTATCTATTTCTGTCCGAATACCGTTCTTTTTAATGATTTGTATATATACTGTATTGTTATTAATAAAACAAATAAGAACTCTCTTGTTATACTATCACTATTATCATTTATAAAAATTTTATAAAAATTAAATAAGTCAACTTAATAAAAGAGCAGAAACTTAAATAGGGTTTAATAAAATAAAATATAAAATTAAGGAAATCTCTTTGAACTCACTTTTCATATAATGGAAAAGCTAACCTAATATTCTTCCCTTCCCTCTGAAGATAGACTCAATGGAAGAGCCAAAAGTTTAATCCAATTTTTAAAAGCAGGAATAGGTACGGGATTATTGGTAACTCCATTCATATTTTCATAATGTGGATTGATTCTTACTCCAATCATTTTATTGATATGTGGTATTCTATCTTTTCTAGCGATTTGTATGACGATTGATGTGTAAATAATAAATTCTATAACATAAAAATTATAAAACTTTATTATTTGCTATAAAATATATTTTATGTTATAAACAATAATAAAAATATTATAATATATTATGATAAAACAGACTAGAAAATACAGACCCGTTTGATACAAAGTTAAAAATATTTGATGCTAGTAGAATATTATTAGGAGAAAAAAAAACCCATGTTTTAACACTAGCAAATATTTTATTTTGTTTTGGAACAGCCTCCAACTATATTCTCCTGATTATGAAGAATATAATGTTATTTTTCAATTTTAAAGAATCTATACTTGCGAAAGTAACTTTTAGTTTTCACATTGTTCATTTCAAAATAAAATAAAAAATATTTATTTTTAAATACTTTTTTTAATAGATTATTATTGGGCTGGTATTAGCTGTTATTTATATACCACTTACAAAGTTTCGAAATTTGGCCTATATCACCAAATATAGCTCTATAGCCGTTTCTACATAAATAGTTATATTTTGCTTCATAACTATAAATTCCCTCTCTGTATTATATTACAATGGAATAAGGCAAGAAGCTATTCACAATATATTTAATATTATGGAAATTCCTAAATATTTCGGAATTATGTTCTTTATGTATGACTTTTGTCCTGTAAAAAATAGTGTATTTAAAAATAAGTATTAAAAATAAAAAATAATTATTGTAGGTATTTTCAGATGTAAGAAACAGTATGAGGGATCCAAAGGGAGACTGCAAAAAAATTGCATTTATTTACTATATATCTTTATATATTTTATCTTTATTTGTTGGAGGTACTACTTATTTAGCCTTTGGATAGGCAACAGATGAAATTGTTTTTAAAAACATCGAAGAAAAGGTATTTTATAAATTTAAATAAAAATCACTCTTTTCATTATTTTATGTTATAATTCTAATCATTATAATTATAGGGTATAATTAGCAATTATTCCGGAATAATTAATTTAGTTTATGTTCTTTGCTTGATAATTAGTCTAACATTTTTCAATTTTACCCTCTATTCTTTAGTTGAAAAGTGTACAGATATAAGAGAAAATGAAAAGGATAAATAATTTTATATGAGAATAATTGTGTATGGTTTAGAGTGTGTAGTTGCTGTATTTGCACCATCTTTATCATTTATTTTAAATTTAATCGGATCAGTATTTTTAACAGTCATATTATTCATATACCCCTATTTATGCATTAAAAAACTATATTATGAGCATTCTTGGCTTGGAGAAAAAGGAGCTATACATTAACTCTTGTTTTATGTTGGAATATGTATAGGAGCACTGGGTTTATTGGCTTAATTTATGTGATTAAAAAGAAAAAATATAATTAAATTAATGGAATTTTATAAAATCGAATATAAAATAGTATTTTCTTTATATAAAAAATTATTTATATATTAATTTTTGAATTTTAATTTGTTATAACAAAAAACCTAAGTTATATATATTTATAAATGCTAAGATATATCAAATACATAATAATTTTAAATAATCAAGCATTTTGAGCAGTGATTGAAGTGATATTATCGTTTTCTAAAACGCATTCCCAGAGCTAAGCTTTCTATTTTATTTAATTGTTAATATTTTAAAATGTTCATTTTGAATAATATTTATATAATTATTACTAATTTAGAAAATTCGTATTCGTATTAAGCTATTTCTTTCAAAGTATGATAATATTATTTAACTTTTTTACTCTTATAAAATTATAAAAAATATAAGTATTTTATAATATTTTTAACATAAATATTCTAATTTAATTACTTTGTATTTATCAATTTCTATATATCCGAGAATAACTTTTATTAAATCTATGATTTGACTAATTTTGTCGTGTACAACTGTGTGCTTTATTAAATAAAATAAAAATTATTAAAACTATAATATATTGAAAAATTATGGCGATTTTTACTAAATCAACTTTTTAGGTTTCCTCTAAAACAATTTAGTCTCCTGTTTTAGAAGAAAAGAGAGATTTTAATTTACTAGTTTTTCCTTCCTAAGCTTTAGCTAATTCTTTTTCATGCTCTCTTATTTTTTATTCTTCAATTTTTTTTCTTACTCATAATAATATAGTTTTTCGATAGATTCAAGGAAGCTATAGTATTTAATAGTTAAATTAGTATGAAAGATTAATAAAATTTCTAATTATTATGTTGCCAATATTAAATGTACCTATCAATTTCATAGATTTCTTGTTTTAGCATATAGTTTATTTTGGTGAATTATTCATTAGCTGAAAATTCTCTCTATTATGATTTATTATTAGGATATATTAAAAAATTTAAAAATATAATAATGAAAATAATAATTACTATATTTTATAATATTTAATGAAGTTTTGGTTCAGTAGTTTCTGCAAAAATATATTTTCCTTCAACTATATTCCCTACATATTCTTTTAAACAACTTTACTCGTATTAGGGTAATAGGAAGGTCATAAATTTATCAAATTCTTTGTTGTGGTATTTTCTTACATTTATTAATTACTTAACCATTCCTCTATAATAAATGATGTTTAAATTACTCAAATATATTTGTTTTATTAATTGTATTATTATTACCTATACTTTTCTAATTATGATTTATTTTTTTTAAAAATAAGTTAAAAGCATTTATTTTTAACTCCAATTCCTAATTCAAAACTTTTCCTTATAGAGTTTTGAATACTTCTTAAAATTTATTAATAACATCTTCATAGTATAATTTTTACAATCCAGACAAAGCCTAAATTATATATATATAGGTGTTAATCTTTTTTATTTTGAATTTATTACTTTTTCAATATCAGGGTTTTAAGTTCTTAAAAAAATGCTGAATTCATCAGAATACCATAAATATTTGGATTTCGAGACTTCGTTTAGAAAACTATCAAAGAAATGTCTTCTTTCTTCAATAAATTCTGCTTCGAAATTCCCTGTGGCCTAAAATAAAATTATAGATTTTTAACATATATTCTACTTAATTTTCTAATTAGAAGAAATATATAATTATTTATAAAAAAATACTTTTTTAGGGGGAATGGGAGGTATAAATATACCAGGCCATCTCATGGCCAGTTGATGTCTTAAGCAATAAAAATCATTGAATCTTCTTATTATTTCAAAAGTCCCATTTTTGTCTTCTCCTTTGATCTTAAAAATTGTTATTGATAAAAAACATAAATGAAAAATACTCTCTATATATACTGATAAATGAAATTACTGTGTATAATATATATTTAGAAACACCTTCTTTTACTATAGGGTCAACAACTGCTACAGTAATCTAAAAAATATGGAATTAATGAAATAAATTTCTCTAACAGAATTAGTACTTATATATAGAAAAAAGTATATTTCTTACAGGAAATCCGTCATCTTCAATATAATCATCGTAATTGAAAGGCTTATTTTCTGAAACTATATCTTAGCTTTATTGTTATTATTAATTAACTTATTCAGCTTATTAAGTTGTATTATCGTTATCTTAAATTTATTTGTCTTCTTCCATATTTTGTATTTAAAGTAAGTGATAAATTTTATTTTATTTAATTGTAGTAGTAATTTCTAAAAAATAAAATAGTATGTGTATTTAGATTAATATTTTTTTTTATATATATTATATTTTAGTAGATAAATAACCATAATAATTAATAAAATAATGATAAAATTATGTTCTTGTGTAATATATTCAGAAAATGTTGATAAATAAAAATATTTTTAGAAAATTTTTATATAAGTTATATATATAAAATATTATAAATATAATTAACATAATATTAGTATACTAATAAAATTCAATATTTTATTTTATTATAAAAGGTTTTATAATGCCATTTCTTTTAGAACATTTTTTATTTTTTCAGCTTAAAATACAAATTCATTAATTTTCTTAATTATTTAACTTCCTTTCTTTAATCAATTTATAGATTCTGAATCTTTATTTCCTTCATTGAAAGATGAATGAATATTGGAATTATATTATGCTAAATTTTAATTTTCTTCTTAAATTTCTTTATCTTTTTCAATAGATAATTGTGCTGATTAGTCTAATTTACTTTCTTCTTTTTCAGTTTGTATTTTTTAATCTTCTTCAAAATCAAAAAGACTGTCATTTTAAGAGTATATAATTTGACGATATGTTTAAAGAAGGTTTTGAAATTCCTAATCTTGATAAATAGCTTCTTTTTTCTCCATCTTCTATAATATAGACTTCAAAATTTAATTTTAGCTATCTATATCTATTAACTAATATTAAAAAATAACTTAGACTCTGGATAAATTCAATTAAAATTAATTCATGCTTTATTAATTTTTACTTTTTTCCTCAGAGAATTATATTTATCTTGTAGTGGACCTATTTATTACAATGCCTCTCTCTTTCGCTTCTGGCTTTCTTTAGCTGAATTTCTATTTCTTCTTATACTAAAGATAAATAAAGTATATAAAACAACAATAAAATAAGGATTTAAATATGCATTTTTAGTTTATAAATGAGTTTACCATTAACACTTTTTACAATTGCAATTATCTTCTCCGTTGTAAATACACTTGTTTAGCAATTTATCAATTGTTTTTAAATAATAATTTGATTTCTCATATTTTTTGCCAATTTTTCCTATATTTTTGATTTCTGTACCTGTATTTAACTCATTTTACTCTTCTTCTTCTTATTATTGCTTAAAACTAGAATCTTACTTACTGTCACTAGAAGTTACATTCTAAGATTAGCTAGATATACTATCCTTTTTAAATTTTAACCCTAATTTTTCGGAAATTTTTCACTAACTCTCAATTCAATAGCAATAATTTCTGTCAATATTTAAAAAACACTACCTGGGGTCAGCTTTTCTACCGTTTATATTTCATCTTTATAACTAAAAATGATGATATGTGTATAAAATACCATTAAATACTATAAAAAAATAATACAATTACATTATGTGTAAATTTTTCGCATATTCATTAATTTTTTCAGAAAATTTAATAATTTTTTATTGATTTGTTTACTTAAACTTGCCCTAATTAACATTAATATTTTATACATAAAATATAGAAATAAAATTAATAATTACTATGATCTTTAGATAGTTTTATAAAATATCTTCCTCTTATGCAGATTATTACTATTTTAAGCTTTATTTAAAATAAGTTAATACAAAATTGTTTTTCTCAAAATAGTTTACAATCGTTTCGTATAACTTTTGGTAATAGTTTTTTAGTAATTCAATTTAACTGTTATGATTTTCTTTGTTATTGTGTTATTTTTAATTTAAAATGTTTAATTAATGGTTTAAAAGTCTATATTAAAATTTATTATATATTAGTATTTATATAATTGAATTAAAAATATATTTACATAAAAATCAATTAGGAAATATTATTTTGACTGCTTTCTACAGAATTTAGATAATCTTGTTTGAAGTTTTCAACAAACTTTTTCATTGAATCTAGATATATATGAAAGTTATCACAATCATTAAAAACTTATCCTTCTTCATTTGATTCATCATTTTTTATTCTTCTTTACTTTAATTTATTTAATTTTTATCATGTCTTAAAAAATTACAATTATTGAGTATGATTTGCTATTTTTCATTTAAGTATTCTTCATATTGTGCTTATTTATTATGTTATTTTAAGCCGTTATTTGATGATTCTTATTCATTATTACTTTTACATTTTATAAGGAAAAAAATACTATTCGCTATAATTTCATTAAAAATCATAAGCGAAGATAACTTTTAATAGGTTCTAATAATACAAATATTAATATTTTATATGAATAATAAAATATTTTTTACATGTCATCAGACTGAGTTTCGCATTAAAATAAGTTTTAATTAATTATTAGAATAATTTTGTTATAAATGTTTTATTCTATAATAATTTCTTCATGGTTTTAAGCTAATTCTTGTATAAACGATTCTTATATCTACTACACAGATTCTTAAAAAATTTTTATCTTATAAATATATTATATTTCCATATATTATTTTTTTTATAAAATAAGTATATGCTAATATTACATTATATGAGATAAATAAAAAATATTTTTACATTTTAATGCTGTAAGCATAATATTCGCAAATAACTAAACCGCCAAAGGGTACTAAGTATTTTTAAAGTAAGATTTAACCTATTCTAACTTTTTTTCTTATTTATTAATTGATCTAAAAACAAAACAAGGTTTGCATGCTAACATAGCGCTTATATAAATAATTTTGTATAAAGATTTTTTTCTATCTGCACTTCAGGTTCTTTTTATTGAACCTAGTATATTAGAGGACTGAGCTGATCTCCTTCCTGTTATTTATGCTCTGTTCTAGACTATTTTTTTTATTTTTTATTCTACTTTTTCTGTTCATTTTGCTATTGTAAATTATCGGTTTCAGAGATTGTCTAATTTTCATCTCTTAAAGATTACTAAGTCTATTTACTGTTGGTGGATTGGGCAGTACCCTAGCCCTTAGATAAAAGAGAAATGCTCTTGAGAGATCTAGAGTTTGAAGGGGATTATACGAGATTGAAAGCACTATTTTGCAAAATTTGCATCAAACCTCTTAAAGAAAATTAATGGAAACCTGCAAAATAATTTTTATTTTTACTTATTACTATTTTTATTATTATATTATTTGTGGTTTCTGGATTTTTCCTTGCACTTTATTTGTGTTAATTATCTTGGTTGGTTATATTATATTCCCCCCCTGATAATATAACTAACTTTAAATATACTGATAATCTATTAAAATTGTCAATAATCAATAAAAATTTTATTCATGTAATGTAATTAAATTTAAAAAAAAAAACAAATTTTTTTTTGGTTTCATATTGCTTCAAATAAGTAATTTACTCAATAAATTTCCTTAAAGCAAATTAAAATATTTTTTAAAGATTTTAAACAATATATTTTAAAATAAATAAATAAATTGAAAATTAAAATATTTTCCTGTTAATATATAACTATCATAAAGATATCAAAGATTTAAATTCAGATAATTTTTTAAGTTATTGTTATTTTATTTATTTAATGTTTTTAATTCTTGAGGAATTCATTTTATACTTTTATTTTAAATTCTTTTACAATTTTTTTATTTTTTTTTCACTAATATACTAATAATCTTGAATTTATGAAAAATATAAACTAAAACAGGGACTATTAGTGTATAATGGATATATTTAGTTATTTTCTCTTTATTATTTAATATTCTATTATAATTATTAATGAGACCATTTCAAAGTAAAAGTTAATTGAGTCAAATTTATTAATACTAAATCATTAAAATCCTAAATATTTAAAAATGTGTTAATACATTAATTATATCTAATATATAATTTTACTAATAAAGATTCTGAAAATATATCCGAATGTTTATTGCATGCTAAGTATACATTTCTTCCGTAATTTAATAATAATACTAAATCTCTATTTTAATTCATTAAATTTAACATGTAATAAAAATCTGAATTCTCCCATTCTATTCTGATTTAGATATAAATTAATTTATTATAAATTAAATATAAAAATAAAAATTATTTTCATACAATTAACAGTCATCAAATGATATTTATATCGATTCACTATTACGAATAAATTTATAGATTGTTTCTATTTCACCATTTTTTAAGTTATTAAATAAAAGTTATTTAATATTATACAAACGGGGATGGACTTGAAAGGATTCTTTAAATGAATTACCTTTATAAATGAAATAATAAGATACTTCAAGATATTAAATTTGGATGAATTCATTTATAACTGATTTATGTGATAAGTAATTATATTAGCATATTTATTAATCTTCATTTGGTAAAAAGTCATTTTGTGAATTTTAGTTTTAATTCTTGCAAAGACCTTATATCAACTTTTAATCATTACTAAGCTCAGAAAATATTTTTAAAATATAATCTTAATGGTTTTTTTAATTATAAATTTATATAGAGTTTTCTTAATTTATATATATTGGAATTCGAATAGTTTTCCTATCACAACAATTAGATTAATGGTTATTTCTTTATTCTTTATTTAAGAAAATGTGAATATAATTGAATTAACATATATATATTTTTTAAGCGGTATTTTTTTTTAAATTAGGACAATCAAACAAGTGCCTAACAAAGTTTTGTTCACCGATATTCATTATAATTTTGTGTTCTCCTATAGGACAGTGATAGTATTAATTAATTTCGTTGAATTTATTATAAGATGAAGCAAATATAGTTTTCATAATATTAATTTTTATTTTTTTTTTATTTTATTTAAATTTTTTCTTTAATATATTATAGGAATTACAATATATATTAAATATATCAATGATATTCTCTTACATAAAAATGTTTAATAATACATTCAAAAATAATTTATTGATAACTTTGATTATAAAAATCTAAATATTTATAACTTTCTTTAATAGAACTAGATTAATAAAGAAAATAAATGAATGTAGTAGAAATTTGTTGAAATTTTATTAAACTACAACTCACTATAATATAAAATTTATTTATTATTTTATTAATTTATCTTGCTTCCCTTCTTTGTATTATCTATTAGAGATAGTAAATTGAGTCATTGGATATCATGCAATATTATATAATTTTTTGTCAAAGTTAGATATTTTATTTATATTTAAGTTAAGAAAACGGACTAGTGTTCATTCTTATTCAATTTATTCTTTTTGAATATAAGAAATATTTTGATTTAGTACCCTTTTTAGAAACTGTTTTTGTATTATAATTTACATATATAATTATTTATATAAAGTTATGTATTTCAATTTCAAGTTTTTTATGATATGAATTTAAGTATAACCCATAAGAAATTATTTATTCTTAAATATATTATTTTATACAATTTTTTATGCAGTTAAATAAATTTCAAAAAAATTTTAAATCTCTTCAATTCCTTATAACTCACTATTAAACTAATTAAGTATTTATTTAAAAAGTTGTAAAGTAAAATCTGGGCTTTAATTAAATTATTTAATTCTAATTTTCTATTTTTTCATGAGTCATATTTGAATTCATAATTTATTTTTATTATTATTAACTCTATATATATTTAAATTATTATAATTTTTAGATAAAATTATTATATTTCTATAAAATTATGAATCTATATAATAAATAAATTATTTAAATTTAATGTTTATACAAATTTTTATAAGTTTTAAATATCTTATCTTAGATATTAGTATTATTACTCATAAATTAATGGAATATTATAAACCAAATCAATAAAAACATATAGTTAAATAGATATTCGGGACCATATTTATTAAAAGGCAATATATACTATAAAAAATTTATGGAATTGCAAATTACTTATTAAAATTAATTAGGTAATTTTTTCATAAAACTAAATTATAATTCCCTTTTTACTTTTTCAAATTATCTGATAGTATATATTCTATTTTATCATATTACTTTTCAATATTAATAATATTATTTTCTCTTTTTAATTCTAATATAACAAAATGATAGTTATTAAAATATTATATGTATTTATTTTAATAATATTATTCAATAGTTAATTATATTATTAAGATAATACTTTAATGATTCTATTCAAAAATAATTGTATATTAGATTTTGCGAATATTTAATCACTCGCTTAATACGTGATATTCAAGATTTAATTTTGATAATTAAAAAAAAAATATAAAAAAAACAAAACATAAAAATTCCTAAAATATTTTATTATTTATCTTTTTCTAATTAAAATGACATTCTCTATGCTTAGTTTTTACTTGTTAGTGGTAATTTATATATCTCATATACACTGCAAATGGGAAAATATTGTGTAAAACAGAAAGAATCAATTTTCCTATTTTAGTAAACCATACTCATATTCTAACAAACTAACCAATCCGATTCCATGGAATTGTACAAAAGAAGTAGCCTCTTAAAAATTTTCTCAAAAATTTTGGTAAATCCGTTCGACAGCTTTGAAGAGGATCCTTATTAAAATATGACTCTGGAAAGACAAAATTATATAAATTCTGTGATTGATAATAAAGAAATTGTTTGTGCAATTAAGTACTTAGATGTTTAGAAAAAACATTACGAAATCAAACATTTTTATCAAAAGAAGAAGCTAACGAAAACGGGTATATAGTAACTCACCAAGGCCATTGTGACCGATGCAGCACTCTATAAGATCTTGCAATTTACTTGAGAACTGATCTAACAATTCCTGTCGCCATGTGTGGAATGAAAGGCTTTGTCAGTTTAGAAGAATAGAAAAAGTGCCTTATAGAATTAGGATTTACAGGTCCCTGCGCTGAAATATGGTACTATAATACCTAAAATACGGTGAAATTGTGCAATAAGTAATGCATGAAAATGCTTGTTTTTAAAATTCCCTTCGTAAAACCAGATGGCTCGCTCAATAGCTGTCTTCAATGTGATGAGGATGAATCAGGACCAGTTTTTAAATATTATTCAGGAAGAACTAGAAGAAATTCAGGAATAGAAAGTGAAATTCCCAGGCCTAGTGATAGTATTTATCCTATGAACTAGTGCTACTATTGATATTATAATAGTTTTATAATTTATATTTCGTGATAGTATAAATTTAATTTAATAAAAAAACAAAAGAGTAAAATTCAAATTTTTTAATTTAACCAAAATTCTAATTATTTAATGGTATTAATAATTAATATTATTAATTAGAAAGTAAATAAGCAAATATAATTTAATTTTTATATTATTGAGGCTAATTATAAATTCCAATTCAATCATTTGTTTTTTTCATTTTCTTTCATTTAACATAGTAATGTACCCTCCAACTTCATAATCTCTATACAAAAAAAAGCAAGTCCTCCATAAAAAGCAAGGTTTAAAATATGAGATTTAAAGAGTCTGGGGAGTAATATATAAGATTAGACTTTGTAAACATCCCAGCCAGCTTTTCTAGCGTATGATTTTTCTTTGCAGTACATATTGGCAGCAAACACAGTGCACCATATCGAAGCAGGAATTGCATAAGCAACGGTGTGTCCTACTGCAATAGCGAATGATAAGTAAACCAGAATTTCTCCGAAATAGTTAGGATTTCTTGTTAATTTAAACATTCCTTCACCTAGTGTATAATAAATTATTAATTAATAAATAAACAAATAGAAAAAATAAACATAATTTTTATTTATATTATTTTAAAAAATTATATTGTTTGTCATTATTTACTTATAAGTCCTTTTTTGTATTTCAAAGTGAAGTATTTTTGAGCATCAGCAGTCATCATGAAAACAACTCCAATTACGTAGCATACAATAGCAGTTAAAATTCTGGAATGAGTAGGATCTTAAATTCCAGTTCCATTGGCCATCATTACAGGTAGCATCCAATACCCAACAAGTCCAGATGAAATAAATAGTCCACTTCCTAAAGTCACAACAGTTTCCCATGATTTATCATTGAAAGCGAGCTCTTTTAAGAGCCACATAAATCCATAGCTTCCATGTAAAGCTAAATAAAGGTAGCATCCTGTAGAAAAATTTTAATAATATGTCATTAACGCAACCATGAAAAAGGCGGTGGCCCCTTTTTAAAAATTGATAATATATCTAGCAGGACATACTCTAGGTCCCGGTAGATTAAACATTAGTAAATCTCTAACTTTTTCAACTGTGTCTGTCATTTTTTATTATAATAAACTGTTTACAAATAATTTGTTTTTACAATATTTTTTTATATTTCAAATATTTTAGATTTATTTCAATTAAAATAAAAATAATTATATTCACAAATTTCTTACTATAATTGCTAAGTTAATTATGTTAATGGTAAAGTAAAATTTGCATGATATATATTAATATTTAAATAGAATCAATCAAAATAATACGACTTATATATACATATATCATATCTAATTAAAAATTATTATGATCAAAACTGTTAATATGTTTTTATCATAATAATAAAAATTCCACGTAGATAAAATGTATAAAATTATTTTGTAATCCACAATTCTAAACAACTTAATTTATCGACGCATCAGATGACGCACCATTTTTAAGTCTTTTTTTTCAATCAAATAAAAACGGAAATCATAGTTATAAAAAATAAAAATTAGAGGTATTAATATAAGTATATATAAATAAATAAATAAATAATTTTTAAAATTTGAATAATAACTTAAATTATCAATATCAAGATTTTACAAGGTTTTTACGAGATCCCAAATTTATACTGTCTATACTTTAATTATGTAATTTATCTAAAATTTATTCAATACTCCCTGGTTTCTCAGGATTTAAACTTAAATTAATGCTATGTCCAATTGTGTCTCCGATTTCTTTTAGTAAAAAGTAAAGAATTTATTCAAAAATAAGATTATATAAATTTATAAAAGATAAAAAATTAAAAAGTTACTGGGAGGAGGTAATTTGGTAAATTAATAGCTAGAAAAGGCAGAGTTTGTGATTCTACTTCTTGGAACTTTTATTATATTTCCCAAAGACTGGCTTTTTTAAAAAGGCATAGGCTTCGGAGAATAAATTTTGGGTAATTCATATTTTTTTTTCCCCTGTAAATGTTGCTCCATTAATTCTTTAACTGTTTTTTCTCTACTTGACTAGTTGTGAGGTGTTTTATCTTGTCTGTTTTCGAGATTAAATTGCAAATTAAATTCATCAACCATATTTTTCGTATATCTTCTTTCTTATTTTTATTACTTAATCATTATAAAAAACATATATTTAGTTTTTCTTTAATTTAAGGAACCGAAATATATTTAGTAATTACTGTTTTAGTTGAAACCATGGAATGATGGCTCATATCCATGTTATTTAGCAAAAACGTTTCTCCTCTGGAACTTGTATCTACTTTGTAATCCATTTTAGGCATCTGAACATTATATTCTTACTAATTGTGAATCGAAATGCTGCCCCCATCTAAATAAGATTTTTCGTAGTCAAATTTCTTTCTCTGTATTTTTTCACTCCAATTATACCTAAAAAAGCGTTATTTTTTTACAATTAATGCACTCATTCATATTTATAAATATACTATATTTCTTTGGTTTTATTTACTTTCTTGAAAATATGCTTTTATTCTATTAAGTATTGTCCATATCTGAAAATTAATCTTCTGATCTAGAACCTTAAGAAATTCCTTGAGACCAATTGACATACTATTGTTTCGTCATTTAAATTTTTTCTTATTATTATTGACTGGACAAGAAGCCATCGAAATGTCATTAAACAATTCTTCATTTTCTTGAAAAGTGGGGCCTTATTTTTTATCTTTGTTTTAAGTTATTGTGACTCCCTTACTTAAAATTAGTCCTTCGTAAATATTAACTTACGGATACCCTATATCGTCCTATCTAAAAACCTATTCATTATTCACTCTATAATGATTTAATTAAAAATTTTATTTGAAGAATATAAATATATATATATAACATTTTTTACCTAATTTTAATTGGAGGTGGCCCTGTTGCAAATTTTTTTTTTTTTGGCCTTTATCATTATTGTCTTCGAATGTTTTCGTTTCGTTTTAATCTTCAGTTTCAAAATTCCGGTCCTTATCCCCCAATCCACTGAATTTAGAGCTCCTTGTATTATTCATTTATATATCATTTTCCCAAGTTTCTCCCTGCCCTTCAATCCTGTTTGGAATTTCCTATGCAATTTCATAGTCTCCAGATATGCCTTATTACAATATAATTTGCCCGTCATAGTCGTACGTATATTTTTAAAGATTTTTCAAATTTTTCACTCTATCGATTTCTCTCTATTTTTCCAGAATAAGAGCTTTTCTGTTTTTAAAAAGTAAAATTTTTAATCTCGAAAAAAAAAATCTAATAATTAATTAACCTTTGTTTGTGGTATTCTTCTTATATTATTTTTTATTCATTTTCTCTTTCCTTGTAGGCCCTCAATCTCTCCAAAATCAGATCTTATTCTTCTTGAGGAGTTAAATCAACTAGGGTATATTAATAAGGTGTTTTAATGCTTTTTTAGCTTTTTAACAACATTCTTTAGGAAGGAGGCTGAAATATATTCTTTTTAGACATAGAATATTGTCTTTTTAATTCTTTCATGGACTTTTAAATTAATAAAAGTATAAATACTTTAAATAAATAGTAAAATATCATTTATAGTTTTTACTAAATTAGGAGGTTTAATCATATTTATAGAATTAGAGTGACTGTTAAATTGACTCGATTTTATAAAATTGACAGATTTTACACTTTTAGGTGTTGTTTCAATTAGGATTGATCTTTAAGAATCGCCAAACTCGGTATAATTATAGTTTTAATTTTATTCTCTTTTTTTAATATTGGTATTTTATCTTCTCCAAAAATCCTTTTTGGGTAAACTGGGCTCTAAATCTTCATGGTATATTCTTTCTAACTAAGAAAGCAACAATGGCAAAGATATTATATTTAAATAGAATTCAATTTATAATTTAAATTTAAGTAATTACTTTTTATGGTTTCAAGTTATGTTGCCGTAATATCAGTTCCTATAAATAAATAGATCTCTGGATTGAATGATTGGGAATCAAGCTTTGGTATCTTTTTTCGTCGATTTAATTTTCTGCTTGCTTTATAATATATTGAACAGTCGTACCCCCAATAATATTACTATCTTTTAGTTCATTTGCCGCTATTAGAAAACCTATATTTTAATTGCCAGAGCTTTTAAGAATTTGTTCTAATTAGTGTTGTGCCTCGTCGTAGTAAATAACTTCGTCTTTTTAATTTAATTTTTTTGAAATTTCTTTGCCTTTTAGACTAGCAGTATCACTCCTTCCTGTTTTTAAATTTGTGAAATTATCTTCCACCTTTTAACTTTGCTTACTCACTCTGCTTTGAGGGGACTGTTCTATAAAAGAATTCGCCTTATTACTTTACAGAGTGGAAGACTATTACTACTAATATTATAGCTAAATTTATTCATTTTCTTCATTCGCGATTTCCTATACTTACACAGACTAAAGTAATTGAGATACTGCCGTATCTAAAATATCATTTTTATAGGGGGGAAGAGAAATGGGTTTTTACAAATCATTCTTTTCTGATTCTGTTTTGTATGAACTTCCATCCTCTTCCTCTTCTTTTTTTTCTTCAATAGATCCAAAAAATCTAATTTTTTACATTCAAAGAAAAAACAAAGAATCAATTGTATTAATAGTTATTTTTAAGTTTGATTTTTTTATGGTTTAATTAATGCTTCTTTTTTTTTAATGAGAGTTGTGTTGTGTTTTATCAGCATTAATAATCACAATTCCTTTTTAATCAGTCAGTCTATCAATTAATCACTCACTAATATTTAATTAAATTGATTTTTCATCAAAATTATAGATTTTTTTTTATTATTTATTATAATAATTTCCTTATATTAATTAAAATCCTACATGTTTGTAAAGAGGGGATATACATAAATTGATAGTTTGGAATTTTTAAAATATATTTAAAGTTAAAATAAATTTGTAAACTTCCATAAGGAGCTATTAAAGAGATAGTGAGAAAGAAAATGTTTAAAGTATTACATAAATATACTTTTATAATGAAAATTTATTTATAAACATACATACATAAATTTCAAACAATCCTGTGTAAATTATTTTTTTTAAAATTATTTTTTATTTTAATAATAAATAATGATAATGCCCTCATTTATTTCAAAATAAATTACCAATAATCATTCGATATTAATATAATACTAAAATAAATTAATGATTAAAATATAAACTAATGAAATGGGGGGTGTTTCTGTCTCTAAATTAAAACTTATCGTTATTCAAAATTCTGTTGAAAAGAGACTCCTTTACTATCAATTTTTTTTTTCTTCTTCAAATTATATATGTATAGTTTTGACTTTTAAATTACAAAATAATAAATTATTCTTTCAATTATTAGATTAAAAAGGTGAAAAGTGGGCATAGTCTCCTTTGTTCTGACCATTCAATTTTCCTTAAAATGTTGCGCTAAAAGAATCAAAAATTTTAGAAGTATCTGATTCAGAGTTCGGATTGTTGTTGTTGTTATTGTTATTGTTATTACCTACATATTCATTTTGTTCACTTTGATTAATTTTATTAGCGAAGCTGAATTGACTTTATTGCTTTAATTGAAGACTTCCTTTGTTCTAATTAGAGTTATTTACTTCGGTTTCATTTTTAGATCTAAGTTGATTTAGTGAAATTAAAGAAAATTGTTTTGAAATATCGTTATTGGGGTTTGTGTTCGAAATGTTGGAACTTTCGCTCTTTTGCCTGAAGGCTGGCCTTTCCAAATCAGAAAACACTTCCGTACTGATTTTTTTTTAATATTTCTTTCCCTGTTCTTAATTATTCACAAAATTGCTGCCAATGAATGCATCGAAAAGCTGACTATCTTAATCGGCGTAAAAGTTATTAAAACCAGTTTGAAAATTATTGTAGAAATTCTGTTATTCACTATTGGGTGGAAACGGCGAAAAATATTTGGGTTAATTATTACAAAAATCATACACACTTTAATCTGTTCCTTCATATGACAGGGTAGAGTTGGCTTATTGCATACTGTTTAATCCTCTATTATTGTTATAATTAATATTCCCACCACTGCCACCATTATTATTATCACTATTGTTATTAGCAAGATGATGGTGGTGATTATTATTATGGTGGTGATGACGAGATTGAGGGTAATGGTTCCCGAAATTGCCATTGTGATGGTTGTTATTAGAGTTTATTACCTGACCTGCGTAGTTGGAGCGAGAATTACTGTTATTATTACCATGGTGTTTGTGATAATTATGAGGATGCTGGTAGTGATGATTATGGTTATGGTGGCCTCCCCCGAATCCATCCGTACTATTTTTATGGTGCATTTAGTAATTTTTCATTGGCCCTCCACCTCCATTGTCATTGCTATGAGAGTGATGGTTATTATTAGGATTCGCCATTTTATAGTTGTTGTTATTGTTGTTATATGAATTACTATTATTATTATTGTTGTTGTTATTATTATTTAATTTCCACTGTCTTGAATCTCGACCATTCATATTACCATTGTTGTTATTGTTGCCATTATGATTTCCATTGTTATTATTGCCATGGTATGGTCTTTTATAATTCGGGACTTGGGGGTTGATAAGGTTTTGGCTAGGAAATCCAATGCCGTTTCCACTCATATTAGAGCCATTTCCGTTTCCTCCTTACATTTGATTTCCCTTTGCCCTGTACTCGCAAAACTGAACCTTCTTACCTATCGCCGTATTTTATATGACTCCCACCTTTTTCAAATGGTCGGCGTCCTCCTCTTCGAAAACCTGCACAAAAGCACTCGCGTCTCTTTAGGTGGAGAACTGATTCAGAAGACTGACCTGTGACACGGATTTCTTTAAATAGGATTCTAAAAAGTTCTTGATATCGTCTGTGTCATTTGTTTGAAGTCCCTTTACGAACACTCTAAACTTTTGCAAATCCTGCTTCGGCCGGAAAAATGTAACTCGTAATTTCCGACCCTGAATTTCCGTCGTGTCCAGCTAGTCAAGTGCTCTTTGCGCATTTTCCAGTTTGGAAAACTTGGCGAAGAAAATGAGGTTTTTGTCGTTTTTCTGGAAAGAGAAGTAGTCAAGTTCTCCGAATTTTTTGAACAACTCAACCATTCCGATTTTCGGGAAATTAGCCACCAAAAGCGTCCGTTCTTCCTTGAAATTGTTGTTGATATTTTGCTGAAATTGTTGTTAAAAACTGTTATTAGATCCACTAAAAAGAACCATCTGCGAGTTATTGTTGTAGTTATTTCCATTTTCACTTAAACTACTCATGCTATACTCCTACTACGCTTGTTGTTGTTGCTATTGCTACGACTATGTCTTGCAGGTAGTATTGGTGGCCAAATTGCTATCATCGCCCGAACTTTGTGAGCTTTTCCTTATTTGAGTTTGAAGTGTACCCATTTCAATGACTTTTTTGCGAGCTATGTTCATAACCATTTGCCCGTTTAGTTCAGTAAATTCATAAAAACATTCTATCAAATGTTCCTTATACTTTTCAAAAGTGCCCTAGAACGGACAACAAATGTCGGAATTTCTGCACTGCACTGGACCGTCCTTGATTGTTTCCAAATCTGAAAGTATATTCGATTCCTCTTGCACGTAGGCTGTAAGGTGGGCGTCCATCTGTGGTTGAGGGCCTTTAAACTGTTTTTTTACGTGTGCGAAAATGATTTGCGAATAAAGTTCAGCCTCGTTTTCCTTTTCATTTAAATTTAAACTTTCCATGTTTGCTTACAACACTTCCTGCATTTTGGGCTGGTATTTCGCATACAAATCTAATTGGGGATTTATTGGAGATTGCAGTGGAGAACTGTGGGAAGTAATACCTAAAGAAGACTCATCTTTGGGAAAATCCTAAGAGAGTTCCTGAGTAGAAGTAGTCATTTTCCTTTGAAAATTAGAGTATGATGGGTTTTAGAGTATTTTTTAATTATGGTAAAAAGCTATTTTACTCTGTTGTTACTTATTTATTTTCTTGTTTTAATATATTTCTTCTTTCTTTTTCTTTTTTTTTTTGAGTTTTATAAACCTCTCTTAATTAATATATATTGAGTTTTTACTTTTCTTTTACTATATTTTATTTATTTATTTATAATTATTTGATTGATTGATTCATTGTTTGTTTAATTGCTGCTCTTCTCATTAATTAATTATTTATTTATTGTATGTATAATTCTTTAAAAATTAATAAATATCAAAAATCAATCAATTTCTTATTCAATCAATCATTCCATTTGATAAATAGTGATTTATTATCTTTTACTACATATATTTAAATGAATGAATAATTGATAAAATTCTTTCTTTATAAAAGTCATTATATGTATATATCCAAGTACAAAATAACTTATTTATTTAAATGAATAAATTAACCTACTTACAGATTTATTACATATTTTTGATGATGTTAGATTTTTTTTTTATATTATTTTAACAAAAGTTGATTTTTAATATATTTAATGAAGAAATTGTTAAAATATTTAAAAATTTAAAAATTTTATAAATTTTTAATTTTTAATTAATTCCTTATTTGAAATTATAATATATATAAACCACTGATTATCCGTAAATAACTAAATATTTATTATATAATATTAACAATAATTATAAAATTCTATCAACTAGTTTTAATATTTTAAATATAAATTAAATATTTATACTAAAGTTGAATTATTATTTTATTTATTTTATTTAATGCTAATTTAAATGAGATTTTTTTATATATATTGTAGAGGTAATTTAGAGCCAAATATCTTTTTAAAATAATAGATTTTAGTTAAAGGATTGAAGTGGTAATACTTCGATTATTTTTTCATAAAAAGTACTACTTAAACAATGTATACACAAATAATCAAATTATAGTTATTAGTAGAGAAAAAGAGAAGAAAATAACAAAATATAAAATAAACAAAATTTCAAACTTTACTTCTAAGTGAAATTCAAATATTTTGGCGTGAATTAAAAGAATATTAAATGAGTGAAGGAAATTAAATTAATTCACCGACACTTTCATTCATTCATTAATTTCCTTTCAATTAATTACTAAGTAAACAAAATAAGGCAATAAAATAGTAATAAAAAAAATTAATAATAAAATCAACAAACAAATATAAAACATACAATGGAGACTGAATCTTCCTTCCAGTAAAATACCTCCTCTTTCTTCGCTGTCATCCCAAACAACACTGCGAAAACAAATGAAAATTAAATTGAAGTTGAAGACATACAACTTCCTAAAGCGACACAAAACTCCCAGCCCACTTAATCTGCTCCTCAAAAACTATTTTGTGAACGTCAGCTCCCATAAAATATCATAATTCAGCCCTTCAATTCAAACCAGCCAAACATGGGATAAAAGCATATAAATTCAGTAAAAAAATCAGTTTACAATAACTGCAGCACTGACCCCTTGCCCAAAAAGGACATTATCAATAAGAGTAAGTTAACAAACAACTTTAAAATTTTGAAATTTGATCAAGAATGTGATTATTAGCCAGGCAAGGCTCCGCACTAAAAGCAATAGATTTTTTAGAAATTCATCAAATAAGGAATCCGATATAATAACCATGCCTTCATGAGCAACAGTAATCACTCTACAGATGTTTCTCGCAGCAACATCAACCATAATAATGCAACTGCTTACGGTCAAAACCCGTAGTTATTCCGATTAAAAATGCCACCCCCACCAGATCCCCCACCAAGGTCTAGGATGGAACTCCAAAGGCCAATTAGGGAAATGAAATGAAGGAAAATTTAATGACTACACAAAAAAGAACATCGAAAATGTCTTTATCACGGCAACCCCTCCGAATAAAAGGGCTTTATTTTCAGGAACCAATTCTCACAATAACAACAACAACAATAATAATAATATTAATATTAACTTATCTGGTATTAAGGAGGATAACTATAAATACGATATTTATTACAATTCTGTCAATCACAATTATTCGAAATTCAAAAATAACAATTTGATTTACTCTTCCAATAGTGAAATAAGCAGTAGCGATAATTTGCGTGAAAAAAATTCAAACAGCAACATCAATAATTGCACCACCCCGGTTAAGCATACCAACTAAAAGAAAAAAGTTCTTCGACTATCGGGAACTCCGGCCAGCATGAGTGGAAGCGGCACTGTTTCAAGCATGGAATAAGATGATATTAATTATTTCTAATAATTGTAACAACAATAACAACATCAACAATAATAATAATAGTAATAGCAACTTTAGTCTGCTGTTAAGTCCCGAGGCAATTACATATATCACCAAAACAGCTTCACGAGTATTTAAAGCTGTTAAAGTGAAAGTATGTCTTATAAATAAGATGGCAGCAGTTAATAAAACTTAAGTGACATGGAAGAAGAGTACAGACCAAATTAGCAATAGCAATAACAATAATAGTCTTCGCGATTTTGGGGAAACCAGTAATAATAAACCAAATACGCTGAAGATTATGAAGAAATTGTGCAAATCGGAAAGGGGACTTTTGGAACAGTGTTCAAAGTTAGAAGCAAAGTTCAAAATAAATTTTACGCTTTGAAAAAGTTCGAAAGATAAGAAAAGGGCAAATCCTCATACAAAGAAGTTTTGAACGAAATACAGTAATAAATTTATTGTTATAATTATAAAATAAAATAAATAAATAATTTTTAAAGAACTATGGCCAAGTTGGACCAAATGGAAGGAAGTGAAAATATCGTCTAATACATCGACACTTGGTCTGAAAACAACAAACTTTATTTGGTGATGGAGCTGTGCAAATAGTCTCTGTCGAAGAAAAAGCAGTAGTAAAAAAGGTTTTCAGAGTCAGAAATAATTAAAATACTGAAAGAGGTGGCGAAGGGATTGTAATTGATTCACAAGAAACAACTCGTTCACCTTGACATCAAGCCCGAGAACATTCTCATCTCTCACAGTGACACCTACAAAATATGTGATATGGGACTATCGAGAGTGCGTTTCGTCAACTAGGGCGAAAACATCAATGAAGGCGACTCAAGGTATCTATTTATCTATTAATCTCTAAGTTATTCATTTTTTCTTATATTTAATAGATATCTGCCCAGAGAAATACTGAATGGAGCGAAAAAACGATTCGATTTGAGCAAGGCAGACATTTTTTCGCTGGGAATTTCTTTATACGAACTCATGACTCAGAGACAGTTGGAAACAGAGGGCGAGGAGTGGCACAATATAAGAAATGGGATTTTGGACTGGGGAGATCAAGATAAGTAGAGCACACCGAAATAGGCCATGGAAGAAGAGGAAAACCAATAACTTAATCCAGAGGTAATGGATGAACTATCCTTTGAAGAACAAATGAGGATGATGGCCAGCAGACAAAAACGCGATGAGGAAATGAAAAAAAACAGGAAAGAGAGACTTTGGTACTTATTAAATATTCCAAAGAACTCAAAAATCTAATCTCCTCACTGATGAATCCAGACCCCAAGTAAAGACCCTGCGCTGAATAAATTCTTAAGCACCCCATTTTGCAGAGCAAGAAGCAACTGCTCAAGTTTGAATAGCACATTCACCAAATCAATGTCAAGCAAATTGAGTAGTTGAAAAGTAAATATGAAGAAATAAATAGACCTCGAAAGAGAAGTTTGTGTTGAAGCTGAATAAATTATATTATTATAATGAGTGGATAGGTATTTAGTATCTTAAACATTTTTTATATATATATTTAGTGTGTATACTAGTTTTAATTTCTATATTTTAAATTTTGGCAATTATATAAATTATATTACTATATATTATATTATATATTAATTATTACATATAAATTATAAGTATATAGCAAATTTTTAATTGTATTTATTAATATAACTTTTATATTTTCATATAAAGAAATTTTAAATTTAAAACATTTTTTATTATAATAATCTTAATAAACTTCATTTTTGTATTTTTTTTAATATAAAAAATAGAACATATATTATTTTACTACAACATTGTTTATTAAAAACTAGCTTCATCATCATCATATTATTATTATTGTAAATTTAAATAAAGAAAATAAAACAATAAAAAACAACATTTATTATCAAATACTCTATCTCTTAACATTAAATAAAATAATAAATACCATATAAAACAAACTCCATAATTAGGATTTTCTAAAAATATAACAGATTTAATAAATAATTGAAATTATACAAATGAATACCGATATTCCCAATACATATTAATTAGAACCTAAAGAAGATGAAAGGTATTATATAATTATACTTTTTTACATTTTTAAATCTTAATTAGTTATAGAAAAAAATTGATTTTCGTTATTAAAAAATAAAATCAAATTTAAAATTCATAAAAATAGCAAAAATGCATTTTAGATAAGTTGATTTAAATTAAACTAATTGATTATCGTATAAATTTATTATTAGATTCTACCCTTCCAAAGTAAGAGATGTAATCAAATAAGTTTTTGAATCTCATTTGGGTAATATAAACTATGACCCTCAAACTGCTCACGATGTCAGTGGTGATTTGACGGAAAAAATCAGACAAGCTATTAAAACAGGTAATTAAAATAAGTTAATAGGTAGTACATAAAGTGAAGAATTAGAAAGAAAAATAATACGTGCAAAAATAAAATAAATTTGGAAAAAACTAAAATAATTTAAATTATAATGCATTATTCTTATATTTAATTTATAAATAATTAAATAACTTCTTTAATTTAAAAATAGAATTAAAAATGAATAGATATAAAGTTGGAATTAAAGTTATTTTTGGAGAAGTTAAGGGTCAAGGTATTAAAGTCACCAGTAAATGTCTATGGGACCCTACCACTGATAATTATACTACCTATAGTTATAAAAATGTAAATAATATATTGATATAAAAAAATAAAATATATATGCATAACTATAAATTTTTAAATTATAAATAGGAAAAAATATACGCAGTCGGAATCGTTTACGGATGTTATTGTGAATGAAAAAAAAATAAAAATTCAATGAATATTACTTAAAATAACTATTAAAATTTCTATTTTTTAACTATACTTATTAGTTTTATTTTTTATATATATATGTTAAAAAATATAAATAATCGTATAAAATGGTATTTGTTTTTTATAAAATTATTCAGCTATTACCACACAAATGTATAACATTTAATAATAAAATTGTTTTATATAAATAAAAATTGTTTAAATCACTATATTTTAAGTTTCTTATTAATAAAAGACTCAGAATATGTTTTCAGGGGATCTACAGATTTTACTTTAGGAAATTTGTTAAATTTTGCAGTTTTTCCACAATTTAACAGAGAATTAGTCTAATTAAACAGATCATATCCTATTTTACCCTGGCTCTAAGAAGCTGGATTTTGTAATCCTTTGCTATTTTAATTATTTCTTTCTCTATCTTTGAACTTAGCACTTCCTAACAGGGTCTATGTTGAATTGAATCCTGTGAAATATTTCTTGTCTTTATAAAACGTTTATCTTATTACATCAGACTTCCCTTGTTCAGAAATTATTCCCCCAAAGGCAAAGCCGCTCCCAGCAGTTGTAATATTGTTATGGCTGTTGATTTAATAGATCCCGCAATCAGACTTCCTCATCTGTCCGTATCGGGTTTGCTATTTGCACTATTATCTTTATTGAACTAGTAGTTGCTATTCTTGTGCTATTTGAAATTATTTTTTTTTTTTAAATAAAATTTGTTTATAATTAATTAATATCAATATTACCTTATTGCTATTGGATCAATTTCGGCTGAGAAAACGAGTAGTTCAAATACTGCAAGATGTTAGCATTGTCGGAGTTGGAAATATCTCTGCCCATTTGCTTGACTTTCCCAAACTTTTCAGGATTTTTCTGTTTTATTTGTAGCAGTTTCCTTTTCATTTCTTCTGCATTTATTATTGCATTTTAAGTCGTATCACTTGTCTTGTTGTTTATGTTGTTATTATTATTATTCATCAGTAAGTTGCCGCTAGAGTTGAAATCGGGATTCAGTCTAATCAAACTCTGTGAATTGTTTATCGAGGGAACATCGTTGGCGACCGTGTCAGTTAAAATCGGTTTGTATGAAGATTTCATCATGTAAGTTTGAGGTTATTACTACTACTGTTGTTGGGAAGACTATTTCATCAATTTTGATCTTTTGAGAGGAGATGTCGATTCATTCATTTAATAATAATTTTAATTTTAAATTTTAATTTTTTATTTTGATTTCGTCCTCCACAACTAACTTTCTTATTATTGCAATTGATTTTCATCAATTTGATCGTTTTCATTTTCCGAAAACTCGTCGTTTCCTTCTTCTTCCGATCCGGAAGTGTAAAAATAGTATGAAGATTAGTGGAATTCTTAGAAGTCTCGGGTATATGATTTTTCTGATTCAGTTTCATTTGACTGGTGGAGACTTCTTTTTTTAAAAATGGCAGACCTATATGAGGAATAAAAATATACCAATAGTCGATTAAATAAATAAATTTTACTCATTTTCAGCTTTCAATTCCATCTTTCTGTGCCTTTCTTTTCTTTTCTTCCTTCGTTTATTTAGAGACACTTATTTAACTATTGACTCTTCTTCTTCGTTCAAAATATCTCGCATTTCTTTTAAAAAGGCAGTGTCTTATTCGAAAAGGCTCAATCTAGATACAAAATGAAATAAATTAATTGATTGATTGATTTAAATAAAAAAAAAATTAAAAACATAAAATTTTAGAATTTTTTTTAATTGCTTTTATTTACCTTTCGTATATTTATATCAAGTTATTATTTAAATCTTACAGTTTCATAATCATTTCAAACTGATTTTCATCTATGCTATGGCCCTAAATGTCTCCTAGAATCCCTGTCACTTATTTTTCAGGGATGTTTACTTCTGGAAGGAATTTGGGTTTCTAAAAAATAAAACGATTGGACTAATTTAGCAATAAATATATATATAAATAACATACTTTATTATTTAATCCGTGGCGAATCTTTTTAGATTGCAGTATTTCTTCTAACTTATCTGACACATTTTTAGAATAAATGATTTAAGCATCAAGTTTATTTTGCTGGGCAAGGGCTGCTTTTTCCAATTGGTTCTGTCTCTCCTTAACTAAATTAATTTATCAAGCAATAGTTTAGTTTGTAAAAAATTTGTATTTTTAATAATTTAAATAAACAATTAATTACACAAATAAATGTTATGTTTTGATTCATCATCTGCACTATTTCCTAAACGCTGAATAATTTCTTGAATCAATTTTTTCATTTCAGAAATTGTGTACCCCTTTTGCATCAAAAGTCTGAGTTCAGTTTTTGGTTGATATTTTTGAATTCCTTTAAATTAAAAAAATTTGTAGTATTTTTCAGGTTAAACATGAATTATAAAATTAATCATACGGAAACTTCTTATAAAAACATTTCCCTTTACTACTTCTCCTATTTCATTTTCAATTCATTAGCCATTTCACTCACTTATTTTTATTGGGCCGGGTCTAAGGTTCTGAGGAATTCTTCTCGTTTATGGTCAGACTCCAGTTTACTAATTTTTTAGGCAAAAGTTTGCAATTGATCTTTCAACGTTTTTTCTGAAACCGATGCGTTTCGAGACAATCTTTTTTCTAAGAACTTTAATCTTTTTTTTTCCCTTTAGTTCTCGCAGTTGTGATGGATCCAGCAGTCCTTAAATTTTTTTAATAAATTTTCGTTTTGTTATTACTACTACTATATTAATTTTACTATTATTTATCAAAATATTATCCATTTTTCAGTTTTTTCATTGCTGAATTAGTAGTGCTACTCAACGGTGCATCTTTAATAAAAATTGACCCTTTTTTACTAGAACTTTTCGAAAGCATTCCATTATTATAGTTTTAACTTTTGGTGTTGTCTCTTGAGGATAAGTTAGGAAATTCTTAATTTTTCTACACGAAAAAGAGAATAAAAATTATATTTAATGTTGTGTTAATCAGTATTTTACATCAGAAGGAGAACCTAAAGCCTTCTTCAAATCAATAAGAGGTTGCTATTATTACTATAGTCCTTCTCCCATAGCTTGAAGTGGGTGGTCCGGTTCCACATAATTTCCATTTTCATCAATTTCTGCTCCACTTTTGCTCATGAAATCATGGAATTCCTTTTCTGCTTCTTCTAATTTCTTAAGGTCTTCCCCTCCCTCAACCTACGTCATAAGATATTGCCTTTCTTCTTAAGTTAAATTGGTATCATTTTTAAGATTTTCGATGATTTTTTTTTTGAAGTCTTTTTTGGCCTTTAAAAAGATAATAAAAAATGATTTATTTGCGAATTTTTATAATTATTTTTTAACCTTTTTCTATTTTTTTATGATCGCAATTTTTTTTAAATGGCTGCTTGCTCTTCCAAAGTTGAGGTTTCAAAATTATCAATCATTTCTTACACCTTACTTTCGATTTCACTTTCGGAGAGTTGCGAAGTGGGGTTTTGTTTTCTGAACTCTTCGAACATCATTTTCTTCAACTCAGCCTTATCTTCCCCCTGTATGAGTTTGACATTAATGTAGTCACTTTAACGCGGTGTTTTGATCTATTTTTCGATATTTATTAATTCCTGTTCCAACTCAGCCTACTGGTTTTATTTAATTTTCAAAAGCTTTAGCTTTTGTTTCTAATTCGTGGGAACGAAAATTCCCTCCTTTTGTTTATATTCGATTTACTTTCGAATTTTTTTTACGAAGATCTAGCAGAAGGTGATTTCTTCGGCGACATCCCTAAGAAACAAAATAAATTATTTCATAATTTTATTTAATTTTATATCGTTTTATTACTTCCACTCTTTAAGTTTTTATTTTTTGTGCTTCGTTTTCCAGTGCCTTTCGACTGAAGATGATCCTCATCTAAAGAGTCTAACGAATTCTTTTAAAAAAAGAGAATTGGGTGAGTATTCACCAAAAATACAAAAATAAAAATTAGTACTTTCGAAACGTCAATTGTCAACATAGTGCTATGTTTTTTGCTTTTCTTTACCATTTTTATGACCTTTTTAGTTCCAATAACTTTCCCAGTAGTCTCATCGACAATATTTTCTTCCACTTGAACTTCCACGAGTTCTCCCTCGTCTATTCCCAGTCTCTAGAGACTCCCGATCGACTCTTCCACATAAACTTCTTCTTCTATTTCCACTTCTTCTGTTTCCCCCCTGCTATTGCTCCGCATCACCTTTTTTTTAATTATTTTCTTTTGATATCGCTTTTCTTTTGTGGCACCGGGTGCCTTGCCTCTTCTAATTTATTTTTCCTTATTTGTTTTTATTTCATTTGCTTTTTTCACAGTTATCTATTATTTAATTTAAATAAATTATAATAAAGAATCAATTTAATCTTTTTTAAACAAATCAAACAAAATTTTGAGTACTACAACCCCCTACGAATCCTTTCTAACTATATTATTATTGTCATCATAAAACTCGCCTTCCGATAATGATTCTGCACTCTGGGCTCCTTCTTACTTGGTCATAGAAATGGTTCCATCTAATTAAATGTACCTTTTAAGTTGTGAAGGGGCCTTCTTTTATTCACTGAATTTGCTTTTGCCCTTAACAGATGTGAAATACTTTTAACTACATTAAAATAAAAATTTTTTAATAAAAAAAAAAAAATGCAAAATAAACTATTATCAAATTACTCTCCATCTTCCAGTTCCTCGTTGGCCTTCTGGTGGCCAGGCGAAAGCGAGGAAGAAGGAGATCGTACATGTTTATAAAGATTGGACTTGGGTGTTCCATAATCATTTTTCAGATTATCGAAGAATTTCTCTTTTTCTTTAGACACAGCAGTCTTGGGGCCTCCATCTTTTTTGAGATGTTAAGACTTGCTCGGCTTGTGGAGACCTCCCCGGGGCTTTTTCTTTATCTCCGCCTTTTCGATTGATTGCAAGAATTTCAAATTGTCTTCTTTTTGCTCCTAAAGTAGTTATTTCAGCATTTTAGTTTCTTCGTCGTCCTCTTCCTCCTGCTGAATTTTTTATAGCCTCATTTTCTCCGATTCCAAAACTACGTCTCTCATTTCCTCTCTTAATAGTTTTAAATTAGTAATCCAAATTAAATGATATGATATAATTTTTTTTCTACTGTTTCTTTTGGTCAGAGTCTAAGGAACGGCCCTCTCTAGAACTCATGTGCACCAAAGGAGATCTCCTTTCCCCTGAACTTTGCATGCTATTGGTTTTCTTAAACTGGCTTTAATTTTTCCTAAAATATAGCAAAATTTAAATCATATTTCCTTTTTTTATTATATTATTATATATAGCCACTTACCTATTCGCTTCTTTTTCACTAATAATGTAGTCCGATTTCATTTTCTCCAACTATTATTTTCGGCTGCTATTCATTGATTTTTAATTCGAGTTGTCACTCTGATATCCCGAGTCCTCCTATTTCTGAATTCCAGAAATTTTGGTTTCTTTTTTAGCTTAATCTCTTATTTTTTACTCTTCCTCTTCCTCCTCCTCATCTGAAGACTTAATCGAACATCATTAATAATTATACAAAATTTATTAATTAAGGTAAATATTTAATTAATTACTGTTTTCGCAATTGTGTACTACTTTTTTATAAATTTGTACCTTTTTACCATAAGTCTTTCTATTTCGTCGTTTAAATCGTCATCAACATCACTTTCCTTTCCCACTAAAAAATTTTTCATTTTTAGTTGTGAATGTATGTTTTTAACAATAATTATTTTTTATTTTTAATATAATATTATATCTACTATTCTCTAAGTCAGATTTTGTGATATAGGTTCTAGAAAGCTTTGGTCCCTAATTTCTAAAAGATTCAATTGACAGGTAATTACCGGAATCCTGACTCAATCTACTCTTCGGACTAACAAATTCCTACGAGTCTCCAGAAGTCAATTTCTATAGGCTGAAATAATAATATAACAAATTTTTTTATTTTCAATTAATTTTTTTTTAGTTTTTTTATTTACTCTCTTTCACTGCTGGTTACAGGTTTTTATTTGGACTTTTTTCCGAACATTTTATCCAACTACTGCTTTTTTTTTCTAAAAAAATTCGTATTAAATGTTTGAATAAATGGGATAAAAGTTTTTTTTTAAAACAAATATATTTCTTTACTCTTCATAGGCCTCTCTTCTTTGACTTAATTCCATTTTCTCTTCTTCAGTTAAATTATCGAAATTGGCACCCAACGACTTTCTTTTTCCCATTTCAGGCAGTCCAGAATTTGAAATGCTCAAATTAGAAGATATTTCTTCTCCATCTTCTCCGAGAACCCTAATATTAGCTTCCGACTTGTTGTTTATATGCTACATTTTTTTATTCTTATATTTATTTTTTAAGAAATTTGAAATCAAACTCTCCGGATCTTTTATCCCCAACTTGTTTAGTTATTTTTAAATGCCCTTTATGCCCTTGTCTATAACATAGCTAAGAATATCAGCAATGTCCCCTGACTTCATATTCGTTTTCACCACCAGGTCTAAATCATAATATGAGTCCTCATCAAAGGCAAGTTTTCTGAAAACTTCTGTCATTTCTTCTTTTTCTGCAACTTCTGTAAAGTGTTCAGCTGCCTTCATACTGGCCTCATTGTTTTTCCTGAAAACCTTGTTCAAAGCAGTTGAGTGTTGTGATTTTCTAATTTTGGCTACTCTCTTTTTATGTGGCATCATTTTTCTTGACTTTCCATAGTATTTTTCTTCTTGTTATTTTATGGTCTCTTCTATCTTTTGCATCATTAGTTTTTCCACAAAATCGTCTTTAAAATATAACATTTTAATTTATTTTGTTTTAATTATTATAATATTTTTTATATACATTTTGAATCCTTTGACAAATTTTGATAATGTTCTTTACAAAACACACTAAATTAATCCTTTTACAGTGGCGATACGTAAAGTAAATTGCTTGGTCTTTTGTCATACTATTCTTGGCTTATCAATATTTATTCTTCATTATCATTTTCTTATTTTCCTGATTCCTGCATTTCTATTTTGATATCCTCTTATCCAGGAATATTAAGATCCTTAGAAGAATCGATTTTCTTTAATTGTGCTGACTAAAAGAGATATATAAATATATAAAAACCAAACATTTAATTTTTATCTTATAATAATAATTACTTCTTCCATCTGTGTTTAGAAAATTTCATCTTTTTCCTTATCAACCACTGTTATAGCTTCCCGGTCGGTTTCTTGTCCCTTTATGGACTATGTGTGGTCATTTCTTTGGGTATTTTAACGACTTGAAGTAAGTAAAGTAAAAGAGTTTATTGATTTATTAATTTGATTTTATTTTTATCTCTGACTGCTTTTATTCATCAAAGAATCTGCAATTTCCTAAGCCCTTTTACGGGCCTCAGAGGCCATTTTTCTTGCTTACTCTTGCTTAAGCATCAACTATTTTTGATACAGGGTGTCCTCCAAGAATTCCTTGCTCATATTATTGAATGGAATGAATTTATATTTAGCCTCTCCATCCAAATCTCTGTTAGAACCTGTGGCTTGTAATATTTCCAACTGGTGATATGAACTGTACACCTACTCTTACTCTCTCTGAGTATTTATTTTTTCCTCAGTTAAGTCATTTTTAAGTTACTCCACTTATGTATTTAAAAAAGTAAAATGATTCAATAAAAATATCTTATATCAAACTAAATTTGCTTTACTTGACTGATTTAAACGATTTTCTTAGATTTTATTTCGTGTGTATCTCTTAATATCTACTATTTTTTCAAATTCCATTTGCTTTTGCATATTTGATAATACAACTTGTCTTTCAGTTATAATTCCTAAAACATAAATAAATTAATAAATGAAATAACAATAATTAATGTATTTTTTTACTTTTGAATTATAAATAATCATGCCTAATAAGAGAACTAACCCCAAATTTCTTTATAAAACTAATTATTTGAGAAATAAAAATTTCCTCTACCATATGCATGTCTGCGTATTACTAGTCTACTTTTGGCTATTCTAGTACAGTTTATTCGTTGAGGCTTTTAATAGATATTGCCTACTACTAAGCAGTTTAATTCTCCTATAGATTTTTTTAAACACCAAACTTTTTTAAACTATTTAGTATAAAGATTCTTAGTGTTTGGTCTCTTTAATTTCCGCTTCTAAACCAATCATTTGGCTCTATTTTATTGTTAGCCCTGTTTCTTTTTTTATGGATTACTTGGATCTTCATTATCTCTGTCATGCAAATTGAGTAATTGCTTATACATTTCCATATCATTCTTAATAAATATAATTGTTTCTAAAATTGATATTTATTTCATAAAAAAAAATATTACTAAATTCTTCTATATTATAAAGTCTTAAAGTTATATAGAAGGATTGACCAATTTATAAATTTCCTTGTTTTGTTTTTTCAACTATTTTTTTTATTACTTAATCTATTATATATTGAATTACAGTATTGTTTCCTAAGATTTCCTTTTAATACTCCCTTCCTTTTTATTATATTTTAGTTGTTATTACTTCTCCTTGACCACTTTGTTGTATTCATCATTTATCAAATTCAATTTTTCCTTAAATAAAATAATATCTTTTTTGCTCTGCTTAATAACAAATTTGTTCTTTATGTATAGCCGAAAATAGTGCTTAAAAAGATCTATCTATTATTTTTTTTAAAAAATGTAATTTCTCAATATATTAACATAAAATTAGTTACATAGAATTTATTTACATTTTTTCTATTTTAAATCCTAAACTATGTTCTTCTACGTAATCTTTTTCTCTACGTAAAGGAAATTTGTATTATAATACATTTTCCAATCCTAAATTGCTATCATAATTTGAATTCGAAAATTTAGGCACTTTTATATATTTATTTTAAACATTCACTTCCCTCCTTTCATGAACGTACGCTGGAGATCGGGTTGTTACATTAAACTCAATCATTTTATTATTTTTATTATCTAATAGTTGTGAAAATTAATATGTTATACTATTTAATGCAAACTCAAATAAAATAGCAATAAAAAATACTTTATTTTGATAAATCGCTTTGACTAGCAGATAAATTATGTTAAATTCCAACTTTTTTTAATTTTTGTATTAAGTCATATATTATCTGCTTTTATTCAGTGAAGTAAAATCACTGGTAAGCTACTGGGATAATATTCCTTCATTGATGGATGGAAATAATATATGGGGATTGTTTTATGCCATTTCTCTATTTATTTTATGTTAATTATGAATTTTAGGATAAATAGAGTATACTTTAATAAACTGAAAAAATCTTTTATCCTTTTTTGTACCTAATTTAGTATGATTTTTAGAATTCTCCCTCTAATTTTTTATTATTAGTTATTTTCTGTTTTAGATTTTCATAATCTTTATATTACAAATTCATAGTAATTTTTCTGATCCTTTTAATAAGTTCACATATTAATAAAATTAATCTTTTATTTATATAAAAATTTGTATCATACTTCTACTATTTTCAGTTATAATCGCTACTACCTAGTGGCTTTACAGAATATTTAATTTTTTTCTTTATTTATTGTTAGTTTTATTATGTAATGTCTTTTCGTATTGCTGTATTGATTTTGTGTGAAAAGAGTCTATTCAAGAATAATATAAGTTCTTATTAATTATTGAATTAAGGTTTTATTAATTCATAAAAAACTTAATTTATATCATATAAAATTTTCCATTATAAATAGTTTATTATTATAAATGTAATAATATAAAAAATGAAAATTAAATTATACAAGTTTTAAAAAAATATTATTTAGTTTTTTTTTTTTTAAAATATTATATTTATTGTTTTGATTTTAATTTATCTTTCTTACAAAATTTTTAATTAACACTATCATTTTTAATAAAATATAATAATAATATATTCAACTTGAGTATATAGTATGAATAAAAATAAAGTATAAATAAACTGAGATAAGTAGATAATAAAAGGAATTTTTTATACATCAATATAATGCTTTTATGGTTCAATAATTATTTGCTAATAAATATAAATAATCAATATTTGAAAGCTTATATAGTTATCATCTATGATTTCATTTAACATTTTTTATTTTAGAATTTTTTTTAAATTACGATGATTACATTTTTACATATGTATTTAGACTTATTAATTTAAGTTTATAAGTAACCGATAATAGATAAATTATCTTTAAATATTAAATAAATTCTTAACATAGAAAATTTGATTTAAAATAGAGAGATAATTAATTTATCTTAGTAATATACTTTAATTCTATTAATTTGGAAGATTTATAAAAAATTATAATAAAAACATTTAAATTAGAAGAATTATTTTATTTGTATTTCGATTTTTGTTTTATTTTACAAGAAATGAAAAATATATATCTCATATAATATTAAAAAATAATTAAATAAATATGAATTATAGGTATACATGCATTATTAGAATATTATTTAAATTATGGTCTAATTTTATTTTTAAAATTTTATTATTGAATTTATATAATTTTTTTTTTATATATAATATATAAAACGTTATTTAGATTTTTATTTTAAATCCAATAATTTTATATTTATACATAAATTTGTAAACAATATAGTAATACTTAAACCCTACAAATATGACGTATACATAATTTATATTAGAATATATTTAAATTCATATTTTAGATGAATATTATATTTATATAGTTAATTAATATATCTCAAAAAAAAAAAAAAAAACAATTAAAAAAATAATTTGCAAAAAAACACAAACATAATCATAATCAAATAAATAGGTCTAGTTGTATATAAAAAAAACTAATCTTATGAAGTATAGAAAATTGTAAAATTTCGTTAAGGTAACAATTCTATTACAATTATTATCTATAAAATTGAAATATTTAGAAAAATTATATAATTTAGGTTCTTCATATAATACTGATAGCTTTATCATTAAATGAAATAAAATCATAAAGATTTAATGATCCATACATAGAATTTTAGCTCGCCTAAAAGCTTTCATCAGATTTTGGTTTTCTAAGCTCCAATTGGGGTTATATAATGATAATCCAAGGTAATATATATAAAATTAAAAATAAATATAAAATTTATACTATTTTAAAAGATGTCTTTGTGATGTAAATAATGATGGAAAAGTTGATATTGTAGGATTTAGTGATAAAATATATGTTGCATTATCACAAGGATAAAATTAATTTTCTCCACTCTAGGAATGGGGTTAGGGATATACAAAAAGTAGGACTATTATTTTTATATTGAAAAAAATAGATTTTTTTTTTAATTATATAGATAGTCAGTGGACTTTCTATGACTCGTATCCCAGAATGGTGGGAGATTTTGATGGAGATGGATTTTGTGACATCATTGGGTTTTATAAGGACGGTGTATTAATTAATAAAGATTATAAAATTTATTTATAGATTTAAAATATTATTTAAATGTTAGGTATATGTATTGTATTCAGATGGATAGAAATTTGAAGGTTTAAATACATCAATATTAAATGACTTTGGGAAAAACCATGGATATCTAACTCAAGAAAATTACCCAAGACAAATAGGTGATGTGAATGGAGATGGATTAGATGATATAATTGGATTTAGATAAGTAAAATTTGTTTAATATAGAATTTAAATTAAAAATTAATAAAATAAAGGATGGAGTTTTCGTTTCATATTCTCAAGGAAGAAATAGTTTTTCAACACCGGTAAAGATGTATGATGGTTTTGGAATAGACGATGGATGGATGAGTTTGTATAATAATCCAAGATACGTTTACGACATAGATGGAGATGGAAAAAGTGGTAATTTAAATACAATAGTTTTAACAAAATAATAATATCATATATATATAGCAATAAAATTGTGATAAAAAATTCTATAAAATTAAAATAGATATTATCGGATTTCATTCTTAGGGAATGTTTGTATCGTACAATACAGATGCAGGATTTTAAAATAAGTTTATTTATATAGATGATTATGGCTATAATAGTCCTGAATGGAAAATAACTATTCTTAATCCGAAATTATTAGGAGATATCAATGGCGATGGCATATTTGATGTGATCGGAATTGCAGATGATAAGATTTTTACCTCCCTTTCTCATAAACCAACATTAACCCATGATAAAAAATATCAACTACTTATAAATGGAAATGATTTCACAGTTTCTAAAGGATGGGTTGATATAAACCAACATTTTAGATATATGGGTGATATAGATGGGGACGGATTAGATGATCTGGTTGGTTTCGGAGATGACGGAGTATATGTATAATTTGCCTTTCGTATGTGCAGCCACCCCTCAAGAGATGTGAATAACGATTGTAATTGCATTAAAAATTCAAATCTTTATGATATGGGTTAAGCTGAATGTCTTCGTAAACTATCAATTTTTCATTTTTTTTTATTAATATGAAATTCAAATTATAGCACTCCCTAATAATTGTGGAACTTATGCATAAGTTCATTCAAATGGTAGAAATTTAAAAGCTTATTTAAATGGAAAACAGCTGGAACTTATACCTACAAGTTCGACAAATTCGGTACAAGGAATATATATTGTGGAAATTAGCCGAGTTACAATGGAAGTTTTGTAGATAAGAAGCTTTGATACTTAAAGCTCTGTTGATGAAGTAGAGGCCTTTAATAATTTAATAAAAGATCTTGGAGGACTAGAATATCACAATATTGTTATTATAGGATCTTATGGGGAAGTGTCGCAAAATTTTAACTCCCTATTTTATTATAGAATGAAATACTAAATGGATTGGTAAAAAATATGAAATTTTAATAAAAGATATTTAAATAGTATAAATAAATTGTTCTAATAATTAGGAGTGTAACCAGTATGAGTTCAGGCTAAAATTTTGTAATAATAACAAAATATAGAACTATAATACAATATCCCCTGTAATAAGAAATGGGAGAAGGAATTGTATAGGCTAATGTGTGCATTGAGTGTAAGCTATAATTAAATATTTGCATAAAATTAATTTCTAATATTTTTTTAAAAGTATGTTCTAGTAAATGCTCTTTATGTGATAAAGGAAAAGATAATTGCATAACTTGCTCTGGAAATAGAGAAAATCCACCCTTTTGCACATGTATATAAGGATATTATGAAACTGGAGATATGTTAGAATGCTAATAATTGGAATCCAATTGCGGAGTCATGTTAAATGCCATATCATATGGAGGATATGAAGAGTAATATTTAAAAGAAAGGTATGGAAACTTTATAAATGGTAAAAGAGAAGTAGAAGAATGCCAAACCTCTTATTCCTAATTTTATGTAACAGAAATAGATGAATATGGAGAAGTAAAAAGGAAAAGGGGATTTAACACGAATGGATCTGTTGATGAAAATGATGATTTTATATAATTTATTGATGAAATTCCAGAGGGTAGAATAGCAATGTTTTCAGGGTAACATAATTAAAAATTTTAAATAAATTATGAAATCCTTTTCATTTATTTAGGTTGGGAACCATTACATTAAAAATGACTAATGTTACGTATGAAAGGTTATAAATAATGGGAGGAACAATAAATCCGATAGATTATAGAGGTGGATATGCACTTATAGGTAGAAAAGGAGCTACTCCAAGGACTGTTCCAGAACATCATTCTATGATCACGAATCCCAACCATGTAAGGTCATTCGCTAATTTATGTTTTTAAGGTAAAATTTTATTGCATATCATTATGAATGATTATTTATTATATAAACCAATTATATTAGAGTGTTCATATAAATGCATCAGTTGTATAAAAAGTCCTTATAATTGCACAATATGCTCAGATCCCTAAAGAATTCCACCTAGCTGTGAATGTCCATAGGGCTATTATGATGATGGATAAGGATCTAGCTGCAAATGTAAGTAATTTAAAATATAAAATTTTGTATTTAAAAATAATTATAAAATATTTTAGAACTTCCTTTAGATTGCATATCATTTAGCCAAGTTCATAGTAGCAAAAATAATCTTATTTTTTATATTAACGAAAAACCAATATCACTTACCTCTACAAGCTCTACAAATTATAGAAGTGGGATATATATATCTATTTTAAACTATAATGATTTGTCAGTTATATAGTAGGAGAGCTTTGATACTGGAAATTCTGCCTAAGAAGCACAGAATTTCAAATAGTTTTTATAAAATTTAACTTCTGAACATATAATATTAATGGGTGCTATGGGGAAATATCAAAGGAAATTACACAAGATGTGTATGATGAGATGGTTAACGTATTAGGATGGCCTAACTATAAGACCCTAGAAAGAGAAGATAGATTTTCATACATCAAATTAAAAATGATTAGCCAATCTTACGAATAGGTAAGCTAAATGCAATATCATAGAAATGCCTTAAAGGTAAACATAAAATGGTTATAATAATGATTATACCTTATATAATAATTTAATAAAAGGTTGTAGTACATAATGTACTTAGTGTAGGAACTCACCTGATAACTGTTTAACATGCAAATACGATTTAAATAGAGAAATGATAGCTCCGGGCTGTAGTTGTTTTGTACATATTAATAAATATCTTTTTTTTATTATTAAACTTATATTAATTCCAAATAAGCGAGGATATTACCTAAATAAAGAATCTAATACCTGTAAATAATGCATGCCTTAATGTAAAAATTGTGAAAATGAAAATTCCTGCACTTCATGTTTAAATTCTAATACAATTCCACCTCTATGCTTACGTCCCTCCAGATCATATATTACTAAGTTTTAATCTATTTCTGATACTACATTATATTTAGAGTGCGATATAAAATGTGAAAAATGCTCAGAAGCAACAGATAATTGCACTTAATGCAGCAAAAGCAAATTTAGATCTCAGTCATTGCCAGATTGCAAATGCTTAGAAGGATATCATGATAACAACGGAATGAATAAAGATTGCTAAAAGTGTAAACCTGATTGCTTAACATGGTAAAAATTAATTGATTAAATATATTCTACTATAAAAAATTTATTTATTTATTTTTTAGTTCTAATGAATATTCATGTGATTCCTGTAAAGAATAATCTAAATAACAAATTAATCAATTTACAAAATAATGTTAATGTCCAGAAAATATGAAATTGCAAAATTATATATGTGTAAAATGCTATAATTATCAAGGAAATTGTGTTTTAAAATGCCCAAAAGGTACAATTTAAGATGAATCAAAATTTTAATGCATATTTTCTAAACGATTCCCTAAAGACAATATAGAAATATATTATATATGCATTCTAATAATGATATTTATTGGAATTTTGATTTAAATTCCTTTTTTTAGACTTAAAAAAAGACTAAATTCACAATAAAATTAAAAAGATATGATATATAAAATAAATTAAGTTTGAAATACACTATAACAGTTATAAAAATAATTATATTTCTATAAAATTATATATATTTTTTTAAAATTAATAATTTATAAATTGATTTTTGTTTGAAATCAAATAAAATAAAGAAATTTCTAGTATAGTAAATAAAAATGATAAATTATATATTTATATATAAATATTATAGGCATACTTAAATTCCTTTTTTTAAGATGTGGCAATTGTAAATACTTAATAACAAAATAAATAAATTAATTATAAATAAATTAATTATAAATAAATAAAAATAAATATTTAAATATAAACAAAAAAAAGAAATTTTATTTATCCAAATAGTTTCTCTATCAGGATATAAGTAAACAAATATTATAGATATTTCATAGAATTATAATAAAAACTGTATATTAATATTAGATTTTAGTTTTTAAATTAATTAGAATTATTGAAATAACATATAATATAATGCAATTATGATATTATATTCTTAGTTTATTTGCAATTTAAAATCATACTTATATATCAAGATATGTTTAAACCCTATGGTTATGTAGTGACTTATAAATAAATTTATATTTTTACTGTTAATAATAATTATAAAGTTTTTATATTTCCTTAAATTTTGAAAGAATACATTTTTTATATGTATTAGATAATGAAGATGAAAAAGATTAGAATTAACACAACAATAAACAGTTTTGTTATAATAATTGCTATAATAACTTAGGCATATACATAGAGATTTTCTGATCCCTATATAGATGTTAAAAGAGAAAGATAATTTACTAGTGATTTCTCAAGAAATGTGTGGGATGTATAAAACAAGCATCCAAGGTTTATTTATTGCTATATTATCATTCTTAATAAATTTTTTCTAAAGTAAAATTACTTTTATATAATTTAGGTTTTTGTGCGATGTTAATAAAGATGGAAAAGCAGATATTGTAAGTTTTTTAATAACAGGAATTTTCGTATCTCTATCAAACGGAACCAATTATTTACCTAAATAAAATTGGAGAACTGCTTATAGTGATGGTAAATTACTTAATCATTTATAATGTATTCAAGATAAAACTAAATAAAATAAAGATGCGGGATGGGTAAGTTATAACTAGCATCCCAGAATGGTAGGTGATTTTGATGGTGATGGGATGTGTGATGTTATTGGTTTTCATACTAATGGGGTATATAGTATTGATATATTTTTTAGATATTATATATATAAAATTATTTTTTTATAAGGTTTATGTTGCTTATTCTACAGGAAATGGATTTCCTGGTAACCCACTTCCTATAATGAATGAATTTAATATTGTAACATATAGTTCTTAAAATACGTATCCAAGACAAATAGGAGATGTGAATGGAGATGGAAAAGATGATATTGTTGGATTTAAAGCAGTAATTTTTATGGGAATTAAACTTTCAGTTTATATATTAAATTATTTAATTATCAGGATGGAGTGTATGTTTCTTTTTCACAAGCAAGAGAAGTTTTTACTGTTCCATAAAAACTTTACAATGGTTTTGGTACTAATGACGGGTGGATTAGTTAAGATACAAATCCGAGATATATTATAGATATAAATGGAGATGGAAAAAAAGGTAAAGTTAAATAAGTATGATTTAATTAATTTTATGTTAAAAAAGTAACTTAATATTTCCAATATTAATTTTATTGAATATTTAATATATCAATTATAAATACTTTGTATTTTATCATGTTATATATATAAAAATTAACTATCATTTTGAATTTAAGACAGTATTTATAGAAATATTATATTAAAAACTGATTAATTAATTTTTATATTATTTTAGATATTGTGGGTTTTAAAGATGATGGAATTTATGTGGCTTTATCTACTGGAACATCTTTTTAAGCAGCTACCTTACTAATGGCAGATTATAATACAAATTCACCCTAATGGGATTCTCCTTTTTTAGATCCTAGATTGTTAGGCACATTCAATAGAGACAATAGAACAGATATTGTAGGAATAGCTCAAAATTAATTTTTGTTTCTTTATTTGATAAAAATACTAATACATTTGATTAAAAATATGCTTTACCCAAAAATTAAGATGGCTTTACTAGAAATGAAGGTTGGGCTAATTTTGATAATTATCCTAGATATTTAGCAGATGTAAATGGGGATGGACTTATGGATATAGTTGGAGTTTCCTGTTGTGGAGTTGAAGTAAGCACAGCGTTTGAAACTTGCAGCCATTCAACCAGAGATTTAGCAAAAATGTGTGATTGCGTAGATGGATACTATGATATAGGACAAGCAGAATGCAAGGGTAAATAAACTCTATTATTAAATATTGTTTTAATATATAAAATTAACATATAATCATATTAATCTAGAACTTTATAATAATTGTGGAACTTTTGCTTAAGTACATTCTAATGAATAAAACTTAAAAATATTTATAAACGGAGAGAAACTTGATATAATTAGTTAAAACCCTAACCAATTTAAGAATGGAATATATGTTGTAGAAATAGATAGAAACACAATGCAATTAATAAAAATAAAAAGCTTTGATACAGAAAATAGTGTTGCTGCTGTCACTGATCTTGTCACTCTTTTACAAACCAATGGAGGAATACAACCGTATAACTATGTATTAATGGGATCATATGGAAAATTTACTCAACACTTAAACCCTGCTTTTTACACCACTATAGAGAATGAAATGGGATGGTAATAATATAAATAAATATAATAGCTTAAGTTTTAAGAATTATATGTAAATTTACTAATAATAAATAGGAATAATGGTAATTTAGTTAATGGAAATAACTTTGCCATTATATCTTAATATAAAGCAGAAATAAGTAAATCAGTGTCTCAACAAAAAGGAGTAACAGGCTTCGCTTAAGCTGATCAGTGCATTCAACGTAAATATATTAATACCATTTTATACTTATAAAATATTAACGCAAGTATTATTTTTTAAATATTTAATAAGTTTGCTCTTCCAAATGCGCTTTGTGTAATAAAGGAAAGGATAATTGTCTATAGTGTGCACCAAACAGAGAAAATCCACCAGCCTGCACTTGCAAGCCCGGTTATTATGAAGTAGGAGAAAAAGGGGAGTGCTAAAAATTGCTAACACTTGTGGAATAATTTTAAATGCCATTTCCTATGGGGGTTATTTTCATAATAGCAATTACCAAAATCATGGAAATTATATTAATGATGTTAGAGAAGTTGGAACTGAAGTAGACTTTACTTCAAGCACAGGAGGATTATTTGTAACTGAATTAGATGAATATGGTGCTGTAAAAAGAAAACGAAGCTTTGCAATTAATGACAATTCAGCGGAATCTCCATAATTAGTATAATTTATTAATGAAATTTCTGAAGGAAGATCGGTTATTTTGTCAGGGTATGATGATATAAAAATACAAAAATTATAAAGTCTAATTAAAAATTACCTATTCTTTTATAGAATTGGATCTATAGCAGGAAAATTAGATGTTGCTTGCTATACCGCTTTAGAAACCCTGGGATTGTACATAAACCCTATAGGGGAAAGAAGTGCTATAGCAGTGATAGGAAAAAAGGAGCAGCTTAAGGTTAAATAGAATAATAATATATTTCTTCATCACCTCCTAATCAGGTCAAAGCTTAAGTAGAATAATGTTTTTAAAGTAATTAAAATGAATATAATTACAAGAAATGTATTCCATTAATATTACTTTTGGTTTAGAATGCTCGTATAAATGCAATGAATGCATTAAAAGTCCCTACAAATGTGTAAAATGTTCAGATCCTCTGAGAAGTATGCCAGACTGCGAGTGTCCGGAAGGCTATTATGATGATGGGATTAGCTTTGCATGCAAATGTAAATTATATTTCTAAATGATAATGATTATCTAATAATTATATATTTTAAAATCCTTAGAAATTCCTTTGAATTGCATTAAGTTTGCTTAAGTTCATTCTTTTGAAAACAATTTGATATTTTATTTAAATAACAAATTATACACTTTACAATCTACTAGTTCTACAGGCTATAAAAGTGGAATTTATGTTTTGTAAGTTGATACTTAAAATTACTAATAGATAGAAATGAAAAGTTTTGATACTGGAAATTCTTCTTTCGATTCCTAAAATTTTAAATCTTATCTCTCTAATATAAATATGTAAAATCATATTTTTATCGGTTCAATGGGTGAAGTATCTGGTAAGCTTACTCCTGATATTTACTAAGAGATGGAAAACAAACTGCAATGGCCTTCTGGAAAAATTTTAACACGAAATGAAAGATTCTCTTATATTAAAGAAGCTAACTAAAATTCTATTGTAGTAATAGGAGTCGGAAAAGCTACAGCATTCTCATGTTTACAAAGTAAAGTTAAATTTTTTATGTCAAATTATCTATTTATTTACCTTTACTGTAAATAGAATGCTCAGTGTAATGTTTGTATTGTTTTGAATAACCTGAAAATTGTACAAAATGTAAATTTAATATTACTAGAAATTTAATATCTCCTTCATGTGGTTGCTAAGTAATTTAATTAAATAATACTTTTATTCTCCAAAGTACTCTATTTATTTTCAGGATTAATATTATGTCGTTCCAAACTAACTCTGGTGTATGCCTTGCAATCCTTTATGTAAAACGTGTGAAAATGAAAAACAATGTTTGAGTTGTATAAATCCATAGGCCAATCCTCCTAATTGTAATTTATCAAACTAAGGTTATACCCTTATAATCCAAAATGGCTAAAATGTATTTTAACCGTGTTAAACTAAATGTGTAAAGTGCTAATTAAAAACTAACTATTGTACTGAATGCAAATAAGGTAAAAATAGACTTAACACACTTCCCTTTTGTAATTGTGAAAAAGGATATCATGACAATAAAGGATTATATACAGATTGTAAGAAATGTCCTCTTCTATGCGAAACTTGGTATAATTATAATTAATAAAAGTATATTTTTAATAAATTGTAATTTTAGTACGAGTGATTCAAGATGTACTTCTTGCATATCTTCATCTCTTACTGTATTAAATTATATATCTGGATAATGCGAATGTCCTAGCTAGATGAAGCTTAATTAAAGTTTGTAGTAATGTTAAAAGTGTTACAACTATAATGGTAAATGTGTTTTAAAATGCCCTAGCGGTACTTATTAAGATGAAATAACATAATAATGTTAAATAACTAGTCAAAACCTACAAAATAATACTACATTAATTTATATTTGTGGATTTATATTATTAATAGTTAGTATTCTTATGTTTTGCACATAAAAATTAAGTTACTAGCTTAATAAATAAAAATCAGCAAATATAACTCTAATAAAATAATAAGAAATATTAAATAAAATATGAAATTGATTAATAAGATTCTTATTATTATATAAAAACAAATTTATTACATTTATTTGTATGAAACTCAAAAATAAAATATTGACCTAATATCATTTATTTATATTTTCTATTTATTTGTAAAATTCAATGAATAAATTTACTTAAAATAATATCATATCTTAATATATTCTTATTTTATTTCATATACTAACAAATAAAAATTACATATTTTGTATATTAAATCTACCTAGGTTTTGATTTATTTTAATATTAATAATTAATATAATTTAAATTTTAGCAAAGAATTTTCAACACTATTTTATTTATAAATAAAATTAAATTATTACACTATATTAATTGTATTAAAAAATATATACACAATTAAATAATCTGAAAAAAATTAAACAAAAAAGATGATTAAGTTTATTTTAATATTATTATCCATTTCTTTTGTCTTAACTAGTAATATAGACGTTACATATGAAGAAGATGTGGCGGTACTAAATGACTAAAACTTTTAAAAATTCATTGATTCTTATGATCATGTTTTAGTAGAATTCTATGCTCCTTGGTGTAAAAATTATTTTAAATATTTGAATTAGAAGAGAATAAAGTGTTAAATATTCTATTTACTAATTAAAACTAATTTTAAAAATTATAGGTGGTCACTGTAAAGATTTAGCTCCTAGCTACTCTTTAGCAGCTGGAAAATTAAAAAGCAATGATCCTGTTATCCCTTTAGCTAAAGTAGACGCTACTGAAAATAAAATGTTATCAGACAAATATGATGTTTAAGGATACCCTACCTTAATTTTCTTTACAAAAGGATAATAAATTCCTTTTTCAGGTACTCTAAAAACTCAAAGTTTAAATAAATAAATATAATGTGAACATTTTAAATAGGAACAAGAGATGCAGAGGGTATTATTACTTGGGTTAATAAAAAATTGGGCCTCTTACCATTGAACTTAAATCAGTAGAAGGGTTTGAGAAATTTAAAACTGATAACTAAGTTGTTGTTATTTTATTCGGAAAGTCTATTGTAAATTATATATGTGGCTTACATTCCATTAGAAATCACTTATTATTATTATATATTTTTATTAGAAAAGTCACGAATATAAAGTTTTTGAAAGTTTAGCACAATTATCTGAAGTAAGTACAGTTAAATATGCTTACACCTTGAACAGCGACGTTAGAAAAGCAGCTGGAATAACTCACGAAAAGCCTCAATTAACTGTATTCAAACATTTTGACGAATAAAGAAATGATTTCGATGGAGAGTTTGTTGTGACTAAGATTTATGATTAATTCCTTGAATAACATATTTACCCCACTATATTAGATTTCACAGAGTCTGGAGCCGAAAAAATTTTCAGACACTCATCTGATGCTCTTTTCTTATTTGTGAACAACAATTAGTAGTCTAAAGAAGCTACCATAGCTTTAGAAGAAACAAAAAACCAAATCAAGGGTAATTACAATTTAACATTTAAACTGAATGCCTCAATTAACAAATCAAATCATAGATAAAATCCAGATCTCCAGAGCTGAAATTGATTCAGATATGGGAAGTAAATTTGGAGAATTTTTAGGTCTTAAAGCTTCGGATATGCCTAAACTCCTTGTTGTTGATTTTAAGGGCGATGATTTTTTAAAATTCTTCAGTGATTATGAAAACATAAATACTGAAAGCATTATTAAATTTGTAGATGACTACAAAGCTGGAAATTTAAAACCTTACTTCTTATCAGAAGAACTTCCTGAAGAAAATGATGAGGCTGTTTTGACTTTGGTAGGAAAAAATTTCGAAGAAATTGTATATGATGAAGAAAAAGATGTTTTAGTTGAATTCTATGCTCCTTCGTAATAATTAATAGGGCTTTTACCATAAAATTATAAGTTAATATATGTTTTAATTTTATTTATTAAGTTGCGGTCACTGCTAATAACTTGCTCCTATTTATTAAAAAGTAGCTGAATAATTAAAATAATAAGAGAAAAACATTATTTTAGCTAAAATTGATTACACCAAAATGAGGCGAGAGGAATAGAAATTGAATAATTCCCTACTCTTAAGTTTTTCCCTGCCGGACCCTCAAAACAATCTATAGATTACTAAGGAGGAAGATCTGAAGATGATATTATTAAATTTATCAACAAAAACAGATAATCTAAATAATAGGCTAGAGCTGAATCTAAAAAAGATGATTTATGAATTAATTTTATCTTATTTAAAAATTTCGTTTGCGTGTTTTTATATATTTATGGATTTTTAATATAACAAATTTTAGCAAACTAAATTATTGTTAACACTATTGAAGTTCTATTTTTCTAAGAAATTTTATTAATAAACAAAAAAAACAAATAATTACCAATATAAATCGTTTTAAAGAAAAACAAAAAAAATTTCCCATAAAATAAATATATATTTCAATTTAAAAATCATTCAATGAAATAAATATATTATTAAGTTCTAATAGTTATTATATTTTTAATATTTACTCTTTCTCGCTAATAAGCAGATTAAAATCCATAATAAGAATAAATTGAGGACATATATGATGGAGAATGTGGAATTCCAGAACTGAAATATTCTGAATTAGAAAGTACTATTCAGTCTTAAAAGTTTATTTTAATTAAATTCTATACAAAACAGTGTAAAAAAAGATATAATAAAAAGTATATTTTTAGCTGTTTTATACATTTATAATTAAATGGTTAGGTTAATATTGCAATGAAACCATTTCATTAGTATAAAGTGCTATTAAATATTTAAAAAAAAGTGAACCATAGGTTCCGTTATATAGAGTAGATATAACTGATAATCATGTATTCTAAAATTAAGTTAAAATGGACGTCAATTATCCTGCATTGGTTTTCTATTATTAAGGACACTAAATTTTATATTCAGGTATTAAAAACTTTCTAAAGCTAATAAACCCACAATTAATTAAATAAATGAATAGGATCTCCTGATGGAGAAGGAATACATGATTGGGTACACCAAAAATAAAACCTATAAGTAGAGAAATAAACTCAATTGAAGAAATATAATAATTGAAAAATGAGAATAAAGTTGTTATTACATATGTTGGAAATTAAAAAGTAAGAAAATCTTTGAATTTCAAGTTAATATATACTAATTAATATATTTTATTTTATTTATAAATTTAGGAAGAATAGGAATATTAATTATTTGAAACAATTTCAAGATTGACTAAAGAAAATCATATCACATATAGATATTCTTTCAGCAATAATTTTAAAAATTAAATTAATTTTACTTCATAAATGCCATTGTTGATTGCCTTTAAAAATTTTGATAAACCTCTGGTTTAATTTAAAGGAGAATTTAATTTATAAGATATTATAAAGTTTATTTAAATAAATACATATCCTTTAATAATTTAATGGGACTAAAATACCTTTAAAAGAATTTTATCCATTAAAACCCCTACTTTAACTTTTTTTTCAAAAGATGGGGAGGATGGAGAAATGTCTCCATAGGATAGTATAGTTTATCAATCTTTAAACAATATAAAAGAATAACTAAGAGGTAAGGCCTTATTAAATTTCTAATAAAATTCATATTTAATTATAAATGTTTTGAAGATAAATTTTTGATTGCCAGAGCTAATGTATCTAGCAGATTTGGATTATAAGTAGCTGAGTTTATAAATTTAAATATGAATACTCTTCCCAAAATAGCAATTATAGACTTAAAAAAGAATTCATTTAAGCACTATATTATGTAGAAAGATATTAACTAAAATTCAATTTTATAGTTTACAGAAAATTTCTTAAGGGGCGAAATACTACCTAAACTTAAAAGCTAAAAAATACCATAATCTAATAATGAACCAGTTAAAACTTTGGTTGGAGATAATTACTAAGAAATAACAAATGATTAATCTAAGGATATAATTGTTTTATTTCACGCACCATGGTAAACCAAATATTTATAAATGATATATAATACTTTAATTTAAATTTTTTTTTTTATTATAATTATATTATAATAATATATTTAAGGTGTATAGAATGTACATAACTTATGTCATTATATGAAAAAATTGCTATTTATTATGGTAGGACTCAAAATAACATATTATTAACAAAATTAGATATTTCAGAAAATGAAATTCAAGATATTTCAATAAAGTAGCTTCCGTACTTAATTATTTATCAAGCCTACTAAAATTCCAAAGCTATTCATTTTGAAGGTTCTATATTTAATGATAGTTAAATACATAAATTTATCAAGAAAAATTCTTTAAATTATAAATAGAAAAAGAATAAGAATAAAAGAAAAACTGATTTATGATATACTTAATAAAATTATTTATAAGAATTATATTATAAATTAATATAGAAATAAATTATAATTTTTGATATGTTATTTTTATATTTAGTATAAGTTCCAAAATTAAATTGACTTTTCAAATTCATAAAAAAAAGACAGTACTGATTTTAATGAGTTTGAACATTTATTTCTGATAAAATATAATTAGATGATGTAGTAATTTTAGATAAACTATATCATTTATTAAAAAAAAATAATTTTTATATAATTATAATAAAATCATTTTTAAAAATTTATCTATAATAGAGATTATGTTTATATTAGAGATAAAATTTAAATTATTTTAAAGTTTTGATTTATTATATCGGATTAAAATTGGTAGGTATTTTATTATAAATGATATTAAGACTTCTTACGACTCTTTTTTAGTTGTTAATAAATTGAAAGCCGGTGCTTATCGAAAAATAACTTATATACATGAGAATTATAACTAAATTAGAATGTAGAAATAAATAGTTTATTAGTAAATATATACAACAAATATATATATTATAAATAATAAAAATATATACATATATAAATATTATAAAGAATTCTTTACTTAATAGATTTTATAAAGTTAGAAGTTATAATATAGAAATAAATTTAATATATTAAAAGTTATATTCAGAAATTATTTTCTAAAAAATAGAATGAAAACGTATTATTTTTATTTAGACTTCCATCTAGTTCTAAGGATTTTTCTACATTTTTTTCTGTCTCGTTAGTTAAATATTAGTTTGATTCCGATTAGGAAATATTATAGGTAGGAAATAATTAAGGAGAAAAATAGTGAGAATCACTATTTTCTTCATTTTAAATATATTATATTAATTATTCCTATACTTTTATATCAAATTAATTTTCATTAATATAAGCCAAATCGCTTTTTTAGTTCATATAATTCAAATATTACTTATACTTTTTAACTAATCTTTTGAATCTATTTTTAATATTAGATTAACTTCTATTAAAATGTAAACTTTTTGCAACTTTAGCCCATGAATTATTATATTTAAAACATAATTATATTAATTATATGTCATCTTCAGTTTTCCATATATCTCTATATTCATTAAAAATCTTATTTAAAGTTAAAAATAATTATATTCTTACGATGACAGTGATGGTAAAATACTTTCAAAATACAGATTTTTTATTTATTTTTAATTTCTTAGTCTTTTTTGCTAAATAAACTTATAATTAAAGTATTAAAATATTGAAATCCAATTCGTAATGCCATTTTTCTATGAGAATCTAAAAAATCATTAAAAAAAAAATAATTTTAAAATTTGATTGGTGATCGAAGAATAATAACTAACATTATATTACTCTTTTACTAAATAAGCTAAATATGATTTTTCTTCATGGGAAAATGGAACTATGCTTGGTTTACTAGAAAATGATTTAGCCATGCATTAAAGAACAATCAATACATTTAACTGTAATATATCTGCAATTTACTCTATATGAAATTAATTCTATTAAAAAATATATATCAATTTATTTATTGTTTTTTATATAAAAAATAATTTAAGTGCTTAAAATATAATTTTACGATTTTAGAATAACAATCTATAGTACCATCATTTATGCAATATTCCTATATAACCCATTAGATAAGCTATATATCTCTTTTTTATAATTTTTTTAAAGAATTGCAAGATTATTTTCTAAAATTTTTCATAAAATAATATATAATTAGAAATATTAGTCAATAAAATTTGTTTTATACTTTTTAGTTGTTATCCATTGCTAAAATATTTCATTATCTCCATCACTAGTAAACATATCTTCATGATAATACTAATTAAATATAGAAATCTATGGTAAAGTAGTGCTTTTACACTTCGATTAATGTATTAATTTAAGTAATAGGGAGTTTTTCATTTTATGCATAATATAATGATAAGAATTTATTTTTAGTGTGTTTTATTTATATTAATTCTTAAATATTTTTTTTTTTTTTTAAATGAATTTTTTTTCTTTGAATATTTTCCTGAGTTTATTATTAATAATTTTATTTGATAAACAAGTTTTTTTGTTTTTCTATATGTTCCTATAAGAATATAAAATAAATAAATATATCACATTTATAATATAATACATTTAATACCACTTAAGATTAAAAAGAAACATATTTCGCTTATTTTCCATAGAAAAAATATAAAAAATATAAAGTACTTTATATATTATTTTATGAGATTTTTAAAACAATTTCTTAATTTTATATTAATATAAATGTAATATAAATCACCATTCATTTTATTACAAATATGTAATAATATTTAATTAAAAGAAATCCAGTACTGTCTGTTTTTTTATATTTATTAATATTTTACTTTATAGATTTCTTATTTAGTTTTATTAAAACAATAATACATTTATTTAAGTATTAATTGCACTTATTTATTCTTCTAAATAATAAAGTATCTGTCTTGAATTTTAATATTTAATAACAATTATTTTTACACGCATTCACGATAAATAAATTGAATTATAAATCATATTTTTAATTGATTATAAATATAAATTTATACAAATAATAGATATTATAAAATCTATTATAAATTTTATATACTTTTAATATAAATTGACATTTGTCATTATAAACCATTTGTCATTATAAACTATTGTTATTTTATATGAAATAGTGAAAAAAGGTATTTCTTATATTCTAATTCCCATCATTTTCTAATTCTAAATTATTTTGTTCAATTGTTAATAATATAATTTTCGATTGAGAATTATCATTCGTCACTAATTAATTTTGTTATTATTCAGGAGTCGATGATTAGGATAATTTTATATTGCTCTCATTAATAAGATAAATAATTTCTTATTCTAAATATTTGATAATATATTTGTGCAATAATTGTTTATTTTTCAAATTTTATTACAGATTTATAAGTTCCTCATGATTTTATGTGTAATATATATGTTATTAATATTGATTTATTAGTTTATTATATCTATTTTTAACATTAGACTAACTTCTAGTTAAACCAAAGCTTCTAGATATTTTTGCCCATGAATTCTAGTGAATATCACAATACTATAAAAGTTTAATGTCATCTTCTAATTTCCAATCTCCCCTAAATTATAATGATTTATTAATTAATAAGTTTATAAAGTACAATTTTTACTTTTATAATTGTGGATTTATACATTCAAAGTATTAATGCTTTAATTGTTTGATACTTCTAATTCTTCTTTACTTTATAAACTCATAGTTATGAGTTAAAAAAATTTACTTCCAATCAATTTATTATTATTAATCATCATTAATACCTTAATCCGATTTCCTATTTAATGAAAGAGTTTTTTGCAAAAAATAAAATATAAAAAATAAAATATATAATTATATTTAATATTAAAATACTCAACTAATTATAGAAGAAATTAATTTTCTTCTACTGAGAATGGAAGTTCACTAACTTTTTATACAAAATTATTACTTAAACATGTCATGATTAAATATTCGTTTAATTATAAAATGTTTGCAATTTTAATAATTTCCTCTCTATTCTAAAAATAAAAATAAAAAATTTATAAATATACAATAATTTAGATTGTAAATAAATTAATTTTAAAGTAATTTACTAGTTCATTGAGGTAAGAAATATTATTCAAGGAAATATACTTCAAAATTGTCCATAAAATAACAAAATTATCTTATTTTTATATCTTTTAAATAGATTTTGATTGGTATTTCCTTCGCATTATAAAATTATATTTATATTTTTAAACATCGAATAAATAAATTATTTGTGAGAGGATTACCGTTAAGTTTGTGACCATTGTTGCATAATCTCTTTCATAGTTATTTTTAAAATTAGATTTAAAATTCTTCTGAAAAAGAAAATTATGCATTTCTTTATATTTATGAATCATGGCACAATTTAATAAATTATAGAAAATTATTTTATTAATGTTCTATAGTATTTATAAATCTTTCTCCAGGGTTTATATTCATATAATGGATATTAATAAAACTATATTATATGATATGATGATTTCACTATATTATTATTTTGTTTTTTTTAAATTATATTATTGTATGTTTTTCTTTAATTATCAATTGATGGAAACAAAGTTGCAAATTAATTATTACTTTCAATTTATAGTTTGCTATTAATTTACTTTGGTAGAATCTCTACTTCAAATTATGTTTTTAAATTGCATATATTTGCACATATTTTTTATAAAAATAACCAATAAATTTTATAAAAAATTTTATAAAACATTTATTTTATGCTTACCCTATATATGTAGTGTATAAAATTAAAAATATCTTGGTTTATCTATAAATACTTTTTTGGAGAAATTATTATATTATAATTTTATGAGTTTTAAGTTTTAGTCCATGAAGTAGTATAAATTAATCAAGAAATAAATAATAGATAGAAAAATATATGGTATTAAAATAAAAATATTAAACAGTTAAATAAGCATAATGTTTATTTCTTTATGATAAAAATATAAAATTAATTTACTATTCGAAAATAAATTAATATATTACAAATAAACATTTAATATAAATATTATTATAAGTGATTAGTTAAATAAAATTAGTCAAAACTAAATCCTCATTCTTAAATTATATATTAAAATTTATATTTTAGTGAAATTTAAATTTTCCAAATTGATATTGCATTAATATATTTATATAAAGAAATATAATTTTAAATTATATATAAAGAAGAAAGAAAAAAGAAGTAAATTTAATTTATTTTTCTAAATATTCTAAATAAAAATTTTATTAAATTATTTTTATGTTTTTTTTTTAAAAATTCAATTGCTTTAAAACTTTTAAAAATATTTTTTATTCCATTTAAATTGCTAATATAATTTTGAAGTTGCTTATTATAATATATAATTAATAAGCTATTAAATTTAAATTTGTATTAAACTAACTTTTTAATATATTTAGAATAATTGACAATATTAAATATAAAGATTATTAATATAGATATATATGTGAATTTTAAGAATCAATATTATGTTATAATTAAAATTATATATTATTATAGCTAAAAAAGTAAATTATATAGAGAGAAATAATAGTTACATTAAATTATAAAAAAACAATATTAAGAATAAGTAAATATAATTTTATACTCAGAAATTATAACTATCCTGTAAAAAATAATAATAAAAGGTGTTATTACTATTTTAATTCCCATCATTCTCTAAATTTATATTTTTTTCTTCTTGAGTTATCGAATAATTAGATTCAGAAATTTGCTCTAATTTAAATTCTTTTTCTTCGAAATGTTATATTAATGATGATTAATTATATACTTATTTATTATAATTCATTTCTTATTCTAATTATTTTACGACATAATAATGTAATTTTGTTTTATTTTTCAAATTTTCTTATAGATTCAAAAGTTCCTCATGATTTTATGTGTAATATATATATTATTAATATTAATTTATAAGTTTATTATATCTATTTTTAACATTAGACTAACTTCTAGTTAAACCAAAACTTCTAGATATTTTTGCCCAAGAATTTTAATGAATATTGCAAAATTTTATTAATTTAATATCGTCTTCTATTTTCCAATCCCCTCTGGTTTAAAAAAATAATTATAATGTTTCTCCATATTATATATATTTACTTTTATAATTGAGGATTAATCGATTCAAAATATTAGTGTTTTAATTATTTCAAGCTTCTAATTCTTCCTTTATTAATAAATTGATAGTTGTGGGTTAAAAAAATATGCTTCCAATCAATTTATTCTTATTTATTTTAATCAACAGGTTTATTAGATTGTCTAGAAAATAAAACAGAGATATTTGTATCAATATAGAAAATATTAAATAATTTACTTAATTATGGTCAGAAGAAATTAATTTTCTTCCATAGAGAATGGTAGTTGGCTGATTTTTTATGAAAAAGTACTGCATAAGCAAGCCATTATTAAATACTCATTTAATTATAAAATATTTGCAATATCAATAATTATATCTCTCTGCTACAATTAAATTTAAATTTAATAATATATAAAATATATTTTGTATTTTAAGTTTTTACAAGACTAGAAATACTAGAAATATTATACTAATTAGCATATTTTTAAATAGTCCACTAAATAAGGAAAACATCTTGTTTTTATAATTTTTGAATTGATTTATCTGAATATTTCCTATATGAAAATGATAATAATATTATATATTTATTTAAGTGATAATTTAGTAAAATGAAATATTATCATTGTTAAATACTTTTTTGTTAAATAATACCATCGCAACAAGGTTTTCAAGGTTGCTTTATTTAAAGATTTTTATATATCATCAGGGAATTTAAACAGATTTATATCCTTCATTGCTTTATTCATAGTTAAAGTGACGAATTATTAAAAATTACTTAGGGGATATTTTTCGATTTTAAGATTTTAGTGCTCCCGGATGTCTATATTATCTAAGGTGATCATGATATGAATGAGATTTATTATATTTTTTAGATGGCTTATATGTTATTTTTTTTTTTTTTTATTTATTATAATTTTAATTTTGTGTAATTATTTGTATAATTGACTCATTGTTCAATAATTATATATTTATAAATATAAAATAAAAACATAAATACATATAGTTTTATTATATATTTTTAATCACATTAACTTGAAACTTTTCACAGTCAAAATATATATAAATTCTATTAGTTATTTTATAAAATTATTATAGTTTATATTAATAAAGATATAAAATTTAATAGTAGAACTACTCTTATGAAACAAAATATATGAAAATTAAAGATATATGTACATTATAGTATGTAGAAATTTATTCTATTTTTTATATTTTATTATTTGAGATAAAAATTAATATCCTCAGTTAAAAATTTCAGTTGGTATCACATAATAGACAGTGAGACGTGTATACAAAATATTTAAAAATAGCTGCTTAAATATTATTTTTACCCAGTTACCGAAAATATGATTAAACATAGAATTTAAAAAATTAAATCTGGTAGAATGCTAACCAAACTATTCGATAATAATAAAAATAATAATAAAAATGGTTTTAATTTAATTTGTGTGTATTATATGTCATCATTATAATAACTATCTCCAAAGAAGTACTTTATTTTATATCATATAAAATAAAATCTTGTTAATTTTAATATTTATGCATAAAATTGAGAAATTATATTATAAATTTTCAGAAAGAATAAGATGATATAAGAATTGATTTCTTACATTGAATAAAAAATGATTCAGTGGATTATCAATGATGATATCATTTGTTATTATTTAAAATCATATTAAATATAATTGATTAGTTATTACATATAAATTATAGTGGTTTATATTTAGTTATGTGATATATATAATGTTATTTTATATATATTTTCAGATATTAAGTTATAATATATATTTTTATGTTTCATTATTTAGATTTAAAGTTTAATTAAATATTTATAATCTAAAATAATTAAATATAGAAAGAGTAAGATATTTTATGTGTCATTTTAGGCTTTACTTTTATTTAAAAAAATAAAAACTTTATAAAAATAAATATAAACCTCCTCTGTTTTTTTTATATCATATATTATATGCGTACATATATTTATGAAACTTATCTTTTGTTTAACATAAACTAATTGTTTTTTGGTAACATAAAATGTTCCATTTTATTAATAATTAACATGTAATATATATATTAAGAATTTAAACATATAAACATATACAAAATTAATTTTCGTAAATATATAAATAAAATATATTTATGATAATATAAAGTAAGTTATATGGTTATAAACAGGTTGTAAACTTTCAATTAATTATTAATCATTTATATTTATTTATAAATTATACTATATAGTTTAGGTAAAATCAACTAAACTTTAAAGTTTTTATATAATAATATAGTATATATGTAAATTTGTTTATTAATATTTAATAGTAAATATTTTACCTGAAACAAGTATTTTTACTGTTCTTTATTTGTAAATTTTAAAAATGAGGTAGTTATCTGACAAGAATATTTAAATATAACTTAATTTTAAAAATATAACACCTCAATTTTTAATTTTATTTAAAAATTATCAGATGTATTTGTTAATGTTTTAAAACTTTTATAAATAATATAACCTTTTTGATCTAATTATTTTGAATATATAATCAATAAATAATTTCTCGAAATAAATTAATATAAAAAATTAATATAAATTTTAATATACCGATAAATAATAATATAAATTTATTAAATTATTTATTTATATATTTAGTATTTTCCTATACAAAACTCTCATCTAAATATTAGTTCTCATTATTTTAATATTACTGATTAACTTAACTAGTTTATTCTAAATGATGAAAAATGTTGTTATGTTATAATATGCAAAATATTAAAGAATAAGTTCTAGAAAAATAATTTATAAACATTATCTATTCTATTTTAATTAAATATTCTTCAAAAATTAGTTTGATTATTAATTTAGAAAAATAAAAACAATTTTGTCAATAAAAAGTCAATTTTTAATTACTTCAAAAAATTTTACTACCTGAAAAATATATAAATTTATCCCTTACATTAGAATAAAATATATATTACTAATAATAGTAAGTGTTTAATTTTTATATTTAGCATTATTATTTAAATAAATAAAATTATATTTGTTCGATACTTTTTAAAGAAATTAATTTGATAGTAATGATAATGTAATAATAATAAATGTTATTTCAATATTCTTTATTTCACAAACTTACATCAGTAATTATGATTTTTTGTGATAAAATATATATTTCAGAATAAATTATAATATATAATAAAAACTAAATTAAACATATAATAGTTAATTTATATTATTTCTTTAGTATAAATATAGTAATTTAATAACAATTTTTAATAATTATTGCGTATTTCAATTTATTCATTATGGAAAGAGAGTAGATTATATGAAGTAATAATGAAAAGTATTTTATTCGTTAGTATTACCATCAGTTTCTAAATTTAAATTTTTTTCATTATCATTTGAATTCTAAAACTTGTATTAATAACTTTATTCTAAGATATTATAATTACATTCTAAAGTAGATGCTTTTAAGGAACTATTATTAGTTTTATCTTTATTTTTTTCGTGATAATTTTAACTTTAAATGAATTATATTATGTTTTAATGGAGATTTTTTTCATTTTTTTTCTCTTTAGTTTGGTGACTTTTATCATTACTACCAAATTCTAACTCAGTAGTATATTTTTCATAAAGGTTTAGTAGTCTATTATATCTATTTTTTATATTTGACTGGCTTCTAGAATAATTAAGTTTTTGAGCAACTTTTGACCATGAATTATTACATATTTAGCAATATTGAATTAACTATATATCTTCCTCTTTTCCCCATTTTTATCTAATTTATGAGTATTAATATTAAAAATATTTGTCACTATATAATAAATGCCTACTAAATGTAATTTTACTATGTAAGTAGAGGATTGATGCGTTCAAAATATTAATGCTTTATCTATTTCATACATCTAACGCGCTTTTGTCCGATGAATCTATAATTATGAAGCATAAAAATTTGCTTCCACTCTATATTACCGTCTCTTTATTTTTACTATTCTCTAATAAGGAAAATAGATTTCAACAAATTATAAAAATATAGATTTTATAAATAAACAGATATGTACTCAATAATAAGCTATAAGTATTAGTTTTCTTCCTCTGAAAAAGGATTAGTTGTAAGTTTTTGTGAATAAATTTGACTAATGCATATCATAACTAATTCCTCATTTATTTGTAAAATTTTTGCAATTTACTAAATCTCTTCCTTATTCTTCAAATTTTAATAGTATAAAAAAAAAACTTATAAATAAAAATTATTATTATATACCAATTCCGAAAAGCACCCAAAGTTTTTAAGAGCAGCATACTATTAAATGGCCCATTAAATCAAGAAAACATCTTTTTTTTATATTTTTTTCAAAGAATCTGTTTGATATTTCCTATGATAGTTAAATTAAATTAGATTTTATAAATTTAAAGCTTTTTTTTACTTGTAGGTTTTTTTCCATTAACATAAAATCTTTTTTAGACTTTTTCTTGCAAACTCTTCTTAATATTCTTGTGAAAATTTCCATTAGTTTTATATAACCAGGTTTGTATTGCTTATATGATCGATGAATTATTCAAAATTACTTTTATCCATGAGTTTCTATATAATATATAATAAATATATATGTAAAGTCTAATATATTATTTTTATTTATTTTGTTTATATACTATATTTTTACCTGATTTATATTTTATTCTTAAAGTTAATAAGTTACTTAGGATATTGTTATTTTTTTTGTTTGGGTTTTCTTTTTGTTTTTTTTTCCTTTTATAATTATTATTATATAATATATGTTTTCTCACAAAAATTAAAGACCTTCGAACAATATATAATTTATCATTTTGCTCGCTAAAATTTATATAATGCTTGCTGTTAAAATAGGAATTGTTGTCAGGCAAAATTAAAAATAATAAATAATAATTGAAAACATTAAAATTATTTAAATATATGTTTTTTATTATTTGGAAATCTCATTTTAAAATCAAAAATAAAATCTAATGTTTAATTTTAATCATAGAAATTATTTATTATATGAATTTAAAAACTAAAAATAGTAATAAATTATAAATTATAAAGTTGATCTATATTGAATTTATAGTTGAAAATATAAATATAAACACATGAAATTTTAATTAAAAAGTTGTATATGACTAAATACATATCAGGTAAAGATTTAGATTATATTTTTTTTACAAATTTATTAATGGGAAAAAAATAAAATTTGGTTATATTTTCTTGACTGGTAATTTAGAGTTGAAAAAAATGTCAGTTTCCTCAATATATTATGAAAATTTTGCAGATAAACGGAATAATTTATTAAATAATTGGTAAAGGTAGAAAAGCATGTGCAAATTATTTTTTTTTAGCAATTAATTCAATTTGAATTGTGGAATTTTATCCTTATATTATTTTTATCAATTCATAAGTCCTACTGATAAAATAACAAAATATTATTATATATTAATCTAAACGTAATTGTATTGAGAAATTTAATAGGGGTAATAAAGAAAATAAAAAATATTTGATAATAATTATATAATTAAAATAGACATGGAATGTTGATTTTCATAATTATTATATGTCTATAATATTAAATGATAAAATTTATATTCCATAAATAATATATACCTAAAACTTAGGAGGTATAAAAATGAAAGCAGCCTAATTTATTTATGCAGAGTTTTATAGGCTGATTTCTTTTAGATTTTTTAGTTTATTATGATCTTTTCTTTTATAGCTTAAATAAAATATATAGAAATATAATAAGTATGCACATTAATTATGGCCAATAAGATATAATGATTAAATTATTATTATTTATAATATAGAAATGATTTTAAATTATTATTGTCAAAATTTGCAAAATATATAAATAAAAATTAATTTTTATATAGTAAGATAATAATAGAAAATAATAAAAATTGATAATCTTTCAATATAATTTTATTACTTTTATTTTGGAGTATTGATTTTCACCATGTTAAATATTTATTTAAATTATTATAATATATTTATCAATAAAATTATATAGATATCCATATATATATATACAGATATAAGATAGCATGCATAATTATTAATTTTGATGGCAATCTTCTAATGATTCTTATATAAATTTATGTTTTTGACATGTAATTAATTGAATTTAAAATAATTTAAATTAATATTATCATACATAATAATTTATTACAAAATATGATATTAGAATAAAGAATTACAAAATATACATATAATTATTTTATTTTTTTAAAATAGTAATAATTACTATCAAATAAAATTAAAATTAAATTATTATATAAGTGATATAATTTATTGAAATTTAATAATTTGATGTTTCAAATTTATATTTTTTAATAGATTTTTATTTAAATTAATAAAAAAAAATTATTTAAATATTAAATAAAAATGATGAAAAATACTTGTTTTTAAATACTTTACTTATCTTTGGTATATTTGAGGGGAACTCCACCTCCGTAACAGTCTATTGGAGTTAATCTTGGAGAACTGACTACTTTGGGATAGCTTCATATATTTACAGATGTTTTCAAGCAATCATCTAAATTTTAACTTGAAATTACCTATGATGGATCTAAATATTATTGGTTCAATCCTGATCTTCTTATTCTTGACTAAAATGGATATCCAATCGCTCTTCCTAGTTACAATGTATTTTCATTAGTTTATTATAATAAATATACATAAGAATATATCAATTTCAATTTAATTAATTAGAGTTGGGAAACAATAGTTGCTACATCTTAAATCATAATAAGAAAAAAGGAAATTATATTTTATTATATGAAGGTCGGGAACAGTGTAAGTAAATGCAAAATAAAACGATTAATCCAACAAAGTTATTGTTGTTAAAAACAACCCAAAGTAGATAGAGTAAACAATAGGTCAAGATGAAATCGAAATTTGTATCCGAATTACATAAGTTCCCATTTCTAATATTAGATTAGTTCCTTAGAATAAATAAAGCACTTACAACACGACTGAAATTTTTGATTCCTTGTTTCTTGAAAAGGTGTCTAATTTTAAAGTACTGAGAGAGTATGCGGACTTTAGAAGGAGAGGCCCTATGCAGGGATATGGGGTACTTCGTAATTATTATATAAATTTATATGATTCTATATTTTTTGGTCGAATTTTAGAATTGAAAGGAATTGCAGTGATAGAGTTACATTATCTTCGTCAACCTAATTCAATGAACATTATGGTATAGCATGGGAGTATTTAGTTGCTTTAGTAAATTAGAATAATTAGGATTTGTGGATAAGTGCTCCTAGTAAGGGATGTAATTCATATTTAAGCTAATTGGCGATGTTTTTATATGAGTAATAAATTTCAATAAATATTTATAATTTTTATTCTCCTTATGTTTTTATTTATAGAAATTTACACTAAAACCATTTTCAGTTAAACTTGTATTCCCTAAGATGATGATGGAGCTTGCCCAAATGACTGTTTTAGTAAAGGGGAGTGTTTAAATATTGGCTAATGTAGTTGCTATTTTGGGAATTAAGGAACTGATTGTGAATCAGGCCCAAATACTATCGATTACAATGATTGCAGATACAAATGTATTTTTTATTAAGGAGCTTGCGAATTGGATAGTATAGTAGACGGATTCAAACGCTACTTCAAATGCAACTGTAATTAAGGATATGAAGGAGCACGTTGTGGAATTCTCATTTGTTCCAACAATTGCAGCTTTAATGGAGAATGTGTAGCTCCAGAGACATGTGCATGTTTTGATGGATTTTAAGGGGACAAATGTTAGTAAGATTGTGGGTAAATTTATATATATTATTATTATTAATATCTTTTCTTAATACATTATTTCTAAAGATGTTACGGTCATGGAAAATGCAGTGAAGATGCTTAAACATGTGTTTGTGATTTAGGGTTTAAGTTTGATGCTTAAATGAAACAATGCGTTTTTGATTGTTCGTGTGAACAGTGTAGTGGGCCCAATCAATATAAGTAAAATTGCTAAAACGGTGTGGAGTTATATGGCTAATGTTACTGTGAATCAGGATATGAGGGATAATATTGCCAAGTTAAAAAAATCCAACAAAATTTATCTTCACCAATAGCAACAAATTTAGATAGAATCAAGTATAATTAATTTATTAAATTTATATTTTAATGTAATTAGCATTCATTTGTTTTTGTAATAGCGATTGGTCTACTTCTATCGTTTTCCGCGACTATTTTAAGACAGCAAGACCTTGGATATCTCAATATGCTCCTAATTTTTATTCCAAAGATAAATAGTATAATTGGGATACTTAAGAAAACATAGACTTTGATACTAATGGATATCCCATATCTTTGAAACCGGGATAGGCCGCTGGGATTCTCATTTTAAGAGATGTTGAATAAAAAGTTAGAAATGGATTATTTGTGGTATTATATGAAGGCAACGGGGATTTGAGAGTTGGATTCGATGCCAAAGTAATACTGAGAAGAAAGGGAAGAATAGTTATCGAAGTAAATTTGGGTCTTTAAAGAGATAATGGAATATATTTATAAATCATCAAAACAGACAGTGGTAATCACCTTAGAAATATCAGAGTATTAAGATAATAGGATGAATATAACCACTCGAATTTTGCTTTCAAACTTGAGTAACGACTCAAACATTTAAAAATTTATTATTTTTGAGTTAACTTAATTTTTAATTAAGCATTTTTATTCAAATTTAAAATAATGCGTTTAAGTTACTTTTTTAATTAATGATAATTTAATTCCAGATTTATTGAAAATGCTCGAATATTTAAGGCTTTGAGGTTTTTAAACTGGATTAATCCAGTCAAATAGGAAATCAGTACCTGGAGTGAAAGAAACTCCATAAATTAAATACAAAGTACTAATAAGGGTGTAGCTTATGAATATATTATTTCTCTTTGCAACTTTATAAAAGCAGATGCTTGGATTAATATTCCAGTTAAGGCTTCAAATGATTATGTAAGAGAACTTGCCAAACTATTGAAAGAAAAAATATAGCCTGAATTAAAAATTTACGTTGAGTACTCTAATGAATTTTGGAATCCTCTTTTCGATCTTAATTTTGGCCAACAAAAAACTGAAGAATTGAACCTTTAAAATTCGCATTAGTTTTATTCCCACAGATCTTTAGAGATCTTCGATATTTTTGAATAAATTTTTGAAGGAAAGTAGCGTTTAATATAAGTAATTGGAACTCAGTCAGGAAACCATTGGATTACATAGCAAATTCTTAATTACTTATATGCCCTAAGACTTGGCTCACCTTTAGCATCTTAAATTAATGTTGTAATAAAATTATTTAAATGAGCTTTTATTGAAAACTAAAACACCATTCCTAAAGTCGGGGCTTTCGAAAAGTATAAATAAGTACACGAAGACTAGAGAATGAAACAGCTATATATAAATGCAATTTCTATTATTGAATAGTCTGTTAGTCCAAATTTTCCTACTTTTCATTTTGTTTTAACTGGAAAATGTAGTGTCTATGGATGCTGGGGAGCAAAATAATATACCTTTTAACAAGAAAAAGAAGCCCCCAAGTATAGTGCACTGGTGAATAAATATATTCAAAATATAGGGCAAATTTATTAAAGATAAGGTTGCATGGTTTCTAATGCTTTACATTATGATTAGGTAGCTTCGATTTCTATCAATAATTGCGTTTTTGAATTGTCTTAGTCATTTAAATTTAATAATTACTTAAATAACAAAATATCTGGTGATATAAGTGTTGAATAGTAAAATTCTAAACACTCAAAAACTAATAAAACTCAAGGGAAAAATTAAATTAATTAATCCACTATTTTTATTATATCTTTGAGTGCTTCTGGTGTCTTGCTAATAGCTCTAGCTTTTACAGCTTATTTTATACAGAAATATTTACGGGTAAAGAGAGAAAGTATCCGTGATGGAAAGTTCTTAAAAATCGAACTAAAATTGCAAATCTTAAAATCTCAATAAAGATACTTCCAATCAAAGTTATAATGAAACTAAATATATAGAAAGCAATGAATAATTATGATTTATTTATTTTATTCATATTATTACTATATATATATAAATTGGAAAGTAGAAAATTTTATAATCAGAAGTTAATTTTAAGTTTCTAATTTTTTATTTTTTTGAATTTTGTTAGAAAAATTATATTATGATATATTCATATTTCATCAAACTATTAGTTCTATAAAATTTTGTTTTTGATATAGTACCTAAAAATTATGATATTTTTATATCAATATTCACATAATTTTATAGAAATAATTTAATAAAGAATGCAGATACTTAGTTTTTTTTTGTTATTTCTACAATCATTCATTACGTTTATATTATTTAAAAATTAGTATTTATATGAAAATATAGAAATACTGAAGTTTAATTTTTGTTATATAATTGATTATTATTAATATTTACTTTATATATTGAATTATATAATAATTTTGTGTCTTTTATATAATAGATAGAATATGTGTGTGTATATATATCAACATGTTTAAGTAGTTTAATATGGTGTTTTTATTTTCCGATAGATCAATTAATAATTAATTCCACAAATCTAACTAATCCATTTTAATAAATTAATAAAAAAATAGATTACCGTTACCTTCGATAAATAATAAAATCAATCTTTGATTTTTTCATTCTAAGTTATTGTTGATTAATTTATTAAGTTTTGTAACTAATTCTAATAGCGGTTAATTTATTAGATGTAAAGTGCAAGTAATGTATGTATTCATGCGATAATTGCTTTAAATGCGCACTAATTATTCTGAAATTATATTAAATAAAAATAAATAATATATATCATAAATAATAAAAAAAAAATTGTTATAAAAAAACAAAACAAAACAAAACAAAAAAATCAATCTAATGTAATTACAAGCAAAAATTAACAAAAACTTTTAATTTGACTAAACCAACTGTGAATAAATCCTACAATCCCCCTACTTAGAATAGTTTTAAAACAGTGTGGCAAAGAAAATCCCTAGCGATTTTAGATAATGCTATTTTATATACGCTAATTAATAGTCAAGTGGATATAACTATTCTACGCCTGCTCTAGATAATCTATAAGATTTTCCCTCAAGTAAAAATTCAGAATTAAGCAACCCACAAAATCTTGAAAACCAGTAATAAAGTTTGAGTGTTTAATAAGAAGACATGTCGGATTTCCATATAAGTGACAACTGTGTTCAAGAAAATGTCAGTAGTTACTAAGAACATATGTCTTTTGAAGACATTTTTAAAAACGAATTAGACTTGATTGATTTCTAACAAAAATTTAATTTATCTTTACCATAGTAATAACAAAATCAATAGTAATAATAAGAATAATAGTAGGTCGAACAAAATATGAATTAGTTTGAACAATATTAAAAAGAATAAATATTTAATTTGGAAGAATAAACAGATTTAGAAATACAATAATAATAGAATCTGTCTTTTAAATCTATCAACAATTTAATTACTGAATCATAAATGAAGGATTGGGTAGAGATGCTAACCCAAAGACAATCTGTACATTACAAAAAGTTTAAAGAAGGTTAAAAAAGTAATAGCTTTTACTTAAATCCTTATAAAGCCAAAGATTTGGCATTTTCTTAGTAATTCACCTAATATGTAATTAGACATGTATTATTGAAAGAAATTTATCCTGAAAGCCAATTCTAAGAGAGAAAGAAAATGCATATGGAATTACAAAAAACTGTAATTTTAAGTAAATAATAAAACTCTTTCTCACCATCTTTATCTTCGTATAACAAGGCTAATAATAATGACTCTCAAAGTAGAGGAGTTGACTCAATTTAACTCTTTCGATACATAATTGAAAATTTATATCAAAATAATTCCAGATTGATAAATAATCTGGTAGCAAAGCTTATAGAAGAAATATATAAAGAAGATGTTACAGTAAGGGATTTAGGAAGAAGAATTGCCGCCTTTATTTCTATAGAATTAATATGTTAATTGTTCCCACAATAATAAGTCAGTGAATAATATACCATCCCTTACTTATCAGGAACTGTTCCCAATAATATTTATAAAATTTTCTTTGTGAAAAAATGAGAACTCAGTTTTCTAATACTCGCTAAAAATTAAATTATTTTAAATTCTATATATTATAATAAATTATATTTAGTCAAAATAATATCAAAAATCTAAAAATTATTTACCTTTTATTTATTAATTGATTATTATTATTATATTATATTTAAGTCAACTCTATAAAATCATTAAATTTGTTCTTATTCTTATTATAATTATCTTATTTTTCTTATTTTAGAAAAATAATTATTTATTTAGTTATTTACATTAATAATAGAAATTAATTTCTATATTATTAACCATGGTTATAAGAATTAAATTTTTTCTATTTTTTATCTTAGTATCAATAATAAAAATAAAAATTATTATTTAGTGTGGAAAGTTAAAATTTTTCAAAATAAACTATCTTTTTCTATGGGTATTTAAAAATGAATATATGATATAAACAATTTTAAAAATTGATAAATAAATTTTCATATAAAAATAAAAGAATGATATCTTTATTTGTTAATAATATATGTATATATATAATAAGTTAGTGATGAGGGATACTGAAATTATATAAAAATATACTATCTTTATTAGTATTGATTTTATTAAATATATTGATTTATAAATATAAATTTGGAATTATTTTAGAAAACTTTCTATAAGAATAAATAATATTAGTGTTTATTTAAATTAGATTTAGAAATTTTGATTATTCTAATTATTATAATTTAGGAGAGTAAAACTTATTTTCTGTAATTTAATCATCCTAAACATAAAATAGACAGCATAATTTATTAATATACAAAGAAATTTCAACCTAAGGCTAATATTAATTTCTAAGGGCATTTATTCTAAAAATAAAATCAAGTTATTTAAAACTTGTTATGTTGATTTATATAGCTTAATGTGTAATGGAATACAGGATAAAGACTAAATTTTAAGTGTAAAAATACAAAATTATATTAAATTTACTATTTTTATAAACAATTCTATAAACAAATTCATATAGAAATAAATAAAAAGTGAAATTTTTTATTCTTACTATACTTTTAATTTAAACCAATATAATTATTTTTTTAAACTAATTAGCTTGTATATTAAATTTAATTCAAACATTTGAAAATTTTTATTTTTCAGCACAATTATTTAAATGCTCTTTTAGTAATTATTCGTTATTAAAAGGAAGTTCACAATACCCACAAACGCTTAATTTAATTTCTTACTCATCTTAAAATTAAATGATCGGAAGTTCAGTATTTTTATACCCATTATTATTTAGGTTTAACTTATTGAAATTGCCAATACCTGAGGAATCATCTAAAAGGGCTAAATCAGGTTACGGTTATTAAATTCTGTTATTTCCTAAATATTTTTGGGGTGGATTAATCCCCTATTATTACATGAATTACTATTATGGTGGTCTTATAATCTATTGCTGATATTATTGAGGGATTCCTCCCATCGGTGGCTACGGAAGATTATATCCATTATTTCTATGTGCCCCTTATTAGAATCCAGGGTATTACATATTTTATTGAGAATAATTGTGAGGAGAATCCACTACTCTTTGATAAGGGTTTGGGGGTTAAATAACTGATTATTACTACTACTGCTACTGCTACTACTACTATTGATTGGGCTGCATTTATTAACCCTAATTAAAAATAGGATGCGCAAACATTTGCTCCCAACTTAGTCTATAGTTCTCATCTTTTTGTAAACATTTACTAATGAAATCTTTGGAAGCCGAAGAAACTGGGATTTGTTGTGGAAAGTTCAAAGATTGAGAGCTAATCATTCTATTTTTGAAGTGATCGGTGCTTTTAAACTCTTTTAAGTGTCCCCCTTTAATTTGATAAAATTATATGCTTATTATTATAATAAAATAAAGTTAATTAATTTTCTACAAGGAGTTGTTTGATATCCATACAGCAGTTAGTAATATATAATTCCCAAACTCCAAATATCACTTTTCTTGGTTTTTTAGTTATTTAGCTGCTGAGGACTCATGTAGAGTGGGGTTCCGACATTCGAAAAAGTAGTTTTTTCAATTTTATCGGCAAATCCAAAATCTGCTAATTTATAATTCCCGTTGGCTATCAGTATATTATCTATAACAAATTATAAAAAAATTATACTATTGCAAGGTTTATTTAAATATTTTGAAAAGCAATACCAGGCTTTAAATCTCTGTGCGTAATATTTTGTTTCGATAATTCTCGACAAGCGTCTAATAAATCTTTGAATATCATAATTGCTTCTGCTTCTTCTACAACTTTTCTTTCCTTCATAACGTTATCTAAGGTTCCCCCATTACAAAATTCTTAAATTATATATATATACTTATCATTTTCAATATAATCCAATAAATCTACTATGTATTTATTCCTCAACTATAGTTGAATATCTATTTCGACTTAAATGAACTTCATGAGCTATGGGTCCTTTAAAAGATAGGTTAAGAAAAATATAAAGTTAATGGTAAAATGGATTTATTATGGCAAAAATGATAACTTTTGTTGAATATTTTAATAAACAATTTCAAATAGTAATTTTAAAGGTCATTATATTAAATATGCATGTTGAATATCTCGTAAATAAACTAATAGAATTTGAATGCCAAAATATGTTGTTATATTACTCTTTTTAGTTTTTCATCTTTTATTATGCATTTAATGGCAACCTCTTCGCCTGTTACTGTATGCTTACCCTTGTAAACTGATGCAAAAGCTCCGTTTCCTAGTTTATCTTTCTTATCATATTAATATTCGTTATGTTATTTACTGGGGCCAATTTTTATTACTTAGGAAATCATTCTTTTTTTTTTGTTAAAATGAAAATAGAATTTATTTATTGAATTTTTTTCTGTTTTTTATATAATTTTATTAAATAATTTATTAATTGTCATAAATATTACTATTTAAAATTTCTTTGTAATAAGAATATAATTGTTAATATATTAGATAATAAATGTTCCTTTAAACTTTATAATTTATAAAATTGGAATCTCAATGAAAGAATAACATATAAAAAAAGAAAAATAAATTTTTTTTGTTTATCAAATAAAGAAATGCATTGTTTGTTAAAATTAATAAGGTAAACATTAAAAATAATTTAAAAATTATAAAGTCATCATCTTCTAAGACCTCCTCTTCCCCCTCTACTAGCCCCCGTACTAGCCCCTCTACTGGCAGCTGCATATGATTTTGTAACTCTAGGTTCCGTAGATTTTCCTCTTGCTGCATACAATGAGGTAGTAGCATTTTCAGTACTAGAAATTACATTAGTTTTAGAAGTTTCAGCCTTTTTCTATTTTGAGCTCTTCTTTTAGTCTAATAATTAATAATTATTATAAAATTATTTGTTATATATTTTATTGAATTTACAAATATAGGTTCCAGTTCCTGCCTTATAGATTCTGAATTTCTGTCCTGAAATGACGGATTTCTTTCTTGAAGCAACGGTCAAAGCTCTGGTGACACTATTTTGGTCAGCAAATTCTATCATTGCGAATCTAAAAAATAATAAAAATGATTAAAATATATTGCAAAATGATTTATATTTTTATATTACTTATTTTCATTGACCTATCTGTTGGGCCATTTGGGTCCCTTTCTTATTCTTACATCGACTACGATACCACAGACCTAAGTCTTTTCGAAGAAGTGTTTGATTTAAGCTCTCGTGACTTTAATGGGGTGCACATAGATGGTTCTTTCCAGTTTTTCTTCATCCAAATATTTGAGTTTCTCGAACAGGTCCACTTTCAAACTGGATTTGAGGTTTTCGTGCGCCTTTTTCAACTAGAAGAGTCCGTATTCGTTGATGGAGTTGTTTTTAATGAATACTTCAGCCAGACCCTTGCTTCCTTTGGTTACTTTTAAGAAGTCAATAATTCCATCTTCGTTTAAGAAGTTGAATCTGAGTCCCAGCGTGTTAATTTTGCTTTTGGGGTTTTGGGCAATACCTTCTCCCAAGGAATACAGTCCTTTGTTTCTTATTCTGTTGTGTCCGAACTCAACTTGCTCCAGTGTGCAATTGACTTTGAAGGTGTTTCCGAAGGCTTGGGCTCCATCGAATCCGATTTTGTTATTGAAAATGTTGAGGAATTTGACGGAGGTATTTTTTTCCAGTTTTTGCGCCAAAGCCTGCGCCCCACTTACTCCGATTTGATTTTTACTTAAATCGACGATTTCAATGATGTTGTTTTTTTCCAAAATAGAGGCGATTATTTTGGCTCCCTCCTTATTGATTAGGTTTTTGGAGAGGTTTAAAACTTTGATTCTGGAGGCGAATCCTTCTCTGGTGGGGTCAAGGGCGAGCGACAACAAATCAGCGTCGTTTTTGTTGAGATTACATGAAGAGAGTGTGAGGGATTCAATTTTGGGACATCTGGAGAAGAGTTGGAGGATTTCCGGGTCCTTGTTGTTGTATTTGACGAAGTCGTTGATGTTGAAGTTAGAATTGATTCCGGTGCACCTGTCGAAATAGAAGGCCTTCAAGTTATTGTAAAGGTGCTTTTCGTGGTCGCTTCCAGACATCTTCTGGGCCTTGGAAGGGTCTCCGTACCAGACTTCGTGGTCGTGTTCCGAGACGCACATGTTTAGGTACATGGTCTTGAGGATGGCGGAAGAGTTGATGGTTCCGGTGAAATCCAGATACTCCAGAGCTCCTCCCTTCTTGGCGTTGAAGGCTATAGCCTTACCCAAGTTGGTGATAACGGAATTGTTGAATTAAGAGGAGTGGGAAAGGTTCAAAACTCGCAAGGTTTTGATTTCTCCCAAATGGACGAAGAACTCTTTCTGCAGGTTGGTGTTGAAATTGTTGATGTTCGAACAGTCCAAAACTTCCAACGAAGAATTGATTTTTATCAGTTTGAAAACGGCCTCCACGACATCCTAAATTCCTCCCTGCGAGGTGGGACAGCATCTGCTCAGGTTCAACGAGTACAGATTCGTCGCGAAAGCGAGGTTATAAGCCAAAGAAGCCATTCCCTTAAATAGAGTATGATGAATTAATGGGTGAACAATAAAATTGAATTAATTATTTGTATATTTACACTGAATCCCATGAGACTATTGTCTCTCAGATCCACATAAGTCAGTCTTTTACTTCTCATGAGACCATCAGCCACTTCCTTGGCCTACGTGTGATCAGAGAACACGTTGTTTGTGAGCACCAGTTCTTGCAAGTTTTTCAAGTTCGTAATAATGTTGCATAGACTTTTCGAGGCGTTTTAGTGGTGCAAAAGGTTCGTTTTACTCAACTTAATGGACACCAAATCCTTCATTTAAAAGAGAGGAGTGAAGATTTTGTCCGTTATTTCAGATCCGTTGCCCGAGGCTCTGAAATTATGGAAACTAATTCCCTCGAGCATTCCCTTTCCAGCCAAGAAATTGTTCAGCCCTTTGTTGATCGCCTTGATGGCCTTCATGCATACAGATGTGCAAACTTCGGGAAGTCCTGAAAATTCCAAAAATTTCAGATTTGTCAACTGTCCGATGACCTGAGTGACGTAGTAATACCCAGATTTCACATTTTGCACAGAAATCACGGGAATTGTAAGACAGGTGATATGGTCTTTCGCGATTTTTAATTTTTCGTAGAATTTTTCGAAGTCAGGGTTTTGGTCAAAGTAAATCATGGAGTCTTCAAGTTCTAATTTGAAAAACACCTATTACCAAGTGTGTTTCGTCATTTCAATGGAACAGTTTTAATTGGGAATGGTTTATTTCTTCATTTTTTCCTTGATTGAAGTGAAAACTCTGTTATTTTTTTCCTTATCAACTTCTTCTCCTTCTTTGAATTGTTCGATAGACATTCTGGCAATATCTGTAGAGTTAAGGCTCCTAAAACAAAACGGCATTATGATATAAAGAAAAATATATTTTTTATGTTTACGAATCATTAACCAAAGCTTCTTTGATCCAGGACCATCTGGTTTCGCAAGCTAATTTCCATTCGTCTTCATTCAAATTTCGTTTGGAAATTACTTCAATTTTGTGTTCTTTCTTTTGCTGGCCTTCCTTAGAAACTTGAATCGTTTTGCATTCGTAGAAGTTGTGCATTTTAGGAATTTTGTCCAGCAAACTCTGGATCTGGTTTTGCGAAGTGGGCAAAGTGTGAATATCGTCCAATTCTCCGTGGTATCTTTTAGCCTTACTATTCTAAATGGCCTGCATTAATTACTTGTTCAACTCTTCGTTGGACTTCACAGGAATTCCCAAAAATTCGTAAAATTAATCATAAAAAGTGACATTTTTGTAAATGTGGAAGGCCTAACTTTAGATTTCATTTTCCAATTTTACGGGCAGTTTACAGAAATTATTTTCATAATATTCTAACAATTTCTTCGGTTCGGCGGCGATGGATTTAACTTTGTTTATGAAAAGACTGAATAAGCATCTGAATTAAAAATTAAAAATTAAGCAAGGCAAATTTAGAAATAATAATAATGGTCAATATATTACAGCATTTGATTGCTTATTTCTTGGCATTTAAAGGTCAATTTGGCTCTTTCCTTCGTTAAAACATGTTGGTTAGCCTCGTTAGTAAGTTCGGGGACAGATTTGAATATCCAGAAGACCTATCTGTCGAGACTTTCTTAGTGATACGCTTCCAAAATATCTTAGAATTTGTATTTTTTGCTGACTAAGAGGTAGGTTAAAATGACGGACAGATTGGGAGAATGGTCTTTGATCCTTTTGCTTTCGTCATTTATGAATTCTTCCAATTTTTTATCAACAATATCGTAGAGTTCAGGATATTCTTCCATAAATAAGAGGAAATTGGCGTGAATGTGGGCGAATTGCCTTATCATTACAATACTTGTGTGTCTTTTTTGGTCGACCATTAAGAAAATTGAGGTGATGAGGATCTAAAACGGGTCATTTTTTAATTTTAATTTTAAAAAAATAAAATAAAATATATATTCATCATCTTTTTAATTACCTTTGGGAATACTTCCAAAATGAATTCGGGTTTAAATCTTCTTGTATTGTTGGCCATGATCATGGCTAAAGATCTTCTCCCCAAGTGCAAGGCTCTGCTCTTATCGTCTTCCTTTCCCAAATACAAAGGCATCCAGTTGGTAAAGGTTTCATTGTTTACACTCCATCTGATTCCTTCTTTGATAAAAGCCTTAATACTGATGTAATCCAATGTGGCTTGAGCATTTTGAATAGCTCCAGTTCTAGGTACCTTAGTAATCCTTATGGAAATAATTTTTTATTACAACATAATCTCTTAAAACTGGAAATATTCAATTATTACTTAAGTCCATAACCTAAACAAACTCCTTTTAATTAATCTTACCCTGGCACTTCTTAAGGTCTAAAGCTCATTTTGGTGTGATAACACATCAATTCTTTAGAAAAAAAAGAATTTTCATTGTAATCTACCACTTGGAAGGCATTACTGTCTTTTTCTTTCTTGTTGAATTCGGGCCAGCAAGAAAGTTTTCCTCCATGTTTACATTCACTACACTAAAAACCAATACATCGATTAATAAATAAATCACATTATATATCTTGTGTACTATTTATTTACTTTAAATTCATTGGCATTTTTAATAGCCTATTTAACTTTGGCTTCAAATTGCTATTCATTTTCAACATATTAAACTTCGAACAAAAACGATTGCAGTTACATCAAAATAGATTAAATGGAGTATCCACTTGACCATCCACTGGCATCACCTTCTCTTTGAGCCGTTAACATATCTAAACAAATATTTTATCCGAAAACGTTAGGATGGGGCAAGGAAGTAAGTAAGTTTACAACAGGAGGTTGATGGGGATAGGATCTAATATAAATAAAAGTTGGGGTCAGGGAAACTAATTAACAATAATTTTATTGATAGAGTGTATTTACTCAGGAATATCTATAGTCAAATGGAAAACTCCTCCACTGTATATTGTGCCAGGGGGTCCTTGAATATTGGCATGCCATTTAAATAAGGAGTTGTCTTAAGGTCTAGCAGTTACTCCGACAGTGGGAATGCTTTCATCTTCGATTTCTTTTAAATCTCTTAATATTCTTCTAGAAGCTGAACGAAAGAAACGTAAAAATAAAGGGTTAAAAACGGGTCATGGGTTTATAATAAAGAAAAAATCAAGAAAGTAGAATTTTTATTAATATTAGTATGATTAAAAATTTACAATAAATTATTTTCATTTTATAAAAGATTGACAATAAAATAAAAAAATACCGAAGTTAATAGATTTTTTGTTGGCTAAAGTTCTAAGGAGAGCGTTGTCTTTGGATTTTCCTTGAGCTTTCATACTTGGAAACAAAATTTTGGTGTTTTTATTTTTTTATATTTATTTTTATTTAAATTGAGTTTATTCTTATAAGTAAATATAATTGTTGGATTAATAAAATGATATTATACTAAATGAAAAAGGAGTAATAAAAGATTTATTTCCTTAAATTATGCTCTGTTTTCTGAATAAATATGATGATAACTCCTTTTCTAGAAGAAGTTTTATAAATTACTAAAGAAAAAAAATTTGTTTTTCAAAATGTCTTTATAAATATTAGAATTATAAATTAAATAAAAATAAATAAGTTGAACCTATTTTAAAATATTATTTTCCATCATTATCTAAACAATCTATCACTATTTTTGTTTAGATTTATAGAAATATATATCAATTCAGAGTAGAAGTAATTTATTAAAATTGCGTCTATTTATATTTGTTACCAATTTAAACCTTTATTTATGTTGAGTTATTTATAATATGTTCTCTTTTTTTATGAAAAAAAAAAAAATGTATGCTAAAACTGAAAGCAAAAAGAAAAAAAAAAAAGATTTTTTATAATTATTAATTATATTTTAAAAATAAAGAATTTTAAATTACCAAAAATATTAATTATGGTTTATATAAAATTAAAATTTATCATGCTTTATATTAGAATATGTGTAAGATTTATTTATTTGTAATTAATTAAATATACCTAAATAATAAAATATTTAATTTTACATCGATAATTCAAATTTATATTTATTAATAGAACTGTATAATTTATACTTACCAATATTTAGTTTATTTAATAAGGGTATTATTTTCCCATACACAGGGGCTACAAACTTTTATTTCTATTATAGGAAAATTTAAATTAATTTTATTTGTGATTCATATATTAATAAAATTAAATAAAATATATTATTTTCGTGACAAAAATTACCAAAAGCAAAAATAAATGAGTATTCCCACTAATATGATACAAAAGGGTTCAGTAAATAAAAACGATAAATTGAAGAACTAGAAATGATAATTATTAAAATTAACATATTTATAGGAAAAGCAGAGTGTTAAACGATAGTAATTTTAAAAATATTTGACTAATGAAAAAATTTTTGAAGAATTCTCAGATTAGTTCGTTAATTTATTTGATTAAAAAATGCCTAAAAATGCATTAGAGTAAAATTTGCATATTAAATATAATATAGCAAAATTGCTTAATTTAATTTGTTATATTAAAGATAAATTAAGTTAAGTTTTGGGCCTGATGGAAAATAATGTTAAGAATTGTAAAAATAGATAAAAGAAATTGGCGAAGAAAATATGAAATTAAACTAAAAAATAAAAGATTTAAAAATGCAAGTTGACTAAGAGTTAAGAAAAAAAAGAAATAGACAATGATGAAAACAAAAATACTCCGTTATTTTGAATAGTAATTTTCCTGGTTAATTTAATTCAAGAATATTATATAAAAAATCAATTATTGCACTTTTATTTATAATTATTAATAAAGCTATAAATTAAAATTAATTTAATATACACCACTATAAATGTAAAATAAATAGTTTCATATTATAAAATATTAAGTAATTTAGTTGTCGCTATTATACTAATAGATTGATTTATTTTTTTTTAATTTTTTGTATATATATGTAATATATAATAATTATAAATAAAACTATATATAGCATAGCATTGAATAAGTTTATAATTATGACAAATTGAGAAGAAAAACAAAAAATATTTTATGATAAGAATTAAATTGAATAATTTTCAATTTAATAAATATTTACTTGAGTTATTAATAATAAAATATGTAATTTTTCAATAATTATTAATCACTTTTCTTATTTAATTAGTAATTAAAAATAATAATTAAGAAACTAAACCACAGGTTAACTTCTCTAAATTGTCAAAAAAAATAATATAAAAATAAACCTCAGTATTCAATAGGCAAACAACAAAGGAAAATAAAATTTAATTTAAAATAAAGAAATTTAATTACGATATTTGTTAAAAAAGCAGTAAAAAAAATTGAAAAATGTCTTTTTAATTATAGTAATAAATAAAATAAAATTCCGAGGATATCAAAAATTATGTATAAGACCTCTATGATTGGGAGTAATCTATGGAAACAAAAACAAAACAAAAATAAAAAACAGCAAAAGAAGTAACAATAAATCTTCTTAAATATATAATTGCATGCCAATTATGTGATTTTATTATTTAATTTATTTTTTGATATCAAAAGACAGAAAAAGTTTCAGCTCCCATAAGAGGAAACGTTGATATACAAATATCAAGAGAAGATGAAGATAACTCTAATAACAATAAAAATGAAAATGAGAGCTAATAAAGTCAAAAAAACCCTAAATTAGTCAGAGATGCAAACACAGTTTCAGATTACTATAAGGCGTGGGATAAATATAATCCTGTAATTAAAATAATTAACAAAATAAAATAATTAAATTTTTCAATTTAAACTTTCACCAAATATAAATATATATATTTTTTGAATTTTTATATAGGATAAAGAACTTGAAAACATCGAACAAGAAGAAAATAGAGAAAATCAGAAAAAGTTGGATAAGTTCAATCCTTATCTATAAAATTAAGACAAATAAAAGGCACCTCCCAGATCTAAAATAGAAATTAGAGGCGGTAGAGGTCCTTTAAATATAATAAATTCCCTAAGAGACAAAGTAAATATTTTTAAAACGTATTTAATTAATATACAGTGATAATATATTGCTATTTTAAAATTTAAGGGAAACCTATACTTTAAAAGCACTGAGTATTAACTGGCCATAGATTAGTATACAGAATGCATAAACATATTTAAAGAACAAAATGAAATTACCAGAGATGAGTAGGAGTTAAAGATGACTATTTTATCCAATAGAGCCATGGCATATATCAAAATATAAGAATACTCATTAGTATATAATATCTATTTTAAATAAAATCTATTTTTAATTAACTCATTTCCGCAAAAGGCTGAATAAGATTGCAATACCGCGTTGAAAATAAACCCTAAAAATGGCAAAGCCCTGTATAGAAGAGGAGTAAGTAGAAGAAAAATGTAAAAATACAAATAGTCTCTTGAAGATTTCCAAATGGCTGCTAAAATTGATCCCAAAAATAGTGAAATATAGAAGGAGTTAGTGCTGGTGCAGCAAAAATATAATAAAATTAAAGAAGATGCTAACAATAAATTGGTAATAGTTCATCTATTAAAAAACTATTATTTTTTTTTTTCGTTTTTTATTTCTTTTTTATCAATCATTACAGATTAAAATGACGAAAGAAGAGTCATATAAACAAAAAGTACCCGTGCAAGATATAGAAGAGAATATTTTTGAGTAAGATAGTTATATTGATGAACTAGAAGAAAAACAGGGAGGCTTATAAATCAATGCTAACATTTAAAGCTCAGATTCTCAAAGTAATGCTACCTATGAGGAAGATAGCATGGGATCTGAAGGGAAATTAGACAGTAATGAAGAATACGATGATGCTGAAGTGGCTATCACTCCTTTCGGAAAATTAAAAAACGAATGTGACAAATTTCCAAGACCCTCTTTAAAAAGTTCCGATAACAAACCTGGAGAATTCTTTAAAAATGATGACTAATTTGAAGATATTGATGAAAATGAAGAAAGTCAAATACCAAGGGATAGATAATCATTTTCTGGACTTAAAAAAATCGATGTTTATCATTCTCATAGCAGATAAAGCTAACCAGATGCTTAATAGATAATGGTAAATGCATTATAATAATTTATGTTTTTAACTAAGTAAACCATTTAATTATTATTAGAGTCATGATGTTTTTTTCAGAAACGAAAACGAAATTATTCCCTCTGGACAGCCCCACCAGCCCCATTATGATCCTGATGAAGTTCCTAAAAGTAAAAATTTTATAAATGCAAAATAATAATTAAAACTATAAAATGTATGTTCAGAATCTATAGTTAAGGGAAATCACAATAATTTTATACACATTAATGATATTGATGGAAAGGTAGTAACTCATCAACCAAAAAAATCTTTACTCGAGGGTACAGCTTCTACAATTGGAAAAGGTAACTATTTATTTAAATTATAAACAAAAAAACAGATCTTTACAATAACATTATTTAATAGATAACGATATCAAATTTGGAGGAGAAGCTATATTAGAAAATGGAGAAGAACATACATATAAAAAAGACAGAAAGCCCAGGAGATCTATTTTGAATCCCAAGAGTTTAGAAAATTATAACCATATATTGGATGAGCAAGAAGAAGCTAAAGTCGATGAAGAAACTGCTCAAGTTTTCCAAAATTTGAAAAATGTTGAAGGAAAAGTCATCAAACACGACTAAAACCAATCAGATTCCGAATTATCTAGTGAACAAGAAGAACCTGCTGAAATGGATAATGAAAAAGAAGAAGAAAAAGAAGGACATCATTTTCACAGGCAACGAAGTGTATCCTTTGTAGAGGAAAATAAAGTAAAAACAAATATATTTAAATATTGTAGTTCACCTATTTATACACATTTTCCTAGATTATTTTTAAAGACGGAACTGAAGAAGGAGATGAAGCCCACCAATATTCCAAATGCAAAACTCCCAGAAAATCAATATTACGAAATGATATTTCTGACAATTTGACATTTTTATAGAGTGAAGAAAATTTCAATTCTGAGAAACTAAAAAATATCGAAGGAAAAGTTATTAGGCATTCTATGGAAGAAATTGATATGGAAAATGAATCTCCTATTAAAAATAGGAAAAGAAGTATTAAATTTTCATGTAAAAAATTAATTATATAAAAAAAAATTCTGTTTTATAAATTAATTATTTATATTTTTTTTTTAATATTCATAAATATAGAATCACCAGACAATGAAGAATAACATTCATATAACAAAAATTAAAACCCAGAGGATCAATTTTAAAGCAATACAGTGGAGAAGCGACTCCTGTTTATTTAAGATAAAAGTCATCAACAGAATCACCCTGCAAACAAAAAGAAGATATTCTAAGTGAAGATTCAGAATCTGGATCTGGTTCTGAAAGTGACTATGAAGATGAAAAACATGTTTAATTCATTCCCCCTAAAGTAAATTCGAGTTTGATATATTTATATTATTATTTATTTTAAAAAACCAATATTTAAAACTAGCCAGTAGATATTCATTCAAGTCCATTAAGTAAATCTAGAAACTCTTTGCTACAATCGTAAGGATCTACTTAAAGAGTTAAATCCATTTTGAAACATAGTGACAGTTTTGAAAAGCAAAGGTCCCATAGTGTTTAAATAACCATATCGGGAGCTGTTTAATAAAATTCAGATGAAAGCAAAATGAATGATCTTTTAGATATTATAAAAGAAGAATAAGATTCAAAGTAAAGATAATCATAAACTTTAGAATAGAATGAATTATAACAAGAAAATCAATAATAAGAATAATAATTAGATAAATAGACTTAATCTTAAAAGGATTAATAGTCAAAACAAGATAATTCTAACTAAAACAAAAATATTGTTTACAATAACAATATAAAAACTTCTATTCAATTTACCTAAATGTGGGCAAATCTAAAAAAAATATGTAAAAGTAGTTTGAATTCTTATAGGTAACTTTACAAGTATATACTTTTATTATATTTGTTGATTTTATATTTTTTATAAAAATAAAAAGAACGAACTAGATCCAATCTTATTAAAAGATGTATTTAAATCTGGAATGGATGTCAGCTTAATATAAGATATATTTAATGCATTAAAATAAAACTACGATTAGTAAAAAAATCCTTTATATATATTTGCTAATTTATATATTATATTTAATATTATTTTAATTAGAAATCCTTAATTGGCTAAAGATTATATTGAAAATGTACCAAAAGTCAAAAGATTTGAAATTAATAGAATGTCAATGATTTCAAAGGAAAAATAAAGTAAATTAAATATTAGTATATAATTAAATCTAATTTTATAAATCTACTTTTATTAGGTATATCTGATATTCTCATTAAACTTAAAAATGATAGCTTAATTAGTGAAGAGGATCAAAAAAAATATTTGAAATTATATTAAATATGATTGTTATTTCTTTTCTACTTATTATAAATATAATTCAGTTAAAATATTTTATTATAAATACTTTTCATTTTATATGATATTTGCCTTTTTTCGCATTTAAACTAAAATTAGTATATAATTAATTTAAATTTTTCAAATAAAACATCTTGATTTAAAAATTTATAGTATAATTCATTATATAATATTATTCTACTATTACTTAAGTTTTCTAATATATATATTTATTTTTATACTAAATAATAACAAAATTTTATTTAAAAAAGAATCAATTTTAGTAAAAATAGCAATTCTAATTTTTTAATTCATATCAATATAAGATAGCTAGCATATTTGTATACAAATTTAAATTCAAATATATAAAACATTTCTTTTTATAAATAATGCTTATTGTGTAATAAAAATATGAAGGATAGAGAGAGTAGAAATTTCTAATTAGAAAACTATAATAATATTTGATTGGAGAGTTAAATTTAATTTAATATAACTAAATATTTGATATAAAGAAAATTTATAATGATGACAGACAAAAATAATAGAAATAATATAATTTCTAAAATTAGCATAGCATAGATTTCACAATAATATTCTAGTTTAATAGAAATTCATATAAAAAATTTAATCTTAATATATTTAATTCATTAAAATTCTCATTCTGTTACTAATCAATTAATTAAATTAATATTCATAAAATATTTAAATTAAAATATATAAAATTATTTAAATTAATCGACATAAAAATGTAATTATATAAAAAATAATAAAGCTCATAATTTATAAGGCATATATTGCAAACTTTGTCCAATATCGTCTAATATTGACCAATGAACACTGTTTAATAATGTCCAATATATGGAACATTATATAAAAAAATATTTTTAGGAATAATCTTACCAAAGAGATTCAATTTTTGAATTTTCACATTATACAACTGCATATAAATAATTCTAATACATAAAAAAATAAAATAAAAATAATATTTTTAGGATTCATCTCTTAAATTTGAAGGGTTTTCAAATTATAAAAATAAGAAATGATTTTTCTAGATAAATTATCATATATTACTACTGGAATTTGAATAAAAGTGTATTTTTATATATATTGCTATGATAATGAAAAGAGTTGACCATTGGTATGACTTCATAAAACACATTTATAAACAGATAAATATCAATGAGAACTATTTTGATATATTTATAACCAACCTTCATTTTTGATATTTAGGACGGTGTTCATAGGACAAAGTTTAAATACCCCCATTTATATATGTATTTATATTAGAACTAATGTCTAAATAGTTGTTATTTAATTTATTTTAATAGTTCTATATTTCTCAGTTTTTCACATATAATATATAATGATTTAATCGACTAAAATAAAATATTTAAAAATAATATAAATATTTATTCATATATTTTATACATGTAAATAAAATTATATGTAAGTTGTATATATATATAAATCTCATATTTTAATTATACGTTATTTAATTACTATATTAATCAAGTTTATCTTAAAGATACCATTTATAAAGTTTTATTTTATCTTAGTATTAATTCTAAAATAAATAAATAATATGTGCTCCCATCTTATATCCTTAGAAATTTATTTCTAGTAATTTAATATTATATATAGAGCAATTTTATTATTCTGTAAAATTCAAATAATTAGTCTATTAAATATTTAGTTTAGTTAATCGATACAAATAATACTTTATCAAAAATCTAGAAAATAAAAATAATAAATAATATAATAAATATATAAAGAAATTTTAATGAAATAATTGTGTAAAAAAATTTTAAGTATTATATTTTTGCTTTTTATTCTATAAATCAAGAATAACTATTGTGAAATAACATGCTATAAAGAATATATTATAAGAGCAAAAGGATAGTCGTATTATCATGTAGAATTAAATGGAATCTTATAAACCACTTTAAATATAGGGAAAGGATGGTAAAATATAAATTAATATTCTGAATAAATATAGTATAAGTTTATAACTGATGTATACATTATTTAGTATCTAAAAAAATAATAATTATATTTTTCTTTTTATTTTGTAATGACAAATCATGTAAATACTGTCATAAAATGATAATTATATTTATTTAATTTCTATTTATAAAATTGTCTCTATTTACTAAAATATTTTTAATTAAATTAACCGAATGACTTTAAAAAAAATAATAAATAATCTTAATATACATAGGAACATATAAGTATTTGATTAAAATGGAGATATATATGATTCAATGACTATAGATAGATCTGATTTTTTTAAAAAAATGAATTTGTTAATTTTATTAAAAATATACCTATTGGAACTGAAGTAGCACTTGGAATATAAAATAGATACTAAGATGAGGAAATTTTGAATTCTATAAAAACATTAGGAGGTCCATTAAAATTATTTTAAACAAATTAATGGGGATATGTCGCTTTTGGATCAAAAGGAATGGAACCTGCCATGGCTGAGTATCTTACTTAATATGAATTATATGATTCAGGAGAAGTATAAGCAAGAAAATGCCTAAAATGTATATAAGAAAAATATCTAAATAGATATTTTATTTAATTTATTTTTTTATAGAGAAATGTAGCTCAAGCTGTGCCAAAGGATGTGTTAATACAGAAAATACTTGTTGCCCTTAAAAATGTAAATAATGTATTTCTAAAGATAGTGAAATATAGTGTGTCTCATGTTCAGATGAAACAAGAGAAAAGCCGCCTGATTGTCTTTGCAAATCAGGATTATATGATATTGGAAATTTTGACTGTAAACCATGCAGCCCATACTGCAAAACGTGTTCTGATTCAACGACATGCATTACTTGTATCCCAGGAAGCAATAGAAATCTCCCTCCGTTATGCACCTGTGAATATGGATATTACAATGAAAATATTACCAATATTTGTAAGAAATGTGCACCTTAATGCAATAATTGTTCAGATTTCAATACATGCAGTTCGTGTTTCGTTGGAAATAATAGGAAAATAGCACCCTCTTGCCTATGCATAGATCAGCATTATGATGATGGGACTGCTAATTGCTAGGCCTGTCAATTTCCATGTGAAAATTGCTCAAGTGCATCAATCTGCACTTCTTGTATAATAGGGTTCAAAAGGAATACAAATCACCCATGTTTATGTGAAGTAGGATACTATAGTGTATTAAATTAAGCTGATTGTTTAAAATGTCCATATTAATGTTCAGTGTGTAATGATAATAGTGCATGCCAAAGCTGTGCATCAGGCTTTTAACGAAGTACCTAGCCTCCTTGCAATTGTAACGAAGGATTTTATGATGATGGAAGTGTAAATTGTGTCAAATGTGCATACCCTTGTGTTAATTGTATTAATTCATCTACATGTTTGACTTGTGTAACAGAAATTGGGAGATCTACTTCACCTCCATGCAAATTTTATAACCCATTCTTAATTGAAAAAACTTTTTGTAGACAGTGTGAACATCCTTGCAAAAAATGTTCCAGTTTATTAAAATGTACTTCATGTATTATGGGTAATAATCGATAATATGTACCTCCGTGTGACTGTGAATTAGGATATTATAATGAGGGAATTAAAAAAGACTGCCAAAAATGTAAGCCTCCATGTTCGAACTGTAGTAGTTAGAATATATGTTAATCTTGTATGGTAGGATAGAATAGGAAACCTGCACCTTCTTGTGAGTGTTTAGATGGGTTCTATGCAACAAGTAATTCTAATGACTGTCAATAATGTTAGTCTCCGTGCAAATCATGCATAAGCGCCACACTATGCATTAAATGCATTTCAGAAAATAATAGAAATCCCCCTGATTGTGGATGTAAAGATGGATATTTTGATTCTTAAACAAATAATGATTGCATAAAGTGTGGTCGATTCTGCGAAAAATGTACTAATTCTGCATCTTGTTCTGAATGTCCCCCTCAATCTAATAGAGAAATAAATAAAGAATCATAATGTGTTTGCAAGGAGGGATATTATGAATAAGATAATGAAATCATTTGTAATCCATGCAAACATCCTTGTGTTTTGTGTATATCTTCCACATAATGCATTTCTTGTGTTTAGAGAGAAAATGCTAACCCGTTTCCACTTTGTGATTGCGTAACGGGATATGCTGAAGATAAAAATAAAAAGTGTGTAAAAATAAACCAAAATAGAATTTAAAAGGTATTTAATATATTAATAGCTTATATTCACTAGTTCTTATATATTTTTAATCAGTACTGCAAAACTTAATTTAACAATGAGGGATGTGCATCTTGTTATCATAAATAACATAGAATTCTTATAGATAGTTAATGTGTATGCGATGCTAATTTTTATCATGATGGAGAAAATTCTACATGTCGCAATTTCAGCAAATCTTATGATATTTATTAAAGAGATATAATAATTTTTGTTAGTTCTATTGCTATACCACTATCTATAAGTACTTATTATATTCTTAAATGCATAAATATTATATTTATATTAAAAATAATATTACTATATAAGCTGCTGCAGCAGGAACTGGAATCTATGGAATTTAATATTTACAAGTAATTGGATTTTAATAATATCTTAATATATAGTGGCCTAAATTACTAGATTCTTTTTTTGACAGTTTGAATGAAGTTTTGATTAGTCCCTCTTTGTTTTTTTAATTTATTCCTGAAAATCAGTTTTAATATCTAACATTAAGACCTGGATTTATATAAAGAGATTAAGATGCATAATTTATTAAGAATTGTGATGTAGCTATTAAAATTAGTATTCCAATTTTAATTTTATTTTGGATTATATTAAATTTAAAATCATACTTTCTTTAATAAAAACCTCAAAAAACAAGACCACTTTAAATAGTATTAAGCATTTTAGATATTCTTTATAACAATATTTTATTGCCTTATATTTAACTAACTAGTTTACCTTTTATAGTATTTTCCTTATTATATTTAGATTCAATGATTCCTTCAAGATTATTTGAGTTTGTTTCTATTATTTTTGCCTACATAATTCTATTATTATATACTATATATCCTTTTATAATTATTACTCCTTAGTTAAAGATTTATAAGTTAAACAAGTTAATTAATATTTTAAAGAAATCAAATAAAATCACACAATAGGAATAATTGAAATGTATTAATTCTAAAGAATATATTTAAGAAAAAGAAAATAAATTAGAAAAAATTAAATAAACTCATAAGTTTTTATCAGAAGGAATTAACTATAATACTTAAATTGGAACTCTTTGGGTTTTAATTGAAAATTGCAAATATATAATTATTTCTTTTACTTTAATAATACTAAATTCTTATCCCTCTCTAAGTTTAGTTATTTTTATGGTCTTAAATTTGATAACAATTATTTTAATAATTAAATACAAACCCTTAGATAATTGTTTTTCAAATTGGAGTTTCGTTATATCTGAAGTGTTATTTTTAGCTTTTCAATTTCGAGCATTTCCTTTAGCTCTTATTCAAGATTTAACATTAAAAGATAGAAAAATAATAGGAGAAGACCTAGAAATAATATGCTTAGCAATTATTTGTTTGTAGCTTTTTTAATCTATAGTTTTTTTATTAATTGAAGCTGGTAAATATATTAAGTCATTCATAGAAAAGAATAAATAAAAACGAAATGTGCGATCTCAATTGAGAAATAATTAAAAATTAGATTGATTTAAAATTAAAAAATAACTCTTATTAAATGTTTAGTATATTATTATATTTATAAAAATGAAAAAACTTTTGTTTACAAATACTTTATAAAAATAACAATAAATATGTAAATTTCAATAAATTTTATTTTCTAATATCAATTTTAATTTATTAAATTAAAATGATCTATTAAAATAACTCTAAATATTATATAATTTATCATGGATAATATCCCATTTTTTTAAACAATAACAATTATTAGGACAAATCTTTTTTTTTTTTTATTTTCACATTATTAATTAACATAAAATTAATAAGTAATATCATATTCTAAAATAAACCATAAATTAACTCCTAGAAAAAATGAAAAATTTAGAATATAAAAATAAAATTTTTATTTATTTAATAAATTTTTTAATTATCATATTTAAATATAAAAATATAAGGCTTTTTATAGTGAATATTACATTACTTTATAACCAATTATATAGTATAATATTAATACAATTAAAAAACATCCTTTTAAGTAATTGTTTATAATAATTAATAGTCATTTTAAATGTTTAATTTTTAAATCTATAACAACAAAGTATTTCACTTTTAAATGATATTTAATTACTTTTAAACATAATTTTTAAAGCGTTATTACTATAATATTTATTTTTAATAATTAAATATATATACAATAAAATATTATTAAATTTATTAATAGTTTTTTAAATGTATATAAAATAAAATATTATTAAATTTATTAATAGTTTTTAAATGTAGAAACAGATCTCATGTAATTTATTTATATTATAATAATAATGGTATAATAATAGGAAATAAGTTTTTTAGAATAAATAATATATTAAATTTTAGATTTTATATATTAAAGAATAAAACAACACTTGATCTGATAAATATATCATAAAATTGGAAATCTAATTTTTATATGATTCTAATTTAATACATTTCAAAATAAAATTTATTCTACATTTTAAATATACAAATATTTAAAGTTTTATTATTAAATATTAAAAATTTTTTTTTTAATTTGTTTTTTTATCATATAAATTTTATAAAATTTAATAATTATAAAAAATATATTTATAAGATTAATGGTTTTACTCCTATTTTACCAAACAGAAATAATTATTTTTTATTTTTTCTATATTTTCTAAGGATTAATTCTTTTAATACTTATAAGATATTACTTTTTAGGGTTTCGTCAATTAATCTGCATTGATGAATATAAATGATTATACATCCAAATTAAAACTTATCCTTATTATTTTATTATAATTAATAATTATTCTAAACAAATACCTCTAAATAAAAAACAGTGATTTAAATAAAATAAAAACATAAAAAGTTTAATACTATTAGTCAGCCTTAACAATTTAAATATAATCTATTAAAAAATAACAGTTAATACTAGAGATAATGAATAAAATAACTGCATTGTTTATATTGGTAATTTTTATTCGACATTTAATGTAAACTAATTCTACACTATCATGTTCAAAAGAATATAAATTGATAGCAAGAGGGGATTAATATTATAAAGTTTAAATGAACGGAGCAGATATATCAAACACCATTACTATAGGCATTGGATGGTAAAATATTATTTACTTTTAGAACTTTAATATATTTGTATTGGGTATATGAATATATTAGATTAAATGAATATTTTATTTTTATTTTTATAAAGTTATAGATTTTAATTTAGAATATAATATATAACATAGAGCTATTATTAATCTATTAAATCAGGAATCTTTAAGTATTTGATTAAAATGGTGATATACAAGAGTCAAGAAGCTTTGATCCTACAACTTAATAATAAAAAAATGACTTAATTACTTATGTAAACGGACTCTCTACAGGTATATAAGTTGCTTTTGGGTTATATAAAATTCTGCGGATAGCGATGCTTTGAATGCAATTAAAACTTTAGGTGGCCCTTCATCATAAATTTAAAATAGTTGGGGATATGTCGCTTTTGGAGTAAAAGGAATGTAACCAGGCACAGCTTAGAGTAGGTAAGAATTTTCGTTTGCATCTGATGCAACAACTACCAAGTGTTTAAGATGTAAAATTATAAATAAATTCTTCACAAATATTAACAAACTATTATATAGATAGTTGTGATGCGGCTTGTACACAAGGATGTGTAAACACCTCAAGTAATTGCTGTCCCAAAAAATGCAATTAGTGTGTTATGAATGGAAGTGATATTTAGTGCAGCGCATGTTCGGATTTAACCAGAGAAAATTTGCCACAATGTACATGTAAATAAGGATATTTTGAAGCAAATAATATATCATGCTCTCTTTGCAAACATCCCTGTTAATCATGTTCATCACTTAATACGTGTACTAGTTGCATACCTGGATTAAATAGAAAGCCAGCAAACTAAAATTGTGTTTGTAATTAAGGATATTACGATGATGGGGTAAATGGAGATTGTTAATTATGTAAATACCCTTGTTTAAGCTGTTCTTCAGCTAGCATCTGCATAACTTGTATAACTGGTATAGAAAGATAAACCATCCATCCATGCAAGTGCAATTCTCAATATTATAGTGATGGAATAAATGGAAACTGTATAAAGTGTAATCATCCTTGTTTAGAATGTAATAATAGTTCTACTTGCACCACATGTATATCTGGAGCAAACAGAAATTCGACTATTCCATGTTAGTGTAATGATACATATTATAATGTAGGATAGTAAGCTGACTGTATTAAATGTTAATTTCCATGTACAAATTGTTCTAGTGCAATAGTTTGTACTAGTTGTGTATCAGGAAATAATAGATCAAATGCCTCCCCTTGTTCTTGTAATTTCGGATTTTATAGTATAGGAACTGACCCTGATTGTAGTCAATGCCCGCATCCTTGTTTCTCTTGCAGTAACAGCACTACATGTGATTCTTGCGTTGTTGGCTCTAATAGATCAAGTACTCCTCCTTGCTAATGTTCTCCAGGATTCTATAATGTAGGAACGCAGACTAACTGTGAGAAATGTCTTCATAATTGTGAATCATGTTCCAATGGATCAACATGCGATACTTGCAAAATTGGAAATAATAGATAAACAACACTACCTTGTGATTGTGTGGCAGGATTCTATGATGATGGAAATGTTGACTGTAAACCATGTAAACACCCTTGTATTTCATGTTCTAATGTATCAACATGCACCAGCTGTGTGGTAGGATTTAAGCGAAAAATTTCAAGTCCTTGTGATTGTGAAGATGAATTTTATAATATAGGGAATTAGGCTGATTGTTAAAAATGTAATTTCCCCTGCAAAACTTGTTCTGATTCTACGGCATGCATTACTTGTATTCCAGGAAGCAATAGAAATCTCCCTCCACTATGCACCTGCGAAAGTGGATATTACAATGAAAATATTACCAATATTTGTAAGAAATGTGCACATCCATGCAATAATTGTTCGGATTTCAATACATGTAGTTCGTGTGTCGTTGGAAATAATAGGAATACAGCACCCCCTTGCCTTTGCACAGATTAGCATTATGATGATGGGACTGCTAACTGCTAGGCCTGTCAATTTCCATGTGAAAATTGCTCAAGTGCATCAATCTGCACTTCTTGTGTAATAGGGCTCAAAAGGAATACCAATCATCCATGTCTATGCGAAGTAGGATACTATAGTGTATTAAATTAAGCTGATTGTGTAAAATGTCAATATAAATGTTCAGTGTGTAATGATAATAGTGCATGCCAAAGCTGTGCATCAGGCTTTTAAAGAAGTAACTAACTTCCTTGCAATTGTAAAGAAGGATTTTATGATGATGGAAGTGTAAATTGTGTCAAATGTGCATATCCTTGTGCAAATTGTATTAATTCATCTACATGTTTGACTTGTGTAACAGAAATTGGGAGATCTACTTCACCTCCATGCTAGTGTTTAGAAAATTATTATTCTTAAGGAAGTATTTGTAAGTTGTGTGAACATCCTTGCATAAACTGTTCCAGTTTAATAACATGCACTTCATGTGTTATGGGTAATAATCGATAATCTATACCTCCGTGTGGCTGCAATTTAGGGTATTATAATGAGGGAAATAAAAAAGACTGCCAAAAATGTTAGCCTCCATGTGTGAACTGTAGTAGTTTGAATATATGTTCATCTTGTATAATTGGAAAAAATAGGAAACTTGCACCTTCTTGTGAGTGTTTAGATGGGTTCTATGCAACAAGTAATTCTAATGACTGTCAATAATGTTAGTCTCCGTGCAAATCATGCATAAGCGCCACACTATGCATTAAATGCATTTCAGAAAATAATAGAAACCCCCTGATTGTGGATGTAAAGATGGATATTTTAGTTCTTAAACAAATAATGATTGCATAAAATGTGGTCGATTCTGCGAAAAATGTACTAATTCTGCATCTTGTTCTGAATGTCCCCCTCAATCTAATAGAGAAATTAATAAAGAATCATAATGTGTTTGCAAGGAGGGATATTATGAATAAGATAATGAAATTATTTGTAGTCCATGCAAACATCCTTGCGTTTTGTGTAAATCTTCCACATAATGTATTTCTTGTGTTTAGAGAGAAAATACTAACCCGTTTCCACTTTGTAATTGCTTAAAGGGATATGCTGAAGATAATAATAAAAAGTGTGTAAAAATAAATGCTTATCATATTTAAAAGGTGAAAGTTTATGAAATACATTTTATTATATAGCTATTTAAATAACTTAAATTATATATTTATATAGTATTGTAAAACATATAATGAGAATGGAAAATGTACATCGTGCTATCATAAATAACACAGAATAATTAATGATAGCCAATGTGTGTGTGATGCTAATTTTTATCAAGATGGAGAGAATTCCATATGCGGTTAAAATTCTAATTATGAGAATACTTAAAAAGGAACTTTAATATTTGTATCTTCTGCAACTATATCAGTTAGCATAGGTTATTATATTTTTTATTTTATTAAAATTAAATATATAAATTTTATTAGCTGCTGCAACTGGAACCGGTTTGCTTGGAATATAAACACTACAAGTAATAGGGTTTTAATAATATATAAATGTATAGTGGCCTAAAATATTAGATAGCTTTTTTGATAGTTTAAATGAAATTATAATCAGTCCCTCATTTTTATTTTAAATAATTCAGGATAATTAATATATCTACCCAACTGTCAGGCCTGGATTTGTTTAAAGAGAATAAGATGCCTAATTTATTAGGAATTGTGATGTGGCTATTAAAATAAGTATCCCAATATTACTTCTCTATCTTATATTGTTCAAATTAAAATAAAAATTTGAATAATAATAACCTTAAAAAGTAAAATCACTATTGCTTGTTAATAAGATATTAAGTTCACTATATAATCAGGTTTTATTGCCTTTCATTTAGTTGACTAGTTTACCTTTTATTGTATTTTCCTTATTATATTTAGATTCATTGATTCCTTCAAGGTTATTTGAGTTTGTTTCTATAATTTTTGCCTATATAGTGCTATTAATTTATTCAATATATCCTTTTATAATTATAACTCCCTAGTTAAAAATATACAAATTAACTCTAATAATTAATAATATAAAATCTATTAATTATTAATTAGATGAAAAAATAGAATTCACTATTGAGGAATAATTAAATAATTTAAACAAATAATTAGAAAAAATAAAAAATACTCATAGCTTTTTGTCTGATGAAATTAACTATAAAACTTAAATCGGTGCTCTTTGGGCTTCAATAGAACAAATTAAAAATATATTATTTTCTTTTACATTAATAATATTAAATTCGTATCCTTAGTCTAGTTTAATTCTATTTGTTATTTATAATTTGATATCTATTTTTTTAATTATAAAATTTAAGCCATTTAATAGTTGGATTCTTCATTACAGTTAAATATTTTCAGAGTTAATACTTTTAATTTTTTAATGCAGAGCATTCCCGTTATCTTTTGAGAATTAACTAACTTTAAAAGAAAGAAAAAAATAGGAAATGATTTATAAATTATTTGTTTTATAATGCTATTTTCTTAACTCGCTCAGACAGCAATTTTTATTGTAGGAGAAATAACTAAATTAATTCAATCTTTGAAAAAGAAAAATGATTAAATTTTGTAAGAAAAAAAAAAAAAATAATAAATGAGTGAATGAGTTAGTAAATGAATGAATTTTAAAGAATATTATATGATTTTTTTTAATTTATTATAAACAGATTTTAAATAGTAATTTTTTATTTATATTAAAAATATATAAATTTTTAAAAATTGTTTAGTTACTGTATTATATAAATCTTTAAATTAAAATAATTATAATAATATATTATTAAAATTTATTCTTCTTATTAATTATAATATTAAATATACAATTGTATGTGTTTACTTAAAAAAATGATTTTAATAAAAATAGATAATAGATAATAAAATAAAAATCCAAAATAAAATAAAATAATTAAATCTATTAATATAAATATATTATTAACCTTATTTATAGATTTTTGTTTTCTTTATTTACTATGTTTAAATTTATTTAAATACTAACTAATTACCTATTATGTATATAAAGTTTTTATATCGTATTTTACTCATTTCACTTTTAATTAGTTAGAATACAATATAATTCTGATGAATATTTTTAGATATTGTACTATCTTTTAAATTAAACTGTAAAATTATTGTCAAGAGAGTATATAATATTTATAATAATAGCTTAATAAAACCTTGTATTAAGTAATATTCATCTGGTAATCAAATAATAACTAAACAAACAAACAAAAAATAATATGAAAAATAGAAAAATAAGAGTTGTAGTATTAGGAGATGGTAAGAAAATTATTATATTATTATATATAATTATTTATAAAATTATTTCCTAATAGTTTATAAAGTTATATAAATCTTTTAATAGAGGCTGTTGGTAAAACCCAATGGATTAGTTCATTAGTTTCAATGAATAATGGCGAAACTGTAAAATATGGTAGAATTTACAATAATAAATAATCATATTCACTATATTTATAGGTTGAAAAAGTAATCGGACCTGTTGTATTACCGCCAGAACTATGTGTTTAGTCATATGATCTTTCAACAGTTTTAATAGATACTTCAAGTGATCCAGCATAAGCATCATAAGTTTCTGATGAAATAAAAGATGCAAATGTCATTTTATTGTTTTATGATATTACCAGATCTGATACTATAAAAAGAATGGAGACGTATTGGATGCCATTAATTAATTAAATATCTTCGAAGGTACATATATATAATAATAAGAGATTTCATATTTATTCTTTATTAATTTATAGATTCCTGTCATTATTATTGGAAATAAAATAGACTTATTTGATGACATAAGAAATAATGATTCCATTGATTAATACAATAAAGTTCATAAAGTTATTATTCCACTAAAAAAAATATAATTAAGTCGAAATGGGTCTTGAATGTTCTGCAATTTTTAAACCGAATATAAAAGTAAATTTAGCTCCATTAACATAATTTAATATAAATAATATTATATTTTGATAAGGATATCATATATTGCTCACAAAGAGCTGTACTGTTCCCATTAGCTCCTTTGTACGATTTATAGCAAAAACAATTGAAACCGGAATTCGTTAGAGCATTGACTAGAATATTTAGAATATGCGATAAAGTAATTAAATTATAATTTCTAAAATTATTTTTAAATATATATGTTTTAAAAGGATCTTGATGGTGTATGGCATGATTCAGAATTAATAGACTTTTAACTTGAAGTATTTAGAGGAGAGTTAACAAAACAAGATATAAAGGGGATTAAAGAAATCATTAAAGAAGAAGTATTAAAGATATTATATAATGAATAAAGCTTTTTATAATGTTTTTTTTTTTATCAACCCATGAAAATAGGTTTCTAGAGATTCATAAGATTAGGGCATTACTTTAGATGGATTTTTAACTTTATAGAAAAGATGTGTTGAACTAATTAAAATATAAATATGTTGGGTATTGTTTAATATATTTCGTTACAAATCACAACTTACCTAATGAAAATAATTAAATTAAAAAGACTATATTAAGACATTTTGGATATGATGATAAACTGTAATTAAAAGCAGAATTATTTAAAGATGAATTAATTTATGATAAAGAATCTGGATAGACAGTTGAATTGGGAGACATTTCTATTGAATTTTTAAAAATATATTTAATAGATTTTAAAACAATAGACTTATATCAATTGACTAATTTGATGATATATTTTTGCCCATAAACAGTAATATAATTTAGTTTTTAAAATGAATTAAATGTTTATTCTATAATTAATTTAAAAGAAATACCTTGGAAAAATATTGATAGAATTGTTACCATAACTAAACTTAAAAATACTATAAATGAATAAGAAGAAGATAAATAATACTTGACATTAGATTCATGGCTTAATTTGTGGCAGTAATTTTTTTAATTATGATTTATTTATTATAATCATTACTTTAAATTAAATTAAAATTATTAGTTATCTTACTTTGAAAAATTATAAAAAACATTTAAATATCTGACATATATAGGATATCAATAAAGTCTTTTAGATACATTCGAAGTTACCAAGTATTTAATTTTAAAAATATTTTGTTAATATTAATATCTCATATTTTTTTTAACTTTGACAAATTAAGTAAAAAAAATTGCTACTCTTAAATCATGAAAATGAATACAAGAAATGTGTTTCATATATGCTTAATTGGTAATCCTAAATCTGGAAAAACATAGATGCTACAAACTTTAATTCACAATTAATTTTCTGATATCCATACACCAACTAATCAAAGTGTATTTATGATAACTTAATTAATTATTACTTTCTTAATTTTCAATTAAATATCTTTATTTATATAGAGGTCTATTATTGTTACTTAAAATACTGTAGCCGGAAGAAAAAGAACTTTTATATTTACGGAAGTACCAGCAAGTGAAATAGTAGATTATTTTGGGTTTGAAAACTGCTAAACGTATTTATATTAAATATAATTATTACACATAAATTATTTAATAACTTTTATATAACTTGCAATTAAATTTGATAGAATTGATTTTGTTGGATTGGTATATGATTCAGAACACAAAGTAAAATAATTTTTAGAAGAGCATGAACATATGATTCCTCCCTATATACCTAGATTTATAATAAAATCTAAATGTGATAATAGTTTGATTAGTGATAAGTTTATAATTCCTTAATTTTTAAAAGTATGCCAATATAAAAGTCTATATTATGAGTAGAATTTAACAATATTTTATTCTAGGTATTCAGCACAGAGTATTGTGAATGTTCATCGAAGGACCTAAATGTTGGAATAAATCTTAACCTCACACTAACTAATCTGATAGATAAGCCGTAAAATAATGTTAAAATTTCAATACTTGATTTCATTTTAAATAAACATGCAATATATTATTTGCAGAACTTTAGGGTTATCGGAGGGAGTAGTTAAATATTTAAAAGATCATGATAGTTTTTTCAGAAGAAGAGGGGATATTATAATTTTAGGTCTCGCTGCTGCCACTGTTTTTGGACTATTATATGTTATCACTTCCAATAAACCGGGTGGAGGAGTGTTTGGAGTAATCAATAGATTCTTTAGGAAAAAACACTATTGAATACTTTTTTAAATTTTATATTATGATAAATTCTAATTCTAAATCATCCAATTTTTGTATACTAAATATTAATAAAACCCTAATTTAAATAATGTATCATGATTTATTTTATTAATTATTAAATTCATTTTTATAAAATTTATACATGCATGTGTACTTTATATTAATGTAAATTATCAAGTGAAATTAACTTTTTACCATGGAAATAACTTATTAAACTTATTAGCTTATTAATATTGAGAATAATTAATAATTTTCACTAACTTAAATAATATTTAATAAAATTACTCATTTGAAAATATAATACTTTATCAATAAATGAAGGGATAAACATAAGGAAACTAAAACCGTTAAAAAGCCGTTTCTATTTCTTCTACTTTGCATGAAAAAGAAATTGTTGTAGAAAAAAAGGAAGAGAAAGGCAAAAATTACTGTGATATATGTGAAGCTAAATTTACTTTGCTGAAAAAGGAATATATTTGCAAAAGATGTTTAAGAAATACATGCTCTGAATGCAGAAGCAAAAAAAGAAATGTACATAAATATTTAATAAGATATATTTTTATTTTTTCTAAATATAATAATTAATTTTTATAAAAATTATAACTGATAATATAATTTTTTATAAATTATATTATATTTAAGAAGAATATTTATTATAAAAATATAATACAAATTCTAACATTTTATCAATATTTGATTTTAGGTTTGCACTAGTGAAAAACAGATGGTATCCCATCATATTTGTGACATATGTTATAGAGAATCAATTTATCAAGAATAATTAAGATAGTAGGTAAATAGTATTATAATTCGAATAAAAAAACTAGTTATTTAAAATAGAAGTTTAATTAAAAAATTTTATTACATCAATTAACTTACTTTTATAAAAAATAGTCGAATTTAAAATTTGGAGAAGATTCTCTTATAGCAAATTAATGGCTAGGATGTTTTATTTAATTAGGTTTGTCATAAGAAAATGAAATAATAGAAGATTTTAATAAGCTTAACTGTCTAAATGATAAGCTTAGATATAGTTAAGCGTACAAAAATTTATGGAAAAAATGGAAAAAACAAATAAAGTAACTAATAATTAAATAAAGCTATTTAAAAATAAATAAAAACACTTTTATTTAGAACTTAAAAATTCATTATCAATATAACTATTCTTATATCGAAGCCCTTCATTATTTAACAGAAATATATCACAGTTGGATTAGTTTAAAACAATACAAAGCGTAATAACAGCATTTTTAGCTCAAAAAGGTGAAACATGCGGGTTTTCTAATGTAATTTGTTATTTTAATATTGAATATAAATATTGCATTATTTTATTACTTGTATAGAGTGTATTTGATTTAGCAGTATTTTTATTGTGTTTTTGTTCCCCGGCTAAAGCTTGGAAACTGCTCGTTTTTATACATGAAAAATAATTCCAAGCTTTGCTTTTCCGAAAGAAATAATAAAATACAGATTTAAATTGAAATAAACTGTACATAATTATTTTATGAAATAGCTCATTGAAAAGTTTGAAATAGATTCTCAATATGGTTCGTGTTTGGGATAATATGTTTAGTAAAATATAACTGCATTAGCAAAATATATTATTATAAAATAATATATCATTAAATAAAATTTAAAGCATCGAGGGACTTTAATATTTATAATCATGTTGCGTTGGGAAGGTTAATTTCTCATGTTGCTATAGAATATTTGACAATTTATTTACTTCACAAGATAAATTATAGGCATTATTTAAGTCATTTTTAATAATTACATCAATAAATAGACAGAAAATTATATAACTAGGATAAAACAACACAAATCTTCCAGGAGTATTTTATAAGATTTATATTTAATTAATTAAAGCAGTGAAAAATATTTTTTGATAACATAGATAATTATTTAAAATACTCAAGAAGATTAAATAGAATAACTTATGAACTTCTAAATTGATATTTTATAAGAAGAAGTTTCAAGTAGCAGTGATGAAGAGGATGTTACTACTGAATATAAAAAACTTCAATACTTAAAATCTTCTAAAAGCAATGTTAATGCTTCTAAAGAATCACATTTATAAGAGGAAAATGAAAAGTAAAACAATTAGTATTTCAAAATATTTAGTCATAATAATATTAAATCATTTTAGCTTAAAAATGGAAATCAAAAAGCTTCTGAAATATTAAACTTCTACAGAATTAGGATCTAGTTAGTCTAATCCTTAAAATAGGTAACATTTAAATAAAAAATAATCAACATACTATCATTAGTTTAACATATTATTTTTCTATTTAAGGGATAAAATTTAGACTGTGAACCCAGAAGTCTTTAAATCTTCATTTATTTAAAATTAGTAAAGATTATATGATTAATTAGAATAAAAATATAATAAATTGAATGAAAGTTATTCAATCTGTTAAAAAGAATGTGAAAAGTTGAAGGTATACCATTAAAAATATATTAAAAATATATATATATGATGTATCATTAAAAATAAGGATTAAAATGGCAGCTTACTTATTGTTTAGAATTCTCTAAAACAATAGAGTGGAAGAAAAGATTCTTTATAATTAGAAAGTGATGCAGCAATAAAAATAATTTAACTAAGGTAATAAATATATTTAATTATTATTATTATAAAAGTGAATTAAAACGACAAAGATTTTTTTATTTCAGAAACCTTGAAAAGGAATTGTAAAAAGCAAATTATAAGTATTCATAATTAGAAAAATAAATGTAATAAAAAATTTAACAAATATAAGATTAAGCAAATGCCAAAAGCGTAATTATATTTAGTCATTACTTAAATATTTTTTATTTAATTCATTTTTTTCTTAAAAAGGAATCTCTGATTGAAATTCTCACTGAATAAAATTAAATTAAAATATAAAAGCTTCAGGAAGAAATTTAGCAATATAAAGATTTATAAAATAATAAACCTAATATGGAAGAATAAAATTAAAAAACCAATGAATAAACATAAGAATTTATATAATCCCTAAAAAACAGAATTTTAATTTTAGAATAAGAAAAATAAGAACAAGAGGTAAATTTTAGTCAAATTTAAAAACTTAAAATACAAAAATATCTCTATATATTAATTAAATTAAATTTTTAGAAAGAAATTTCTAAATGGAGTCATGAATATGAATCTTAATAAATTAATGATAACAATATAGCAAATTAATAAGCAAGGTCATTACAATCAGAATAAATAAATGTTAAAGCATTGTAATAGTAATTACAATAATCTAATTAAAATGTTTAAAAGACTAAGTAATAAAAAATGGAATATGCTTCGAAATCCTTGCTTTTGATGATAGAATAATAAAGAATGAGAAATATATTATAAGAAATTTCTCAAGAAGTTATATAGCACAAAATAGCTAAATAATAGGTTGAAAAATAATGCAATGAGTTAAAAGTACTATTATAACTTTATTTTTTATTTTGTTAATATTTATATATAAATATACTTTTTTAGGAAATTAATTTTCAGCAAGAAATCACAATCAAAACTTAAAAATAAGAATTAGATAGTTTTGTAAAAATACAAGACATACAATAACAAGCTAAGCAAATTTTGGATAATCAATATCAGCATAACACTTAAGAATACAATAAAGTTATAGTAATTAATAAAGAAATGAAAATATAAATAAAAGAAATGTAGTTTGAAATAAATTAGTTAAAATAAGACTTGGAAGCTTAAAAATTAGAATATAAAATAGCTGAAAAAGGTAATTTTTATATATCAATAATATTTATTTAATTAAAAAACAATTTTAAACAAATATAAAAGAAAATGACGAAAAAATGGAAAAATTGAAAGAAGACTATGAGTGCATTATTTAAAAAACTATTGATAAATGTGCTGCAAAAATTACAAGTTTAAAATAAGACTATGCTTAGAAATAATAGGAATAATAATAGGAAGAAGATAATAAAAACTAAAGTAGTAGCAATCAAATGTAAGAGGGAAGAAGTATTGCTTACTATGCTTAGCTAGTACTAGAAAAGGATAAATTACTATAGTCTATTTAGATGATAAACAAATAATAAAGTGATAAAATTAAATTACTAACTTCTTAACGATATAAAGAGGAGCAATACAAATGCAATGAAAAAAATTTAAATCATCAAAATTCGAATTGCAGTGAATTTAATGAGATTTAACATATAAACTAAAATTAATAGCAAAAAAAATAACTATTACAATAATTTTTGCTTAATAAAATTGAATTAATACGTCTATATAAGTAAATTTAATTTTAATTAATTTTAACTATTTTTATTAATAGCAATTTTTTATTTTTTTCAGAAAAGATACCTAGTAAAACACATTTTCATAGGTAGACAAGCTATAGAAGTTTATATTATAATAATAATAAACGATCACTAATCTTAAAATAGAAAAATAAGAGTTGTAGAAGCAAAAAGATAATCAAATGTGATTATTTGAATAAATTTCAAATAAAACCAATGATTAATATGAATTTAAAATAAATATTATTAAATGCTTTTTTACATTAATAATTCAAATTAATTTTTAAATATAAAAATAAATTATTTTAATGATTTATTAAAATGCTAATTATATTATATTAATTTATTAAGTTCAATAACGATTATAAATATATCATTGTAAGCTATAGCATTAAAAGTTGCTTTAATGCTTTCATATCCATTACTTATAATATAATATATATTCATCATATATTTTGATTAAGTATATAAAATATATTATTCCTTTACCAAATAAATAAATAAATCAATTAATTTATTAATCAATCAATCAAACAAGCAAACAAAATAACCTTGATTGTACGATAAACACTAAAAAACTAAAATAATTATTAATTAATAAAGTACATAGAAAGAAGAAAGAATTATAAGAGAAAATCCTTTTACAATGTAAAACGTTCAAAAATTAAGCTAAGTCAGATCTTTATTCTTTAAAAGTATATAAACAATTATCAAATATAATTTCACAACTAATGAACAAAAATTATGGGAAAAATATTTATAAATGAGAAAGATTTTATATTTTAAAATTACGATTCAAATTAATACTAATTATTCAAGAAATAATATATAGCTTTGTTTTAAAAGAAATATGATTAAAATATATGCATAAAAAATTAGGTAATATATTTATATTCTATATATTTATTAAAATAATTTTAGATAAATGCACCTTTGCTCAATCTTCTGCCTTATGGGGACCTCTCCATGAAAAACCTTTATCTGACAGAGTTGTTTCTACTTCTTCTTGGCCTGTTCCTTACTACTAAAGAATATTCAAAGCTTACCCTGTTAGAGGTAAAAATATTAGAAATAAAGAGTATAGAAAATGGTGTTTAAATTTTAGATTTACTAATAAAAATAAATGAAAAAAGGATTTAATTAAAATTTTTTAAAATATTTCATTTTTATAATAGAAAAAAAAGACAAATTATCTTTATTATTAAATGATATCGATGTTGATGACACCAACTGGTACTAAGCTAAATAATTCTTGAACTCTACTTACAGAGGAAGAGAAGCTGTTGCTCACATTGAAAACCACTTCTAATCTAATAGTAAATATATAATTATTTATATTTTAAAGTATATTATAAAAGAAGAAACAAATTCACAATTTTTAACTATAAAATCAAACAGCTTATATTCTTATCTAAAACGATGTTTCAACCATGGCTAAAGCTTATGTCAGCGATATTTCTCAATATTTAGATGTTGCTAACAAGGAAAATAAAAGAATTTTGGATAAAACTCTCTTAATTTGAGAAGGTTTCTAAAAATTAAATGGAATGAATAAATGAAATTTAAATACCCTTATTCGATTTTATATATACCGTATTTCTGTATATTTAAAAATAATAAATGATTTATAATAAATTTAAAAGAATCTACCAAGAGAAATTAAATATAAGTCCTGCGATAATTATTATTTTTTTATGTCTCATTTTATAAATATTATTAGCATAATTCGTATATTTAAAATAATTAATTTTATTATAAAAATTTGATTCTGAGATGAGGAAAAATATTATTTTATTTTTATCATTAGAAATATATATATGTATTTAAAATTTATTAATAATAGTATAATAATTTATTAAATTTCTATAATATTATTATATGAAAAAGTAATTAAGTTCACTTATTACTATAAATACTTAAAAGAATTCGGAATTCATTTAAAAAACGAATAAAGTAATTAATAATTTTTACAAAAAAAATATAAATAAAAAAATAATTTTAATTGTCATAAAATAATATGAAACCTTAAGTAGTAGCTATAATTTTCTTGATTTTAAGCATAGATTTGGTAAAAGGAGACTTACCAGTGCATTGTTTAAAAATTAAATTGTTGGTGAATGGGCTGTGCAGTTGTCAAAAGTAGAAACTTAAAGCTAAGAAAAAATGGTAAATAAACATATTATTATATACTTGATTTAATTTAAGTATTTAATAAAAAGTTATAATTAAAAAAAATATTTATTTTTCTTCTGTAGGTAACTTGCGGGCACTAATAACCCGACAATGAAAGTACAAGCTGGAAAGCAATGAAAGATGAGTTCGAATCATAATAGCAGTTTAATATTCGTTTACATGATGATGATACAGTTTAAGGATCAATAGATGGATAAAATTATGATGTAAACCAATAGTATTTGAATAAAATTCTTATAAAAAAAACAATTAAACACATATTTAAAAAATAGGGAACCTGGACAATGATTTATGATGAAGGATTCGAAATTTAATTGAGTCAATATAAATTCTTTTCATTCAGCAAGTAATATATATGCGCATATATAATTTCTATTTGCTAAACTTATTTATTTTACATTTTTTAAGATATGTGTCATCAGGAATGGATTTTGAATCTGTGTGTGATTAAACTCTCGTAGGATGGTATAATAACTTACAAACAGGAGAAAAAGGATGCTATAAAGGATTTAAACCAGTAATATTAATATGATTGCTATTCGTTTTATAAAAATCGGAGTTATTTATTTTTTTTTTAGAATTCAAATGGATAAGTGACATAAAATGTAAAATAAGATAAAGTAGTGCAACCAAAAGCAGAAGAATAAAAAGAATAGTCTTTAGAAACTGCGGACAATGCCAGTTAATCGAATACCAATGAATTTTTATCAACATCGTATGACAGTTTTACTATTGAACCTGAATACATGAATAACTAATACGAAGATTAAAATGACTTTGCTTACGAAGGATTATTAATGATGTCTCAGGTGAAAAAGGAACACAAATAAGAAAAACACGTTTCTACTCACTTAAAACACCAATAAAAACACCATAGACACATAAGAAGATCACATAAAAATTCTAAAGAAAATGATGATGAAGATAATTTAGTTTTACATAAACAATTTAGTGACCACTAATAGGTTGTTGACAAATTAAATAAAATAGAAAAATCATGGACTGCAAAGGTGCCAGAAGAATTTAAAGAATTTAATATCTCAGAAATGAACAAAAGAGCCGGAAGAATTAGAAGAAAATAAAAATCTTCTCCATTTACATTCAGTAATATACTTTAAATTAAAATTGATTTTAATGTTTATTTTTACATTAGCTTCTTTTGCCCAAACCAATAAAAATGCCAATTAAAATGATTCATATCAAAGCTTTTCCAGAGAAGATTTAAGTGATTTACCCAAAGAATTTTCATGGGAAGAATACATAAGTATATATAATTTTATTTTATTTTATTTTATTTTATTATTAAATTAAATTATTATTTTTTTTTTAAAAGATGAACCTGTTTAATAAAGAGATTGTGGAAGTTGTTATGCTATAGCCACAAGTGAAATGCTGTCCACAAGACTTAAAATTCATCATAAAGAAGACGTCAGAATATCAGGTAAAAATTAGCTCAAACAAATATATACAATTAAATATTTGATTATATAAAACTAAAATTTTGTAAAAATAGCTTAACATTCTTTGGATTGCAACTTTTATAACTAGGGGTGTGATGGAGGCTATGGATTTTTAGTTTCCAAATTTGCCAGTGAATATGAAATGGTAAGAGAAGAATGTCATCCTTACAAGGCAGTAAATGGAAGATGCGCTGACTCTTGTGATGTCTCTAAAGAAAAAAAAACTTACAAAGTTTCAGACTATAAGTAAAAAATATTAAGTATTCTTTTTTCAATAGAATTTTAATTGAAATAATTTAATTAGATATTTAGGTGGAGCATATGGAAAATCATCTGAAAGGGTAATGATGGAGGAAATGATGGAAAATGGTCCAATTGTCGTAAGTTTCGAGCCAGCCTATGATTTTATGTACTATGATTCTGGTATCTACCATTCTGTTGATGCCGAAAAATGGATTAAAAATCATGACTCCTAACCTGTTTGGGAAAAAGTTGACCATTCAGTGCTAGCTTATGGATGGGGTGAAGAAGAAGGATAAAAATATTGGAAAGTACTAAACTCTTGGGGATCTAATTGGGGTGAAAATGGAACTTTCAGGTATTAATTTATTTAATATTATAATAAAATTTTTGTATTTTTATGAATTTTTGAATCCTATATATGATTTTTAACTTTTCTTTTAGAATCAGGAGAGGTACTGATGAAAGTCACATTGAATCTATGGGTGAAGCTGCTACTCCTATTGTTATTAATAAATACTGATTTATAATAACTAATATATCTGAAATATTTTTATCTTATAATTTAAAGTTCTATTCAATATTTTTACTTTATTGATTTTTATATAACGAATATTCCAATCTGAAATTTTATTTTGTTTTTTGGTTTGATTCTATGTTTAATTACACTACTTAATTAATTAAATAAAATCTAATTAATTAATTATATTTTTTTTTAAATGAGAAAAAAGAAATTTTTGATTCAATAAATAAAAAGAATAAAAACAAAAGATAAAAATTACACAAACAAAGGAAAATATTTTTTATATGGTATAGAGATGATATGTAATAATAAAAAAAATTTACATAAGTAAAATAAGTAATAATTCATTCACTATCATACAAAAGGAATAAAATCAAAGATTAGAGTTGAATCCTTTTGAGCTTTTACTATATTTCAGATTTTATGGATTTTTATATATTTTATTTTTATAATTTTCATAATAAATAATTATAACATATTCTTAGTATTAAGTTTTCTTATTATTTCTTCAAAAATATTGAAGTTTAAAAGCTTTTAGTTTCTAAATGGTTATTATTCCAATTTATATATTTTTTTTTTATATATGTTATTTGTGTAACGATATGGGTGTATAAGATAGATAAAAATAAATATAAATTAGTATGATATGATGGATGGATGGTTAGCAATTTTCTCATTATTACTCGCCTTAGTTTTGATTTTAATTTTAGACTTAAACCTAGTTTTGACTTTATTAACAATTTTATCTCTGTTAAAAAATTTAAAATTAATCATGAAACTTTTTTTATATTTAAATCATAACATTGTAATCATTACCTAAAGATTAATTATTTGTTCTATATTTTTAAGATAGAAAACAGGTTTGTATTTTTTATCCTTTATAAATATTAAAATCATATTAATTTTTATAAAAGTAGTATAAAAATTCTTTACTTTTTAGTTCATAACGCTAGAATATTAAAAGTGATTGATTAGAGCCTATCTTCCTTGTATTCTTGCATATTTAATTTCACATATCTATTTAATAAAATAAGTTATCACAATATATACAATTTTAATATAATAAAATTATATATTAATTACCTTTTCCGAATTAAACTTGCCCCATGTCTTATTATTAAATTCTTAGAAGAATGGTTTGATGTCTGCAGGCTCTAAAAAATTGATAAACGCATACCCGACATTACATTTATTCTAAATTATAATTAAAAGTTTAGACTATTATAATCGTTTAGATTGCATATTTTTATATATTAATTTTACTTAATGATCAATGGGTAAATAAAAGAAATCGTATTTATTCTTATAATTTTTATTGAAAGTTTATTGCAATAAGTTAGAATCATATTTATTAGGGATGTTTTTAATCATTAAGGTTGTTCTTTTATCCGACTATTATATATGAAATAAATTATTATTATTATTTATTTATAAGATAATTATAAACATTTCATTACACTAATTTTATTTAGATGAATTTTGTACTGCTTAGAATCTTCATCGTTAACATGCTAATTTTTTCTTCCTCCCCCTCTTTGTTTTTGTTATTTTTAAGGAGTTTATATATCACTGGTGTTATCACTCATTTAAGTTAATTATTTTGAACTAATTGACATATCATAAGACTATTCTGATAAATATTAGTTGCTAAAGTTTGAAGATTATTGCTAATGGTTTGGTTATTAAAGTTGCATTAAAGACCCCTTTATATATTATAAAAGGATTGAAAAAAATTAAGAAATAACAATTTGTGTCAATTATAATTTACTTGAGGCTGTTATTAATTAAGAGACGAATCATTGGTATTATTTTACTAAGAACCAAAATATTAGGCATAGTTTTACTATTATTGCATGATTCTTTATTATTTAAATTAAAGGTTGAAATGCTATGATGGCTAGAATTATTATGATTCTGAAGTCTAATGTTGAGGAGGATAAGCTTGCTAATCTTAAAATATACTATTAACGTCATATCCTGACTACTATTAATTTAGGAATTAATCCCATTATACTTGAACCCGAGGTATCTAATTTTAATACTAGTTGAATACCGGAGGACCTTGCCTTTTTAAAGATTTTGCAAAAATTAAATGAGATATTCAAAATAAAGAATAAAAATCTTAATTTACTATTACTGTTGATAGTACTATTAAGAGTTGTATTGATTAAGCTACTGATGAGATTAAGTTGAATAAGGTCTGTTGCTGAAATATTATTGGTTGATTTAGGGATTAGGGAAATTAACAGAATTTTAGTGATGAGTTTATTAGTCTTATACACAGTAATTAGGCAATCCTAAATCTATTTTTTAACTATTTCCCAGGCTAGTAATTATTACAATATTAATCCAAATGAAATTCTTCATATAAAAAAGCAAAATATAATTATATATTAAAATACCTCAAGGTGGATTTGGTTCCACAAGTGGGAAAGTTGTCAGAATCGTGGGTGATGTCAGTGGAAAGAGCAGAGAAATTCTTTCCATGCATAAAAGTTGGGTGAATAAATTTCTGAGTGGAAGATGTGTTTGACCAGTCTGGAGTTTTCATTCCCAGCGTATTATTTTGCGAAGCCTAACTTTTTTATATGCTGCTATTATGGCTACTTTTTTCTTTTTAAAAAATGAAAAGTTAAAAAATAGTAGTAAAATGAATGGGAGTCATATAATTTTTATTTTTTATTTACATTCTGAATATAATCCTGGCTCTCCTCTTGGGGTAGAATAAGTATTGCATTATTCATTGGTTTATTAGTTTTGAGAATATATCGGATTTATAGAATGTAGCTATTATTATTGTTGTTATTGTTGCTGTTGTTGTTATTAGTGTTATTATTGCATATTTCCTCTATACGGAGTACCTTCTGTGTGAGACTATTACATAGGGTTATAACTACTATACTATTCTGAAGAACTCATAGAAAAAAATTTTAATTTTAATTTTATTCTTATTAATTATTGTTTCTAAACAATTGTCCAGCACTATTTTATTTATTGGGAATTTTTTGCATTCCATTTTGATTTACAGCACCCCCTTCATTTGCTGCCCCTCCCATAAATAGGGAGCTAAATACTTGCTAATTCCTTTGTTATTGAAATTATTCGTTTTAAGGTTAATTAAAAAATTCCTCAAGCTGCTTATTCCACCGTTATTATTTTAGTACTGACTTGGAATGCTGAAACTATTAAATTATTACTGTCTAGGTAAACGAGAAATGGGCTAAGAATTATTTTTATAAGGATCAATTAATTCATTGTCATCTTATTCGTTAGGATCCTCTTCAATAACATTGTTAGATTTATCTAAAAAAATTAATCAGTTTATTAATATGAATATGGGGTCATTTTAGTTTTATGTTTTATTTACTATTTTCAGCTGGACTTGTTTTATTTTCATTATTCAAATAGAGTGAACAATCTTCAGTACTAGAATATGCTTTTCTCCTTGCAATTGGTCCTTCTTAGAATACTTTAATTGGTGTATTCATCTGTAATTAAAATTTAATTTAAATATATTAATTTTATAACAAAAATATATTATTTTTAAAATAATGTACATTTTTAATTTTTACCGGGAATCTATCTTATTTTTCCTAACTTTCTGACATTGATAAATTTTTTTTCAAAGAAACATTTTCTTTTACTTCTTCAGTTGTTGGTCCAAGTATTTTAGAAACTTTCTAATTTTTACTCTGATTTTTAGAAATGGTCAACTGCCCCAATGCCTAAAAAGGTAAAAATTATTTAGTAAAAGTCCTAATTTTTGGTAGGGAAACCGCAATCCAATATTAAATTATCAAATTTTTATGAAGTTTCCTTTTTTTAATTTGTGAATAATCTAATTTTATTAATACATTAATTTATTTTATATAGTCGTGGACTATAAAATTTTTTAACGGATTATTATTCTTTGATTAATTCATAAGATTAATGATTATGTTATATGAATTTTAGGCAATTTTAAGGTAATTTTCTTATAATATTATTTTTTCTTTCCTGGAGATATTTTTTCCGCTAAATAATAAAATATATAAGCGGTTTATATTAAAAACTACAAAGATTAGTTCAGGAGAGGCAATTTTGCTTCTTTTTTTTGATTGTCTTTGCAAAATTTGCATTTTTTTCATTAAAACTAACTATGATTAATATATATTAATTACCTCTTTTACTAATTCCATTTTAAGGTTTTCCTACTATTTTTGGTTAATAATATAAGAAGAATTTTCAGTGCTATTTTAATTATCATTGGAATGGTTAGAAATATTATTAGACCTGACTTTCTAAGAATTATTTGTTGTCATGCTATTTGAGGTGAGTTTTGAGCTTTCTTCCAATTCTTCTTGAGAATCATTGGTATTAGGCCTTTTTTTTTTTATTCTTGTCTTTAAGATACCTAGGTATTGGTTTTAAGGCTTTTACATGATGTCTGGGTTATTTTCTAGGGTTTTTTAGTATTTTCTCTTCCAGGAGCAACAAATAACCCTATCTCTGAAGTATCAAAAACTTCTTCTTTTTCTTCCCATTATTCCTTATTAATTGACTTTTGAGTAAGATTTGATCCGGAAGAATTTTTACTCGTATTATTCATAATGTTATTTGTTATTTCCTTTGTTTATATTTTTATACACATCAATTTCTTTTTTATTAAGTTCCTTCTAATTTAAAAACATTAAAAAAAAATCAATGTATTATGAATATAATATTGTTTTCCTTATATTAATAATAAAATAAAATAAAATCTATATAAAAATTATTTTTTTCTTCATAATAATATATGGAGACGTATTGTTTAACTTGATATAATAATTGCTATTATATGTATCCTCCATCAATTAATATTAATATATATACAATATTATTAATGAGATGTAATTTAAAACTAAATATTATTTACTCATAAAATACTTATAATAATAATAATTTATTTTTATTATGAATATAAAAAATAATTCATTTATACAATATCCAATACATAGATTTTCATTTTATAATATTTATTCATTTTACTTTAAATTTAAATTAAATTAGTTGGTTTAAAAATTATGTATTATGTTCAATAAACTTCCTGCTTATTATCTTTTTAGATAAATATATTTATAAATTTGTTTATGGTTTAATTTTAACGAATCATTGGTGAAATTTTTTTCATATTTTATATCTAATTAGAGTGTTCATATATTCACCCATTCTCTTATTAAATTATATAATATTTTTTATTTAAGTAATTAATCTTTTTTATCTTTAATTTTTATTTTTCTTCTTAAATCAATCAAAATAATTTATTTTCTTCTACAAATGATTTCTATAATCAACATATTTTACTCTACATTAATAATTAATAATATAACCTAAGTCTATATTCAAAACTGAAATAAGTTTTAATAATTATTTTTATTAAAAGGGAAAATAATTAAATACTTATATCTATAAATACTTCTATTAAGAAGTTTTACTATGTAAAATGAAATATATTCCTATAAAATTATAACTATAAAATATACATTTTATTATTATTACTAATATTATTTATTATATAGTATACATATATATTCAAAAAAAGGGAAAAAAAAAATTAAAATATGTCATTTAATCATGGTTTTTGATTCAATATTTAATCAAATAGATTTCCCTTCATATTTTTGAATTTTTCCAATGATGTTTACTAAGTAGTAGTAATATTATTTTTTTTTTGAGAAAATAAACTGAATTTGATTTTTCCTGGGTTTTCTGTTTAAGTGGATATGTTTGTACTAATAGAGTGGTCTTTTTGCTCTTTGGATGTATTTTAGTTATCTTATTAACTATTTGATTGATTACTATTTTTTATTTTAATACTTTCTTAATTGCTCAAATCTTTTTAATTTTATACTATATCTTATGTAATTACTCCTTTTTTCTAAATTTCATTTTATTATTATTATTACTATTCTTTATCTTAATTGTTAATAATAGATTCAAATAAATTGTTTGAATTTGATTTTAATTTTTCTAAATCTAGTTTAGTTTGCAATGGAGTAGGGCCAAAAATTTTAAAATTTATTTTACTTTCTTCAGGTTTAATTTATTATTACTATTGTGGCTGCTACTATTTACACTCTTCTATTATCTCTAAACTATTAATATTTACATTTTTATCGTTTTCATCTTATTAATTTCTTTCTAACTTTGCTAAACTGCCCAAAAAGCTTAATTTTTTATTTACATTTTAACATTCTTAATGGATATCTACTTATTCTCCATTATTAATCGGATTTTGACTATTATTTTAAGAATTAAAATCGAAAATTTTATTGTTAGATTTTTTATCTTATTGACTTTATGATTTTGAAATGCTATCTAGATAGTAGGAACCATCTTAATAATAGTAACTACTTCTGTCTTTGATAAACATCTATTGTTTAATTTTATTAAAGTTACTAAAACAATATTATATATCAAAAATTCAATTTTTTGATATACCTTGTTAGGTGTTTATTCAAAGCAAATGTGGCAATTGTCTTAATTACATTCACAGGTTTTCAATGAACCTTCTTTTTCTAAAACTGTAATCCAATGCCACATATAATCCCATGTATACTCCATTCTAAAGAAAAGTTCTTTAAACCATGTTTTTAATTCTCCATAATCTGGTTATTCTTCGAATTTTAGCTACCTGCAGTATTCCATATAGCTTAAAAATTCTTTAGGGAGTCCCCTTAAATATAGAAAAAGAGATCTTTAGCTGATTATAATCTCAATATTGTTTAAAAATATTATTCTATTACTAACATAAGACCTCTAAGGGTGTAGATAATTTTTTATTTTTTATTTTTTCGTATTTTTCTTCTTTGGTATCAGCTTTGATACCTGACCATGGTAATTTTCCTTTAAGTAAATAAATTCATAAGTAACCCAAGCTTTCCAAATCATCTCTCCTGCTTTATTCTGAAAAATTATTTAGTTTTTTAATAAAAAATACTCTCTTAACAGCTTGAAAATTTCTATAATTTACCGATTCCCAAATGGGTATTAATAGAAACAAATCTAGCTGTTCCAATTAACCCTTTATCATCTCTGTACTGTATATGATTATTATTTTTATCCTTATATTTTCTAACCAATCCGAAATCGATTAAATATACTGTATTCATCTTATTATTCTATCAATGAGAGATAATAAATAAAAGTTAATGCGGTAATATTAAATTTTTTTAGTATTTTTACCAATCCCATCATAAAATTTTCTGGCTTTACATCTCTATACAAATATTATTTATTATGCAAAGTTTCTATTCTTTTCAACTATATTATAATAATTATTTAATTATAACAATCACCCCATATATTTTTAAGATAATACCATTTAGTCTGTGAGCATTAATACAGTTTTTAGAGACATTCTTCCACCAGATTTGATCAAAAGTTATTATAAATTTTATCCCAGCAAAGACATAACTAGAATAGTTAAATCAGAATTTTCCTCTTTACCACTCCATATAAGTTCTGGAAACCCCTCTGCATTAAATTAATATTCAATGGTGTATAATAGTATTTACATTTTTAAAAAAATTATTTTTACCCAGCTAATCAAATTACTTCATCAATTAAGATTCTATTTATAATTGTGGAGGAACAGTATTTGGAACTTCCTAAATATTATAATTAGTTAATTAATTTAAGTGGTATTTAACAGTTCTTGATTATAATGAATATCTTTTACCACTTTAATAGCAACATTTTCTCCTGTTTGTGTGTCAAGTCCTATTTAAATATTTAATATAAAAATCTATAAATATAAAATGTATGAAAAAATAAATATTATATTCTCAGTATTCTTTATTTTACCTATGTAAACTTCTCCAAAAGATCCAGATCCAATTTAATTAATAACTTAGAATCGTTTGTCAATAATTTAAAGAGGTTTTAATAGGTTTTACTAGTTTTCTTGTTCTTATGCACCTGGTTCTTCCATATTATATTAGGCTATTTTGTTATTTTTATTTTTAATAAATAATTATTTAATGTGTATGGCTTAAAAATATTTAATTTAAGAAATTTAAATAATTATCCTAAATTCAATCACTAATATATATATATAAATTTTAATCTGAAATTAAGAACGATTAGTAATTTTTCTAAAAATAATTTGAAATTTTAATTATCAAAAAATTTATCCTTAAAATTCAAGTACTAATATAATTTATGTCTATTTAAAAGTTATATTTAATTTAACTTACCTTTAAATTTCATATTATAATAAAATTTATAGTTATATTTATACAATAAAAATTCTGCATGAATATATTTAATATTTGATATGTATATTAATTAAATATTTATGTTTTTACTAAGTTATTCTATAAATTAACACTATTTTTATTAATTTATTTATATGCTAATATAAAATAATTAATTCAATGATTTCAGAATCATCAATGTTTTATCCTGATTCGTTAAATAACTATAATATTACATTTTCAGTATTTTTTTAAGAATGAAAATTTTTTCATATGTATATTGTTTAAAAAAATTATTAAAAAATATTTTAATGAAGATATTATAAAATTAAAAATATGCTTATACAATTTAAAAAATTTATTTCCTAATATAAATATTTTTTTTTTACAAATTTATTTTTGTTTTGCTATTATTTTTTTATTTATGCTATAGTAATTTTTACTTTTAATTAGTAAAATGCTTTTATTTTCAACTTATTAAATTTTTTAGAAAAAAATATTTATTTTAATTAAATACATTAAATATATATATTTTTATTATTATTTTTTCTCATTTTTTGAAATTAATTTTCTTTTTTTGAAATTAAAATTGATTTTTATATATTATAAAAATAAAGTGATGTTCTGAAAGAATAAATAATAAAAAAAATATGAATATTATATAAATAACCTTTTTTTATTCTTTTGGGAAATATATTCTTAAACCAAATAATGTCTATCAATCATTTTTTTTATTCTGCTGGCATTCATTTATTTAATTTTTTATAAGAATAATACTGCTTCATTACATTAGTGATACTTTAAATAAATTGTCCTTCTTCTTGATACATGTGTTGCATAGTTGTATTATAGTTAAGATGTTATTGATAATATGAACATATTTATACTATAAAAAACAAAATAATATTTTAAGGTAAAATAAAATTAAAAATTAAGCATAGTAAACATAATATGAATATAAAATTAAATGAAAAATTTTTTTTTAATTTTTATAATTATGTGTTTTATATTAAGTTAACTTCTTTTTGAGGAAATGACCTTGAATAGCCAATATTAGGATCTAAAATGTTACCTAATAGTGGAACAGTTTAGTTAATTAGGTAATATACAATGTAAATGTTAATAGGTTATCATAAATGGAATTTATCAATCCATTTTATGGGTAAATTGTATATATCTTTTTAAAAGAATTAAAAGTGGAAATTAAGAATTATGTTATTAAATTTAAAGTTTCAAATCCAGAAAAGAATAAAAAAAATAGTGTATATCTTGAATAAATATGGTACTTTTATTTAAATTATAGAGGATTATATCATTTTAATAAGTGATTATAAAACATGTTCAAAGTAATTGTTAAATTTATATATAAGTGATTATAAAAAATTATTTTGATTATATTTCGGGATGGGATATAAAAAAAGACCTTTAACAATCAAAAATAAATTATTTAATAATTATGAAAAAATTTTTAATTTTTTCAAAAATTGGTTATATAAAATTTGATTTAATATATTCATTAAATTCTATTATATTATAATTATAGCTATTATATACATATGTATTTTAAATTTTATTTAACTCATTAACCTTATATACCAAATAATAATATTTATGCTTATTTATTCATAAAAAATAAATATTTATTTTAATATTTAGTACTTATTCCGTCTTTTATTATTTATGATATAATATTTATATAACAAATCTTACTTAAAATTATTGAAAAAGAATTTATGATTGATATTGAATTATAAAAATAAAATATATATACACTAAACCATAAAAATAATATTATTATGAAATTCTAATGGTTAATAATAAATGTCAATACAAATAAAAAGTTTAGTACTTTCATAATAGATATTAAAATAGATTTATGAGATTAATGCTGAAATAATAAATAATTTAGATTTTTAATACAAGGACTATTTATATGAAGAAAAATTGATGGAAATGGTTTAAATTGATTCTCTATGGTGTACATTTATATATAAAGTATATTATACGATAAATTGATACAAAAAGAAAAGAAAATACGACTATATCTAATATTGTTAGACTTTTACCTATAATATTAAATGGACTAAAATATATAAAAATATGGTAAAAAATTATAATACAAATTCCATAAGAAAATAAGAAAATTAAGAGAAATAAAGTCTTGGGAGCATTTGGGAATTTAAAATTGACTTAGGATTATGCACTTAATCTTGGTAATATTGATTATAATAATATCCTAAGTATTGGATTATATCAATAATAATTCATTAGAAATAAAGAAAAACTTAATTATAAATATTGTTATTATTCTGATTTGTAAACTATTTAAATAAAGAAATATAAAAATGCAATAAAAAATGTTTAAATATAAAAAAATAAAAATAATATCAGAATCTGACTTAATATGTATCGAACATATGATTATAGAATTAATCTTCAAATTCTTTCACTATTTCCCAACCAAAGAAATTCTTACTATTAAAAATAATTAATTAAAGTTTTATATTTTAATTAAAATAATAATAATGATGAATAAGTGGTAAAAAAATTATATATTTGATATCAATATGTACGCAAAATTAATTGTTAAAGAAAGAAGCTTTGTTAAATATTCTAATGATTTTCCTAATTAAATACATCCCTCCTTATCAATTGAATTCCAGCTATAAAAAAATAATCAAGTAAAGTTTTTATATTTTAAATTAAATTATAATAATGACGAATATATTGAGAATCAAATTAATATTTAAATAGTAAAACTAAGTAGTCAGAAATTATGAATCTATTTAATAAATTTTTAACAGTTTTGTCCTAACGAATTTATTATCATTAAATTTTAATTACAGAAGTAATAAAATAAGGCAATACAAATTTGCAATTTATTTATGGAGTAAGATTCTATTATAAATTTTAATTTTATTACAATTAATAACAATAGTACCTTAAATTAATGTTTAAAGATGTCAACATTGTGAGTTTTTCTAGCGATTTTCCTAATTAATAGCATCCCTCAGAACCAATTGAATTCTTACTATAAAAAAATAATCAACATAAGATAAGTTATGAATTAATATTTAGCAATTTTGTTCTCCCAAATTTATTATCATTGGATATTAATTATGGAGGTAATAAAAAAAATTAATACAATTTTGCTATTTCTTTGTGGAAAATTATTCTATTTTTAATAATAATTAATAAAAATAGTACTAGAAATCAATGTTCAAAGAAGTTAGGTTTGATAGTTTTTATAGTGATTTTCCAAATTAAGTGCATCCCTCCTAATCAATCGAATTCCAACTATTAAAATTAATTAAGTAAAGTTTTATAATTTAAATAATAATAATGACTAATAAAAAATAAAATTATTATTTAAATATTTAAACAAATTGGTCAAATTATTTTAAATTGGCGTCTGAATATTGTTTATATTAGAATTATAGAAATTTAACAAAAAAGAAGATGAATTATGAATTAATATCATAAATATTAAACAATTTTCTAATCATTGGATATTAATTGGACGGGAAAAAATAAAGCAATATTTGCAATTTCTTTGTGTGGAACATGATTCTATATTTAATATTATTTTATCATAATTAATAACAATAGTACCGAAAAATAATCTTTAAAGAAGTTAAATTTGATAGTTTTTCTAGTGATTTTCCAAATTAAGTGCATCCCTCTAAACCAATTGAATTTTCACTATCAAAAATAATTAAATAAATTTTTATATATTAATTAAACAATAATAATGAAGAAAAAATTGTGAATTAAATTATTATATAAATAGTAAAACAAATTGGTCATATTATTTATTTTTAAATTTGCGTCTTCAAAAGAAAAGGAATTATTAATAAATATTATAAATATCAAACAATATTGTCTACACAAATTTATTATCATAAGATATTAATTATTGAGATAATTAAAAAAAGCAATACATATATGCAATTTCTTTGTGGTACACGATTCTATTATTTATATTATTTTATCATAGTTAATAATAATAGTACCGTAAATTAATGTTTAAAGAAGTTATATTTGATAGTTTTTCTAGTGATTTTCCAAATTAAGTACATCCTTCCTAACCAATTGAATTTTCACTATTAAAAATAATTATGTAAAGTGTTATATTTTAAATTTAATAATAATATAATAATATCGAATAAATGTAAATAAAAATAATATTTGAATAGTAAAACAATTTGATCAAATTATTTAATTCATTAATCGGAGTGTAAGATTTCATGATTTTAGATTTTTTAGAAATTTAATATAAAAAGAAGAGGAATTATGAATAAATATAATAAATATTTAACAATTTTATTATCACATAATTATTATCATTGAAATATTAATTATGGAGGTAATAAAATAAAGCAACACAAATTTGCCATTTATTTGTGGTCCATTTTTCTATTATTAATATAGTTTATTCACAATTAATAACAATATTACCCCCAATCAATGGTAAAAGAAGATAGGCTTGTAAGTTTTTCTAGTGATTTCCCAAATTAGAAGCACCCTTCCTAACCAATTGAATTGTTACTATTAAAAAAATTAAGTTAAGTTTTATATTTTAAAGTAAATAATAACAATGATGAATAAATAGATAATCAAATTATTATTTATATTTTAAATAAAGTGGTTAAATTATTTTAAATTGGTGTCTGAATTTTATTGATATTATATTTATAGAAATTGAAATAAAAAGAAGAGGAATTAAGAATTAATATCATAGATATTAAACAATTTTGTCCTCATAAATTTATTATCTTTGAATATTATTTTTGGAGGAAATAAATAAAATAAAGCAATACAAATTTGCAATTTATTTGTGGCCAATATATTAATTTTAATTTTCTTATTATTAATAATAATAGTACCTAAAATTAATATCTAAAGAAGTTAGTTTAGTTAGTTTTTCTAATGATTTTCCAAATTAAACACATCCCTCCTAACCAACCGAATTCCAACTATTAATATTAATTAAGAAAAGCGTTATATTTTATATTAGATAACAATAATGACGAATAAATAGTGAATAAAATTAATATTTAATAAGTAAAATAATTTGATAAAATTATTTAATTTTTAAATCAGAGTGTGAAATTTCATGATTTTAGATTTGTAGAAATTTAATATCAAAAGAAGAGGAATTATGAATTTATATCATAAATATTAAAAAATTTTGTTCTCACAAATTTATTATCATTGGATATTAATTATGGAGGTAATAAAATAAAGCAATATAAATTTGTGGCGCGTGATTCTATTATTATTATAATTTTCTCACAATTAATAAAAATAGTACCCAAAATCAATGGTTAAGGAAGTTAGACCTGTTAGTTTTTCTAAAAATTTTCCTAATTAAGAGCATCCCTCCTAGTGAATTTAATTCCAACTATATAAAATAATTAAGTAAGTTTTTATATTTTAAATTAAATAATAATAATGACGAATAAAAAGTAAATAAAATTATTATTTAAATATTTAAACAAATAGGTAAAATTATTTTAAATAGGCTTCTGAATTTTAATAATATTAGATATAAAAATAAAATAAATGAAAAGGAATTATGAATTAATATCATAACATATTAGCAATTTATTTGTGGCGCATTATTCTATTATTTAAATAATTTTCTCAGAATTAATAACAATAGTACTAGAAATCGAGGTTTAAAGAAGTTAGGTTTGTTAGTTTTTCTAATGATTTTCCAAATTAATTGCATCCATCCTAATCAATTGAATTTTCACTATTAAAAATAATTAAATAAAGTTTACATATATATTAAATTAAATAATGAATATATAGTGAATAAAATTAATAAAATGAGTTAAAAATTAATATAATAAAATTTCATACCGAAAATTAATTTATAAAGAAGTTAGATTTGTTAGTTTATCAAAAGATTTTAGAAATTAAGTGCATCCTTCCTAACCAATTGAATTCTTACTATAAAAATTAATTAAGTTAAGTTTCATATTTTAAATTTAATAAAAATGACGAAAAAATTGTGAATAAAATTATTAAATAGTAAAATTATTTAATTTATTAATTATCATCTGAATTTTCTTTTTATTAGATTTGTAGAAATTTGTTATAAATATAAAATAAAGCTATACAAATTTTAATTTCTTAATAGCGTCTGTATCTATTTTTAATTTTAATTTTCTCACAATAAAATAATAACAATAGTACCCAAAATCAATGTTTAAAGAAGTTAGATTTGTTAATTGCTCTAGTGAATATCCAAATTGAGTGCATCCCTCCTAACCAATTGAATTATGACTATTAAAAATATTTAAATTTCATAGAGGAACACTATTTCTTATAAAATATAGTATTCTCATAATTTATAAAAATAGTACCCCAAATCAATGATTAAAGAAGTTAGGCTTAGTTTTTATAATGATTTTCCTAATTAAGTGCATCCCTCCGAATCAATTGAATTCCAACTATATAGTTATATATTTTAAATTAAATAATAATAATGATGTTGTTGAATAACTAGTTAATAAAATTGATATTTAAATAGTAAAACAATTCGATCAAATAATTAAATTTTTAGATTTTTAGAAATTTAATAGCTAAAGAAGAGGAATTAGGAATTTATATAATTATTTTATAATTTTGTCCTCATAAATTTATAACCATTAGATATTAATTAAGGATGTAATAAAATAGAGCAATACAAATTTGCAATTTCTTAATGGCGCGTGATTTTATTATTAATATTATTTTCTCAAAATAAATAATAATAGTACCCAAAATTAATGTTTAAAAATGTTAGGTTTTTTAGTTTTTCTAGTGCTTTTCCAAATTAAGTGCATCCCTCCTTATCAATTGAATTCCAACTATTAAAAATAAATAAGTAAAAGAAATATTTAAAATTAAATGATAATTATGAATAATAAGTAGTTAATAAAATTATAATTTAAATATTAAAAATAAATGGTCAAATTATTTAATTTTATAATGATGTCTGAAATTTCATTATATTTTATTTATAACAATAATTTCAAAAGAAAGCAATGCTAATTTACAATTTCATTATAGCATATGCATCTAAAATTAATTTTTATATTCTCTGTAATTAATAAAAATAGTACCCAAAATCTATGTCCAAAGAAGTTAGGTTTGTTAGTTTTTCTAGTGATTTTCCAATTTAAATGCATCCATCTGAACCAATTGATTAATACCTATTTAAAATAATTAAGTAAACTTTTATTTCTTAAATATAATAATAACACGAATATATTGTAAATAAAATTATTAATATTAGAAGAAGAGGAATTATAAATGAATATTATAAATATTTAACAATTATATTCTCACAAATATATATTAATTGGATATTAATTATGGAGGTTATAAAATAAAATAATATAAAATTGCAATTTCTTTGTGGCGCATGAATCTATTATTAATATTATTATCTAATAATTAATTAAAATAGTACCGATATTTAATGTTTAAAGAAGATAAGTTTGCTAGTTATTCTAGTGATTTTACAAATTAGGTGTATCTATCCTTATGAATTTACTTTAAACAACTAAAAATAATTAAATAAAGTTGTAAAATTTAAATTAAATAATAAAATTATTATTGGAATATTAAAACAAATTGGTCAAATTATTTTTTTAGTAGAAATTTAATATCATAAAAAGAAGCATTATTAATTCATAAAATAAATAATTTAACAATTTTTTCCTCACAAATTTATAAAAGTTCAATATTAATTATGGAGGTAATAAAATAAAACAATACAAATTTGCAATTTATTTGTGACACATTAGTCTATTATTCTTTTTAATACTCTCACTATTAATATAAATGGTACCATAAATCAACGTTTAAAATAGTTAGGTTTGTTAGTTTTTCTAATGATTTTCCAAATAAAGTGCATCCCTCATCACTAATTGATTATTGTCTATTAAAAATAATTAAGTAAAGTTTTATAATTTTAACTAAATAATAATAATGACAAATAAATTGTAAATAAAATTATTATTAAATTAGTAAACAAATTAGTCAAATTATTTAAATTTTTAATTGGTCTGAGATTTCATAGTTTTAGATTTGTAGAAATTTAATATCAAAAGAATAGATATTTAACAATTATGTCCTCAAAAATTTATAATAATTCGATATTAATTATGGAGGTATAGAAAAATCAACAAAAAATTTTAAAAATTATGATATATATATAATTAGTAAATTGTTAACAATTGATTCGATTATTTAAATATTAATTAAGTGAAAACCCTTTATAAAGTATACTAAATTAAATAGTATGTAATCATTTAAAAAATTAGCTTGAATTCTCAACAATTAATTATAAAATTAAATAATTGCTCACAATTTTATATTATTAAGAAAATAGCGCCAAATTTGAAATAAATTAATTTCAAAATTTTATTTGTAACTTTGCTATAATAAAAAAAAAGCAATCCAAAATTGCCTTTTCTTTGTGGCGTGTGATTCTATTATTTATATAATTTTCTCAGAATTAATAACAATAGTACCCAAAATCAATGGTTAAAGAAGTTAGATTTGTTAGTTTTTCTAGTGATTTTACAAATTAAAGACATTTCTAATGACTAAATAAACTATTAATATTAAAAATAATTAAATAAAATTATATATTTTAAATCTAATAATCATATTAATGACTAATAAATAATTAATTTAATTAGTATTTAAATAGTAAAATAATTAAATTATTAAATTTTTATATTGGCATAATAAATTTTATTCTTTTATATTTATAGAAATTTATTATCAAAAGAAGAGGTATTATGAATGAATATCATAAATATTTAACAATTTTGTCCTTACAAATTTACATTAATAAAGCAATAAAAATATGTAATTTATTTGTGGTGAGTGATTTTATTAATAAAATAATATTCTTATTATTAATAATATAGTACTTAAACCGAATTTTTAATGAATATAAATTTGTTAGTTTTTCAAGTTATTTTCCAAATTACGTGCATACCTACTAATCAATCTTATCCCAACTATTAAAAATAATTTAATATAGTTTTATATTTTAAATTAAATAATAATAATGACGAATATGTAGTTAATAAAGTTAATATTTAAATGGTAAGAAAAATTTGTCAAATTATTTAATTTTTAAATTGATGTATGAAATTTCATTATTCTAGACTTGTAGAAATTTAATATCAAAAGAATGTATTTCTTTTTTATTAGTTTATGTCAAACGTTTCCAATATAATATAATTAATAATGTTCAATATTGTCTAATATTTTAAATTATAATTTTAAGATCCATCTCACTAATTCGACATAATTATGATTTCTGATATTATATATGCATTTATATTATGATTTTTTCATTTTACTATTCGAATTTGTATTATTTTTCTTTTCATTATATTTATTAAATTTTAAATATATTGATCATAATTGTAAACTTTATTTAGATCCTCTAATATTATTATAAAACACATTTTATGATTAATATATAACTTATAAACCATTTATTAGAATTTATTTCATAATATCTATGAAATATTATATTATATCAAAATTTAAGAAAAATATTTTATGATTAACCAGATAAATATAAGGTTATTTGTATTCTGGAAGCTGTTTCCGTATTTCTTTGCCAAATAAATCCTTTTTTTACTACAATTTTGAAAATAATATATTTTTATATATTCTTTCCTGTATGAAATTACATTATAAAATATTTTCATTATTTTAATCTTTATTGCATATTATTGACTAAATATTGGAATATATCAGATAATATTTTTACTTCATACATTTTTTTTAGGGTATTACCGACAATATTTTTGAAAATATAGAATTTTACACCCCTTTTGGCTCTTTTGGAATTAAAAATTTGATAGCGATTAGTGAGATGAATATAATAATATTATTTTATATATAATCCAATCCAATATAATGGGCAGTATTCATACGACAATATTTAGCAAAGATTGAAATACACAATAATGATATTGTAATATATATTAAAATTGGCAATATTAATAATTACTTTTAATGTATAATCTTAGATATTAACTAATAATTTAAATATAGTGTATTTTATTAATTTAAATAGTCGCACATAAAATAAATAAGGATTTTATTTTTTAGCTATAATTTTTACCGAAAATTAAAAGTTAATTTCAACTTTTATCCATTATCCAATAGTTTTATATCATTTTAAAATGCTTGCACGGAGTTATATTATCTTATAGTTTCCTAATATTAATTTATTTTTTCATTTATATCATTTAAACTAAATTTAATTCTATTTTTTTCTATTTTTTATTCATTGGCTAAATTATTTTCATAATTAATTTAATCTAATTCTTTTATTTTTTTTCTAAACTGTTTTTATTCCAATTATCATTTTCTGTAAACTTTATTAATAATTACAAATACTTATCATTTTAGATTTCCATATCTTTTAGTTATTTATTAATTAAATCTTTATTATTATCTAAAAGTGCTTATATATTCTCTAATCCTGCCTTTATTTAATCTACTACCAATCTCTATTAATCTAAATTTTCTTATTCTTCTTTTAATTATTAACTGTAATCTTTTTATTATTATAAGAAATTTTTGTATTTTTAAACTAAAAATTATTAGATTTATTAGTATTAATTCATATTCGAAGTTTCATGACCATGTAAATTTTCTTCAAAGTCCTCAAAGCAAATAAGTTAGTTTTTCTATTAACATTAATCTAAAATGCAAATAAATTCTGTTGGATAGATATCATGTTTCTATTTTTGCAATTTAAATTTAATTTTTTTTTTTAATAAAAATAAAAAAATATTATAATTATTTAATTGTGTATACCTCACAATATAATACTCTTTGTCTAAAAATTTTATCTTTGTATTCTTAAATTGTCATTTAGTCAATTTATTAATTGATATGAATATCTTCCATCCTCTATTTAATTAATAATAAATTAGAATTTTTGTTTATAATTTTAATCATGATATTTTTTTATTTTTTATTTATTGGGTTTATCTTAATATTTTAATAGGACTACATATATATATTATTATATCTAATCAATAATAATTAATTAATGCAGACATTATCAATCCAAATAAAAGGAGTATGCCATATAATAGTATTATAATTTTAAACCAAATAAACAAAAAAATTACATAAATAATATTACCCTCTTAACTATTATTTTTTAAAATTAATAAATTTAAAATAAAATTATTAAAAAATGTCATTTATGAATATTTTATATTTTTATTATAATTTTTAATTTGTCCTTCTAATAAATTAAAAATAAATATTTATTGTAAAATTATTATTCTTCTTTTTTACCTTAAAAGTTTGTTATTCTGTAATGTTTATATTTAGTTTGGCTTTTGATGTTTTTTATTTCTATTTTTTTGATTATTTATTTTATTTTATTTTATTTCCTTTTATATTTAACTATTGTGGGATATATAATTTTTTTTTAATTAATATCTGTATTATGTATAAGGATGTATTATTATGCATACACAATGTCATTATTAATTATAATAGTAATATGTATTTTTCATATTATTCACCCTTATTTAATAATTTAATTACGTATTTATGCGAATATATTATAATATTCGTGTAATTTCTTATAATCGCTTGAGATAGTATTTAATTACTGATGATTACGATAAAATATAAAATTAGCAAATTTAATCAACCATAAATATTTAGTAATATTATATTTAAATCAAGAATGATTGATGAATAACACATTTATTGATTTAAAACACGACTAAGACTAAATAATTTTAATTTAACATACTTAAAAGTATACTAGTAAAATGAAGAGATTACATATGATTAGTTAAATAGATAATAAAAATAATAAAAAGTAAGCATTAGATTTTTTATACTATATAGATTTAAAATATTATTTAATACATATGGAAGTAAGAAAAAAAAAATAACTAAGTATTTTAAAAAAAACTTAATTATTGTTGAAGAACATTTATATTATTTAAATCCTGCATATATTACTTGAGCTTAGTTAATAGGGATACAAAGAATATCCATTTGAAGTTTAGACTATGGTTTATGGAAAAAATCCTGTGTTGTCAGCTATAGCAATTGAGTGTTTAATTTACATTTTCTTCTAAATTAGAGAAATAGCTTTCTAAAAGAAAATTTATAATCAATCAATCAATCAATCAATTAAACAAACTTACTTTATTAGTTTACTACAAATGTGTGTATGAATGAAATGAATTTGGAAAATCACTTATAAAAATTTTTAAACCAACTTATTCTTGGGCAATAATTATATAATTTTAGAAATGTATGGTATTTCAAAGCAATTTTATTTTCATTTATCGATTGGTAACGAAGAATGTCTCCCTAAGTTTAATAAATAAAATAAATAAATATTATGTTATTTTACAAAAATTCAAAAAATATTATTAAAATATATTTAAGAAAACCCACTAATTACAATATAAAAAAAATATTGGTGGAAGATTAAATATATCCGAATGAATATATTTATTCTTATTATGCCTGTTTTATAATGTTGGTGCATTTATTTAAAGTATCTCATTATTAATAAAGAAATAAAAGTAATATCATATATTTATACTTATATATTAGTTTTATAATTCATCGATAAATATAAAGTTAAGCTATAATTTAATAATATGTCTAGATTGAATGTATAATCAAGATTTTTTCTCCGAAATAAGAGCGTTAGCTATATTAAAATTCAACATTAATTATATTAAAAAAAATAATTCTTATGAATAAAAATTTTTAATTATTTTATATATCAGAAAATTTGGCAATCACACTTACACCCTTGAGTATTTTCTATTCCATCTAATTATATTTAATTTGTATGTCCCTCTACAGTGGTTGTCTATAAAAGATTCAGGTTTTCTTCTTCTTATTCTCTGATAGATTATTCAACCTTTTCAGTTTCTTATTCCTATTATTAGGGAGGTTTAGAAGACTTTTATTCTGGCTAATTTAGTTTTTTTGTTTCTACTTGAATCACTTCACCTTCTTCTTCCTATTAACAAATTTCATTTTTCTTATCTTCAATTCTGTTTTGAAACTCTTATCTTTTTTATAAAAATGAATAAATTTATTTCAAAAATATAGTTGTTTAGTTTTTTTTACTAATTAACTTCTTCTTATTCATATGTAATTTTCTAATCTTAAACGTGAATAATTTTAATACCAGGGACAACATCTTCTTTTGTTATTTTTCGGAATTTTATTCAATTGTGTTTTTAATTGCAGCTGCATTACTTGAATTCGTTTCGTTATTAGATTAGGAAGTTTAATTTTAGTTATTAATTTATTTTGCATCAGTTTTTTACTAGTCATTTTCTGTGGCTCCGGTTGCAGATATTTATTTAATTTGTTCTTGTTCTTTTTTCTTTTTTTCCTCTTCTTCCCTTTCCAATTATTTCTTTTTCTCTTCTTCTGCTTCTTTTTACTTTTAGAGTTCTTTTTCTTTCTATATTTTCAAAGCTTCAAAATCAGTAAACAGATCTCTTGGAGGCCTGTATAATTATAGATACTTATTTTTCCTTTGATAAAAATATACTTTAGAATTATTATTATTACCAAAAATTTCCTGTAACATCAGGTAACTCTCCACCGTGGGCTTTTTATATATATTTTACATTGGGAATCTGCTCTTGAATTATTTTAATTTCTTTTTATTTAATCATTCTTATTTTATCTGAAGTTTCATCATCCATAAAAGCTGTAACCTAATGATATTTAATAGATTTATTTAATTTTATATAATATTAACTGAATAATAATATGTTTACGGTTCCCCACAAAAATTTCAAACCACCGCTAGGATTTATAATAAACATTCTTTCTAAAGTAGCACAAAAATTAGTCGACATTGCTCCTATAAATTGTATTCCATTTATTTATTTAAATAATTTATGATAATTGTTGCTTATAAAATGGTTTCAATGATTACCTATTATAGCTCCTAAAGCCTTTATAGGAATAGAACCTAGTCCCATTTCGTGTAAATCTAAAACTATTACCCAATTTTCAACAGCATAGTCCACAAACATATACTTTTTGACCATTCCCAAAAATATGGAGATAGCTTTGATAATATTTTCTTTCCCATCCTAAATCAAAGCAAGTAAAATTATATCTTGATTTTTGTTTGAGTAACCTTAAAATTATAAAAATTATACATACATCTGCATTGATTTTTCTAGCATCTAAATATATCACAGGTCTTTCTCCTTTATCCCTTCCCAACTAATAAATGAATCCAGTTTCTAACATTTATTTGGATCTTTCATCCATTTAATGATTCGTTACATTATTTCTCCATTCTATGTGCTCTCTCATCCTCTCTAAACATTTTTTAGTATCGAATCTTTAAGTATAACACATTTTCAACCAATCACTTTCTCTCCAACTTAAAATTTAACAAATTTTATTATAAAAACTGAGACTTATCCTTTTACTCTATATATTTGTTTTAATACTTTTGAGGTAGCACTATGGCAGGATGTTTTTTTTGTCTTATTTTTATTTTCTTCTTCAACTAAATTTTTCAAGTCTTGAATTCCTTGTTTTTCAAAATCTGTATATTAAACATTTTCATATACTTTTCTTCTGGCTTCCTTTGGCTTTTTTTTATTCTTTAAGTTATATATATATTCCTCTATTTTATTTTAGTAAAATAATATTTAAATGATGTATGGTTTATAATTATATAATTAATTGTTTGAGAATATTATATTATTTTGAGTTACCTTAATGTTTTATTTTACTAATTTTTTCTCTGTTCGGTAATAAATATGAAGGATCGAACCAAAATAATGGGTCTATATTTTGTTTATTTTCTTATATATTCATTATTTCTTTTTAAAGTATTTTAATGTCAAATAGAAATTTTTTGCACAATTTTTTTATTTTTATATTTTTGGAATTTTATAATATGTTAATATTATTATAATTTAACAAAAACTAATAACTTTGATAAAAAACTGGTGTAATATAATAAATTTTATTTTACCACTTTAGTTTATTGAAATTATTATTAATTATATTGAATTTCTTCATAAATTTGAATTTAGAACTTTTTAACCAAACATCCTATTTAATTAATATTATATTTATTATAGACATTATTAATTTCCACATACTATGTATTATTTATGTTGTTATTTATGAATAAAAAAATGAGTATTTCGTATATATTTATATTTTATTAATTTATATATTTTAAAACTATTTTTACATAAATTTTAAAAATTATTAATTTTTCCCTTATATATTTAATTTGATTTATTCCCTGTAAATATATCTCTATAATTATTAATATAATCTAGCGTTTTATAGTTTAATTTGATTGTTCAATTAACCACTATCATTAATATGAAGTGTAATCACCCCAAATATTTATTTATATATAATAATTCAAAAAATGATGATATATATATAATTAAAATGTCAAGGTAGCCTAATAATTTTAATCGAGTTAGTCTATTTGTTAACAATTGATTTGATTTTTTAAGTATAATTAAGTGGACAACCCACTTATAAAATACATTAATTCAACTATATTTATATTTTATTTCAAAGTATTTCTACAACATTTTTTATTTTTATAACCATGCAGAATATTTTTTAACATAGTTATTATTAAACTGGAAGTAAGTAATAATTTCTTGAAAAATTTTTGTATAAATCTTTCAAAATTATATCATTTAACTTTATCCAACCCCTATTAAATTT